>CM070602.1:15086423-16286423 GCA_036346395.1 Hsuehochloa calcarea | reverse complement strand
CTCTGCATTAGAGCGTGACACCACAGTCTGCTTCTTAGACTTCTAGGCAATGAGTGAAATACAAAAAGAGATGTAGTAGCTAGTGATAGATCGGTGATCACTAGGATCACTCGCCCAAGTGTAGTCAGAGTAAGCATGGAGCTAGAGCTGATTTGAACTAGCATAGAACAGATGTCTAGACGCAGTTCCCCTCAAGTATCTCAGCACATGAAGAATATGTCCATAGTAGACTGAGGTGAGAGTACTGACAAACTGGCTAAGCATATGAACAACACGAGCAATGTCTGTCCTGTCGACAGTGAGATAAACAAGACTCCCAACGAGCTGACGATAGTAGAAATGATCTGATGGTGGTACACCATCTGTAGGTCAAAACTGCAAGTACAACTCCATAGGTGTGGCAGCATTGCGAGTATCAGTCATACCGGAGCGAGCAATCATATCATGAACATAGCGACGCTGAGAGAGGTAGTAACCATCACCATCAAAATGCACCACAATCCCTAAAAAAATAACTCAATAGTCCCAAATCGGATATCATAAAGTGTTCACTCAATTTTTTCTTCACAAAAGCCACATAGTCCATATTATCTCTATGATCAGCATATCATCTACATATAGTAGAAACAAAGTACGAGCTCACTAAGAAGTGAATAAATAAGGCATTATCATGCTCACTTGGAATAAAACCAGCCGCTCGAATCACAGAACTGAAGCGCTGAAACCAAACACGAGGAGCTTGCTTGAGACTATATAAAGCATGCCTAAGATGACAGACATAGCCTTTAGGAGCCTCAACACTTGGGATGGATGCATATAGATCTCCTTATGTAGATCACCATGAAAAAATGCATTCTTTATATTCATCCGAGATATAATTCATGTGTGTACCGTTGCAAAAACAATGTGCGTACTATTGGAAACATGCCCTAGAGACAATCATAAAGATGATTATATTTTATTATGTTCATAACATTGGATAATATGTTATCTTATTCCTAGAATAATATCAATAATATTTATTATCAAGTATATGTGACTTGATTGTGAAACTCTATATTTCTGCGATGATTATTCTTAAACGTTCCCTGGTCGGAAACATATAAGAACGCATATGAATATTCTAGCATATGTATTGGTTGATGACCATATTTCACAGGTCATGGATATGGAGATATCAAACCAATAATATGGACACATATTAGAGAACATGGTGTTGAAAAAGACCCACCTTGAGACACTGTTGAGATTGTTATGATTCTATGTATCATTAGTTGGTCTCAAGCAATGATGATGTATAATCCTTAGACCTGAGATTAGCATGGTTTCCTACATGTGTAATAGCACTATTAGGAGATGCCAAACGCTACTCATAACTAGGTAGTTATAAAGATAGCTTTCGAGTATGCTATGAAATATGCGGAGGGATGTGACTGGTCGGATATGCGATTTACCCCTCCTAACATAACAGGAAAGATGTCTCTGGGCCCCTCGTTGTGGTCGGATAAAGAAAGTGCATGGTCATGCCACTAGTGGTCGAAGTGTCGACCACATGAAGTTATTCGACACTTGATCGAGAAAGTATTGAACAGTCCATGGATGACACAACATCTCACTTAGAGTTCAACCAGATATTGTGAGGCAAAGGGAGAATACACGACAATGTCTTTCAGTTCGATTAGATACGGACTAATCGTATGGAGATATGAGCTGGTCGCAGGCTGGTCAAACGTAGTCACTAAGTGGTCGAAACCTAGTCGTAAGGAGTTATGAATTGGTCGAGACCAAATATGAACTTGTCGTATAGAGATACGAGTTGGTCGTTAGTGATATGGACCTGGTCATAGATCATATTGTATTAAGGTTCGTCTGATATATTCTATGTGTGTTTGGGAATCGTTATGTGCTGATAGGTACCGCTAACGACTAGTGGTCGAAAAAGAGTTTCCGAGTCACAACTAATTACACATGAACCTATAGGGTTGCACATTTATAGCGAAGGTCAAACTGTGTGGGAGGTTGTTTAAACCCCGCTCGTCTTGCCCGAGGTTGCTATGCCAGCTTCAGCAGCTCTCTTAGCTAACATCTACAAGCAAAGAACCTCCCGTGCACGAGATTTGGAACACTCTCGAAACTTACCAAGAGGGTTCGTCCTAATCAAGAAAGTAGGCCAAACGGTCTTCAAGCGAGAATACAATAAGTTCGAGATGCGTTCTGGAGAGATCATCGATTATGTATTCACTAGCTTCAAAAAGGTGCTCAATCAGTTGAGGGCGATCAACATCGAGTATTCTCAGTCTAAGAATGCTACCCATCTCTTGGCTGCAATCAACACCAAGGAGTGGGAGATAAATGCTACTGCCATTGAGGAGAATGTCAATATCTCTGATTTTGAGTTGCTCTATAGCAAGCTCAAGACCTAAGAGATTAAGAGGGTTGATCATCCTAAGAAGGAGAACATAGCTTTGGTCGCTGACCCTATCAAGAGAAGCTATGATGGTTCTTCTGAATCTTACTTTGAATTTTTATTTGCTTGTTTATCTGCAATCCATGAAGAGGAACTTGAGAGTATTCCTAAACCCGAGTTAGCCCTCTTAGCCAAAAAAATTCACACGGGACTATAAAAATGTGAGAAAAAAGAGGAGAGGCGGCCATGTGACATGCTATGTGTATGGAGAGCTCTTCTACATCCGTGCAAATTGCCCCAACCTAAAAGGGAAGAGTTACTACAAGAAAGAGAAGACAGCTTGGAGGAAGCCTCACGGAAACAAGTCCAAGTTTGATGCTGCCAAGTTCATGAATGCCACTCACCGGGTTCTTGCCCCTTTTGGAGAGCAATCCATGAGTGATGTGGACATTAAAGCGAGGAGGACAAGGGGAGGAGCCCCCTCAAGAGAAAAAAGGGAAGGCAAAAGACTTCACTGACATGTGCTTCATGGCCGACTCCGTCGAGGTTGAGACATCGATAAGGTACCTCCATCCCGTGAAGTTCTTTCTACTAGATGCGATACCATCTATGAGCAACTGCTTAGTTAGGATAAAGCGTTAGAGTTCACCATAGCTAGGAATAAGGATTTAGAACCACAAATTGATAATCTGATGCTAGAACTTGTGAATGCTAAGAACCTTGATGCTGATGAATGTTCATCCTACCATACTTTACACTATGAACTTGCTAAATTACAAAATGCTCATGATGTTGCCTTACACCAACTAGAAAATGCTAGGACTGAGTTAATTGAAGTTAAATCTACTCCATGTGAAAAATACTTAGAATCTAGCAAGTTGATCACTTCTGATAAGGGTGAGTCTAGCATTTACTCTTTCTGCTTAGAACGTGAACATGAAGTAAAAGACATATTAGAAGTAATTAGAGCTAAGTATGCCAAGCATAAGGACAAAAATAATTCCGCTCCTTGTGCTTTATGTGAAGCTCTTAAGCTTGAAGTTGCTATTCATAAGGAGAAGCATACTAGAGCCATTAAGGCTAAAACTTGTGAACATGTCTTAACCTTAAAAAAGTGAATGCTTACCTCAAGGACACGTTAGAAAAATTCTCTAAGGGTAAGAAGTAGTCAAACATGATTCTTGACAAGTACAAAACTCCTTATAAGAAGCAAAGGTTATGGTACAACTTTGCCCAAGACAAGTCCAAGCCAAATGTCATTCAAGTCTTCGAAAATAGATTAGTTGAGTTCAAAACCCAACCTGTAAAAACCCTTATCAAATCTGCAGGTTTTGCCCAACCATTTGTTGAGTAAAAAGGTGCTTCTCCCAGTGGTACCAAGTACCATTGCACCTATTGTAAGAAGGATAGGTATTTACTTGAGTCTGTTGGCGTAGGTTGAAAAATGCTAAGAACCATCTTGCTAGACTTTTATCTCATCAACCTAGAGCTTTCATGAGATATGGTTATCTAGAAAAGAAGAAACCTAGACTAGGATCTGTTCTATATGTTCAACATCATCATGTTCCTAGATAGGATGCATCCTTTGTTCGTGTAACCATTGCTCATAATAGAACCTCATGTAAGATCAAGGCTAGCAATTTTGCTTTTGATACTACTCGTAGATGTGTGTCTCAGTACTGGGTTCCTAAGTCATGTTTAACTAACCCAAGTATTGAGACACATCGATCTTCTGTGCTTTGATTTTCAGGATCATCGCGGAAGGGGGAAGAACACGTGGTTCATTGACTCCGGCTGTTCACGCCACATGACCGAAGACTCAAGATGGGTCACCTCCTTTACACGGTCGACGAGTGATGACTTCATCACCTTTGGAGATGATACACAAGGGCGGATTGAAGGAACGAGATCAATCAGAGTGAACGACAAGTTCATCATGAAGGACGTCACCCTTGTGGATAAGCTAAGGTACAACTTGTTTTATGTCTCGCAGCTTCTAGGCTAAAAAAAATTTATCGTGTGCTTGATTCAGTTGATGAGCTTATCTTTGGAATTTCTAGTGTTGGTAGGATCATTGGAGCTGACTTTTCTGAATCTTTTGCTGGATCTCTAATGTTTGATTGCATCTTCTTCCGAGTTCTAGCTTTGGCACTGTCATTTGGGGCACATTGGTTTTAATCATCTGACACGAGTTAGCAACCTTGATCTCATGAGTGGTTTGCCCAAACTCAAAACCGTCAAGGATGCTGTATGTGCGCCCTATAGGCATGGCAAGTAAGTTGCCGCCTCACACCCTTCATTGACTATCGTCATGACTAAAGGACCGGGACAGTTGCCTCACATGGATACTGTTGGTCCTGCTAGGGTTCGGTCAGCCAGTGGCAAATGGTATATTCTTATCATAGTCGATAATTTTTCGAGATACTATTGGGTATTCTTTCTTGCTTCGAAGGATAAAACTTTTTGATCAGTTTCATGATTTTGTTCTTCGCTTGGCTTCTGAACTTCCTGGTGCCTTGAGAGTAATCTATAGCAATAATGACACGGAGTTTAAGAATGCCCCATTTGCCTCTTTCTATGCTGAGCGTGGCATTAAGTATCAGTTCTCTTGTCCACACGTTCCTCAACAAAATAGCATGGTATAAAGGAAGAACAGAACCTTAGTCGAGATGGCTTGGACGATGCTAGATGAGTATAGCACTCCGAGGAGGTTTTGGGCCGAGGCTATTGCTACAACTTGCTATATTGTCAATCGTGTCCTTGAGATCATCTTTAGGCAAACCATCATATGAGCTTCAGTTTGGTAGAAAACCCTCTGTTTCCCATTTTTGAGATTTTGGAGACAAGTGTTTCATTTTCAAGACTGGAAATCTAGATAAATTTGAGTCAAAGACTTCTGATAGTTTATTTCTGGGTTATCCTGTGCATTCAAAGGGTTTTCTTATTTTTAATGTTGAGACTAACGTTATTCAGGAGATATACAATGTCACCTTTGATGAGACTAGCCCTAGAGCTAGATCATGCATTTTAGGTGATACACAGGCGACAGAGAGCAACTTTGTGGAGGAAGATGAAGATGAATCTGGTGATTGTCTCCCGCCTGCTGCTGCTACACCTCCTGATCTAATTGAAGAACCTGCTTCAACTACTTCACGTTCAGTACGTTGAGGCTCCTGCTGCATCTTCATTATTACCAGTACCTGCCGAGGTCGAAGAGATACTATCCCCCCTGGGCACTCCACTTCACATTCAGAGGCGTCATCCTCTGGATTAGATGATTGGTCATCTTCATGTGCGAGTCAATCGCTCCAGGTATCATGATCCGAGTCTTTACTCTCATTCTACATTTGTTGCCTCTTTCGAAACTTGTGATATATCATATGCTTTATCTTATTCAAGCTGGGTTAATACCATGCATGAGGAATCAGAGAACTTTGAGAGGAACAAGGTCTGGAACCTAGTAGAGCCTCCTAGTGGTTGTAATGTGATAGGAACCCATTGGGTGTTAAAAAACAAACAAAGTGAGGATGGTTTTGTGGTTAGAAACAAAGCTAGATTGGTAGCTCAGGATTTTAGCCAACTTGAAAGGTTAGACTTTGATGAGACATTCGCTCTGTTGCTAGATTAGAAGCCATTCACAATATGCTTGTATTTGCTGCATCTAAGGGCTTTAGGCTGTATCAAATGGATGTCAAGAGCGTATTTTTGAATGATTACATTGAGGAAGAAGTGTATGTTAGGCAACCCTCAGGCTTTGAGGATCCCAAGCATCCACATCATGTCTTCAAGCTATTCAAAGCCTTGTATAGTCTTAAGCAAGCCCCTAGAGCCTGGTATAATATACTTAAGACCTTTTTTGCTTAAGAATAACTTTGAAATGGGTAAAGTAGATAAGACCTTGTTTATTCTTAGGCATGGCAATGACTTCTTGCTTGTTCAGATTTATGTAGATGATATTATCTTCGGTGGTTCTTCTCATACTCTTGTTTTCAATTTTTCTAAGACCATATCCAGGAATTTGAGATGAGTATGATGGGAGAGCTCAATTACTTTCTGGGCTTCAAATCAAGCAATGCAAGGAAGGGATCTTCATCCATCAGACGAAGTACACCAAGGATCTACTCAAGCGCTTCGAGATGGGTGACTACAAGCTGATCACCACTCCCATGACGACTTCGACTACTTTGAATCTAGATGAAGAAGGAGAAGCCGTGGATCAACGCGAGTACTGCAACATGATTGACTCTCTCCTTTACCTGACAGCCTCAAGACCGGACATCCACTTCGTTGTCTGCCTCTGTGCAAGGTTTCAGATGTCTCCGAGGACTTCCTATCGCCAAGCCGTCAAGCGCATCTTCAGGTACCTTCACTCCACCCTTTAGTATGGTGTTTGGTATTCTGCTCATCTTTCTTATCCATTCGAGGGTTTTCTGATTCGGATTTTGTAGGTTGTCGGTTAGATAGGAAGAGTACCTTAGACACTTGTCATTCTTAGGGACTTCTCTTGTCTCTTGGTCTTCTAGGAAGTAGTCATCTGTTGCATAATTCAACGTAGAAGCTGAATATGTAGCTACCGCTAATTGCTATAGTCAAATTCTGTGGATGGTGTCTACCCTTAAAGACTATGGGTTAGCATTTGCTTGTGTTTCTCTTCTCTGTGATAACACTTCTGCTATTAATATTGCTAAGAACCCTGTGCAATATTCTAGGACCAAGCACATTGACATTTGCTATCACTTTCTTAGGGACCATGTAGAGAAGGGTGATATTATGCTTTAATTTGTGGAGTCCGAGACTCAGTTAGCTGAGATCCTCACCTTGTGTTGTCCGAGGCCCAATTAGGTTTGCCACCTTGAGTGAGTTAGGGGTAATTTACCCATATGGGTTAGTTTGAGGGGGAGTTGGTTCTCTTACGAGCTTTCCTTCGTTCATCTGATTTTTCCTTGAGCTTCTTCTGAACTTGTTGATCTTTTTGATCTTTTTAGGCTTTTGAGTTTTTCTTGCATCTTATTATATCATATTGCATTCATATGAAAATAACAAAAAGATGCATTGTAATATAAACTTTACTGCTTGTCATTTTAATTGATGAAGCTTTGCTTATTACCCTCTTGAGTTTTAGTATTTCAATTCTTGCTCAAATCCATGTCTAGTTCATTAACTTACTAGAATTATCATGCTTTCACATGTGTAGCTTAGTCTTTGCTTAATAAGCTAGAATTTTAAGACAACTTGAACTAAAAATTATAATTTATGGATCTTTTAGCTAGTTGCATAATTAGTTATCTTTTTGTGACACTGGAAATGTTAAAATTACTTTGTTAGCTCTTGAATCTAGGATTGAATATTCTTTGAGTTTTCCGTTCCTTTGTGATTCTAAAAAATTGCTCTTGTGCAAAATGAAAAATTAATTTTTAAGGTTCTCATATGGTTAAATTGTGCTAAACTATTCTCACGAGACTGCACGTCAAAGAAATAAACTTAGAGATAGTTTGATGATCCAGACAATCTCATGAGGACTGCTTGTCAAAATTGACATGAACCTCAAGATTTATCGCCCCGGTTGAAGCTTAGGAAGAGTTTGTAGATGGCTCATATTACATGATTTTCTTCACTAAGATAGACCTTTAATCAACATCAACGTTCGTTGCAAATGAAAATTGTTGTTAAAAATAGGGTGATTGAGGTATCTTGAGCAAAATAATTCACTTTCAGAATTTTTGTCTTTAGAATGGTCTTTGTTAGCTTCTTGATCTTAAGTGACATTCTGTCATGACCATTACCACTTTAGGATCTCTTTTGATGAACTTGGCGATTTTAAAGTTTTGCTTAAATTGTTAAAATTCACCGCTTTACCTTGAGCAATCTAGCTTAGCTTTGATATATATGTCTAAACATGATTGTGCTAGCACTTTCATGCTTGATGTGTATTAAGTAATAGTAGAAATGCTAGCTTGTTTGTTTTGGTAATCTACAAAGCTTCATGTACTAAAATTGAGAAATACAAAAATGAAGTTACTCCATTACATTTCATGCATGCTCTTTCTTATGCTTTTTCTTTTTTCTGCATTTATCATCTCTAGATGAGAGGAATGTGTGATTCCTTGATGACTCCATTGTCAAAGGGGGGAGAAGATATAGTAGAAATGTTAAAAAGGGAAAGCTATTTAGAGAAAAAGGGAGAAAAGGAGAAATTTTGAGAAAATTATAATCATAGTGAGGGGGTGTAACACCCTGGCTATTCGGAAGCCAAGATGTCACGCAAAACTATCAAACTACTAAGAATAGCATTAAAGCTAGATTATACAGATGCAATCAACAATAATTTCTAAAGAATGACAATAAACGATCACCATATTCATGGAAAAGAATGGATAAATAGATATAATACCACGAACAGTCAAGCAATACCAAAGTTGGATTATTACAAATCTGGAAATTTATTTAACAAGTTGGCTTGACTGAAAGGTAATAATAATTATTCTGGTTGGATAAAAGTGAAGTGCAGTGTGCCGAACTATCCCACCAAATCATCTTGTCTTCTTCTCAATTACCTAATTAAAACATACAAAGCAAGGGTGAGTCGAAGACTCAGCAAGTACATACAAGAATAATCAAACATAGAGTGGACAACACAATCCAGTTGAATTACGAACAAATCTTGGAACACATATATGATTGAATGGAATGAATACATGAATGGATGGAATGAAAGAATGCATTGAAGGAATGGACTAATCACAGCTTATACCGGTATAGCGAGTGTAACACCCGTCGGTGTTCACTTAAAGTTACCGTATGAAGAACGTTTCATACGGGTGTCCAACGTGGCCCACATTGGAATGGTGGATCACACGTACCCATTCTGGAATTGATGGGTTTTCAAATGCCCATATTGGAATTGATGGGTCTTTCAAATGCCCATACTGGAATTGATGGGACTTACCAAAAAGAATCCACTTCCGTGGTCATAATGAATTTTATGAATGAACATGTTGATTTCTCATGGTATGAATGAATATCACACATTAGTGGAAAAGGCACATGGCATTCAACAACATGTGTAAACAAGTATGAGTATGCATTCCCACACAACATAATATATCAAGGATGCCACACAAGTTAGTTGCATGTAATGGAATGCAACAACTGAAATGAATGCTAATTCTTTAATCACAAGAATCATCTACTTGAAATAAAATAAACATCAGGATGGATAGAAAAAGGCATTGACAATTTATCCCAACATCAAGCAAACAATTAGAAATATCACCAAACAGCATAGGGTACTTGCCTTCCGCGATGTGACGTAATAGGAGGACACGAAGATGCCCCTCCACTCACCGCCTCACCGCCTACACAAATGTATAATCGAAATAAGAATAACAAGGTATGACATTGCTACAAGAGCCCTTCCATCCCCTCTATCTCTCCCACCCAAACAACGGGATCAATTTTACCAAGTTTACCCAATGACCGATTACGCTAAACTGGCAGCGATACTAGAAAAATCACCATTAATTATCTGTAACTCCAAAAGACCTGAAACCAGTGCTCACTGAATCTTAATAGATCAGGCTACAAAACATTAGTTGGCGGAATCCCCTGATTCGGCCAAAACAGAGGGCTAATTAACAGCTAAACACAACCCATCTACGTCTGTCCAGAATACAGATCAGAGATAAAGAAAACGGCGTAACTTTTAACCTATTGATCCAATGAGAATGATTCTTATCAGCTTGGAAATATAATTTTAAGGTCTAAAATAACTTAGTTGGGTGAAGGTTCTGATTCGGCCCCTAATTTGAACAAAACTGAGGGACAAACCTACTGACCTCAGTTTTCAGACAGACCGGACAGTTCGTAATAAAAAATTCATATCTCCCAAACTACAGATCGTATTGTCCTGATCTCAGTGCCAAAAGAGATCTAACATTCCCAGGAATAAAACTCTAGAAGGAAAAAACCCCAGATTCGGCCTCTACAGTAGTCTAAACAATAGATGAAAACACTAACATTTATCTGCCCAGAATTCAGAATAGTGGTAAAGAAAATATCATAACTTTCATTATACAGATCCAATGGAGATGATCGTTATCAGCTTTGAAAGATAATTTAAAGGGCTACAATAACTTATTGGGGTGGAGGTTCTGAAAATGCCTTTAACTAAATCAAAACCTATGATCAAGCCGACAGATCTTTCTCGTCAGTCAGACAGAACAGTGCGCACTAAAAAAATCATATATCCGAAACCGTAAGGCGGAATCACGTGATCTCGGTGGCTATGGAAAGCTAAGAACAATACCTACAACTTTCTAAGAGATGGACAGGACAGAAAACGAACGCATCTTACCCAAAATCGATGTACAAGATTTTGCACAGCAAGGGGGAAGGGGGGCGGCGGCTCCAAAGGGGGGAGGGGGAGAGAAATGTGGAGTTTAGGGTTTGGGGGGTGGGAACCCCCTCTTATGGCCGCCACCACATGGGCCCCTCTGGGCCGTGGCCCGAGCCCAGTTGCCGTGAAATCACGAAAACCCCGGTGAAAAGATGATTACGGTTTTCGATTAGCTCCTCTTCCAAACTTTTTCTAATAAGCCGAATCACCTTCGGGGTATTACATTCTACCCCCCTTAACGGAATTCGACCTCGAATTCTAACCGGAAACTAATACCAGAACGAATTTCCAAGGAGTTGAATTCAACGGATTTAACATGTACCAGAAACAAACGGGTCTGGATACTGATCGCGCATGCGAGACTCTATCTCCCAAGTAGCCTCTCTTTCGGAATAGAGAAACCACAAAGCAAAGATGTGAAGCGACGTCTGACCTAACAATCAACTTGAACTTTCTAGGTACACTCATCAGAAGAGGATCGAAGGTAAGACCTTACTCGATGGTCAACGTGTTTAACTTAATCTCAAACTTTGAATGGTCCTGCTGCTCTCTCGGCACCAGCACGCACCTTACGTTGCGTGATTGCGTATGTACCGTGACGGTCAAAGCGATAAGCCAGCTTCCTAATTTCTTCTACTGCCGAAAATGAAGAGAATCCAACTAAAAAAATAGAGAGTTCTCATCGCAACCACGCAATGTTAACTCTTCACCAAAAAAGGTTAAATCCCAAATGTGACTATTCATCAGTAAAGCAATTCCACTTCCAATGAATCAGTTTGAAAGAACACCACAAAAACTAAAAGAGAAATTTGCTTGAATACTCAAATCAAATATTTCTTTTACTCCAATGAACTGGAAAGATTCAGTCATGCCAACACGGCCCCAACTCAAAGTGCGTAAAACACTTATCAACAAAGACAGAACCCAAGCGAGAAGCAAGGAAACGCATCATTTTCCGAGAAACATCCTTTCTTCCGCTTCTCTCTTGAGGAGTAAAACTTCTCTCAATATTGGAATTAATTCATCGCATACCTCAAGAGATTAAACCTCTTAATTGAACATTATCAAATTATGCTCAAACTGAAATACATCATCCACACCATGGTGGAGAGACTCCATTGAAATTTTTTTTGATTGCTCTAGACATCTCGTTCTACTATTCAACCTTAATTTGATTAAAGGCACCCAAAGCGCCACAGGATAGATACCACACAATCACATTACCTCAAATTTTCAAGAACAACTCGAATCGTCGAGACGCATGCTAATGTCTTTGCTTCAAAAGGGTCCTAGCATAAACATGTTCGGAAAACTCATTTATTCCACCCTCTATACACACAATCAGTAGGTGACCAAAGGTCTAGCATAAACAAATGCAAAGCCCAGATTTAACTTCCAAAACCTCTACAACAGATTGCTCTTATAACTGATAGTGAAATCATCGAATTAAATCTCCAACATTACCACCATTCTAACATACTCACTCATTGACATCATCAGAAATCACCCACACCATCTCGCAATGCTATCCAATTGCGTTACTCTAAAAATTCAATGAAGGTTTTCATACCTCCGATAATCACCAACCTTTCAATTCTGAATTGAAGTTCTAGAATTTCACTATACCAGGTGTTAATCAGCCGTAACACTTTTCAGACTTACTTCGAAGTCAAACATCTCAGGTAAATCAATTTCCCTCCAAGGGATACAGATTAAAACCATTTCACATTCTACTACTCCTCCGATAACTTGGTAGCAAAATATCATCGCTACGATTACGCATCCACCACCAAACAGTTGCCAAACTTTCACCTTGCAAACACTTCGCAACACAAAGCGTGATCCTTTCTCAAAAGGAAGAGGCGAACAAAAACAAGTTCATTCATACAGGAAAGCGTTGCTCACCACGGCGGCCAAGAAACCAAAAGAAATATTCTGCTAAAGGTGATCTTGGAAAATGAAAACTAAGTTTGTGGTTGAGGGAACACATTCCTCAGAAGATAATAGCAAATAACAACCGATAAGAAAACGACATTACGCTTGAAACTCGAAATCTTTTGAGTGAAAAGGGCAGAAAATTTAGGCAATGAACTCATTGAACCTAGGTGGAGTCCACAATTGAAAATATGATCTTCACAAGAAGAGAATATCGGATCTTTACAGATAAGAACAACGAGCATTCAAGATCAAAACGCTCGCATCATTGAAGAACCATTATAACTCTGCAACAAATCGTTTTACGTGGCAAACTTCGTTTATCATAAATAACTGGGACCTCCAATAGGTCATGAACACAAAACTCGAAATCGAATCATTTTGGATACATCAAGAAAGGTGGTCAAATTTCTTTCTCTATAAAAGAATCAACCTTACTCTCACATTACTGATCGTGTCAATAAACCTTCTAAAGGGAACATGACAAATCGGGTCATAAAAATTTTCAGCATCAAATGGAATTGTAATAACAACTTATTCTAGAAAAGAATTCTGGTATGAAAACCACAAAGTTGAACAAACGTCACACTCAGTACTACAAAACTCTAGAGAAAGGGGGTTTCGAAACTTTTCTTTTCAAAGGGAGGTTCTAAACTCCAACACTCCAAATATTCCAAAGAAATGAACATAGTCGAAATTTTCTTCAATGAACTTTGTGAAAGGAAATTTTCATTCTCCGAACTGTCAAACGGATAACCGAGCTGCTGTAATACCTCATTTATCCAGCTAGGTTGTATTGTTTCAATTGTTTGGAAATTTTATTCGAAAACGAGAATTACAACTTTCCGGAATCGAATCGGTAAAAAGAAAGAAGTCGGAGGGAGTAAAAGAAACATCTTTCATCGGATTTTCCAAACAGCGGGGGGGGGGGTATTTGTTATTGTACGTCAACTTGGGCGCAGGTCATGCCCAGTGGCCCAAGAGGGCCGGCCGCCCATGTAGGGCCGGCTAAAAGGGGGCGCCACTCCCCCAAAACCCTAGCCGCCCCTACCTCCTCCCCTCCCCCTTGGCCGCCTCCTCCTCTCCCCAAACCGGCCCCCATTGCTGCCCCTTGGTGGTGGTACCAACTCCGGTGATCCCCGTCGCTCCTCCTCAAGTTCCCCTCCAACCACTCCGTTCCCCGCCGACGTCGACGGCCGCTCGTCATCTCCCGGTGGCCGGACCTAGAAGAGAGAAGAGAGGGGAAGGGAGGAAGACCCGTGTGCAGCGGATCTTCATCGTCTTACTGGTCTACAAGGGTAATTAGACCTCCGATTCGTTGTTTGATTCCATTAGAGTTGAGGATCCGATTGGATTTGTAGTTTCGTTTTGATTCTGTTAATAGATTGATTCTGTCCAGTATGTTGTACCTCAGTTTTGGGCATCTTAGAGGCCGAATTGGACATCTATGTCTTCTGGAGAATTGTTCCTTATCTCATTAGCTTTCTTTTGGCACCTGGATCACGAATTTTCACCCAGTAGATTAAAAGTTATGACTGTTTTACCACGTACTGCTCTGTCTGTCAGAAATTCTGGGTATAGTCGGTTGCACCTAGGTTTTGATCTAGTTAGAGTCAGAATCAGGTCAGCCACCCAACTAGGTTTATGAAGATAATTGCACCATGTTTCCAGGATGATAAAGATCACTTTAGTTGGATCAGTGGTTTAAAAGTTAGAACGTTTTCTTTAGGGCTGTTCTGAATTCTGGGCAGACTGCAGTTATAGTTTTTCATTGGATGGTTAGACCTCTGTTTTGGCCGAATTAGAGTTTACCATCAACTATAGTTTCGTAGCCAGTTAAGTTAAGAAAAGTTGAGCACTGGTTTCAAGTCTTTTGGATTTACGGTTTTTTATTGGTGAATTTTCTAGTAAAACTGTCAGATTAGGGATATTTGGAATGTTTGGGTAAATTGATCAAAATGAACTTTTGTTTGGTTGGTTTGGCTAGATATTGTGGGAGGACACGTGTAGCATTGCCATACTCGTTTGTCCTCATTTTGATTATTTTTATATTGTAGGCGGTGAAGCGGTGAGTGGAGGGGTATCTCAATTACCTCCCAACCCGTTGTAGCGCGGCAGGCAAGTAACTTGTATATTAAGATTGATGCATTATGTGATGTGTGAATGAATGATTATATTTGTTCGTAACTGTAGATGAATGCCATGTGTATCTTTTCATTTATGAGTACTATTCAATATTTCCATGGAATCACATCATGACATGCATAATTATCTTTGTAAGACCCATCAATTCCAGTATGGGCACTTGAAAATCCCATCAATTCCAGAATGGGTACGTGAGTCCACCATTCCAATGTGGGCCACGTTACGTGAGTCCACCATTCCAATGTGGGCCACATTGGACGATTGTATGAAACGTTCTTCATACGATTACTTTAAGTGAACACCGACGGGTGTTTCACTCGCTATCTGGTATATCTTTGCGATATGTCCAATTCCTTCAATGCATCATTCCACTTCATCCATTCATAAAGTTGTTTCAAGTCAATGTTCAAATTATGATAGTGATATATTGTTCTTGGTATGTTCGATTGTTACATACAATTACTTGCTGAGTCCTTGGCTCATTCTTGCTTTGTTGTTTTATTTAGGTAAATGACAAGGAAGAACGGTTTCATGAAGGGTAGATCATCACGATGCACTCACTACCATAATCCAAAACATTCGAGAACTTATTATTGTCTTCTATTTATATCTTGTGTTGAATTGTAATAAGCCAACTTGGCCGTATTCACCATATCTTTCTGAATTATTTATTTCCATTCTGTTGATTAAACTTGATGATGAATACTTGTTTCCGTATAATCTTAATACTTGCTTCACCTTATCTTGTGTCTTGATGTTATTCTTTTAAAGAGTAGTGGTTGTAGGTGACACTTTGACTTCCTTATAGTCAGGGTGTTACAGCTGCCCTTATCAACAAGAGAGATAGGGCTAACATAAAGAGAACAATCTTATCAAGAATAACGTTCACAAACAGCAATGAGAGCTCCGCAGCCAGAAAGGCAAGAAACTATTTTGAAAAACAAATAGGGTCTAATAGAAACCCGTAGCCCATAATCTTTGTTTGGGTGCAACCCCCGACTTAAGCATAACCAAGCACTCCAAAAGGGTTTTAACGCTTTTCTTCAGAAAAGAGATGCATCAAATTTCAACAAGCAGAGGGTTCCAAAAGGAATACATTGAGCTAATGCTTTCTCGTGTTAATGATCTTGCAACAAGAATTCTCATTAGGCAAACCATCAAACGAGTAAATGAGTCGCTCTTCTCCAATGAGAAAGAAAGAACAACCATGAAAATATCAATATTGCCAATTTACAAAGATCATTCATAGTAAAAACAATTCGACAATCGAAAAACAATAATGTTTTCGGAGTACCATTAAAGGCCTATTTAAACTCGTCTACCAAAATCATGAACCCAAGAGAAATTCATCAATCGCCACCGGACAAGAATTTGTCAAATTCAAAAATCAAGGAAGAGAATGACTTACTAAAGCAGCCCAAGAGAAATATGCAAGATCAATACACACTTGATAGAGAACTTGCAAAAGAAGTCTTCCAATACCGAGATTCCAAACGAACGAATGAGTTAAATTTCCCCAACAGGGGTAAAACAAGTCTTTTGTGAAAAGAGGAATCTTGTATTTGAACTATGCTCACGTGGAACAGAAATATCACAATAGTCGAAAGGGCAATATTTGTTTCAAAGAACGAGTCAGAGAACTGCTGGAGCTTGCCTTCTTCATTAAAACCCCAATTTCAAAAGAATTCACGAACTGCCAGGAACCACAACCAGGAAACCAGATATCAGTTCGAGAAAGGCAACAAGTTTATCAATGAGCTCATGCTCAATACAAAGCTTATGGAACAGAGGTAAGAAGTTCTCTAATATCATACTACAAACAGTGGTGTAGCCTGGCAAAACCCAGGACATCAACCACGAACTCTACTGATCAACGCCCGCTAGCGAAACGCATAACTAATGCAATCAATTATGAATATATATATTTATATCGGATCATCTCATGACGATCATAGAATAATTTCATAGATAGAGGTTATCACATCATATCATGGATTAACACATCATAGCACAACACAATTTAACAACGACTCAATACTCGAGTCACCACAATTGAAATGCGGAAGCAACAGTTTACCCAACCCCTTCTAATGTGCACAGTGTGTCAATTTAATATGTTTGAATGAACCACGGACCTAAAGCCCGCTCTGATACCAACTGTAACACCCTGGCTATTCGGAAGCCAAGATGTCACGCAAAACTATCAAACTACTAAGAATAGCATTAAAGCTAGATTATACAGATTCAATCAACAATAATTTCTAAAGAATGACAATAAACGATCACCAGATTCATGGAAAAGAATGGATAAACAGATATAATACCATGAACAGTCAAGCAATACCAAAGTTGGATTATTACAAATCTGGAAATTTATTTAACAAGTTGGCTTGGTGAAAGGTAATAATAATTATTCGTTGGATAAAAGTGAAGTGCGATGTCGAACTACCCCACCAAATCATCTTGTCTTCTCCTCAATTACCTAATTAAAACATACAAAGCAAGGGTGAGTCGAAGACTCAGCAAGTACATACAAGAATAATCAAACATAGAGTGGACAACACAATCCAGTTGAATTACGAACAAATCTTGGAACACATATATGATTGAATGGAATGAATACATGAATGGATGGAATGAAAGAATGCATTGAAGGAATGGACTAATCACGACTTATACTGGTATAGCGAGTGTAACACCGTCGGTGTTCACTTAAAGTTACCGTATGAAGAACGTTTCATCACGGTGTCCAACGTGGCCCACATTGGAATGGTGGATCACACGTACCCATTCGGAATTGATGGGTTTTCAAATGCCCATTTGGAATTGATGGGTCGTTCAAATGCCCATCTTGGAATTGATGGGACTTACCAAAAAGAATCCACTTCCGTGGTCATAATGAATTTTATGAATGAACATGTTGATTTCTCATGGTATGAATGAATATCACACATTAGTGGAAAAGGCACATGGCATTCAACAACATGTGTAAACAAGTATGAGTATGCATTCCCACACAACATAATATATCAAGGATGCCACACAAGTTAGTTGCATGTAATGGAATGCAACAAGCTGAAATGAATGCTAATTCTTTAATCACAAGAATCATCTTCTTGAAATGAAATAAACATCACGATGGATAGAAAAAGGCATTCACAATTTATCCCAACATCAAGCAAACAATTGGAAACATCACCAAACAAAGATAGGGTACTTGCCTTCCGCGATGTGACGTAATAGGAGGACACGAAGATGCCCCTCCACTCACCGCCTCACCGCCTACACAAATGTATAATCGAAATAAGAATAACAAGGTATGACATTGCTACAAGAGCCCTTCCATCCCTCTATCTCTCCCACCCAAACAACGGGATCAATTTTACCAAGTTTACCCAACAAACCGATTCCGCTAAAGCTGGCGATACTAGAAAAATCATCATTAATTATCTGTAACTCCAAAAGACCTGAAACCAGTGCTCACTGAATCTTAACAGATCAGGCTACAACACATTAGTTGGCAGAATCCCCTGATTCGGCCAAAACAGAGGGCTAATTAACAGCTAAACACAACCCATCTACGTGTGTCCGAATACAGATCAGAGATAAAGAAAACGGCGTAACTTTCAACCTATTGATCCAATGAGAATGATTCTTATCAGCTTGGAAAGATAATGTTAAGGTCTAAAATAACTTAGTTGGGTGAAGGTTCTGATTCGGCCCCTAATTTGAACAAAACCGAGGACAAACCCTCGACCTCGGTTTTGAGACAGACCGGACAGTTCGTAATCAAAAATTCATATCTCCCAAACTACAGATCAGATTTTCCTGATGTCGGTGCCAAAAGAAATCTAACGTTCCCAGAAATAAAACTCTAGAAGGGCAAAACCCCAGATTCGGCCTCTACAGTAGTCTAAACAATAGATGAAAACACTAACATTTATCGCCTGAATTGAGCAGTGGTAAAGAAAATATCATAACTTTCATTATACAGATCCAATGGAGATGATCTTTATCAGCTTTGAAATATAATTTAAAGGGCTACAATAACTTATTTGGGTGGAGGTTCTGAAAATGCCTCTAACTAAATCAAAACCTAGGATCAAGCCGATGATCTTTCTCGAGACAGAACAGCGCACTAAAAAAATCATATCTCCTAAACCGTAAGGCGGAATCACGTGATCTCGGTGGATATGGAAAGCTAAGAACAATACCTACAACTTTCTAAGAGATGGACAGGACAGAAAATGAACGCATCTTACCCAAAACGAAGGCGGTGCACAGCAAGGGGGAAGGGGGGCGGCGGCTCTAAAGGGGGGGAGGGGGAGAGAAATGTGGAGTTTAGGGTTTGGGGGGTGGGAACCCCCCCTCTTATGGCCGGCCACCACATGGGCCCCTCCTGGGCCGTGGCCCAGGCCCAGGTTGCCGTGAAATCACAGAAAACCCCCCGGTGAAAAGATGATTCTGGTTTTTCGATTAGCTCCCTCTTCCGAAACTTTTTCTAATAAGCCGAATCACCTTCGGGGTATTACAGGGGGAGCATCTAATTTTCATTCTTATGATCTTATTGCCATTTCTGAACTTGAATTGCAATTCTTGGAACCTCACAATGATCAAAAATCAAATTAAACAAATGTTCTTTCATATGGACCTTGAGTGATATTTTTGACTCTTCTTCGGAAATTGAAGCTTTATTGCTTTGTTTTGCCTTATCTTACTTGCCTATGCTAATCTGAAGCCAACTTAGTCATTTCCATTGCGTTCTCTTTCTTATAGACCAAGTTGTGTCTTTGTGCGAAAACGTTGAGTTTTATCTATTTTCAAACTTTGAACTTACATTTTAGGAAATTGCCAATGTGTTCATCAAGGGGGAGATTGTGGATATCATGGGGATATATTCATGATCTTAGGATGAGGGTACAATTGAGAATGGTGTTGAGGGTTTGTCGAGTCACTCGTTTTCGGTAAAGTTCAGACGCTGTCAGACTTTAGGCGGTCAGATCGGCCTATGTGGCGGTCACACCAGGCAAGCCTCGGGTCTAGTGGCTAGCGGTCAGACTGGTCATGGGCGGCGAACTGGCCGGTCTTAAAGTTGTTTTGAGTTTGGAGCTAGGCCAAAATAGAGGGTGTAGGCAAGAGATGATTCTTCTATACTTGGTCTCATATTTTTTAGAGCTTTGAGTCAAAAGTTTTATTCGTTTGAAATTTCCAGGGAGGTTTTGGATTTCCAGGGAGGAATTTTGGCTAAGTCCCCATGCTGGGCGGTCAGGCTGGCCATGGGGCGATAAGACTGGCCATGGGTGGTGGTATGACCGGTTTTGCCCTGTTCGTTGGCCAACTTGGCGGCGATGTTTGTAGGTTAGGTCAATTTCATATTTTTAAGTGCATATGTGTTGCATGATGCATGTTTTGACTAACGTGGGTCAAGTTGCGAAGAACTTGTTCTCAGAATCGATTTCTTGGTCTACTGTTGTGTAGGAGGCTTGGAGGTCAACAACGGTCAATGGCGAGGATGATCGGGATTAGCTTGGGGAGCCGAGGTTCATGATGATCGAGGATACTGGGTGAAGTCAATGGACTCAAGAATGACGTAAAATGGACAATGATGGCCGAATAGGAAGTTCGGTGCGACGTGTTGCATCAAGCGGCGCAGAGGTCGGTACAAGTGCCATGGTGGTTTCGATGGAAGCTGGATGGAAGAGACTTGCCGACATGAAGAGAGATGTTGATCAACCTACACGTGACGATGCATGCTATTGCTTCATGAAGATTGGACTCGGTCTTTGGTGAGGATCGAGAAGGGGTATTTTGGTAATTTTACCAAAATACAGTCTTGATGGCTTTTGGCTAAACCGCAGCGCAAGACGGCGCAAGGAGAAGTGGTTTAGGTCTAGAGAAGATGAAGTCGACGCTTTGAAAAATGTGCATGAGTGAAACTCGTTTTGTGTATGGGCTTAGCGGGTGCGCATTAAGGATGTCTTTCTAGAAGCTAGCCTCCATTATAAAAGGGGAGTGTGTTGGTTGTCCAACTCATTTTGAATTTAGTTTTTGGTGATTTTGGTTGTTTTAGTTCGTGGATTCAATACAAGTATACCGCTATGCTTGTACGTTGATGATCATAACTCTCATAGCTAATGGAGTGAGAAACATGTTGAATCCAATCAAGGTGAAAAAGAGATCATGCTCCTATTCACTCCATCTAGTCACTGTTTCAGTCCAACAACAATAGTATATCTCATGTTTATAAGGACCCTCATGTGTATGATCCTGATCGGTTTGGCCCTAGAAGAGAGGAGGACATCGTTCGACGGTGGAAGGCATGCTTGTATTGGTGAGGCCTACGCTTATATGCAAATTAAGGTGATATGGAACTACTTGCTAAGGAACACTGAGCTCAAATTGATGTCTCCTTTCCCCAAGACAGATGCCAGGACACAAAAATACAATTCTGACCCCCTGTGTATTCTACACTAGTCCAGGATCACGCTAGTGAACACAGTATCAACATAGATGAATATCGATCCACACAAGACGAATAATAACATAAACGATTAATTTGAGTAACAAATAAGGGTTTTGACCTAATAGACTTTACATTTATTAAACCTCGTAGGGCTAACAATAATTAAATAAGCAGTGGAACAAATAAACTCCAGCGGAATCCCAACAATTCGCCACAGGCAACCGACTAGAATTAAGATCTAACGATCAACATCTTCGTAGAGCTCCTCCTCAAAAGCGTGCAAAGACTCCTCCACTTCTGTTGATTGATTATAACAAGTATAAGGACACAATCGTACTCGCAAGTTATACCATAAAATGCAATTTATAAATGATGGCTTATTCCAAAGGAATGGTTTTTGTTGTTATTTTACAAGAAAGTAACATTTGCAATTGAATACAAATAATAGATTGAAAACATAACTGAAAACAATTAAACCGTAATAATTTAACAGTTGTTTTCACAAAGAACACAAAAGCTTCTCAAATTATTCCACATGGCCATATAACTTAGATCACATAGCTCCCATCCCATTTGTTTTATAAAAATCTAACCATCGTGTGAATCCCCAAGCATGCCCATGACTGTGGATGTGGCTATTCGAATAGATTGTTTAACACTCTGTCGAGGTTGTATACTTTAGCCACACAATATAACCAATGTTGTAAGCACTAATCATAACAAAACTTTTCAAAAACTTCATCTCAAACATTGACACTCCCGGTGTGTTTTACTGACAGCACTAACGCCCACAAAGGAAATTAGTCTATCACACACCGTTGGACAGGGAAGCGGCGAACCGCCCCGCGATGTGAGTCACCATGGATCAGAAACACACCTCCACCCTGGCACAGAACCTAACATACTACCTGAGTAGTCAATGTCGAGACTCCATAACTTACTAAGTTAGACCCGTCCCATACCAGGCATGTGGTCGTACAGTTGTGGCTCAGTTTAATAGCACACAAAGTTAAGTCCTTAATTGACCAAGGCAAGACTTACAATTTCTAACTAAATAATCATTCTTTTAAATTCCCACGCACTGAGCTCCACCATGTCACACAGTATCCACCACTCGTCTCAGTCTAAATATTTTCTCACCTGTTGGTTAAATGCAACACATGCAATCACAAAGTAATAACACATAGCACACAGTTTTACACATTGTCCCATAGTCACTTAATAAAATTTATATTTGCAACTCATATGACGGTGATTGACTCGTTACATGGCTAAGAAATCTACTCGTATCTAACCAACTCACGTTGGTGCTACGATATCACTAACTAAATAATCAATCAATCTAGGGTGACAAAAGAACATGGTATTACAATAAGCAAGGTGGATATAAACAATTAGGATGATTAGCTAATCACAAAGTATTTAAATAAATACTTAAAATAGAATGCAGTACTTTGAATTAAAGTAATTTTGAAAACTGGGTTCAACATGATCAAATGTACAACTTGCATTGGAATAGATCTTGGTACTGGTCTTGGTCTTAGTGAACTCCTTTTTCTTTAAAATTCCACGAAGTATCAACATCTACTCGTAAATGAAGCAAATAAACAAAATAAATAAAAAACAGACAGGAAAACTAACTCCAAAAATTAAATAAAAATCTTAGAAAATAGAGCTCAACTTTAGATGAATTTAAAAATTTGAATGAGCTCAATCAGAGTTCGAATGAAGAAGATATGGTTTCAAAGATCTAAACATAAAGAAATACCAAAATTAGTTTTACTGGATTATTCCAAATTATTTTTCTATTAAAAGTCCGAATTATGATGCATGCTGACATTAGCCCTGATTTTTGGAAAAAAAAGAAAATTAGGAGAAAAAGGTTAGAGACTAACAGGTGGGCCCTCGGTCTATAGACCGGGTCCACAGGATTGGCTCATAGTCTACATGTGCAATAGTCTATGAAAAAGTGGACTAACAAGGGGGCCCACAAGTCAGAGAGATGGTTTATAGTGGACTAGATCTACTCGTAATTGGGTTTGGGTTTGGATCTGATGGACACGCAAGCACACACATGGCGCTGACAGGGACGCCACATAGGCTGACACATAGGCGTTGGGTAGCGGCTGACGTGGACGACAACGAGGTGGTGGTGCTCGGGTCCTGAGTACATCCGGCAAACGACGGTGGCTCACCAGCAGTGAAGGGTACCATCACGAAGAGGGCTCTATTGTGAACTTATTGGTGTGCTTACTGGTGCTCGAGGACGACGAAGACGGCCGACGACAAGGTTTGAGCAGCGAAGCATGTCGGCTGTTGTCGGGAGATCGCTCCGGCAATGCTCCGACGATGAGGAAGGGTGCTGGAGGTAGCTCTGGTGACGGTGGACCTGGCAGTGCAGTCAACGTTGACGTAGCGGCAAAGACGGCGATGCAATTCGAAAACGAAGAGCTCCGGTGACAAAACCCTAAAACTCCGATTGCGGTGGCGGTAGGGTTCTAGAGGTGGAGAGGATGGGTGCTTCGAGGTACGGATGAGAGGCGAACCTCGGGGTGCCTTTTATAGGGCCTGAGCGTACCGGATAAGGTAGAACCCTAAAAGAGTTTCAGACGGCCATGAGACACACTCCGAGATTGAAGGTGTTACGAGATATGATTTGGTTCGTTTTGAATTGATTCGGATGCGAAAAGATACGAGGATTTAAAAGGTAAGGTCGACGCTAGATTCTCTTGTTGGAGATTCCGTTGTTGGGCGAAGCTTCAACAACGTCAATGACGAACAACAATGAACGTGACGAGGGAAGAACGAAAGTGGAGGTAGGCGATGAACCTGGAATGTGGGCCCTACATGTCAACGGAATCAGCGGCGACGCGCTGGGTCATCAGGCTGCGACTGGGAAGGCGGGAAAGGCCGGGTTGAGTTGGAGTGAGGAGGAAGTGGGCCGAAGGAATGGGAATTTGGCACAAAGCTATTTATGATATTTTAAATACTTTTTCCATTTTAAAAATTACAGAAAATACAAATGGCAAATAGAAAATAGCAATTGAACTCATAAAAATGCTAGAAAAATCTAGAAAACATATCCAAGCGCATAGAACCCAAATAAAATAGTTTTAACAATTATTGATGTTGACATTAATTATATTAAATTATTTTGATACTGAAAGTCCATATTAAGCTTTATTAAAATTCAAATAAAAACTTAAGGCTGAATTTTTCTGAGACTAAACTACCGATTTTTTTAAAACTCAGAAAATTAGGATGTTACAACAGACTGGAGCAAGTTAGTGCCCAAGCCTCAAGGGAGCCTCAACAGGCTGGGCAAATTGTGTGCTTGAACAAATCTTGTTTTTTCTTCTTTGGACTTGTTTTCCTTTGTTTCACGAATGCTTCGTGCAAGGGAGAGGACAACTCAGTTGGAAAAGGCTGTATGTGCTTTTATGTCATGGGGAAAGATCTGAGCAATGAACTCCCAACCAACCTAGTTTTGTGTCACCCATGTAGAGCTTTGATCAATTTATTGTATCCATGTTAAGCTTTGTACTCTAATCAAATATTAACTCAGCTTGTATTCCACATACATATTCTGTGGCTGGTAGCGCCACTTTGCCTTGAATATATTCACGAATTTCATCTACATTGCACATGGACGACCATTTTACATTCTAGAGGGTGCTGTTAGCTCTTAAGTCATGCAGAAAGAGTTGCTGAACGGTAATTATCAGTGTAAAGGCTTAACGAAGATAAATCTGCCAAGTTCAACGGCGATTCAATTTTCTAGGAGCCTGGCACTTTCTGAGAACTTACTATGATAGTATGACGAAACACTTAGAAAAAAAAAAAGAAAAGAAGAGAGAATAGGTAACTACAGATGCATGACCAGGATAGGTCGAGAGCCCCATTGACAAGATCGGGCACGCTACGTTCAGGTGTTTTACTGAATCAAAGAGGGGTTGGTAGTTTGCATTGGCGCTGCACCTTTCTCTGAATCTGAAAGTGCAATGGAAGTGCCCACCACTGCAAACTTCTGGAAGATTTCCTAATTACATGATTACATCAACAATTGTCTGCGCAAAAGGGAAATAACAAATAAGAAAGAGTTTAAAAGTGCGTGAGGCTAGCGTGATATAACCAACTACACCCAGACGAGTTTAGAATTGTGCGCAGTTTTCCGCTGTAGAATCAACTGGGTGTTTGCCAACGGAATTGCCATGTTTCACAAAAGAGAATGTAAGAATCAAACGCACAAGGATATCTTGTAGTTTAAAAGTATGTCAGACAAACATGTTTTATTTGAAGTAGGGCAGTATTTGCAGACACTTGCATAGTTGCATGCTGGGGTAACTGCTGTTGACAAAAATATGAATCTTAAGCAAATCAGAACAAAAAGGAGAGAATAGTCATGGCAAAAATAATACAGTCCATGCTCATTCCTGCATCTTTCGGAGCTAGCATTATATCGTTCCACTAAACTAAGCGGATAATTTCATAAGACAACGTTATTTTAATCTCAGCTATAGGCATAACACTCACACAAATCAATAGTCATGACACTCACACAAATCAATCATCCCAACATTTTCTGACAAAACCATTTTAGTGAAAGCAGAGACTATACCCGGTAATACTACACTTAGCACGCTTATCACCGTGCGTACGGCTATTTAAATAGATTTACACTCTACAGAGGTGTACAACTTTACATATAGTATACGAATTCTCTAATTTATCAGACATACGTCGATACAACCGTTTACGATCTTTTAGTAAGCAATCTAGAGCACGTAAAAGCCTTTACATCACCTAGTCCTAGACTTGCACTAGCCAGGCGAATGAATACCCTCACCTCACCCGGATACACCCCCCCCATCTCAGTGAGGCATTTATCATTGTGTCTGGAAGCTTTGTTCCCAACGCCTCGGTGAAGGGAGGAGCCCCTTCGAGCAATCACACATGCTCCCACTACTACGGTCTAGCAACATGCAAGGCTAGTATTCGATGACTTAATTAGCTAAGGCTGTCCCATACCGGCACATGTGATTGTACGCTTACACTTAGATCGGATATACCAACATTCGGTCCTTAATCAATTTGGACAAGGATCCCCCCTATTTACTTGTGAGATACACCTCACACTACTCAGATTACAATATAAACTAAGTTTTTTAGTTTTATTTTTATACAAAATAATATAGATAAACCCCTCTGGACCATCATTTTAAAATATCCCAAATTTTTATTCAACATTTGATCCATTTTTAAAATTTAGTAAATATAGAGCCCGGCTAAGCATTATTGCAATATTCACACTTGAAATACCCAAATCGATATCATTTACTGCCTAAACCATAACCTAATGGCTACAACAGTAAGAATACCAATATTTCAAGGAGGATCATGCATTGAATAGGAATATAACTACTGTTATCCCCAAATATAGCAATTTTAAGCAAACATACAGGCCTACATAATAGATTTTGCAAAAATAAGTACAATAATTAAAATAATAGGATCAACATGTTCAAAGAGGGTGCTTTCCTTGCTCCGATATCTCTTAATATGAGGATGGAGGGTCGTCGAATAATTCGTTCGCGGAAACGACATTTATTAAAAAAGAGCCGATAACAAATCACAAATAGAAAAAATAATTTCAAAAGAAAAAAATTCCAAATATTTTTTTACATATTCAGATAGAGCATGATTTTAGATGAATTTAGAAAAAAGATTCATCAAACTTGGAGTTCATACGCAAAAATTATTAATGTTTGAATTTTCTTCGGTTTTGAAAATCCAATAATTAATAAAAAGGTGACGTCGAAAGCGTGTTCTCTAAGGTTTACATTTTCTAACAGGAAAATGTATTTTCCTCTGAGTTCTTCTGAGGTTTACGCTTTCCAACAGAAAAAGCGTATTTTCTTATGAACTAAAAGCGTCTTTTTTAAAACTTTATTAACTTACATGTGGGGGCCTATTTATGAGTGACTCACATATTTATTTTTCTTGATTTTATTTATAAAAACAAAGGCAATCCCACATGTCGTAGACTCATTATTTATTAACTAATTATTAAACCTATTTTTTATTTTAATTAATTAATGGCTGGATTCCATATGTCAGTCTCTTAGTTTTTAAAACATGTTTTAAAACCGCAAATAGTGAGTGATCCCACATGTTTTGAATTACATTTTTGTTACCTTTTCTACCGGCCCCACTGGTCATACTCTTACTAATCTTATGCACTATCATTAGCGGTAACCAACACTTAACCTCGTGGGTCCCATCAGTCAGAGAGGTAGAGAGAGAGAGGGAGGGAAGAAAAGGGAGTAGAGGCGCGCACGGCCGAGGGGGAGAGGAGCTCGCCGGCGGCTGGGTGTGCGCGTAAAGGCTTGTGGGAGCCCGGAAATGGGGAGAGGGTGTGACAGTGATGCTAGAGGAGGTGAAGATGGCCGGAGAGGTGGACGGAGTCGGCGGCGCGACGGCGTGATGCGACGAGGTGCTTCGAGTCCACGACAGCTTTGGCAAAGGGGGTGTTCTCAGAGATAAAGGAGAGGTGCACTAGACTCAGTGAGTCCAGGCTATGCTAACGGAGTAGGCGCAGGACCTCAGGTCACTAGAGGCGAGCTGGCGACATGCAACCGCGGAGGCGCCAAGGCCGGCTAAGAGGAATGGGGCACTAGGGACTTGCCCTTGACAAAATAATACGCGCATTAGGACCAGAGACTCACCACGACTACGAGGGTGAAGAAGATGAGGTCGGGGAAGGTCCGAAGTGGCTTATCGACGATGAGCAGCGGCGGAGGCGCAGAGGAGATTCACAACGACAACTCTTCTCAATGACATAGAGGCTACAAGGAGTGTCGTATTAGTTCACTGATGTCATAGAGACGTTGTATACGCAAGCAATTGGACCGATGCACACCGGGCTTCGAGGAAGATCAAAAATGGCAAGGGTGACCGGGAATGGGGAAGATGATGGTGAAGCTCAGAACCTTGGCAAGTTTGCCTGCGTTGAGTGAGGGAAAAGCATCAATAGGGTATGAAAAAGATAGTAACGCGGTTGATTTGAGCCCAAACTCACCGGAGTGACGGGGATGTGTTGGCAAGATCGGGAGTAGAGAGGAAGGACGAGTGAAGCTCAAGGGTGAAAGTGACACACTTTTCGTGGGTGAGGAAGCTCACCAGAGCGGCGGAGCGCTCACCAACGTCGAAGATGACGTAAGCGTTCTTGCAAAACCAAGGAGCAATCAAGCTCGGGATTGCACGAAATGGAACATGGGCGAGCTAAGGATGTCAATGCGTGCTCTATTGCTTAAGTAGCTGGGATAATTACGTGAGATAAATGACGACACGCCAGCAGTTGCGCGAGAAACTCACGGGTGACTTCGGGTCTCTCTGTCCGCACGGGGAAAAGGGATGATAGTGGGGTGGGTAGCATGGGAGAGAGTAGGCAGAGGTGATGGGGGTGGTTGAGTTCCAAAATGGCAGGCGTCAGTCTTGAACCATGGGCGAGCAGCGGAGCATGCGAGGGCAAGCGGTGTGTTGGTGCACGGGCAAGAGGTGGAAGAAGATGACTGACGTGTGGGCCCAACACATCAGAGAGAGTGTGAGACCCCAAATTTGTAACTTGGGATCTACTGTGTTAATTTATGTCATTTCATAGATCAGTAGATAGCACACACAGTTACATTATTGGTTCAAACACATATCACAAAAATGCAGAGTTATTACATAATATTAAACAAAGTGTAAATATACCTTACATCTTTTGACTTGTAGAATGGCCGGATAGGCCAAATACTTTCAGAGATCAGCAACGGAAGTAGAATCAAAGTATAACATGTGGAACCCTCACAATATGCCCACGAGCAATCGACTGTGTGCTCACGACCTAGTCTTGGCCTTCTTGAACTTCAGTCTTGATCAGTACTCATAATTGTCCCTATAGCCTTCTTTTATGCTTACTGGCTAAAAGAATGTAAATAGCGAGCATGAGTACACAACCGTACTCACGAGCCTACACACAATGCAATTATTATACATACAGGGCTAATCAAAGGGGAGACTCATGGTTCTTTTATTTTGCATAAAGCTATTTATTGAAATAGATTAAGTAGTAGCAAAACCTAAAACTTAGCATTTTACTAACACAAGTTTTATAAACTGAGTTTTTGTTGCAAATTACTAGTGGAGATTCTGTCTCCTATATCATTGAGTGAGTCCGTCCACCCAATGCTCAGGTTATCCCGTATTTACCACTGGTCCCCGACCAGGCTATCTCAAAACCTATGGCTCCGGCCCACCCTTTTCATTCCACACTCACAAATGGTTTTATAAAAAGGAAAGCTAACTCAAGCAAGTTCTCAGCACCACTCTTGACCGCGAGCACGGCTATCCAGATAGTTTTATTACTCTGTAGAGTTTGTACACTTTACCCATAAGAGATATGTCAACTTATAATACCCCCAATACACTTCCGTAGGTGTGCGGTTAAGTTTATTATCACAAGGCCTTTACAATGTCCCATCTCAACGCAACCTCGCACCACTAGGTATCACCTCCTTAGGGCCTCGCCTCGCCCATGGGTGGTCTCCCTTTTGCGTTGCGCAGTTCTCGTGGCTTCGTTCTCCCCCATCTACCCACTCGCATCTACCATTGGCGAAGCCACGCTGAGGAGAACAAATTAGTTAGCCAGGTCGTAGGTGTTATCGACTTGTTGTTGCACTATTTTTACATTAGAGGTCATTACAAGATTCGGTCCTTAATTGACTTGGGTGGTATATCCACATACCAACTCTCTCTCTCGTGCATCCGGCACTAGTCACTCTTTCCAGCCGCCCAAGTAGAAATTAATTTTTTAGGTTTTATTTTGTTTTTAAACATAACCTTTCTAGCCAACATACCAGCCAGGCTCCAGCCTCGACTGCCCAATTCCAGTTTTCTTGTTTTGAATTATTGTTGTCGGGCAATTTAATGCCCGGATGACAATGATACTATGCCAAGCTAAGTATGTCCTTTAAGTGGTAATTAGTGGCTATTAGGTATCCCATTAATCTAGGGTGATAAGGATAATATCCAAGTATCAAGGGTTGGAATTTTATACACAATTATTATTAAGGCATTATCCATGAACTTCGTTCAACATATTAAGATATAACATAGCAATGCATTTTCATAAGTTAAAACAATATAATTGCAAAAATGTGTAGAATGATCAAAGTATTGACTCGCCTTGTTCAGTATTCTGATAACCTCGGCCCCGTTCTAGCTCAAGGATCTGATAATCATCTCACTTAATGTGCTAATAATCAGCCTGTTCAATATTCTGATAATCTTGATCTCGACCTTGTCCTTGTTGGGGTTGTTGTTCCATTATATCTTTAGATTCTAAGTATGCAGAATATGATTGAACTCCAGAATGACTTAAAGTAACCAAATGAAATCCAATAAATCCAAACACATTCCAACAAACGAAAACACTTCAAACAGAACTAATCATACTTACCGGTGTTTTGAAAGTAAGGGGTACTTCAAATGAGACCTAAATATATACACATCTGGAGTTGATGAAGGAAACACTACAAACAAAAGTATAACCAAGGAGTTGATGAAAGAAATACTACAGACGAAAGTAGATAATCTAATAGAGAGAGAGAGAGAATGTCCGCGGGAATATTTCTCAATGGTTACCGATATGGGAGAGATTACCTGGTTTAGGTATGACTCTCTGATCTGCTTTTGGATCATGAAGGGTTTTGCTACTAGGAACGGATGACGACAGACAATACCTAGAGCCTAGGTGATGTTGCTTTCCTTAACATGCCACCTAGTACTCACAAGCACTCTCTCTAGGCATTCTTTGTATACATCCACGATGATCATACAGTCAAAATCATTCCTATTATATGTTCTCCTCTGTTAGACATACACTAATGGAGTACTAGTTGATGCTTAATAGCTTAATGCTTACTGACCACTATACTGACTATACGACTTACAGCTAGGCTTAGTTCTTTCATCTCACTGCCAACTACTCTTTCCTCAATGCACTACTAGGCATTTAATTATCTAAATTAATCACTAATTAACTTAACAACGTACAAGTGCAATTTGATCGGTATGCTAATTAGGAACTCTAACAATAAGATTTAACTAACCATCTAACTGTGCATATGTTAACTGGACACTTACTAATATATGTGTCTTATTGACCTCTAATCACCTTAAACTGATATATTAAGCTAATCTAGGTGCATTATGTCTACTTACTGTTACTAGAAAATACAACTTATCAACTGAATGTTTACAAACATATGCTCACTCTATCCGCTAACTAGTTATTTAGCATGGTGGATCCCATTGTCACACGTACACAGGAAGAGACAAAGCAATGAACTAGGGGCTCTCTGCTAGTTAGGCTTTTCTCAAAACCCCAATTGCCCTTATATTACAATGACAATAGCTTACTACTTTCAATTATCCCTTAATTACCTATATCATCTTCTAGTTAAGTTTGTCTTTTAGTTTATATGGTAACATTTCACTGAGCATTTTGAATTAATCCCTAAGTATTTTTAAGTTACCCTCTAAGTAACCTATTAATCAACTTCCAATTAAACACCCACATATGTGGGGTTTACTGTCAGTTAGATAGTTTTTAACACTATCATTGTCCCTAATCACTTGTATTAGAAATCATGCTGTCATCTCTAATTATCTTCAAGTTGCCTTCACTGTTCCTTCAACAGATAACACAACATACTTCTGAAAAGAAGTGCTACTATCTAAATTTCTCTCAGTTTCAATCCTCCATTTTGTTAATCCACTTGAGTGTCCTAAATAACAGCTATAATACTGGTTAGCATTAGATGGTTTCTTTTACAGTGGGTTCTCCTAAGATTTCAATGGAATCACTGACATTTCAGAGGAATCACTGACATTTCAAAGGAATCACCTTCTCTATTAATGCATTTCATCAAAAGGATTTGTTGTATTGCATGGAGGTATTGTTGACTAATCTTTTTACTAGTTCAATTATCTATTTAAATAGATTTTTGAATCATCAATTAGCTAATTACTTAACTAATTATCTTCTAATTTAAACACTTATGTACTACTCACTTGCAGACAGCAAAGAGAGAGTACATAGAGACAAGGAATAATGGGCCAGAGTAGGGAACCCAGGGTAGCGGCGGCGTTGTGGTCAGCGCCGGCAGAGGAGGTGACGCCGGCGGCCGTGGAGGGACAAAATGGAATGGGTCGACGTGGGCAGTCCCAATGAGGGTGGTGGCGCTGCTCAAGGCGGTCAGTGGCGGCGCGGCAAGGGCACGGGGCGGAGAGGCGAGGGCGGCGTGGCGGCCGTGAGTGGCGCATGCACTCAGGCTCCTTGAGCTTGGTGGAGAAGGAAAGGGAGAGGAAGAACAGGGCCAGGAGGGAGGCAAGGCGGCTTGGTGCGGGCTCCTTATTGGCGACAGGGGGCGGAGCGCACAAGGTGGCGGGCGCCGGGCGGCATGGGCAGAGGGGTGGCTTGGTGGTCTTCATGGCATCAGGGGCTGTTGCGTGGAGGATAGATGCTGCCATGTAGGGCCCAGCAACCAGCGAGAGGGAGAAAAGAAAATGGTTTTCCAGATTTCTAAAAAGGCTGAGGGTGTTAGGTAGTTTTTAGGCATAGAATTACAAGTCCAAAAATTGTGAAAATTTATGGGTAGGCTCCTCGCAAGGTCTAGTTCATTCTGTAATTTTTTTAGAATTGTAACTATTCCTTATTTTTCTCTAAAAATATTTTAAGTTCCTATTTTCATGCATCTTTATTATTTGATTTGAGGAAAGTGTAAAAATGTGTTTGATAATAATTTCCCCTTTTTATTAACAGTACAATTACACCCAATTTGGACTCTAAATTCCTTCAATGCAACTTGCTTTAAGAAATTCTCATGTGATGATCATAATCTGACATATTCTAAAGAATTCTAATTGGTCTTTTGATCCTTTTGGAGAATTAAGTTTCATACTTTATATTGTCGGCCTATTTAGGGTTTGTACTTAAGTAACATTTGACAAGGAAACATCTTAGGTAAACTTTGCGTTTGCAATTTATGTTTCTAGGGTTTTTGTTTTTACCGTTTTATGCCTTTACGCCACAGGCTAAAAGGAGAGAATGTAGCCAGAATAACTTCCAAAAAGGCAAGCAATTAAAACGGTAACAGATAACATAAAAAGTTTTAAAAAATATCATATTTTTGTATTTAGGCATTTTTGGTATGCAACAGAGAGAGAAAGCGAGGTGCTGGTGCGGGATGGAGTGAGTGCGAGCGAAGATATGCCGGGTTGGGTTTCGTCCCAAAGGTCCGGTAGGAAATTCGATTAGGCTTTGAATTTTTCCAGAAATGGCTGAGAACTTTGTGAATTTTGGAGGCTCCTAACACAGCATGGTTCCTTCTGTAAAATTTTCATGATTTTATCTATTCTGTGATTTTCTCAAAAATTCTTTCAAGTTGCAGTTTTCATATAAATGCATAGTTGCTTTTGATGAAAATTTCCAAAACATGCTCAAGTACATTTTCCCACAAATAAATATGCTCAATTTTATTCCCTCATTTATTTTAATTACACTTTCCCAAAATTGGGATTTTTTGGATGTTACACCATTTTCCCCTGCTCCATCCTCGCTTCCCGGGCCCATTGACAACTGGTCCCTTCGCCAGCCACCTCCCTTTGCTCGATCCCACCTACCAACCAGCAACTGCCACAGCCCACGTGCACACCCGCGCCGCTGCTCCGGTGCATGCCCCAGTCTCCTTCGCACCGCCGCCGCTAGTTGGTGTCCAAGTGAAGCTTGGCTCCTGAGGCTATAAAGTCGTCGCCCCATGCGCCCTAGATTCCCCTCGCTCTGCTATCTCTGATGCCTAGCCGCTGCCTCCCAGAAAGTCACGAAGCTTCGTGAGCATCATCTTCTTCTCCATGTCCGGCGTTGCCAGTTCGTCGCCATTCTTCGCTGACAAAGCTCCCCGAGCCGTTGCATTTGCGTCACTGGAGTCGTCTCGCCCTTCTCCTTCGAGTGTCGCCACCCACAGGAGCTCCCGTGCCTCCTTGCTCTGTTGCCCACTTCACCTTCAACATCTCCGGCCCCGCTCCCACCGAAACGCTCCAGCCGTGTTCTTTTTCTCCCCGGTGAGCTTCTCTCAAAACCATTCGTGTCACCGTGTGTTCCTAGTCCTGATCTACACTTCCCCTCTTTTGATTTTGAGTTTGGACTACCATGTGCGGAGATCCCATCCATCTTATTCCTCTTCGATCACCGCCCTTCGTCGGTCGTTCCTTGTCTCTCCGGTGAGCTCTACAGCTCATCGACCCCACCATCTCCTTCATCGTCCGACGTTCTCTCCTATGCTCCCCTCGCCTTCCCTAGAGCATCGCCGCAACTCTATTACCACCAGAGTCGAGTTTGCTCCACCACCGCTTCTTCCCTCATCGCTGGTGATTGCTGCACATCACACCTGCGTCACCACGTTCTCCGCGCTCTCATCTTTCATTTTACCACTTCATTGTCGCCGCTGTGAACCCTAGCTCCGGCGAGCCCTTGCGATCGAGCTCCACCACACCGCTAGTGCCATGTTAGCACGGCCACCTCGCTGCCTCGTTGCCGCCATGTCACCTGCCACCTCAGTGCCACCTCCTTGCCATGTCATCCCCTTAGATCTTATCATCGACCACGTGTCACCCACCAACCCCAAACCCGCATAAAACAAACCCACTGTGGCCAAGCCACTTGGTCGTGGACCCCACATGTCACGTACTATTCCATGAACTCAGTTCGCCATGGACCCGAGCCCAACTTCATGGACTTGGTCTATGGACTAATGGTCCACCCGTCAACCATTGTTCCTTTTTCGGGAATTAATTTAATTATTGAAAATCCATAAATCCCCATGGTCCCACATGTCATACACTCAACATTTTTTCAAATTTCTGAAATAAAAGATTATGGGAATATTCTGTGGACCCCACCTGTCAGTTTCTATCTCTTTTCGTTTTTCAACATTTTCTTTCTGATCAAACTTCCGAGATCTCATTCTTACCCATACGAACTTTGATCGAACCCATTCAAGTTTATAAATTCATATAAAATCAAGCCCTACCTTCCAGTACTATTCAATTTTAATTTGGAGTTTATTTGATGTGTCTTTTTGAATTTTATTTATCTTTACGATTTTTCTCTCGTTAGACGTTAACATTCCAGAATCGTCCGAATGAGCTGAATGTCGAGGAAGTAGAAGATCGAAGATAAAATAACAACATTATTGCTATAGCAAGGCAAGTTGTACCTTTGACCATAGTGAACCTAGTTTTCTTAAATTACTTTGATTCAAACTATTGCATGTTATTTCAATTATTTAACTTTTAAATACTTTGGGGTAAGCTATACACCTACTTGTTTTATATCCACCTTGCTTATTGTATTGTCATGATCTCTTGTCATCCTAGCTTGGTTAATTATTAGTTAGTATTATCATAGCACCAACGTGGATTGGTTAGATACGATTGTCTGTTTAGCCTTGCAACGGGTTCTTCATATCTTTTTGTAATACCCCGAAGGTGATTCGGCTTATTAGAAGAAGTTTTGGAAGAGGGAGCTAATCGAAAAACCAGAATCATCTTTTCACCGGGGGGTTTTCTGTGATTTCACGGCAACCTGGGCCTGGGCCACGGCCCAGGAGGGGCCCATGTGGTGGCTGGCCATAAGGGGGGGGGTTCCCACCCCCAAACCCTAAACTCCACATTTCTCTCCTCCTCCCCCCCTTTGGAGCCGCCGCCACCTTTCCCTATTGCTGTGCGCCGCTTTGTACGTCGATTTTGGGTACGATACGTTCGTTTTCTGTCCTGTCCATCTCTTAGATAGTTGTAGGTATTGTTCTTAGCTTTCCATAGCCACCGATATCACGTGATTCCGCCTTACGGTTTAGGAGATATGATTTTTTTAGTGCGCGCTGTTCTGTCTATCTGACGAGAAGGATCTGTCGGCTTGATCCTAGGTTTTGATTTAGTTAGAGGCATTTCCAGAACCTCCACCCAAATAAGTTATTGTAGCCTTTTAAATTATCTTTCAAAGTTGATAAATATCATCTCCATTGGATCTGTATAATGAAAGTTATGATATTTTCTTTACCACTGTTCTGAATTCTGGGCAGATAAATGTTAGCATTTTCATCTATTGTTTAGACTACTTTAGAGTCCGAATCTGGGGTTTTTCCCTTCTAGAGTTTTATTCCTGGGAACGTTAGCTGTCTTTTGGCACCAAGATCAGGAAAATCCGATCTGTAGTTTGGGAGATATGAATATTTGATTGCGATCTGTTCAGTCTGCCTGAAAACTGGGGTCAGTAGGTTTGTCCCTCGGTTTTGTTCAAATTAGGGGCCGAATTAGAACCTTCACCCAACTAAGTTATTGTAGTTCTTGAATTTATCTTTCCAAGTTGATAAGGATCATTCTCATTGGATCAGTAGGCTAAAAGTTACGCCGTTTTCTTTATTACTGATCTGTATTCTGGACAGACGTAGATGAGTTGTGTTTAACTGATAATTAGCCCTCTGTTTTGGCCGAATCAGGGGATTCCGTCAACTAATGTTTTGTAGCCTGATCAGTTAAGAATCAGTGAGCACTAGTTTCATATCTTTTAGAGTTACAGACAATTAATGGTGAATTTCCTCGTACGACTGCCAGAAGTTAGGTAATCTGGACTTTTTGTGTAGAGGATCAAATTGAACCTTTTGTTTGGTTGGTTTGGTTAGAGATTGTGGGAGGGCACGTGTAGCACTGTCGTACTCGGTTGTCCTCATATCGATCATTTTATATTGTAGGCGGTGAAGCGGTGAGTGGAGGGGTAACTCAGTTACCTCCCAAACCGTCGCAGCGCGGCAGGCAAGTAACTTGTATACTATGATTGATGCATTATGTGATGTGTGAATGAATGATTATATTTGTCCGTATTTGTAGATGAATGCCATGTGTATCTTTTCATTTATGAGTACTATTCAATCTTGCCATGGGATCACATCATGACATGCATAAATTACCTTTGTAAGACCCATCAATTCCAGTATGGGCACTTGAAAATCCCATCAATTCCTGAATGGGTGCGTGAGTCCACCATTCCAATGTGGGCCACGTTACGTGAGTCCACCATTCCAATGTGGGCCACGTTGGACTGACCGTATGAAACGTTCTTCATACGGTTACTTTAAGTGAACACCGACGGGTGTTTCACTCACTATACCGGTATATGCTGCGATATGTCCAATTCCTTCAATGCATCATTTCACTTCATCCATTCATAAAGTTGTTTCCAATCAATGTTCAAGTTATGATTGTGATAAATTGTTCATGGTATGTTTGATTGTTACATACAAGTTCTTGCTGAGTCTTTGGCTCATTCTTGCTTTGTTGTTTTATTTAGGTAAATGACAAGGAAGAATGATCTCGTGGAGGGTAGTTCAACACGATGCACTCACTACCATAATCCAAATATTTTGAGAACTTTTATTGTCGTTATTTATGTCTTGTGTTGAATTGTAATAAGCCATTTTGGTCATAACTACCGTATCCCTCTGAATTGTTTATTTCCATTCCGTTGATTAAACTTGACGAGGATCTAATAATCCTCATTTTATCTTTTATCTATAATTCTTATTATGGGTAAATATGATGTCACATAGTCCCCAGAAGTACCCCTTATATCTATAAGGGAGAGGCCTAACAAGTGATTGTAAGTTCTTCTACAATCACCCCCATAGTCGTAAGCCTTGCTACGACTATATCATGGTCGTAAGTCCTTTCTACGACCACTACATAGTCGTAAGTCCTTCTACATTCGCTACCAGTCGTAAGTCCTCTACGACCGGAAAACTCGACCACCTTATAATCAAACCTACTGACGAGTAGGTCCAATTGATTAAGGAATCCGAGCGGTCTACACGCACTATTATTCCGCGTATTAATGGTGTGTAAATACCCCATTATCTACGGAAGATAATTGCGGATGGCGTGAAGAAGTCAAGGCGCGGTAATTATCGCCATCATCGCCGTTACTACATTAATTAGGCACATCTCCGCAGGCAAAGCGGCTACTTCTTCACGACTATATAAGGGCATCAAGCAGAGAGACAAAGGGGCAGAGAAGAACAACGGCAAACAAGGGCTAGTCAAGTAGAAACACAAGCACTATTCTCGTAATAGTTTTAGTCCTTTGCTAGATCATCAACAATACCATACACACAGATTAGGGTTATTATTCTCTCGGAGAAGGCTGAACTGTCTAAACATCCGTGTCAATCCACTCTGCGTGATCTCATCCTTAGGAGACCCCGAATCAAATAATCTTTACGTAAGATCGGTTCTAATACACCGCGGTTGGCGCCGTCCGTGGGGATCTTAGGTAATCTCTTGTCAACATACTCTCTTTTTCCAATCTCATGCAAGCATGGCGGGAGAATGGAGCGAGGAGAAGCTGGTTCGACTTGGCGGTCTGTGACGTCGACATGGATGCGGTTTCGACTACTGAGCCGAGTGATGCATCCGCCGATGGTGATGTTGCCTCGGAGATTATTCTCCGAAACCATCCCATCAATGGAGTTGAGGAGGATCCTTATCCCCACAACGATCGTCCAACAGAGGAGCCAATTCCTCCAAGGACAAGGGTCAATCCGACCGAACCGCACCCGGGAGGACTCACGACACAATGAGAGTTTTTCCTCTAAGTGTCCAAGTTCCCTTAAGGCGGTCCGACACGGTGAGACAAGTCCCGAAGCCACCATTCGAGGACTCCACCAAACATCTTGTGATCCTATCTCTCGGGGTAACTCCGGAGATAGTGGGATCAAGCATGCTTTTCCTACGAATCGACCGTCTCTCCGCAGATCTCATTTGCGGATGGAGCGATTATAACCCGAGTTCCCCTACGGAGGATTACTCCAAGTCGCCAGATGGTGTCTCGAGCACTCCTCAAGCGGAGAGGCCTCAAGCGCAAGTGAGAATCATCAGCGGAGGTCTTCGTCCTTCCCTCAAATCGAGTCAATCTCATGGAGGGCGAAATGAGAACCCTCCCGAAGATCACACTGCGCGCCTCCTCGTAGTAATGGCAAGGGAACCACCGCGACAGAGAGAACCAACACTCGATGAGCGAGAGAAATCCTCGACATTCTCGCACTCCACCGAGAAGGCCTCAAAGATCGGCGGGGAGGATTTTGAGGTCATCAGAAGAAAGAAAATTGCAGCCCGAAGAACACACTGGCGCATTCAATATCGATCCACAGGAGGTACAAGAACTCCGGGACATCAACGACTTGCTTGAGAATCCCAATCAAGAGCTTGCTCGAGCGCGAGATCGATCTCTTTCTTTGAGGAGATTGCGCAAAGGCTTGAATCGTGATGACAAGGTGGAAGTACCTCGTCAACAACATTCGGTAGTCGTAGCAATGCGACTTCTTGACTACCGATCAATCGAATATTTCTGCGTAGGAATCGACACGGTCATAAGTCACATCGATCTCCTATTCGGAGAAATACTTTTCGATCGGTGATGATCAAGTAGCCCTCGGGAGGTGATCAATCACTACTCGGCAAAGAAATTCTGCGGGTGGATTACGAGGTATTCCCCTCGGCTGAGACCTACAATGAGCAGTCACTGTTGCGGGTATCGTCGTATCGATCACTGGCGACATTAACCCTTCTTTCCTACAAAGAAGGCGTCAAGAAGTAATTACGGATCTGGGCATTTTCGCCGACCTTGAGCGAGCATTTGGCCACCTCATTTTCGACCGGTGAACATGGAGAAATTTGATGGATCTCAAAATCCCATCGAGTTTCTTGAGATCTATACAATTGTCCGAGCGGCGGGAGGAGGAGAGCACGTAATGGCGAATTACCTTCCAAGCGTGCTCGAAGGATCCGCTCGATCGTGGTTATTAAACCAACCACTCGAGTCGATCTACTCTTGGCAACACCTCTGTGATCTTCTAGAGCAAATTTCCAAGGCACATACAACCATACGGAAAGGAAGGCGACTTGCACCGGATCAAGCGAGAACAACAACGAGACTTTGCGTCAATTCATCAAGCGCTTTAGTCGGGTTAAGTAATTCAATTCGGAAATTTCGACTCCTCTGTGATCGGGGCTTTTAAGCAAGGAGTCCGTAGTAGAAGAATAACAGAGGATATTGCTAAATCCTCCCAACACCGTTCTTAGAACTCTTTGAGATGGCCGATCGATATGCAAGCGCTACGAGGCGGTCGGTGGAATAACACTATCGATCGAGAAACACACGCTCTTCGAGAGCCAAGTGAGGTTAGTAAGGACAAAAAGCAAAAAGTCCAAGAAGAAAATAAAAGTCAAAAGCCACAAACTAGTGGTTTCAAGGAGGTTTTGGTAGTAAAGATAGAGAGCCCCAAACCACCAAGTCGAACCACGATCAAGGCAAAGGTAAGCATACGATCGTAGGAGCGACAAACCAAGATGGTGTCCTTTTCATAAAAGGAAGGACATGACCTCATAGAATCGCCGAGTTTTCCAAAGAAAGCTCGAGGACTACTACAGCGACAAGCACCGCTCCTACTCTCGGCGGGTAGGACATACGAATGGTCGAAGTCGTCGGATGATGAGGAGATGCCATTCCAAGATCCGCACCATACCGTTGAGCATATCTATGGAGGATCATCGACATCGACTCCAAGCGACAACTTAAAGCTGCCGGACGAGAGGTAAATTCCATACATACTCCTCTTGTCAATAAATTACGAAGTGGTGGAAGTTACCATCTCTTTTGAGAAGGACATTGCCCGATCACTATGAGTCGATCAGTCGATTTCGATTGTGGTCGAACCCACCATCAACAAGCTGTCGAATGTAAATCAGTGTTGGTTGATGGTGGCGATTCTTTGAACATATTATTTACCAAAGCCCCTGGATGAGATGCAAGTACCGGGACAAAGGTAAGGCGATGCGATATTCCTTCCATGGAATCGTCTGGGGTCTTCAACCAAACCCATTGGCCAAGTTTCTCTTCCTTTAACATTTGGCTCGCCAAGTAATTTCGAGACGAGAAAGTCTCCTTTGATGTGGTCGATTTCGATCGGCATATAACGCCATACTCGGACGACCAACTTTGGCAAAATTCTTAATGGCTACTCATTATGGGTATCAATGTCTTAAGATGCGAGTCCCAAAGGGTGATCACAATTCAATGTGACAAAAGATGGCGTATAGTTGCGATCGCGATCCCTCGAGATGGTTGGTCAAATACCAACTCGAGATGAAAGTCGACTTCGACTAGCAAGTCGAAGCCTAAAAGTCGCACCAAAGCCGAACGACCAAGTCAAAGAGGTTCCTCGGGCCTTGAGAGAAACCCTCGAAGACTGTTCGCATTGGGAGACTTCCGATCCCAAATAGGAAGCGCGCCTCATTACCTTCCTCCGAGCTACGCAGATGTCTTGGCGTGGCAAGCATCCGACATGCCCGGAGTCCCCAGGGAGGTGATCGAGCACAGGCTAGCTTTACGGCCTGATAAAGTACCCGTAAAACAAAAATTACGGAGATTTGCCCCTGATCGACGAGATGCTATTAAATCAGAATTGGATAAGCTACTTAAGGCAGGCTTTATAAGAGAAGTCAATCACCCAGTGGTTGGCTAACCCTGTAATGGTCAAAAAGTCAAACGGCAAATGGCGTATGTGCGTAGACTTTACTGATCTTAATAAAGCTTGTCCAAAAGATGATTTCCCTTTACCTCGTATTGATCAGCTGGTTGATTCTACTGCGGGTTGTGAAATATTAAGTTTTTTAGATGCATATTCTGGATATCACCAGATCAATATGTGTCTAAGCGATGAAGAAAAGACCGCATTCATTACTCCATTTGGTACCTTTTGTTATATCAAAATGCCATTTGGTCTAAAGAATGCGGTGCTTCTTTTCAACGCTTAATGCAATCGACTTTTCATCTCAATTAGGCCGGAATTTGGAAGCCTATGTTGATGACCTAGTCGTAAAAAGCATTAAGAGACTTAATCATATCACTGACCTACAAGAAACATTCGACAACCTCAGAAAGCACCATTTAAAACTTAATCCAGAGAAGTGTGTGTTTGGAATTTCTTCAGGAAAATTGCTTGGATTCCTAGTATCTGAACGAGGAATCGAAGCAAATCCTGAAAAAATAAAGGCCATCCTCAGATGCGACCTCCAAACACAAAAAGGAAGTCGAAACTCACTTTGGGTGCATGGCGGCTTTAAGTCGTTTCATCGCATGCGACTAGGAGAAAAGGACTACCTTTCTTTAAACTTCTCGGGAGACATGAAGGTTTTGAGTGGTCGAGCGAGGCAAACATTGCATTTGAGGATGTCAAGAGGTATCTTTCGAGTGCTCTGTTACGGTTTCTCCAAAGCCGGAAGAGGCGCTCTTAATTTACCTAGCCGCCACGCCACGAGCAAAGACAAGCGCGATCTTGGTCGTAGAGCGTGGCGATACAACGACCGGTTTACTACGTAGCGAAGTTTTACGGGCCTAAGGAGCGTTACCCTCGGTCCAAAACTTGTATGCCCTCCTCATGTCTTCGAGGAAGCTGCGGCATTATTTTCAGCGCACAAAATAGTCATGCCGTCCGAGTTTCCTTTGGAGCAATCCTCCATAATAAGGAAGCAATGGGGCGCATGGCAAAATGGTCGATCGAACTTGGGAGTTCGACCTCCATTCGTGTCGACGGCCATAAAATCCAGATCTTGGCGGACTTTGTCGCCGAATGGACAAATCTGAACTGTTCGGGATCCCGATCTGATTCCCGACCGATGGATGATGTACTTTGACGGTCACTCACTTTAAGTGGCTCGAAATTTGGGTGGTCTGGTATCTCCTCAGGAGAAACCTTAAAGTATGCCATACAATTAAACTTTCGGGCCACTAACAATGTGGCGAGAATCTGAAGGTTGCTAGGCGGCATACGAGTGCGAAGCACTCTCGATTAAATCGACTACTCGTAAGAGGAGACTCTCAACTAGTCGTGAATCAAATTGGGAAAGAGTACCGGTGCTCTAACTCAACAATGGCTCGGTACTTATCGAAAATCGTAAGCTAGAAAAACATTTTTAGGTTTGAGGTACAATTTATCCCTCGAAAGGATAATTTCTCATGAGACCAACTTGCTCGGATGGCTTCTTCCCGATCCATAGTACCAAAAGGAGTTTTCTTGGAGCAACTCCAAAACCGTCTCAGTCGAAGAACAGGCACCTCCTCTTGAGATGGCCTCATTAGATTACGAGGATACGGATGACTCCCATCTACGAGTATCTTTGCAAGGGTTCCGTGCAGAAGATGATCTTGAGGCGGTCGATTATCCCGAAAAGCCAAAATGTATACTTTGGTTGAAGGAGTCCTCTATAAGCGAGGAACCCAAGGGATACTCATGCGATGCATTCGCAAAATGAAGGAATAACACTCCTTCACGATATACAGTGGCATCTGTGGGACGCATGCTTCCTCTGAGAACATTAGTTGGTAAAGCCTTTCGACAAGGTTTTCTTGGCCTCTGACCTGCACGATGCTAAAGAGGTGGTTAAAAGTGTGTCGAGTGCCAATTTCATGGTGAGCAGATACACCAACGGCTCAAGCATTACAAACAATACCTCTTTCTTGGCCTTTTTGCGACACGGGGGCTTGATATCCTAGGACCGTTTCCCAAAGCTCGGGAGGTTTGAATTCCTTTTGTGGCTATTGACACGTTCACAAAATGGATCAAGTGAACTCATGCTGGGATAACAGCAAGCGACAAAAGGTTCATGATGAGAAGCGTAATTAGTCGATTTGGAGTACCAAGTCGGATAATTACGAACAATAATAAACAATTCGCAAGTGCAAAATTTGAGAATTTTGCGGCGAGTTGGGTACCAAGTTATGTTATGCTTCATTGCACATCCCCAAAGTAATGGGGCGGTTGAGCGTGCAAGCGGCCAAATAATGCGAGAATTAAAACTCGAGTCTTGACCCGACTTGTTAGCGCTCGGGGCTTGGGTACAAGAATTACCTTCCATATTATGGGCGTTCGTACAACCACCGATCGAACAACGGGAGAAACACCATTTTCTAGTGTTGGGCGAAGCCATGCTTCCTCGGAGCTAAAATGCGGTCGACACGAGTTGAAACCTTCAACAACTCGGACCGGGAACAACCGGCAGATGACATTAACCTACTCGAAGAGAGGAGAAACCTAGCCTTAATTCGTTCGCGGTCTACCAACAAGCCTGCTTGAGATACTATGATCGTAAGGTCCAACCTCGCGACCTTCTTGTAGGTGACTTAGTATTGAGGCTCGCCAATCCAAGTCTAACAGGAATAAACTTTCCCTAAATGGGAAGGTCCTTACGATGGTCGAAATAACTTCGGCGAGTCTGTGACGACTAGCAATGGAAGATGGGCGAGTTCTCTCAAACTCTTGGAACATCGACCGATTCACGCAAATTCTATGTGTGACCGATTTCTCAAGCAATAAAAGTCGAGTTCTTTCTACCTCTTTTTGCCTTATTTTGAGTAGTGCTTTTTAATCTTTCGACTATGATATGAGAACACCAGTTTTCTTTACACCGCCAAAAGCGAGAAAGCGTCATCCGGGCGAAACTTCTCCTCTCGCATGTGGTTACGCCCACTAGAAGGAATTTCAAGCATTGACTCGTTACTCATTTTTTCTTTGCCCGGTACAAAGAGCCGGGTTCTATCCGATCGAAATGTTCTCAAAGCCAACTCTCTCAATCTTAGTCTATTTTTTGATCAATTCAAAAATATTCTAAGTAGAGTACACTTTCTTACATTTGTTCGACCACCTTTGATGTACTCGATTTGTTTTAAGCGGTGAAGGAAGAGACACACCTAGTCGAAGTCTTTCCTCTCTGCATGTGGTCACGCCCACTAGAAGGAAACTTCCTAGCGTTGCTCAGTCTCCTACTTTTGCTCTTTGGAAAAGACTTATCGAAGTCCACCAAAAAGGACGAGCAATTACTAAAGTCCTCTAAGGCGTCTGTTTAACTCAAGTTCTTGTTCTTGGTTCAATTAAACTAGTCGGAAATGAAAACATCACCTAGTCGAAGCCTTTCCTTTACGCACGTGGTCACGCCCACTAGAAGGAACTTCCTAGTGACGAGTCGTTTTAACTCTTTCGACCGATGCTTGACACCGTAACAAAAGCTATAAGTTAAATAAACCTCTCTTTGTTTTGAAAACCCGTTTCAAACACTATTTATTTAGATTGTCTAAACAATCTAAACAAATAGTCGGGGCTAGGATAAAGTTATTAATTTGACTTCAATTCTTAGTCTTTCATTCGTCTTTCATTCGTTTATTATCTTTTGAGTTACTAACTACTCGACAAGATGATTTTCGTGAAATAAAGCGGATCATATATTACTCATCAACAAAAATTATGCGCCTTACAAAGTAGTTACAAGATTACTCAAGGGGAGAGCCTAGTGCATTTCCTCGCCACCTTTTGCCAATCGATTGCATTTCCACAATCGACGACTTGCCTCGATTCGGAGACGATCGAAGTAAACCGATTGGTTTAACATTAAGGCGGGGATCTTGAGCTTTAAGTTTCGCCAAAGCGTAACTTCTGATGACTTCGATTGCCTCCTTATTGATTGACTTGATTAGCCTTGAGTGGTCACCATTTCTTGCAATTTTCCGACTTGTTCTCCAATAGTACTTGTGTGAGCAGCTATAGTATCTTCTCGAGGAGTTTTCCCTCGAATGTAGCTCACTAAGCACATTGTTCGGAGAGTGATGTTGCCTTGAAGACTAGTCTTCATCGACTCCATCTCCTGTTGGGTACAAGTCGAAGCCTCACGAAGCTTTTGTTCTCGACCACTTGTTCTGAAAAGAATAATACCGGTCAAACAAAAATACTTCTAGAGGAACATAACACAAAGATATTTGTAGGTAAAAGCATTTCTTACCTACTAATTGAGAATCCAATTTCTTGACCTCTTCGCGATGGAAAGCAGCAGTTTCAGCATGCTTTTGCTCCCACGCTCTGATGTCCTCTGCATTCATCTTAGCAATGCGGACGGACTCATTGCGAATCAAGGTCTTTGCTTGGATTTGACCTCAAGGATTCTCAATTGGGCAGCAATTTACGAACAAGGAATTGACATTAAAAAGGAAAACACTCAAAAGGACAACGGTAAAGAGTTACTTACCTGTGACTTGAGTTCTCAGAACCTCAAGTTCTTGATCCTTATTCTTGGTAATGCGGGAAAACTCCTGAATGACCAAAGATTTGTCTCCAACTTCAGACCGGAGCTTCTTCATCTCATTTTCTTTATCTGAAGAAGAAATGAGAGTTAGATAAAGGTTAAAACTCAAAAGCAGTCTTAAGTTCAAGCACTTCATCGTTTATTTTTCCTGCAATTTCTTAGATCTGAGAGACAACCTCTCAAGTCTTTCCGAGAGGTTAATACTTCATTCCTTAGCCTCCTCGACTCCTCTTTTTCATAGTCGGCGAGTCGGCTAAGGTCTTTGAATCACCTGTTTAACCTACAAAGGACGAGAGATGGAGATAAAAATCAGTAGAATGGTTATAAATACTTCTACAACCACCGACCTAGTCGTAAGTTTTTCTGCGACTACGAATGGTTGTAAGTCTTTCTGCGACCACTATACGGTCGTAAGTAGTCGTAAGCTTTTTACGACTAACACTTTGTCATGAGTTTCTTCCATGACTATTCTCGTAAAGCATCATACAGTATTTAAGTCGAAAACAACTATGAATGATAAGTGACTTACCACCTCTCGCCTCTGCGAGTAGTTCTTTCTCTGTCTTAGCTCTAAAAGTTGTCGATGATACTCACCGACAACGACAATTTGCTCGAGCTTTACGCAAAAGAAAAGCGAAGAAAGGAAGAAAAGCCACGGATATAAGTATTCGAAGATACTTACATTCATAGTCGTCCTAGCAAGCGTTGAATATACAAAGTCCGGTCTTTGCGACTTATCTATCCTCGCAACTTTGTCCCACCACACCTTCTCAAGGCGCTCGTTATCAAAAGTATTCTCCATATTGGGAATATCTTTGGGATGGGGACTCAGTCACGAGATTTGTGCGGAAGACCCTACGACGGAGGAGAACCAAAGAAGTCACCACGAAGTGAAATTTTCTCCTTACATTTCAGAACTTCTCTTTGGGTAGGGAAGGAACGCCTCCTACATTTTCCTTCCCAGTGGTGCGCAGTTGTTCACCACCTTGACCAGAGGCTTCCAGTTGCCTCTGTTGTCTCTCGACCTCAAGTGATCGTGTGACCACCTCAACGAGAACGGCCGCTACCTCAAGAGTCGTAGCTACAATTTGGCAGTGTGGGAGTCACTCTGGGAGTCTCGACTTCATCGGCCACTGGGCCAAAGGTGATGCCGACCACCTCCATTGCTACCTCCCGATGGCGAAGGGATGGCAATGGACTTCTCGATGGAAGCATTCCGGAAATTTGAAGGAGTCGGATGAAATAAAGAAAAGCAAATCGGGTTGTGAAAAGAAAAAGGTAAATGTCGTTCTTACACTTTAGTACATTTCACATACCTGCACTCTGGTCTTAACCGGGAATTTTGGAGCAATCCTCCCAGCGGAGGACCTCTTCTTCTCCACGACCACGCCCGGTCGAGGTTCAACAATTGGCTCGGCCACGATCACGTCGGTCGTAGAGTTGGAGCAGGACGGGGCTCGGTTCCACGATTCTCTGGATGGGCGAGATCGGTCTCGACCATTCCGAAGCGATCGCCCTCGGTTGCGAGTTGTCGCCGATCTTGCATCCTCCTTCATAAAAGACATAAAATCTTTCCGGTTCTCCCTTTCCGGTTGCTTAATAAAACTAGGAGTGGCACCGATCTGCGAAAGATTCCGTGTCATAATAGAAGGTACCTTAGCCTTGCGAGGTTTGCGCTTAAGAGGTTGTTGCTTCAACCTCCTCGGTTTCGACAGTGCGACCTCGGCTCAGATACAACTACGGTTGCCGCAGTCCTGTAGAGGTGCGGTCGAAGACCGAGCTCGAGCTTGCTCCCCCTTGTCGTGATTTTACAAGTCGGCGTCTTTTCGAGGAGGAGCCGAGCTTTGTCTTCGACAACCCAGCGCCAATAGTCATCGAGCGACTTCTTCGTCGTCGTCGGCGATTTTCCATGCCTACTTTACGTAAAGCAAAGCAGAAAAGAAGAATCACTAATTAGTCGTAAGTTTTTCTACGACTAGTACTAAGTCGTAAGTTCTTCACGACTTTTTATTGATCGTAAGATATTCTCGATCACCATTAGTCGTAAGTATCTCCTACGACTATAAAGTCCTAAAGAAAGAATCGATTTTTGATTACCTTTAGGCGATCCATCTTTTCATCTGCGGATAAAACCGCAATGACTTGAGGAACCGCCTTCTGAGTGGCGGAGACTTCTCACAAATGAGTCGACTCAGAGTCAACCTCGGCTGTGAAAGATCGTGTAAGCAGATAAAAATATTAGACAAGGTTAAGAAAGACCAAGCGAAGAGCTAAATCGACAATTGCTTACCCTCCTCATAGTCTCTGGTGGGGTCTCCTCTTCCGAGTACCTCCACATAGGAGATGCTCGTTTCTTGAAGGATCGATTGGCGTGTGATGAAATCCTTCACCACATGCCATCCGGTCGACCCTTCTTCCTTCAAGTCCTTAATAGCTTGAATATAAGGGCTAATCCTTTGATATCTTGAGGGTTGAGTCCCATGAAGATTTCTTTTGCGACCTTCCCTCAAAAGAAAGGTGTCTTGAGGTGACCTTCGGAGAACCACCTCTTCCTCGGCCCGACCACGAAGACCGGGTAAAGCTCGAATGTACTCCTTCGACTTGAGTCGTGGAGCTTCAGACCACAGACTTAAGCAATTCGGTTTGTCGAGCCATCCCATAATAATATTGGAACAGCTCGAGATCCGCGGAATCCCTGTGTATGCCTCGCATGATATACGAACACACTCAACATGGTAATGGAATTGGGACCTAAGTTCACGGTTCCACCCCAAAGTGTTCGAGTACTACCGAAGAAGGGGTGGGGGTAATCGAAGGCCGCACTCACAATACGCTTGGAAGGCGGATTTGCCCATTTTCCCCGATGGCGATCTTTGCCGACAGCGGAATCCACTTCACGAGCCTTCTGGGATCTTCCGACATCGACCAAGATCTTGATCTTAGCGCATCCATCTCCGATTCCTCCCATTCGAAACTCTCTTGGCCATTTCGCCGGAAGCAAGAAGTTTTTTGATTGGGTTAGCGGCGAGAAGATGAAACCTAGTCGAGGACGAAGAAAGCAAGAGCTCAAGAACAATGAGTGATTTGGGGAAAAGTAAAACCCAAGTCTACCTCTGGTAAGTTTTTATAACAAGACGATCTCGCCGCCGAAACCGTCTCGCCTATAGGTGCAGTAGGAGTTGGTTGTACCGCTTCGGGAACCGCTTCATCGGACGAGTCTGTGAGAGCGGTTGCAATTCCCCGGATAGTGCATTCGAGAAAAATTAGGTGCGTATTGTCACCCCAAGCGAAATTACATTCTTGACCAAGTATTTACGGTGAAGGAAATATCAATCGGAAGGCTTTTTCTCCGATTCCCTACTACGACCACGGGACGGTCGTAGGGGTTTTCTGACTTTTGATAGTCGTAAGCAATCTTCACGATTGCAATCGCTTCGCGAACCGTCTCATCAACAGATCTGTAGAGATTGTTTGCAATTCCCCAGATGGCCTGTTCGGGAAAGTTAGGTTCGTTTCATCACCTCCAAGTAAAATTACTTTCTTGACCAAATCTTTCTGGTCAAAGGAAGTATCAATCGGAAGAGTTTTTCCTTCGACTATCTTTCTACGACATGTTAATGGTCGTAAGTCCATTCTGAAACCTTTACCAAGTAAGTTACTTTCACTTAAAGCTGGGGGGCTAGATGACGAGGATCTAATAATCCTCATTTTATCTTTTATCTATAATTCTTATTATGGGTAAATATGATGTCACATAGTCCCCAGAAGTACCCTTATATCTATAAGGAGAGGCCTAACAAGTGATTGTAAGTTCTTCTACAATCACCCCATAGTCGTAAGCCTTGCTACGACTATATCATGGTCGTAAGTCCTTTCTACGACCACTACATAGTCGTAAGTCCTTCTACATTGCTACAGTCGTAAGTCCTCTACGACCGGAAAACTCGACCACCTTATAATCAAACCTACAGCACGAGTAGGTCCAATTGATTAAGGAATCGAGCGGTCTACACGCACTATTATTCCGCGTATTAATGGTGTGTAAATACCCCATTATCTACGGAAGATAATTGCGGATGGCGTGAAGAAGTCAAAGGCGCGGTAATTCACCGCCATCATGCGCCGTTACTACATTAATTAGGCACATCTCGAGGCAAAGCGGCTACTTCTTCACGACTATATAAGGGCATCAAGCGAGAGAGACAAAGGGGCGAGAGAAGAACAACGGCAAACAAGGGCTAGTCAAGTAGAAACACAAGCACTATTCTCGTAATAGTTTTAGTCCTTTGCTAGATCATCAACAATACCATACACAGGATTAGGGTTATTATTCTCTCGGAGAAGGCTGAACTGTCTAAACATCCGTGTCAATCCACTCTGCGTGATCTCATCCTTAGGAGACCCCGAATCAAATAATCTTTACGTAAGATCGGTTCTAATACACCGACAAAACTTGATGATGAATCCTTGTTTCCGTATATCCTTATTAACTCCTTCACCTTGTCATGCGTTTTGATGTTATTATTCTAAAGAGTAGTGATTGTAGGTGACATCTTGACTTCCTTATAGTCAGGGTGTTACAGTTGGTATCAGAGCGGGCTTTAGGTCCGTGGTTCATTCAAACATATTAAATTGACACACTATGCACATTAGGAGGGTTGGTAAAGCTGTTGCTTCCGCATTTCAATTGTGATGACTCGAGTATTGAGTCGTTGTTAAATTGTGTTTTGCTATGATGTGTTAATCCATGATATGATGTGATAACCTCTATCTATGAAATTATTCTATGATCGTCATGAGATGATCCGATATATATATATATATATATATATATATATATATATATATATTCATAATTGATTGCATTAGTTATGTGTTTAGCTAGCGGCGTTGATCGATTGAGTTCGTGGTTGATGTCACAGGTTTTGCGGGCTACACCTTGCTTGTAGTATGATATTAGAGAACTTCTTACCTCTGTTCCATAAGCTCTGTATTGAGCATGAGCTCATTGATGAACTTGTTGCCTTTCTCGAACCGATATCGATTTCTGGTTGTGGTTCTGGCGGTTCGTGAATTCTTTTGAAATTGGGGTTTTAATGAAGAAGGCAAGCTCCATAGATTCTCGATTCGTTCTTTGAAACAAATATTGCCCTTTCGACTATTGTGATATTTACGCTCCACGTGAGCATAGTTCAAATGCAAGATTCCTCTTTTCACAAAGACTTGTTTTACCCCTATTGGGGAAATTTAACTCATTCGTTCGTTTGGAATCTCGGTATTGGAAAACTTCTTTTGCAAGTTCTTTATCAAGTGTGTATTGATCTTGCATATTTCTCTTGAGCTGCTTTAGTAAGTCGTTCTCTTCCTTGATTTTCGAATTTGACAAATTCTTGTGCAGTGGCGATTGATGAATTTCTCTTGGGTTCATGATTTTGGTAGACGAGTTTAAAAGGCCTTTAATGGTACTCCAAAAAATATTATTGTTTTTCGATTGTCGAATTGCTTTTACTACGAATGATCTTTGTAAATTGGCAACATTGATATTTTCATGGTTGTTCTTTCTTTCTCATTGGAAAAGAGCGACTCATTTACTCGTTTGATGGTTTGCCTAATGAGAATTCTTGTTGCAAGTTCGTTAACACGAGAAAGCTTTGGCTCAATGTATTCCTTTGGAACCCTCTCGCTTGTTGAAATTTGATGCATCTCTTTTCTGAAGAAAAGCGTTAAAACCCTTTTGGAGTGCTTGGTTATGCTTAAGTCGGGGGTTGTACCCAAACAAAGATTGTGGGCTACGGGTTTCTATTAGACCCTATTTATTTTTCAAAATAGTTTCTTGCCTTTAAATTTCTTTGAGCTCTCATTCTTTGTTTGTGAGCGTTATTTTTGACAAGATCGATCTCCTTATGTTAGCCCTATCTCTCTTGTTGATAAGGGCAGCTCGGTTATCCGTTTGTGATTCGGAGAATGAAAATTTCCTTTCACAAAGTTCATTGAAGAAATTTCGACTATGTTCATTTCTTTGGAATATTTGGAGTGTTGGAGTTTAGAACCTCCCTTTGGAAAAGAAAAGTGTGAAACCCCTTTCTCTAGAGTTTTGAAGTCTTTGGGTGTGACGTTTGCTCAACTTTGTGGTTTCGTGCGAATTCTTTTCTAGAACAAGTTGTTATTATAATTCCATGTGATCTTTGAAAATTTTATGACCCGATTTATCATGTTTCCTTTAGAAGGTTTATTGACACGATCGATAATGTGAGAGTAATGTTGATTCTTTTGTAGAAAGCGGTTTGACCACCTTCTTGATGTTTCCAAAATGATTCAATTTGAGTTTTGTGTTCATGACCTATTGGAGGTCCCAGTTTATTATGATAAGCGAAGTTTGCCACGTAAAGCGATTTGTGCGAGTTATAATGGTTCTTGATGATGCGATCGTTTTGATCTTGAATGATCGTTGTTCTTATCGTAAAGATCCGACATTCTCTTCTTGTGAGGCTCATGTTTTCAATTGTGGACTCCACCTATGTTCAATGAGTTCATTGCGTAATTGGTTTTCCTCTTGGTTACGTGTTCCACCGCGAGTGGTAAGCAATTCTCTAGTTGGTAAAGATCGTTTCTATTTGCCTCTTCTTTTGAGAAAGAATCAGCCCATTCTTTCCACGTGGGTCTTTCAAATACTTTCTAAATGTTGTAGTGAGTTTGATGTTGATACATGTGGAAATTTGATCGCCCTTGGTGATATCGCTTAACATGAGAATACTTGAGTTTAGTTTTCGTGACCTTTGGGAGTTCATGAATCATCCGAGGCTGAAAATATTTTGGGTAACTTGAGGTATAGGATTATCCTATTGCTTCTTAAGAGTTTAGTGTGATTTAGCCCTAAAGGCTCCTTGGTTTGGGTTCGCTAAGAGAGGTTACAATCAAAGTAAATTATCGTCGATTCGTTGAGAATCCGCTTGTTTTCCACGAAGTCTTGTAAAGGAAATGCTTGAATTTTGTGGTGAAGGCATTTGGATCTCATGTTTCATGAGTAGATGAACTATTAGAACAAATTTGGCGGGTTGAAAAATGTTATTGGTTCTTAAGTAGTTAAGTGGATTGGACTAAAGAACTTACCTTGTTCATGTGGCAAGGTGTTATTCGTTCAAGGACTAATTGTTGTGTTAAAGGAAAGTGCAGAGAAGTAGTTGTTAGTCCGAGTCAAGTTTTGTAACTTGAGGTTTTTAAAACATGCCTAAATTTTCTGCCCTTTTCACTCCAAAGATTTCGAGTTTCAATCGTAATGCCGTTTTCTTATCGGTTGTTATTTGCTATTATCTTCGAGGAATGTGTTCCTCAACTACGAACTTAGTTTTCGTTTTCTAAGATCACCTTTAGCGAATATTTCTTTTGGTTTCTTGGCGTAGTGGTGAGCAACGCTTCCTGTATGAATGAACTTGTTTTGTTAGCCTCTTCCTTTTGAGAAAGGATCACAGTTTCGTGTTGCGAAGTGTTTGCAAGGTGAAAGTTTGGCAACTGTTTGGTGGTGGATGAGTAATCGTAGCGACGATATTTTGCTACCAAGTTATCGGAGGAGTAGTAGAATGTGAAATAGTTTTGATCTGTATCCCTTGGAGAAATTGATTCACGAGATGTTTGACTTCAAGTAAGTCCGAAAAGTGTTCTGGTGATTAACACAGGTATAGTGAAATTCTAGAACTTCAATTCGAGTTGAAAGGTTGGTGATTATCGGAGGTATGGAAACCTTCATTGAATTTTAGAGTAACGAATTGGAAAGCATTGCGAGATGGTGTGGGTGATTTCGATGATGTCAATGAGTGAGTATGTTAGTATGGTGGTAATGTTAGAGATTTAATTCGATGATTTCACAATCGGTTATAAGAGCAATCCGTTGTAGGGTTTTGGAAGTTGGATGCAGAATTTGTGCATTTTTATGCTAGACCATTGGTCACGCGATGATTGTGCGTAGAGGAAGTGGGATAATAGAGTTTCTGAGCAATGAATGGTCATTGATAGAACTCTTCGATGTAATACATGTCCGTGCGTGCTAAGGATCTTGAATTGTTGTTATTGGAAATTGAAGGTAATGTGATTGCGTGGTGCCTACTCTTGTGGTGTTATGGATGCCTTCAATCAAATCGATTTTGTATTACCTAGAGTATCCGGTAGATTTCATAGAGTCTCTTCACAATGGTGTGGATGATTTAATTCAGTTTGAGCATGATTTGAGGATATTTAACTAAGAGGTTTAAGCTCGTGTGGTATGCGATGAAGTCAAATTCAAGGTTCGAGAGAAATTTTATCCCTAGAAGAGAGAAGCGTGGAAAGAAATGTTCATCGGATAATTAGGTGTTTTCTTGATTCTCGTTTGAGTTTGGTATTGTTGACCGGTGTTTTCTCGCAATTTGAGTTGAGGCGTGTTGGCATGTAGATTCTTTCCAATTCGGATAAAGCGCGATGTTTAGTTTAGGCGTTAGGTAATTTCTCCTTTGGTTGTAGTGGTGTTCATTTGTAAAGCGCCTATTTAGAAAATGGATTTGTTTTGAGATGAATTGTCAAATTTGGAATTTAATCTTTTGGTGGAGAGTTAGCATTGAGTGGGCGCGATGAGGACTCTCTATTTTCAATTGGATTCTCTTCGTTTTGAAAGTTGCGAAATTAGAAAGTTGGTATTTCGTTTTGACCGTCTCGGGTATCTGCGCCAAGTACACAACGTCGGGTGTGTTCAGTCTTGAGTGGGCGTTGAACCATTCAAGGTTCGAGTTTTAGTTTAAGGCGTTGACCATCGAGTAAGGTCTTACCTTGATCCTCTTCGATGAGTATACCTAGAAAGTTCAAGTTGATTGTTAGGTCGACGTTGCTTCACATCTTTGCTTTGTGGTTTCTCTATTAGAGAGAGGCCACTTGGGAGATAGAGTCTCGCATGCGCGGCGATATCGAACCGTTTGTTTCGTGCAAGTTAAATCCGTTGATTTCAACTCCTTGGAAATTCGTTCTGGTATTAGTTGCCGGTTAGAATTCGAGGTCGAATTCCGTTAAGGGGGGTAGAATGTAATACCCCGAAGGTGATTCGGCTTATTAGAAGAAGTTTCGGAAGAGGGAGCTAATCGAAAAACCAGAATCATCTTTTCACCGGGGTTTTCTGTGATTTCACGGCAACTGGGCTGGGCCACGGCCCAGGAGGGGCCCATGTGGTGGCTGGCCATAAGGGGGGGGGGTTTCCCACCCCCAAACCCTAAACTCCACATTTCTCTCCTCCTCCCCCCCTTTGGAGCCGCCGCCACCTTTCCCTATTGCTGTGCGCCGCCTTGTACGTCGATTTTGGGTAAGATACGTTCGTTTTCTGTCCTGTCCATCTCTTAGAACGTTGTAGGTATTGTTCTTAGCTTTCCATAGCCACCGAGATCATGTGATTCCGCCTTACGGTTTAGGAGATATGATTTTTTTAGTGCGCGCTGTTCTGTCTGTCTGACGAGAAGGATCTGTCGGCTTGATCCTAGGTTTTGATTTAGTTAGAGGCATTTCCAGAACCTCCACCCAAATAAGTTATTGTAGACTTTTAAATTATCTTTCAAAGCTGATAAAGATCATCTCCATTGGATCTGTATAATGAAAGTTATGATATTTTCTTTACCACTGTTCTGAATTCTGGGCAGATAAATGTTAGCATTTTCATCTATTGTTTAGACTACTGTAGAGGCCGAATATGGGGTTTTTCCCTTCTAGAGTTTTATTCCTGGGAACGTTAACTTTCTTTTGGCACCAAGATCAGGAAAATCCGATCTGTAGTTTGGAGATATGAATTTTTGATTGCGATCTGTTCAGTCTGCTTGAAAACTGGGGTCAGTAGGTTTGTCCCTCGGTTTTGTTCAAATTAGGGGCCGAATTAGAACCTTCACCCAACTAAGTTATTGTAGTTCTTGAATTTATCTTTCCAAGTTGATAAGGATCATTCTCATTGGATCAGTAGGCTAAAAGTTACGCCGTTTTCTTTATTACTGATTTGTATTCTGGACAGACGTAGATAGGTTGTGTTTAACTGATAATTAGCCCTCTGTTTTGGCCGAATCAGGGGATTCCGTCAACTAATGTTTTGTAGTCTGATCAGTTAAGAATCAGTGAGCACTGGTTTCATGTCTTTTAGAGTTACAGACAATTAATGGTGAATTTTCTCGTACGATTGCCAGAAGTTAGGTAATCTGTACTTTTTGTGTAGAGGATCAAATTGAACCTTTTGTTTGGTTGGTTTGGTTAGAGATTGTGGGAGGGCACGGGTAGCACTGTCATACTCGGTTGTCCTCATATCGATCATTTTATATTGTAGGCGGTGAAGCGGTGAGTGGAGGGGTAACTCAGTTACCTCCCAAACCGTCATGTGTGGCGAACAAGTAACTTGTATACTATGATTGATGCATTATGTGATGTGTGAATGAATGATTATATTTGTCCGTATTTGTAGATGAATGCCATGTGTATCTTTTCATTTATGAGTACTATTCAATCTTGCCATGGGATCACATCATGACATGCATAAATTACCTTTGTAAGACCCATCAATTCCAGTATGGGCACTTGAAAATCCCATCAATTCCAGAATGGGTACGTGAGTCCACCATTCCAATGTGGGCCACGTTACGTGAGTCCACCATTCCAATGTGGGCCACGTTGGACTGACCGTATGAAACGTTCTTCATACGGTTACTTTAAGTGAACACCGACGGGTGTTTCACTCACTATCTGCGTATATCTTGCGATATGTCCAATTCCTTCAATGCATCATTTCACTTCATCCATTCATAAAGTTGTTTCCAATCAATGTTCAAGTTATGATTGTGATAAATTGTTCATGGTATGTTTGATTGTTACATACAAGTACTTGCTGAGTCTTTGGCTCATTCTTGCTTTGTTGTTTTATTTAGGTAAATGACAAGGAAGAATGATCTCGTGGAGGGTAGTTCAACATGATGCACTCACTACCATAATCCAAATATTTTGAGAACTTTTATTGTCGTTATTTATGTCTTGTGTTGAATTGTAATAAGCCATTTTGGTCATAACTACCGTATCCCTCTGAATTGTTTATTTCCATTCCGTTGATTAAACTTGATGATGAATCCTTGTTTCCGTATATCCTTATTAACTCCTTCACCTTGTCATGCGTTTTGATGTTATTATTCTAAAGAGTAGTGATTGTAGGTGACATCTTGACTTCCTTATAGTCAGGGTGTTACACTTTTTGGGTTGCAAATCTAAACTTGACCAAGTGATTATGGAACATCTTTGTGGAAAGACTGTGTGTTGTATGTTGTCACTCGTTGATGGCATATATTGCACTTAATCAACATGGTGAGAAAAGATTTAGATTGAGGCAAGTGGAGAAACTTTATGATATGGTGGAGCTGTGTGATTAGGAAATGTGAAATTGTGGTGACTTAGTTAGAAATTGGCAGTCTCGCCTTGGTCAATTAAGGATTTAACTTGGTGCCCCATTGAACTAAGCTTTACTGTACAGCCACATGTCTGGTATAGGATAGACATAACTTAGTAAGTTCTGGTGTCTCGTCATTGACTACTCAGGTAGTAGGTTTAGTGCTCAGTGATGGGTGGAGGTGTGGACTACTCTATAGGGTCACATTTATGGGTGGTTAGCCTTCTCCAAGTCCAACGGTGTGCGTCGGACCAACGAGTGAGGTTGGGGTCGATGGTATGCACATCAGGAAGGTCATTGTCGAGATGAAGTTCCAGAACGATTTTGTTGCGATCTTCTCCGATCAAGTTGATTGCATCTTGTGCCTAAAGTATACAACCTCCAGAGAGTGTTAATAATCTATTTTAATAACAACGTTCGTGGTTGAACATACTCATGGATTTCACACGAGGGGTAGATTTTCATTAAAAAAATTTGGGAAGAGACAGTTGTGTGGTTTAACTCATTTAGTTGTGTGAAAGAAATTGATTAGGCTTCGTGAGCTTTGTGAAAATACTTGTTAAATTATTATTGTTTGTTTGTTTTAAGTTACACTTTAAATTTATTATTTATTATTCATGTTCAACTTCAACTATTGATGTTATGCAAAAGAACCATAGATCTTATGTCCTTTGAAATAAGCCATCATCTATAATTGCATTCTATGGTGCGATTTGCTGAGTACTCTATGTACTCATTCTTGCTATAAATAATATTGTTCAGTTGAAGAAGGCTACATCAGTTCAACGTTGGTCAATAAGATCAACTTCAGGGATCATGGAGAGCTAGGTCATGCTACCCTAGTCGATTGCCTTTGGGCATATGGATGGGCTTCACCGAAGTTATTCTATTTTCGTCTGTTGTAGCTTATTTGAGATATTCGTCTTCTGATGCATTAATAGTATGTTTTGACCTTAAGGTGGTTACAATAATAATTATTTATAATTGCCTATTTCTTAGTTATCTTTGCATATAGAATGATATTTCATCGATGTTGCCACTGTGTGCATTAGCGTGATTCTTATCGGACCTGGATTTTCTAATCTCGAATCCTCTGTGAATACATTGTGCTAATCCCTGGATCAGTAGATAGCACTCACAGGCACATTGCTGAATCAATTCATACAATGCGTAATTTAAGACATTCGATATATTATAACTTTCAGAGTGACATAGACCACGTCAGGCCAAGTTTTATAATAGGGTCGGGCAGGCCAAATCGATTACATCACATAAAAGCACGAAGCTACAATGGAAGTAAAAGAGGGGTAGAGCTCATCTCTCCACAGGCAAGCGACAGGGGTGACCAGTGTACAACAGATATTACCTAAGGGGTCGGACAATATATCTGCTGTTTGCTAGTACCGAACGAGTCCACTTAGACTGGGGTGAGATCTAAGCTAAAGACTAGACTATTATTCGTCGTTTCCATGCTCGTCTACTTCAGGGTCTTCGTAGTAAGCATAGTCCTCTTGATCCACATCATCTAGGGGGGTTTGGGGGAAGAGCGAGAATGAGCATAACTTCTGTGCTCGTGAGCCAACACACAAGATGCAATAATATACATGCATGGCTTAACAACGAATGACTCGGGTTCTTTTATTTGCTAAAGTAATATTTTCAATTATCATAATTACAAATGCCTATGACTTAGCATTTTAAACAAATTGGATTTTATTAAAGAGAGTAAGTGCAATATTAAATATCAGTAGAGGTTCCCTCCATCAAAAACTCTACACATGCATCATTTTATTGGAGCTACCTCCGCTAGCTCCTCCACACTACTGAGGTCGACGGCTCAGGAAAAATCCAACCTTAGGCTAGATGAGCCAACCTGGTTGTGAACCTTAGGCTAGGGGAGCCGACCTGGTTGTCTTCCACCCACAAAAGGTTTTTGAAATAGAACTAACTCAAGTTAAGATCACATATCCGCCTTTGACCGTAGGCACGGCTGTTTAAACAGTTTAGACTCTGCAGAGGTTGTACACTGTACCCATAAGAGATAATCATACTTGTTACCCCACATGATTCCTTAGTCATGTAGTTGAGCGATCGTCACAGTAATGTTTCAAACTACCTCGCCCCTTCTGTCATCTCACCCCTATGAGCTACCCCCAGATATGGTACTAGCAAGTTGTTTAGGGTTTTGGGAGAAAACCAATTAACACAACACGTCAGTCATTTACATCCAATGACTTCCCAAAATCACTTCCATGATTAAAAGATGATAAATATGATATTTATTGTCCTGGTACTTAAGTAAGTCTAGCATGTTGCTTAAGTACAATCTATGCTAGTATTTACCACATATTTACTAGAGTAACATGGAATGAGGGATTCAATTTATCAAAGGATGGATAATAATTGATTAATAATCAAATGGGTGTTTACCTATCTTAAGCTTTAACATACATTTGATTACAGAATTAAAGCATGCAATTTTGAAATTTTAAATAAATATAATTTGCATAAAATGTAGGCGCAAAATGATCAAAGTATTGACTCACCTTGAGAGCACTGAACTCGGTCTTCTTCAACCTCATGGTACCAGTGGGTACAAAATTGGTCCTGAACGCGACCTTTAATTCAGACCAGGGGATTGGCTTCCAAGCGGGTGTAGCTTCAAAAGCGGTGCTTGACCATTTCTTGTTGTGGCGGAGTGCAGTTGGTTGCCGTTGTAGATCTCGCTATACATTGCTTCTTCTTCTTCTTTCATGGAGCCATCACCACCTCGAGCAGCGAGGTAGTTTTTCCCACCATGCAGCAGCGACTCCTTTCAACTGATGGGTGGTAAAGTTCACCCTGTCTTCATCTGAGCAGCGGGCAAGGCAGAGCTTCTTCTTAGTGTCCCTAAGCCAATCTTCTACCTCTAGGGGCTCATTTGTGATAGCAAATGTGAGGGGCCTTGTATAGAGGAAATCTACCAGCTTGGAGTTGCGGCCGGCTGTCCCAGTCTGCTGACTGGTGAGTCGGGCCTGGAGAATCTGTGACTGTTGGAACATAAATTGAGCCATTGAGGGGTTTGCTGGCGGCGGGGGTGGTAGATCTTGTTCTTGGCCACGACCATGGCCATTTCCATGTCCTCTTCCTCGGCCGGTTGCGAAGGCTCCACAGGCTGGGGCAACGGCTCTTCTTGGCGGCATCTGAAGAACAGTTGAGGCTTAAAACAACAGGGAGTATATGAGGGTTTACCATCCCTCTACGACACACACTGAAAAACATTAAACCAACAAGAAGATCGAATACATACAATACAAAGCCTAGAATAGTTGTATTATATTAAGTGGTTAGTTGTTACATGACTCCTGACACATAGCATATAAGCTAAGCTAAGTCATGACACACGATACAAACCCATCGTCTACAAACGAAGGAATAAAAAGTGCTTGCAAACAAAAGACTGCTAAAGCAAGCACTACTAACTAAACTAAGCTAACTACTCCTCCATCGGGAACTAGCCACTACAAGCAGTGCAGTTACCCGGGGAGCAGGAACGAGAGCGGCTCTGACTGAAAGCCGGAGAACTGGAGCGGGATCGGTCGCTGCCGGTGCTGGGCGATCGGGAATAGGAGCAGGAACAGCTGAGGCTGCGCCCACGGCTGGGCTCGCCCAGGTCGATGAAGGGCTGCGGAGTGGGGCGTCGCACGCTCTTGCGCGGTCATCTTGGTGCAGGATCCTCGGGGTCGGAGTGGTCGGTCGAGCGTCCTGTCGCTGGAGGCGATGACGGGTGGAGGAGGAACTAGAGCTGGGACGATGATCATAGTGGCGGAGGGAGCGGGGAGGAGGGAGAGGGAGGGAGCGGCAGCGCCGGAGCGGGGCCGGAGGCGGGGACGAAGCCGGTGGAGGCGGCGGCGTCCGAAGGCGGGAGGAGGAAGCGAAGGCGGTGACGACAGCGTCGGAGACGAAGGTGGCGGGAGCGTCGGCGACGAAGGAGAAGGGAGGAGGCGGCGTGGAGGGGAAGAAGAGAAGGCCGCGCTCGGCTTAAATAGCAGATTGGAGGGGGAGGAAGGGCCGGGCGCGGCGGGAGCGGGAGCGGGGAGGAGGCGATGGGGGAAAGGGGGCCGGCGCTGCCAAGCCGAGCAGCGGCGGGAGCGAGAAAAGAAGGGGTGCCGGGCGTGCGGGCGCGGCGGGCGGGCGGAGCTTGGCGCGAGGCGTGGGAGAGGAGGGCGCGGCGCGGCGGTGGAGCGACGCAAACAATGGGGCTTTGTCGGTCGGCGGTGGCCGGTGGCGAGCCGGCAGTAGCGGCGCGTCGGGAGCGGAGCAAAGAGGGTGAAGGAGGAGGTGACGGGCCGGGCCGGGGCGGACTGGGCCAAGGCGGGCCATACGAGGTGAGGTTTGAAGTTTTTTTTCAAATTTTGGCAAAATTTTTGTAATTTGCTTTTGAAATTGTTTTGGAAATGATTTGCAAATTTTAGAATGTCACAATCCTGGACTACTGCAATATACACAGAGGGTCCAGATTTGCATATTTGACTTCCGAGAGATGTGTGCTGCCTTCTTTAGTTTGGCAATGTCTCTTACAAATATAGTGTTTATGCATGTACTGTTTATAAATCGTTTTATACTAGGTATTCTTTTATATTTTTATTATGTAAGATAAACTATTTGGTATATGTAATTATTGATAGTTTATCTTGTCAACCATAGTTTTTTTAGGTATATTGGATCAATTAACAATAGTAATAATTAGTTCTTTTTGTCTACTGTCTTAGACAACTGGTCTAATGGATAGGAAGGGGAAGAAGGCAGCTACTGGGTTGGGAGTTCTGGACAGGGGCTCACCTCCATCTATCCAGCACGCAGATGACAATGACGACAGCGACGACGATGACTTCTATGTCGACACTACAAACGGTGTAGTACCTTTCCATTTATGATACTAGGTGGACCATGAATTTGTAGTGGGTCCGTTTTGTAAAAACAAAACAAACAAACAAACAAACCTAGAGTACGTAAACAACATGTTCACTGCTACTTCGGCTGGCCAGGCGCTGATTGGTTCTAATGATATCAAGAATCAAGATCATAGCTACGGTCGACAGCACTCTTTATAATCAATATGTAATATTTTCTAAATTTTTATATCCACATTTGTAGTTTCGAGGAAATGAGCGTTCTCAAGAGCACCATCTTGAAATTTTTGAACCACAAAGGGGGTTAATTTGATGTAAAAATTTACATGCAATTATTTTCAATTTACATAATATAATATATGTAAAAAAATATTTCTATATCATATAAAAAAACATTTCGTTACGTAACAAGAATGAAGTAATGCACGAGTATTTCGGCAGGATCTACCCACACTCTGCAACAGCCTTGTAAATGAAGCCCCTACATAGAATGCACGTATGAACATATACACTATGTATCAGTGACAAAATGTAGTTTGAAGTGCACATGATGTTCTTTTACCTTCTAATCTATCAGAAGTTGCACCGGGATCATTGTTGTTGATGAAATTGCAATTGTTGTTGTCATGTTGTTGTTTATTCACTTTTTGACATACAACCATTATTTATAACATAACATATTTTTAATGTTTTTGAAAACTAAAATCAATTAGGTTATCTCTAGTCAACATACCGGTAATATCCCTTGGGAATTTTTGCGAAACAAACCCAGAGGTGGCCCGTAAATGTTTTACATTAGTTTGTACCTTTTTTTACTTATAAAATTTCACGTAAATTTATTTCTCAAGTATGTTTTTTATTGATCTTTTTTGGTTTTTCCTTATCCGCACTTTCATGGGTTTACATTGAAACAAAAAAAAAAAGCCGTTGAAACACAAAGGGCTTGGGCCAACAAAATGCAATACAGCCTGCGGAACAAACATGAACCGTTACATGCAACGGACGGGAAAATATAATCATAGTTTTTAGGTGATTTATTTAGTGCATATAACTCTATATGGTATCAGAACTGAGAGGTCTTGAGTTCAAGACTTGGTTGGCGTAATTAAAAAAAATTAATTGCAGCTCACTTCTATTCTACATATTAAGCCTGAAGGAGGCTATACGTGAGAAGGAGTGTTGAAGTATAAGTGAATTTTACGTCTTTCTTTATCAATCTAAGTTTTTAGGTGACTTAATTAATGCATGCAACTCAATAAATCAGAAACAATCCAGGGCGCGAGGAGACAATGTTGTACTTGTACATCTGATTTTTGTTGTGGGGAATCGAATTACAAAAAAAAGTAGTGGAATGTTGGCCAGACAGTCGCTACAATAGATATTACAAACTACCGTGTGGCGTCTCGTGCGTCGGCCGTCCTGCGAGCACTTCAAGGTACCTTGGCACCGGCAGAATCTCGACGTCCGTGAGCCCTTCTAGCACCTGCACCACCTCCGCCATCGTCGGCCGCGCGTCCACGGCGTGCTGGATGCACCAGCAGGCGACCTTGCACACCCTCCTCAGCTCGTCGACGTCCGCGTCCCCTTCCAGCTCGGGGTCCAGCAGCGTCATCACGTCCCCTCCGCCAGCCTCCGCGCGATCAGCAGGGGGAAGAACGTCGTCTTGTGATCCCCCTCGCCGCTCGCCGATGAAGACTCGGACTTCCCGTTTTCGACGTTCCTCCTCCCGGACACGATCTCGAATAGCATCATCCCGTAGCTGAACACGTCGGCCTTGGCGGTGATCGCCTCGCCGCTGATCCACTCCGGTGCGAGGTACCCGATGGTACCGCGCATGGTGGTCAGCACCCGGCTGAAGTCCCGGCCGACGAGCTTGGCGAGCCCGAAGTCCGCCACCTTGGGGGAGAAGGCGGCGTCGAGGAGGATGTTCTCCGGCTTGACGTCGCAGTGGATGATGCAGTCCCGGCAGTTGTCGTGGAGGTAGGCGAGCCCCTTGGCGACGCCGAGCGCGACCTGGTACCGCGCCCTCCAGCTCAGGACGTAGAATGTCCTGCGGAACAGGTGCCGGTCGAGCGAGCCGTTGGGCATGTACTCGTACACGAGCAGCTTCCGGTCGCCGACGTCGGAGCAGAAGCCGAGCAGCCGGATCAGGTTGACGTGCTGGACGGTGCCGAGCGTGCTCACCTCGGCGCGGAACTGCTTCTCGCCTTGCCGGAGTCCCTCCAGCTTCTTGACGGCCACAGCAGTGCGGTCGGAAAGCTGGCCCTTGAACACCGACCCGAAGGCGCCGCCGCCGAGCTTGTCAGAGAAGTTGTTGGTAAGGTACTGCAGGTCCCTGTACTTGAAGCTGATCACGGTGCCGTCAGCGCTGGTGAGACCTTCGACTCGCGCTGTTCTTCTCCTCCTTATTGTACGAACGAGAAGAACGGTGGCGGCGATCACGAAGCTGACGATGGCGAGTGCAACGATCGCGATCTCGACCGTCCGCCATTTGTGGCTCCTCGCGCCGGGGAGCTCCGACGCAGCCAGCCGGAGGAAAAGGGTCCCCCCGCTGTTCTGGCCTCCTAAACCGTCCTGCAAGTTTAGCAGGTCGTCTTGCCACAGGAAGCAGCTGCCGTTGTACGCGTAAGCAGAACAGGTGCAGTCCCCGAGGCACGCAAGCTCGCAGTTGCCGGAGCTCGCGGCTCCGACGACGCGACTGTCGTCGGGGAGCCTCATGCCGGCCATGCGGAAGAACCTGTCCCGCTCCACCTTGTTCGAACCGCCGTTGCCGTTCTTGCCGCACTGCAGCTCGGTGTTACGCACGCAGCCGCCGGTGTAATCGCCGAGGCCCCAGCTCGCCGGACTCCGCGGGCTAAACCCCCTGGCGCAGTCGCATGCGGTGGACGCGCCCTCGCTGCACACGCCGAACCTGCCGCAGCGGCGCGGCACAGCGCACCGTGCCTTGGGCTCGGCGTAGACCAAGTTCCACCCCTGCGAGGCCTCCACCCAGAACCACCCCTTGATCTGCCCGGACGTGTCCATGACGAACCGGTACACCGTCGTGTTGACGGCAAAGTTGTACGTGAAGTAGCTCTCCTCGTCGTTGTCCACGAACTGGAAGCTGTACCCGGCGCCGCCGCTCGACGCGGCGACCTCCGGCGCGCCGGTGAAGAACCGGCCCGTCCAGTTGCCGGTGGACCAGTACTCCCGGGTGCCGTTCCACAGCAGCACGTACTGCGGCGCCCCGGCCGGGTCGAGCTGGAGGGTATACATCCCCGGTGCGGGGTCGCCGCGCTCCCTCCACGAGACCATCCCCTGGATGGCGCCTGTAAGCTTGTCGCGCCTGAGCTTTCCGCCGGGGAGCCACGTGTCGCCGACGTGGTCGAAGCTCTGCCACAGCACCGCGGACGCGTTGGTTGCGGGCGCGAGCACGAGGTTGCCGGTGTCGAGGAGCACGGCGACCGTGTCAGTGGCATTGACCACGGCGCTGGTGTTGGCGTCCGTGGACCAGACGGGCGAGCCGGAGCGGTCGAGCAGGGCGAGGTTGCCGTCGGGCGCGATGGCGAGCAGCGACAAGGCCGGGTCGGAGACCGGCCGGTCGCGGTTGGCCACCCAGACCGACGCCTGCACCGAGATGTTGTGGTACCAGATGCCGATGTACCACCTGCCGGCGGCTCCTCCGTCTGCCGGAAATTCATTCTCATTACATATATGTACATCAGCAGGCATGCATGCATGTAGTATGGAGTATGGACTCACCTGGCTGGAAGAATCCCAAGGCGAACTTGCCGCCCTGAGAGACGAGCTTCATGCCGCCGGAGAGCGGCTGGCCCGCGGCGACCGTGTACGTCGCGTGCACGAGAGGCACATTCGCGAGGAAGAACAGCGCGAGGAAGAACACGAGCAACGTGTAACCCAGCGGAGACGCACCATCTGCCATCGCGTACCGCTGCTACGAATCAAGATTCAAGAGATCGTAACTTCCCTCCGCTCCGATGGGCCGTGCATGCAACGGCAGCAGCTATATGTATACGCTCGCGGCGTCGACTCCGACCTCGCGCTGCCCTGTGCGGCGCGGGAGTAGGCCAGTAGTAGCAGCGTACGTCCACATCAGTGAGGCTGCTAACAAGTGCTCAAGTCAACCACTAGCTGTTAATTACATGGTGCATTATTTCCTGCGAATGAACGAGTCCTGAACGTTTGACAGTGAGGATCGTGAGAAGTTTGTGGCTGTGGATTTGTAACTTGTATCCTTGTTGGGGTTGTTGATGACCATCTGGATATTCATTCAAGTGCTTTAATTTGACCGCAATTGATTGGCTGAGCTCAAGTCAAAGAATAAGACATGACTCTGGAGGGCCCAGGACAGCAAGAAGTACTGCTTTTTTCCTCTAAACCGGGCTCCACAAAAGAACTCGGAGATATACTGTACAAAAGTTTTTTTTAAAAAAACAAACTGTACAGAAGTTGACACGGCTTGTCGTTCTATGTTTCTTCGAAACTAAATTTTTCGCAGATATAACATGTATTTACAGAAATAACCACTGCGAACATGAACTAACAAATATGGCACCCGTTGCCGCACGGGTGCCCTAGTAAGCCACGTGGCAACACCTCGTCCGTTGCCGTATGGTCACTGTAGCACCCATTGCCATACGGTTATTACCGCACAGTAACCGTGCGGCAACGGGTGAGGTGTTACTATGTGGCAAAGCATGGCATTTTTTTTTAAAAAAAATCGTTTATGCATAATTTTTATAGAAAATTTTAAATATAACAAATTTGCTTTAAAATTTATGAATATTTTTATGGAGCCTCTTGACATAGTGTATTTGCTTGTGTAATTTTAAAAAAAATATTCATTCGAAAATTTTCTTAAAAATTCATTTAAGTATACTGCTGGTAGGAATTTTGTAATATAGAAAATGAGGTCCAAACATTATAAATTTTTTAAAGGGTTCCTTACACAGTGGACTTGATTGTGTAATTATTTCAGAATTATATATATTCTAAAAAGGTCTCTAAAATTAAGGGTTTATGTCTCGAAAATTAGGGTTTTAGGTTTCAAAAATTAGAATTTCATGATTTCATCTAACTTGGAATGTGTGAAGTTTAGAGGTAATCAATCATAATTAGTTAGTTTAGAGGTAATTAATTAATCGTAATTAGTTAGTTCACTAGTAATGAATTAGTTTAGTGGTAATTAATTAGCTGGAATTAATTTAGTAGTCATCATTACGACATATTAAATAAGTGAAAATGAAGAACTGGTAATTTTTTAGTGGTAATTAATCAATCATAATTAGTTACTTTAGAGGTAATTATTAGTCATAATTAGTTAGTTCGTTAGTAATTAATTAGTTATAATTAGTTTAGTAGTCATCATTACGACATATTATAAATAAGTGGAAATGAAATACTGGTAATTACTTTAGTGGTACTTAATCAGTCGTAATTAATTAGTTTAGAGGTAATTAATCAGTCGTAATTAGTAAGTTTAGTGGTAATTACTTACTTTGCTAGTTTATATTAGTTTTGTGCTAATGGAAGTCCAAATTCTAATCATACTGTACTAACCACACATCCAATAATAGTAGTATGATTAGTACTACTCGGAGCGAAAAAAATACTACGGTACCAAAAATCTAAATAATAGTAATATGATTAGTACTATTATAAGAGTTCAAATTCTGTCACTACTGCTATAGCAATTGTGGTGCACATAGAGTGGTCCATATGGTACTAAACTTCACACAGTCCAAGTCACATGGTACTAAAACATAAAACCCTAATATTCGTGACCTAAACCACATTTTCAGAACATATGAAATTATGCAAAACATTACACAATCAAGTCCACTGTGTAATGAACCTTTTAAAAAATTCATAATGTTTGAACCTCATTTTCTATATTACAAAATTCCTACCAACATTATACTTAAATGAATTTTTGAGAAAAATTTAGAATGTATAAAATTATCAACAAATTACACAAGTACACTATGTTAGGAGGATCCATAAAAGATTTTATAATTTTTGGAGCCATCTTCCATATTTAAAATTTCTACAAACATTATGCATAAATGATTTTTTAAAAAGAAAAAAAATGATGCGCTTTGCGACGCAACACCTCACCCGTTGTTGCACGGTCTACAATGCGTTGCCGCACGGTGACCGTGCGACAACGACAACGGGCGAGGTGTTGCCACGTGGCTGGGGCAGCGACGTGGCGGTGCGGGAGCCGTTGCCACACGGTGACCGTGCGAAAACGGTGCTATATTTCCAAATACACGTTCGCATTGGTCATTCTACAAATACGGATTGAAAACGTGTTGTATCTACCAAAAACTCTTAAAACTCACTCTACTGATGATGTGAAACAGCCCTATGTATATCTCTAGTAGTCTATTTGTGGATATCATGGGGATATACTCCAAATCTTAGGATGATGTGACAATTGGCAATGGCGTTTACGGTTTGTAGTTTCACGTGTTTTTACGATTTGATCTTTGTCGAGGCCATAACCGAGTCCGACCGGCTAGTCGGCGATCGATCGGTCCCAAATCGGTCGGACCGGCCATAAGCGGCGGTCGGACCGGCCAACGTCAGAAAGTGTTGGATTGAGCTGGGCAAAAATAGAGGTAGCAAGCAACAGAGGGGATTCTATTGCACTTGATCTCATAATTTTTGGAGTCTCCACTCAAAAGTTCTATTGGTTTGAAATTTCTAGTAGGTTTCGATTTTTAGAGGTTGAAAATCGGCTAAGTCATTACTGGCGGTCTAACCGGTTTTCACTTGGTTTATCGCCCGTCGTGGCGGCGATTCTCGGTTGTTAGGTCAAAGTCATGAGTTTCAGGGCATATATGTTGCATGATGAATGTTTTGACTAACATGGGTCAAGTTGTGAAGAACTTATTTCCAAATTCGGTTTACTTGTCTATTGTTGTGCAGTTTGCTTGGTGGTCAACGACGGTCAACGGTGAGGATGATCGGGACTAGGCTTGGAGAGTTGAGGTCCAGAATGATCAACGATGCCAGGTGAGGTCAATGTACTCAAGCGTGGTGCAAGATGGACAAGGGTGACCTATTAGCTAATCCGAGGCGCAAGATGGCGCTAGGTGTAGCTAGTTAGGTCAAGGGGTGTTTAAGACAGTGCATTAAAATGCGTGCATATATTTCCCGTTTGTTTTGGGCCTTAACGGGAGCCCAATTGAGTCAAGCTTCTAGGAGGTCTAAGCCTCTACTATAAATAGGAGAGGGAGGTGGCTGCACCTCCTCTTCGTCTCTTTTGTAATTTTTGTAAACCCTAATTTTCTTAGGGAGAGTTTTTGTGGAGGCTGGGTTCTTGATAGTTTGATGTGATTTTCATGCTCTTTGATTGAGCATTGTCCTCCATTGATGGAGTGGTTGTAAGCCCTAATCATATCAAATCAATCTAGAGAAAGTTTGATCATGTTTTGTCTCATTGCATTCTTTCTCTCTATTTGATGATTTTGGGTCTTTCTTTGATCTGTGAGTTTTTGCTTGGTTTCTTCACGTGATCTAGCTTGCTGTGACATGTGGGAATTTATCTAGGATCATCAATCACCCACGAGCAAGAGTTTTGACCTAGTTTTTGTTTTGACCCGGTTTTGCACCTTCCTCATCTCAAACGGAAAAGGAACGCAATTCTCCCACGAATTATCACAATATTCAATTGGGATAGCTTCCTGGCATCATAGAGAAGGTGTGTTCCAAGTTTCATCGAGTTTGGAGTTGTAGATTAAAAGTTACATCTATTTGCAACTTCACTCATCAGTCGTCTCAGATCGTTCGAGCCGTCGGTCGGACGCCGTGTCCCACCGGCCGATCGGGCCAAGCAATACCAAATGGTCAGACCGCCATCTACCAAGCGGTCAGACCGGCCATCAGATTGTTTTGCTATAATCTTTGTTGATTTTGTCTTATTGCTTAGGAGTTTAAATTAGATTCAATATTAGTCTTCCGCTGTACTGATATACTGATCTTCATAGCTACTATAGCTACTGGAGTAAAGTTTTATTGAATCAATTTGTGAAAAAGTGAGCGTGCTCCTATTCACCCCCCTCTAGTCGCCTTTTCGGTCCAACACTATTATTCTTGAAGTTCGATCCATACCTACAAGTCTAACTCTTGGAATCCTCGAGTAAAATTACGTGATTTCTTTCTCATGTTTCCCTGGTTGACTTGACTTATCCCTGTGAAATAAAGGTGAAAATAAGAAGAGAAAATCCCTTATTGAGGACGTGAGGATGAGGATTCGGCTCAAGGCTCTCTGCCTCTAAGGCCAGGCCGGCATGTATATATATAGCAAACTGAAAACCCTAGAGTATAAGTCTATTCGTGAATATAACCCGAGTACAATACATCTGGAGTATACAATCTATGCACAAAGAAACGATAAAGGAATTATATGCTTCTAATTTGGACATTAAAGAAGTGCTTGATAATTGTAAGGATAGAAAAACATGGAATAAGTATGTGTTAAATGACGGTTTGATTTATCGTGCTAACAAGCTATGTGTTCCAACTAGCTCCATTCATCCCTTTTTGTTGCAGGAGGCACATGGAGGAGGACTGATGGTGCATTTTGGAGCGATAAGTAAAGGCTCAATGATGATGTGATTTCGCTTCATGTAAAAGGGTTAACCCGAGGTGCTACGTTTGGATCATTATTTCTTTTAGCCAAAGATGAGACGTATTACAATTTCTTTTAGCCGACGTATTACAAGCGCCAAGTGGCTACGTGGCTCGCTGTAACATCCCAAAAATTTGGTTTGTTTTGAAGTTTAAAATGAAAAATAACCATTTGAGTTTTTCTGCTAAAGTTAAAGCTTAATTGGAATTTTCATAGATCAAAAATATTTTAATATGAATAATTTTAACATCAACTATTGTCAAAATTATTTTATTTTGAATTCCTTGTGCTTGGATATATTTTCCAGAATTTTCTACAATTTTTCTAAGTTCATTTGCTATTTTCTAATTGCTATTTTGATTTTTAGTATTTTCTAAAAAAGAAAAACATATTTAAAATTTCTGAAACAGTATTGGGCCGAAACCCAACAACTATTGTGGATATCATGGGGATATGCTCCTGATCTTAGGATGATGTGAGAATTGGCAATGACGTTAAAGGCTTGTCGTTTCACGTATTTTTGGCAAAGAATCAGGGTTGTCAGGCCTCAGGCGGTCTGACTGGCCGAAGCGGCGGTCAGACCGGCCTTAGGGTGGTCCAACCGGCCACCCCTGGCGGTCGGACCAGCCAGTGGCAGTTCGACCGTCCATTGCGGCGGTCGGACCGGCCAATTTCAGAAAGTAGTATTTTGGGCTGGGCCAAAAATAGAGGTTGCAGGCAAGAGATGGGATTCTATTGCACTTGGTCTCATAATTTTTGAAGTCCCCAGTCAAAAGTTATATTCGTTTTCAATTTCCAGTAGTTTTCGGATTTTCAGGGGCTAAATTCGGCTAAGTCCCAACTGGCGGTCTGACCGGCCTATAGGTGGCGATCGGACCGGCCATGGGGCGGTCTGACCGGTTTCCACTTATGTCGTCGTTCTTCATGGCGGCGATGTTTGGTTGTTAGGTCAAAGTCATGAGTTTCAGTGCGTATGTGTTGCATGATGCATGTTTTGACTAACATGGGTCAAGTTGTGAAGAACTTGTTCTCGGATTCGATTTGCTTGTCTATTGCTGTGCAGGTTGCTTGGTTGTCAACGACGGTCAACGGCGAAGATGATCGGGACTAGGCTTGGAGAGCTGAGGTCCAGAACGATCGACAATGTCGGGTGAGGTCAATGAACTCAAGCGTGGTGCAAGATGGACAAGGGTGGTCTATTGGCCAACCCGCGGCGCAAGATGGCACAAGGTGAAGCCGATTAGGTCAAGAGTCGATAAAGATGGTGCATTAAAATACGTGCGTGTGTGTCTCGTTTGTTTTGGGCCTTAACGGGAGCCCAATTTAGTCAAACTTCTAGAAGGTTTAAGCCTCCACTATAAATAGAGAAGGGAGGTGGCTGCACCCCTCTTCGCCTCTTTTATTGTTTTGAAACCCTAATTTTGCTTTGGGAGAGGGATGTGGAGGCTAGGGTTCTAGATAGTTTTGATTTGATTTCGTGCTCATAGATTGGGCTTTGTCCTCCATTGATAGAGTGGCTGTAAGCCAAAATCATATCAAATCAATCCAAGGAAAGTTTGATCAAAGTTTTGTCTCTTTGCTTTACTTCTCTCTATTTGATGATTTTGAGTCTTTCCTTGATCCGTGAGTTTTTCTTGATTTCTTCACATGATCAAGCTTGTTGTGACATGTGGGAACATATCTAGAATCATCTTGATCATCAATCACCCAGTATCAAGATTTTGGATCTAGTTTTCATTTTGACTCGGTTTTGAACCTTCCTCGTCTCAAATGGAAAAGGATCGTAATTCTTCCAAGAATTTTCACAATCTTCTATTGGAGTAGGTTCCTGACATCATAGAGAAGGTGTGTTCCAAGTTTCATCGAGTTTGGAGTTGTAGATCAAAAGTTATATCTATTTGCAACCTCGCTCGTCAGGCTATTTTGATCTGTTCTTCAGGCCGGCGGTCAGACCGCCAGGGACACCATTCAGACCACCAGGGGTCAGCGGTCAGACCGCTATTGACCCGGAGGTTAGACCGCCCAACACTGAGGTTCTTTAGCTTGTGTTGATTTTACTTGTTTTGCTTAGGGGGTTAAATTGGATTCAATACCAGTCTTCTGCTATACTGGTATATTGATCTTCATAGCTTCTATAGCTATTGGCGTAAAATCTTATTGAATCAATTATTTGTGAAAAAGTGAGCGTGCTCCTATTCACTCCCCCTCTAGTCGCCTTTTTCGGTCCAGCAAGTGGTATCAGAGCCCGGTTAGTTCAATCTTGATCTTAACCGGTCAATGAACTTGGCGATAGATAAATACTCCACCAAGCCGCATATCTTCGATGGGCACGACTATGCCTATTGGAAGATTCGCATGCGGGTCTTTCTTCAGAGCGAAGGACAAGCTATATGGGAGGTTGTTCGAGCCCCGCTCGTTGTTCCCGAAGTTGCTACGCTGGCTTTAGCAGCCCTCTTGGCTAACAACAATAAGGTAAAAACCTCTTATATGATGGGCTTGGTAGACATGAGTACGATCGGATTTGCAATCTTGAGACCTATCACGAGGGTTCGTCCCAAATCAAGAAAGTACACCAAACAGTCTATAAGCGTGAATATAACAAATTCGAGATGCGTCCTGGAGAGAGCATCGATGACATTTTCAGTCACTTTAATAAAGTGATTAATCAGATGAAAGCTGTTGGTATTGAATATTCTCAGTCTGAAAGTGCCACCCACCTCTTGGCTTCAATTAACACCAAGGTGTGGGAGATAAAGGCTACTACCATTGAGGAGAACGTCAACCTCTCTGATTTGACTTTGCAGCTACTCTATAGCAAGCTCAAGACTCATGAGATCAAGAGGATTGATCATCCCAAGAAGGAAAACATAGCTTTGGTAGCAGACCCGCTCAAGAGAGCTTCTGATGGGTCTTCTGAGTTTTCTTCTGGATTTTCGGTTGCTGGTTTATCTGCAATTCATGAAGAGGAGTTTGAGAGTCTACCTAAGGATGAGTTAGCCCTCATAGTCAAAAAGATCACACGGGCATGTAACAATATGAGAAACAGAAATAGAGGAGGTCACGTGACTTGCTATGAGTGTGGTGAGCTTAATCATATCCGGGCAAATTGCCCCAAGCTGAAAGGTAAGAGCAACCATTAGGAGGGAAAGCTAGTTTGGAAGAAGCCTCAATGGAACAAATCAAGGTATGATGCTGCCAAGCTGACAAAGGCCGCTCACTAGGTTCTTGCCGCTTTTGGGGATCAATCCTTAAGCGATATGGACTCCGGGAGCGAGGAGGACAAGGAGGAGATCCCTCAAGACAAGAAAAAGGGGAAGACCAAGGACTTCACCGGCTTGTGCTTCATGGCCGACTCCGCTGACGACGAAATGATGAGGTACCTCTCTCTTGTGATGTCCTTTCTGATAGATGTGTGTGGATATCGTGGGGATATGTGCATGATCTTAGGATGATGAGTCAATTGGCAATGGCATTGTTGGTTTGCAAAATCTCGTATTTTCTGTGGCATGGGCGGTCAGACCGCCCGTGGAGAGGTCCGATCGACAGTGCTTGCCGGTCCGACCGGGTATGGTTCAAAGTGGATTTTGAAGCTGAGCAAAAAATAGGTTGTGTAGGCAAGTGAGGGGAGTCTCTTGGTTGTGGTTACATAATTTTTGGAGCTCCCAGTCAAAAGTTGTATTCATTTGAAAATTCCAGAAGGTTTCGGATTTTCGAGATGAAAATTTGGCTAAGTCATTTCGGGCGGTCCGACCGCCGTTATGCAATCGGTCCGACCGGCCTGAAATCGGTCGGATCGGCCGTGTGGGGCGGTCAGACCGCCGATCACTTGGAACTTGGCCTTTTTGGCATTGTGTGATTTGATTGTGTTTGATGTATGAATTTCAATGCTTTATTGTTGCATATTGAATTGTTGAACTGACGTGGGTCAAGTTGTGAAGAACTTATTCCCGAAGATGATTTGTTTGTCTATTGATGTGCAGGTGGCTTGCAGGTCAACGACGTCAACGGTGAGGTGGATCGGGACTACGCTTGGAGAGCTGAGGTCCAGAACGATCATGGATGCCGGGTGAGGTCGTGTGACTCAAGCAGGGTGCAGAATGGGCAAGATTGATCGAATGGGCAGTTCGTGGCAGCTGGTTGGATCAGGCGGTGCGGAAGTCGGTGCAAGTCTCTGGGAGGTTCCGATGGGATTCGGATGGGAGAGACTTGCCGACATGATGAGAGCCGCTGATCAACCTACACGTGGTGAAGCAGGCGATTGCTTCAACAGATATGTGTGAGTGGATCCCATGTGTGTGTGGGCCTTCATGGGAGCCCATAAGTGAAACTCTAGGCCTCTCCTATAAATAGAAAGGGGGGAGATGGAAAAACCCCCAAGCACTTGGAAGCCCTCATTTGCAAATCCCTTGTTAGGGTTAGTGTTTGGAGAGGAGAGGAAGATTGTATGTGTGCTCTTTGATTGAGCTCTTGTCCTCCTTGAAGGAGTGGCTTTGTAAGCAACATCTTGAATCAATCAATCCATTGATGTTTGCTCAAGGGTGAAGTCTCTCTTGTGTTCTTCCCTCTTTTGTTGATTTTGGTGCTTCCTTGATCCGGTTGATTTTGGTTGGTCTCTTGATCTCATTTACCTTGCTTTGATGTGTGGGAATGCTCCTAAAATCATCTAGATCATCAACCCCCACAAGCAAGTGTTGGATCAAGTTTTTCATATTTCTAGGGTTTGAGCACCTCTTTGGTAAATCCTTAAGAGTTCGATTCTTCGAAGTGGATCTGAACGATCGTCGCTAGAAATAGGTCTCAGATATCCTTAGGGAGGTGTGCTCCAAATTTGGTCAAGTTTCATTGGTTGAATCAAAAGTTGGACCAAATTTCGTTTTGGATTTGGGCTTTGTGGTTCGGTTCTGGACTAAATCGGTCAGACCGGTTTAGCAACGGCGGTCAGACCGCCAGCCTTTGGACCGCCCGTTAAAGGCCGGTCGAACCGATTACCAGCGATCGGACCGCCCTTTGTCCACCGGTAAGACCGCCTGTGTCCAGATCAGCCCAGTGAGATCAACTCTCTTTGTTTGGGTCTTGTGGTTAACGGGGTAATCGGATTCAGCACAAGGCTTCCTCTGTGCATTCACTGATCTTCTTAGCTTTCATAGCTAAAGGAGTAAAGTGCGTGTTGAATTTGATTAAGGCAAAAAATTTGAGAAAGCGCCTATTCACCCCCCTCTAGTCGCCTTTACGGTCCTACAAGTGGTATCAGAGCCGGTTAGCTCTTCTCATAGATCTTAACCGGTCTTTGGAGCCATGGCGACTAACAGGTATTCAACCAAGCCACATGTTTTTGATGGAGTTGATTTTGCATATTGAAAGTCCCGACTGCAGGCCTACATCGAGGCTCAAGGGCACGCAATTTGGCTTAAGGTAAAAAAAACCCTTATGTCATGCCAGCCGATGACAATGTGATCACTCCAGATGTGGAGGCAAACAGCAGGGCTCGGAATTTTTTGATCCAAGGTCTTAGTCGATCTGAGTTTAAGCGTGTTGCTCATTTGCGGTCTGCTCATGAGATCTGGCGAACTCTTTGTGATTATCACGAGGGGTCCACTGCGATCAAGGAAGTGAGACAGAACCAGCTAAAGAATGTATACTATAAGATCGAGCAAAGTCCTGGTGAGTCTTTAGACGAGCTGTGGGGAAGATTTTCTAAGATTCTTCATGATCTCGCGCTGTTGACTTGGTCTTTTCTGAGTCAGAAAATGCACGCCAGCTTTTGGGTGCTCTTTATGTGAAGGTCTGGGGTATGAAGATCACTTCCATCAATGACAACACTGTCATGACTGAGCTTACCATGGATAAGCTATACTCGAGGTTGAAGACGCATGAGATTGATATTATCTCGCGTCTCTCCAAGACAGAGTCGATGTCTTTAGTGGTCGACAAATCCAAGGGTAGTTCTTCTGATTCGTTGGATTGTAGCTCATCTGGTTTTTCTTTATCTACTTTGCATTCTTTTAGCGATGAGCAACTTGAGAGACTACCTGAAGATGATTTAGCCCTCCTATCCACCAAATTCACGAGAGCTTACAACAAGGTGAGGAATAGGAGGAGAGGTGGACCTATCACATGCTTTGAATGTGGTGAGCCGAGCCACATTCGCTCCAGGTGCCCCAAGCTGAAGGGCAAGGAGGAGAAGGAGTCACGAAGGCATCCCCAAGCGAGGGATGTTAAACCCAAGAAGATAAACTATCGCAAGTTTATCAGCAGGGTCCTTGATGCTCTAGAGAATGTGAGCATGAGCGATGTGGACTCGGAGGCGGAGGACGACGAGAGTGACTCCCGTGGCAAGAAGAAGGCTCGTGATTTCACGGGCATGTGTTTCATGGCTAAGAACAGCCACGACAGCGACTCCTCCAACGACGAGGATCCTTTTAGTGATCCCGATGAGGTATGCCCTTCACTTGCTGATATGAAAATGACTTTGGTGCTTGCTGAACAAAAATTGCATAAGCAAGCTAAAATGATTAAGAAACAGGACACTATGATTGATAATTTGAACCTAGAAGTTGTTAGGCTCAGATCTATTAATGCTGATGATATTTGTGATTCCTGCTCTAGCTTGCTTAATGAATTGACAAGCTTAAAAACTGCTCATTCCTCTGTTGAAAATCAATTAAAAGATGCTCTTGTTGAACTAGAATCTCTCAAGTCTAGTTCTGTTTGCATGGATGCCATTTCTCTTGATGTGACTGCTTTAGATGCTATTCCTTTAACTTGCTCAAATTGTGCTTTGCTAGAATTAAAACTGGATAGCTCTTTGAAAGAATTGCAAAAATTTGATGCTAGTCACACTTACTCTCATTGTAAGAATAACAGGATTAAAATGCAAGAGATGACTGAAATGGTTGTTTACTCTAGAGCTGCTTCTTGTGAAAATTGTCCTAAGCTTACAATTGAGATTGAAGCTCTAAACAAGACTCTAGAAGAGAAAGCTAAAATTGAAAAATCCATTTCTCTTACTGCTTCCAAGAAAGTTATTGACTCTACCTCTTGTGTTTTGAATGCTGAAGTTGAAACAATTATTGGTGAGATTCAAGAGGCTTTTAGAGTTAAATTTAAGGAGCAGTTGAATAGGATTAAGGATTCCTATTGTGTGTTTTGTGAGGCCTTTAAAGTGGAATTGGCTCTTCTTAAGAGTAAGCATGATGAGGTAATCAAGTCGAAAAAGTGCACTAAATGTGAAGATTTAGTCAAAGAGAATGATTACCTTAAAGTGACTCTTGAGAGGTTTACTGGTGGGAAAAAGAAACTCAACATGATTCTTGATCAATCTAAAGTGAGTAAGAAGAATAGTGGCCTGGGTTTTATCTCCCTAGAGCATTCCAAGAATCACCCACCTAAGATTGATAGAGTTGTGAAAAGTGGTCTGGTTGAGGTAGAACCTCCTAAGCCTTTTAAGGTTGTTTTCAAATCAGCAGGTTCTGCTCAAATTCTTTCTAGCAAGAAAGGTGATTCTGTTTCACCAGTACAGACCACTCAAAAGGTCAAGTACCATTGCACTTTCTGCAAGAAAGATGGCCACACTGTTGAGTTCTGCTTTCGTAGAGCAAAGATTGAGAGGAAAGAGAGAATGAGCACTTTGAGGTCCATCAGAGGAGTCCCTTCACCAGTTGTAGTATCTAGAGCTAGGCAGCCTGTTTATCGTACCACATATAGGCCTAGATTTGTAGAGAACTTTGTTGACTCTTTTGGTGGGTCTAGACAGCATGTTGGTTTAGGATATCGTGAGGAGAGACCACGGGTAGCACCTAGACATGGGGAGTACCGATCTTTTGGTAGATCATTTCGGAGAGGTCCAGGTGGTTCTCGTGTGCATTCTTATGATTTTGTTCCTAATCATTTAGAACTTACAAATACTAAGACTCTTGAATCTGATGAATGTTCATCCTGCCATGCTCTGCACTCAGAATTTGCTAAACTGCAATCTGCTCACGATATTGCTTTGCCACAACTTGAAAATGCTAGGACTGAGCTAGTTGAGTTTAAATCTGCTCCATATGAAAAATGCTTAGACTCTAGCAAGTTGGTTGATTTTGGAGTAGTTGATTCTAGCTTTTGCACTTTCTGCTTAGAACGTGAACATAACGTCAAAGATATTTTAGAAGCAGTTAGAGCTAAATATGCAAAGCTTAAGGACAATATTAAGTCTGCTATATGTGTTTCATGTCCAGCTCTTAAACTTGAAGCTGCTTTATATAAGGAGAAATATGCTAGAGCCATTAAAGGTAAAACCTGTGAATCATGTGTTAATCTTGTCGAAGAAAATGCTTATCTTAAGGATACCTTAGAAAAATTCTCTAAAGGTAAGAAATAATTAAATATGATTCTGGACAAGTTTAAAACTCCTTATAGGAAGCAAGGATTGGGATACAACTCTGTTCAAAATAATTCTAACACAAAAGTTACTCAAGTCTTGGAAAATGGGTTAGTTGAATTCAAAACCCTACCTAGAAAAACTATTTTTAAATCTGCAGGTTTTGCCCAACTATCTGTTAAGTCAAAGGGTGCTTCTCCCAGTGGTATCAAGTATCATTGCACCTATTGCAAAAAGGATGGGCATTTGGTTGAGTTTTGTTGGCGTAGGTTGAAAAATGATAAGAAATTTTTTCTAGAATTTCAACCAATCAACCTATAGATTTTATGAGACATGGTAATATAGAAAAGAAGAAACCTGGTTTCGGATTTGTGTCACATGCTCATCATCATGCTCCTAGACAGGATATCTCTTATGTTAATTTAACCATTGCTCATAACAGAACTTCAAATAGAATCAAGGATAACACTTGTGCTTTGCATACTACTCGCAGACGTGTGTCTCGGTACTGGGTTCCTATGTCTTGTTTAACTAACCCCAGTATTGAGACACATCGTTCTTCTGTGCCTTGATTTTAGGATTACCGCAGAAAGAGGAAGGACACGTGGTTCGTCGACTCCGGCTGTTCACGCCACACGATCGGGACTCAAGATGGTTCACCTCCTTCACGTGGTCGACGGGTGATGATTTCATCACTTTTGGAGATGATAAACAAGGGCGGATTGAAGGAACGGGATCGATCAAGGTGAACAGCAATTTCATCCTCAAGAACGTTGCCCTTGTGGACAAGCTAAGGTTTAATTTGCTTTCTGTCTCTCAACTTCTTGATGATGGCTATGAGACTACATTTAAGAAAAATGCTTGTCGGGTGCTTGATTTAACTGGTGAGCTTGTTTTTGGGATTACTAGAGTTGCTAGGATCTTTGGAGCTGATTTTTCTAAATCTCTTCCTGGTTCTCTCAAATGCTTGATTTTATCTTCTTCTTTTGAGTTCTGGCTTTGGCACCGTCGTTTGGGGCACATTGGTTTTGATCATCTAACGAGAGTTAGCAACCTTGAGCACATGAGAGGTTTGCCCAAACTCAAAGCCGTCAAGGAGGCTGTATGTGCGCCCTTTAGGCATGGCAAGCAAGTTGCCGCCTCACACCCTTCAGCGACTATGGTCATGATTGACAGACCGGGACAGTTGCTTCATATGGATACTGTTGGTCCTGCTATAGTTCGGTCAGTTGGTGGAAAATGGTACATTCTTATCATAGTCGATGGTTTTTCTAGATACACTTGGGTGTTCTTTCTTACTTCGAAGGATGAAGCTTTTGATCATTATCATGATCTTGTTCTTCGTTTGGCTTCTGAACTTCCAGGTGCCTTGAGAGCGATTCGCAGTGACAATTGCACGGAGTTCAAGAATGCCTCTTTTGATTCTTTTTGTGCCGAGCGTGGAATTGAGCATCAGTTCTCTTCTCCACACGTCCCTCAACAAAATGGCGTTGTGGAAAGGAAGAATAGGACCCTAGTCGAGATGTCTATGACGATGCTAGATGAGTATAGCACACCGAGGAGGTTTTAGGCCGAAGCTATTTCTACTACTTGCCATATTGCAAATCGTGTCTTTTTGAGACCATCTTTGGGCAAGACTCCTTATGAGCTTCGATTTTGTAGAAAACCCTTGGTCTCGCACTTTCGAGTGTTTGGATCCAAGTGTTTTATTCTCAAGACAGGAAACCTAAATAAATTTGAGTCAAGAACTTTTGATGGTTTATTTCTGAGTTAACCTGCACATTCGAGGGGTTTTTGGGTTTTTAAACTGAAACTAACCTTATTCAGGAGACATGCAATGTCACTTTTGATGAGACTAGCCCTGTAGCTAGATCAGATATTTCAGGTGATACACAGATGACAGAGAGCATATTTATAGAGGAAGATGATGAAGAACTTGATGATGTTCTTCCACCTGCTGCTTTTGACGCTCCTATTCTAGCACAAGAACCTGCTGTAACTACTTCGCCTTCAGATGAGGCTCTTCGCATCTTCATCATCAGCAGTACCTGCGGAGGTCGAAGAGATGCTTTCCTCTCCGGGTGCACCGCTTCACATTCAAAGGCAACACCCTCCGGATCAGATGATAGGTAATCTCCATGAGCGAGTCACTCGCTCCAGGTATCATGATCCAAACCTCTACTCTCATTCTACTTTTTTCGCTTCTTTTGAACCCCAAGATATATCACATACTTTATCGGATTCTAGCTAGGTCAATGCCATGCATGAGGAGTTAGAGAATTTTGAGAGGAATAAGGTTTGGAACCTAGTAGAACCTCCTAGTGGCCATAATGTTATAGGAACCCGCTGGGTTTTCAAAAATAAACAAAATGAGGACGGTTCTTTGATTAGAAACAAGGCTAGGTTGGTAGCTTAGGGTTTTAGCCAAGTTGAGGGGTTATATTTTGATGAGACCTTTGTTCCTGTTGCTAGACTAGAAGCCATTCGCATTCTGCTTGCATTTGCTGCATCTAAGGGCTTTAGATTATATCAGATGGATGTTAAAAGTGCCTTTTTAAATGATTTCATAGAGGAGGAAGTGTATGTTAGGCAACCCCCAAGCTTTGAGAATCCCAAGAACCCACATCATGTGTTCAAGATGTCCAAAGCCTTGTATGGTCTTAAGCAAGCCCCTAGAGCCTGGTATGATAGATTTAAGACCTTCTTGCTTAAGAATGATTTTGAGATGGGTAAGATAAACAAGCAGAAGTTCATTCTTATGCATGGTAATGACTTCCTGCTTGCTCATATTTACGTTGATGATATTATTTTTGGTGGTTCTTCTAATGCTCTTGTTTCTAGTTTTTCTGAGACTATGTACATGGAATTTGAGATGAGTATGATGGGAGAGCTCAATTACTTCTTGGGGCATCAAATCAAGCAACGCAAGGAAGGGATCTTCATCCATCATACGAAGTACACTAAGGATCTACTCAAACGCTTCGACATGGGTGATTGCAAGCCGATCGCTACTCCCATGGCGACTTCGTCTGTTTTGGATCCAGATGAGGAAGGAGAAGCCGTGGATCAATGTGAGTACCGCAGCATGATCGGCTCCCTCATGTACCTGACGGCCTCAAGAGCGGACATCCACTTCACGATCTGCCTCTGTGCGAGGTTTCAGGCGTCTCCAAGAGCTTTCCATCGCCAAGCCGTTAAGCGCATATTCATGTATTTACACTCTACCCTTTTGTATGGCATTTGGTATTGCTATTCTTCGTCTTTGTCCATTCGGGGGTTTTCTGATTCTGATTTTGCGGGCTATTGGCTAGATAGGAAGAGTACATCGGGCACTTGTCACTTCCTAGGCACTTCTCTTGTCTCTTGGTCTTCTAGGAAGGTCTTACATTGCACAATCCATCTTTGAAGTTGAATATTTAGTCAGCTTTGCTAGTCTTTGTAGTCGATTTTGTGGATGGCTTAAGGACTATGGGTTAAATTTTGCTAGTGTTTCTCTTTTTTCTGATAACACTTCTGCCATTAATATTGCTAAGAACCCCGTGCAACACTCTAGGACCAAGCACATAGACATTCGCTATCACTTACTTAGAGACCATGTTGAAAAAGGTGATATTGTGCTGCACATCGTGGAGTCCGAGGCTCAACTGGCTGATATCCTCAACAAGCCTTTAGACCCAACTAGGTTTGTGTAATACCCCGAAATTTATTCGGGCGAATAGGAGAGTATTCGGGAGAAAGAATTAAACATGGATTACAATTTTCAGTGATCACAAGGGGGTTTCCGCGAATTCCCGACAACCTGGGCCTTGGCCCACGGCCCATGTGGCCCAAGAGGAGGCCGGCCAAAGGGGGGATGATCTTCCCCCAAAAACCCTAAACCCCCTTCCCCCTTCCACCTTTCCCCCACTTGGAGCCGCCACCCTCCTCCCTGCCATGCGCCACTCTCTCCTTCCCCTGCGCCATATTTGTTCGTCAGATTTGGGTAAGTTTCGTACGTTTTCTAATCTGTCTACCTCCTAGAAAGTTGTAGTCCTTGGTCTTATCTTTCTTTAGGCACCGAGATCATCTGATTTGGAGTTACGGTTTAGAAGATATGGTAGTTTTACCGCTACTGTCCAGGAGAGCGGACGTGATTTGGCAGATTGTCTTGTCGGGCCAGTTTCGATTCTTTATAGGCCGAATCTTGGGTTTTAGTCTACTAGAGTTTTGTTCATGAGGTCTTTAGATTTCTTTTGGCACTGAGATCACGAGATTCCGCCTTATGGTTTAGGAGGTATGAATTTTTAACCGCGCGCTGTTCTGTCTGTCTGAGATCTGGGGATTGTCGGTTTGCTCCTCGGTTTTGATGTAGTTAGAGTCAGATTCAGAACTTCCACCCAACTAGGTTATTATAGCCCTTTAAATAATATTTCCAAGTTGATAAATAGAACCTCTATTGGATCTGTAGAATGAAAGTAAGGGCATTTTTCCTTCCTGCTGTTCTGTAGTCTGGTCAGTTGTCTGTCAGACACTTTCAATTGCAGATTAGCCTTATGTATGGGCATAATTAGGAAATCTTGTCTCCTAGTGTTTTGAAGGTTTATCTGTTAAGTTTCATTGGACGTTGGTTTCATATCATTTCGGTCCCATATAATTAATTATGATTTTTCTTGTACTGCTGTCCAGTAGGATGGGCAGGTGGCTGAATAGTGTAATGTCAGTTTAACTCCGTTAATTGTGTTGGTTAGTCGGAGGGTTAGTGTAGGTCTCCTGTATCTAAGTCGTGCCACGTTATCCTTATTCTAAATATGTACTTGTGTAGACGGCGAGGCATCGCGTGTGGGAACACCTTTGTTGGTTGCTAACGCGTCGCGACGCGAAAGGCAAGTACATTGAAATTCTTTACATTGATGAATGATGTGTGTTTGTGTTCATGCTAATATTTCTATGATCCATGTTTTCAATCAAAGATGTTAATCAATATTCATATTCCATTACATGCAATTCAATGTGTTAAGATATATTGATTTCTGTGGAACGCTCGCTGTTGGTTGTTGTGCCGATGAGTTGATGATCCATGTTCATATTCCATGATGTACATTTCGTTCCTATTTGATAATCCATGAGAAGAAAGTGATAAGATTCATTGCATATGTTCATTCAATTCATGTGTTGTTCATATGCATTCCACGGGAGTGGATTTGTAAAGACCCATCAACTCCAGTATAGGCATGTAAAACCCACCATTCCAATGTGGGCAGTTTCGGACACCCGTATGAAACGTTCTTCATAGGGTAATTTGGTCCCCGGACTTTGTTAAGTACGGGCTTAAGTAAACACCGACGGGTGTCTCACTCGCTATACCGGTATGAGCATGTGTTAGTCCATTCCTTTCAATGCATCCATTCATTCCATTCATATACATAAGTTTTCAGAGATTAATTCTTAATTCGTAATGTGACTGACTTGTTCATAACCTAGTATGTTCAATTGTTTATTGTACTTGCTGAGTTTCGACTCACCCTTCTTTTTCTGTGTTTATTTAGGTGAACCTTGTTGATGATAATGTTAATGGGAGGGAGTAGACCAGCACGTTCCACACAGTTCATTACATTATATTTTCATTAATGGATTCAACTATGTTAATCTTTGATGAGAGATGAACTGTAATAATTAATGTTTAGACTTCATGTCATGTCGTTCCATGATTAGTTCCTTGATTATTCACCATTGATGAATTGGTTATTTTCACCTCGTTACCATGGTATTGTTGTCTGATTAGAGGCATATTGAACTTTATTCCGTAATTTGATGGTATGTTATATCTTTAGGTAGCATCTTGGCTTCCGAATAGCCAAGGTGTTACAGTTTGCCACCTTGAGGAGCGAGTTAGGGGTAATTTATCCCTATTGGTTGGTTTGAGGGGGAGTTCGATCTTTTCTGATCTTTCCTTGTTCTTTTCTGAACTTGTTGATCTTTTTGAACTTTTTAGATTTTTTGGTTTTATTGCATCTCATTGTATCATATTGCATTCATATGAAAAATCCAAAAAGATTCATTGTAATATAAGATTTTCTGCTTATCTTTTAAAATTGATGAAGCTTTGTCTATTACCCTTTGGAGCTTTAGTATTTCAATTCTTGCTCAATGCCATGTCTAGTTCTTTGACTTGCTAGAATTATCATGCTTTCACATATACAGATAAGTCTTTGCTGTATGAGCTAGAACTCTAAAACAACTCGAACTAAAAAACTGCAATTTGTGGATGGTTTAGCTAGTTGCACAATTAGTGCTCCTTTTGTGACATTGGCCATGTCAGAATTGCTTTGTTAGCTCTTGAATCTAAAATTGACCATTACTTGATCTTCTTGTGTTCTTGAGAATCTAAAACTGCTCTTGTGAAACATGAAAAATCAAATTTTAAGATTGTCTTATGCTTAAATTGTGCCAAACTACTCTTACGAGACTGCATGTCAAAGACATAAACTTGGAGATAGTTTGATGGTCCAGACGATCTCATGGGGACTGCGTATCAGAACTGACATGAACTTCAAGATTTGTCCCCTAGTAGAAGCTTAGGAAGAGTTTGTTGATGGCTCCTAGTCCATGATCTTTTTCACTAAGATATACCTTTAATCAACTTCTAGTCGAAGCTTAGCATGAGTTTGTGGATAGCTCCTAGTCCAGGATCTTGTCACTAAGTTAGACCATTAATCAACTTCCATATTCAGTGCAAATGAAAAACTGTTGAAAAATGGGCGTTTGAAAAATTTGAGCAAAATGATTCATTTCAGGACCTGATTGTCTCTTAATGTGGTCATTGTTAGCTTTTTGATCTCACTTTGACATTTTGACATGGCCAGTTTCATTTTAGGATCCCTGTTGATGAACTTTCTAAATTTGAAGCTTTGCATAAATTGATCAAATCTATTGCTTTATTTTGAGCCTTCGAGCTTAGCTTTGATATATATGTCTTATCATAATCTTGCTAGCGCTGTTAGGATTGATATGTTGTTTGTGCAATATTAGAAATGCTAGCTTGTTCTTTTGGGTAATATACTAAGCTTCTTGTAATCAAAAAAATTGAAAAATACAAAAATGAAGCCACCCCATTGCACTTCATGCATACTCCTTATGCTTCTTTCTCCATTCTGCATTTGTTATCTCTAGATGAGAGGAAGACGTGATTCCTTGATGACTCCATTGTCAAAGGGGGAGAAGATATCGCAATGTTGTATAAAGGAGAGAAGATATAAAAAATGTTATAAAGGGGGAGAAAATTGGAGAATTTGAAATGTTCTGAAATCTGGGGATCATAGTGAGGGGGAGTTTTTGAATTACATTCTTATCATCTTATTGCTTTTCTGAACTTGAATTGCATTTCTTAATCCTCACGATGATCAAAGGTCAATTGAACAATTGTTCTTTCATATGGACCTTAAGTGAGATTTTTGACTCTTTTCTGGAATTTAAAGTTTTTATGCCTTCTTTTGCCTTATCTCACTTGCCTATGCTATTCTGATGCCAGCTTGGTCATTTTCATTGCTTTCTCCTGCTTATGGACCAAGTTGTGCCTTCATGCGAAAACGAAAGTATTTTACTTTTCAAACCTCCAAATTACATTTTTGGATTATTGCCAACGTGTTCATCAAAGGGGAGATTGTGGATATCATGGGGATATACTCCTGATCTTAGGATGATGTGACAATTGGCAATGGCGTTAAAGGTTTGTCGTTTCACGTGTTTTCGACAAAGAATCAGGGCTGTCAAGCCTCAGGCGGTCTGACAGGCCAAAGCGGTGGTCAGACTGGCCTTAGGGCGGTCGGACCAGCCACCCCTAGCGGTCGGACCGGCCAGTGGCAGTTCGACCGTCCATAGCGGCGGTCGGACCAACCAATTTCAGAAAGTGTTGTTTTGGGCTGGGCCAAAAATAGAGGTTGCAGGCAAGAGAGGGGATTCTATTGCACTTGGTCTCATAATTTTTGGAGTCTCCAGTCAAAAGTTCTATTCATTTTAAATTTTCAGTAGGTTTCAGATATTTAAGGGCTAAATTCGGCTAAGTCCCAACTGGCGGTCTGACCGGCCTATAGGTGGCGGTCAGACCGGCCAGGGTCGGCGGTCAGACCGGCCATGGGGGCGGTCTGATCGGTTTTCACTTATGTCGTCGTTCTTCGTGGCGGCGATGTTTGGTTGTTAGGTCAAAGTCATGAGTTTCAGTGTGTATGTGTTGCATGATGCATGTTTTGACTAATATGGGTCAAGTTGTGAAGAACTTATTCCCGGATTCGATTTGCTTGTCTATTGTTGTGCATGTTGCTTGGTGGTCAACGACGGTCAACGGCGAGGATGATCGGGACTAGGCTTGGAGAGCTGAGGTCCAGAACGATCGACGATGCCAGGTGAGGTCAATGAACTCAAGCGTGGTGCAAGATGGACAAGGGTGATCTATTGGCCAACCCGCGGTGCAAGATGGCGCAAGGTGAAGCCAATTAGGGCAAGAGGCGATAAAGACGGCGCATTAAAATACGTGCGTGTGTGTCCCATTTGTTTTGAGCCTTAACGGGAGCCCAATTGAGTCAAACTTGTAGAAGGTTTAAGCCTCCACTATAAATAGAGAAGGGATGTGGCTGCACCCCTCTTCGCCTCTTTTATTGTTTTGAAACCCTAATTTTGCTTAGGGAGAGGGATGTGGAGGCCAGGGTTCTAGATAGTTTTGATTTGATTTCGTACTCATAGATTCAGCTTTGTCCTCCATTGATGGAGTGGCTGTAAGCCAAAATCATATCAAATCAATCCAAGAAAAGTTTGAACAAAGTTTCTTTTCTTTCCTTCTCTCTATTTGATGATTTTGAGTCTTTCTTTGATCCGTGAGTTTGCTTGATTTCTTCACGTGATCTAGCTTGTTGTGACATGTGGGAACATATCTAGGATCATCTTGACCATCAATCACCCACGAGCAAGATTTTGGATCTAGTTTTCGTTTTGACTCGGTTTTGAACCTTCCTCGTCTCAAACGGAAAAGGATCGTAATTATTCCAAGAATTTTTACAATCTTCGATTGGAATAGGTTCCTGACATCATAGAGAAGGTGTGTTCCAAGTTTTATCGAGTTTGGAGTTGTAGATCAAAAGTTATATTTATTTGCAACTTCGCTCGTCGGGCTGTTTTGATCTGTTCTTCAGGCTGGCGGTCAGACCCCCAGGGCCACCGATCAAACCGCCAGGAGTCAGCGGTCAGACCGCCATCGACCCAGAGGTCAGACGGCCCAGCACTGAGGTTGTTTAGCTTGTATTGATTTTAGTTGTTTTTCTTAGGGGGTTAAATTGGATTCAATACTAGTCTTCCGTTGTACTGGTATATTGATCTTCATAGCTTCTATAGCTACTGGAGTAAAATCTTATTGAATCAATTATTTGTGAACATGTGAGCGTGCTCCTATTCACCCCCACTCTAGTCGTCTTTTCGGTCCAACAACTATTCCGAGCCGGCCCAACCCTGGTGGCCCAAATCTTCCACATCGCAGCCCAGTCGTCCGCTCGCGCTTGCCGTGGCCTTCCCCCGCTGCCAGGTGGGTCCCACGCCATCGTCTCCTTCCTTTGGTTCCTTCCTCGCCCGTGCGAGCTCGAAAACGCCATTGCCGAGCGTGAGCTTCGTCCGACAAAAGGTGACCTGCCTGGATTTTGTGCGATAATCCTTCCATCTATAAGCCTTATCTTTACTGCAACCGAATCAAGCTCGTATCCTCCCCGAATCTCTCCAAATCTCCATATCCCCTCTTCGGTTCGAGATGGTGTCCGCCCATGGTATGACATTCCGTGTAAGCCTGGCCCCTATAAAAGGGCCCCTTAGGGTCGCCTCCTCGCCCTCGTGCAAAACCCCCAACCATCTCCACCTCTAAAGCTCCAGCACCGCCTCAATTCAAAAATTTGGGTTCAACAGCCAAAACCCTAAAACTCGAATTGCTCCACCACTAGTACTGCTTCGCCTCGGTGGACTACGTCATCATCTTCGTCATCGCAGGAGCATCCTCGTGCACCCTTTTTTGACCCCAAAGCAACTTTGGTTTTTGTTGTTGATAAAAGTCGTATTTCGTCTTCCGCTCTGTTGCAAATTCCGATGATCACCGTTGAACTCCCAAGCCAAAACAAGTATCACTAGGTTCGCAATAATCTCCCCGACCCAATGCGCGTACCAACCGCCGGCGGAACGTCGCCGCTCGCCGTTGTCGCCGGAGACCGTAAACCTCACCGTGTGATGACATCATCTGATGATGTGGCCATCTACGTGTGTCACCGTGTCAGCTTCCTTGCACATGTGTCGCCTACGTGGCACTCCAGTCAGCGTTGCGTTGGCATACGCGTGGCATGCCAGCCCCAAAATCATATCCAAAGCTCGGTAGATGTGGTCTACCGTGAGCCATCTCGCTGACCAGTGGGACCCACATCAATTTCTTTTTCCTTTATTTTCTTTCAGCTGAAAATCCTTGCTGACGTCAGCTGACGTCATAGTTCCTTTTTCTTCAGAAAAATAATTCAATAAATCCTAAAATTATGAATTCCATGATTTTATGTGATTCCAATCTTCCAGAGCCCATATCTTTTGCATCCGAACTCCAATTGAGCCCATCCAAATTTCTAAATTCGAGCTCTATTTATCTAAGATTTTTATTTAAATTTTGGAGTTGGTTTTGCCTCTGTTTTGTATTTATTTGGTTTATTTACTTTGTTTGCGAGTAGACGTTGATACTTTGGCCAATTTTGAGCAAGGAGGAGTACACCAAGATCAAGACCAAAACCTGGAACTATTCCAAGGCAAGTCGTAGTCCTTTGATCATGTTGAACCTATGATTTCAAAAGTATTTTGTTTTATACAATTGCATGCTATCTTTATATCAATTATTTTGGGATTAGTTATTACCTGTTGTTATTATGCCTCCATTGATTATTTGAATACCATGAATCCTTTGTAACCCTAGCATGGATAACTTTAGTTGGACATATTTGTATCACTAACATGGGTATCGTATTGATGCTTAGTTCAGCTTAGTTACGATGAGTTCATTATCACATTTCTCATAATGATTAATCTTGACTTAGTTATATATGGAATTATGGTGGTTAACCACTGTTGTTGAAATTGGTGTTCCATGACAGGGGATATCATCGGTTTAGTTAAACAAAATGGTTTTTACTCAGGCGACTTAATCTTGTGCGCCATTGAACTGGGCCTTAACCGTACAACCACATGTCCTGTATGGGCAGGACCTGACTAATTAATTAGCAATGTCTTAATTTATGTTATGTCTTGGAAGTGTGAGTTACGGGGGACGTACTCACAATGGTGCAAGAGGGGGGCCATGTCTGGTCGGTTAGACATTCAGTGTTGAAACCTTAGCGGGCATAATTGGATTAAGAAGGAACTTTGTAAAAGCTTTGTCACATGCTCTAGACTACTTACCTAAGGTAGTAAGCAATGGTATCGACAGATGCCAAACAGACAAGAGAAGTCGTGTCTTGTGGGTCAAGCTGTACAACCTCTGCAGAGTGTAAAACTATTCAAATAGCTGTGTCAGCGGTGATGGACGTGCTCGAGGATTTCACATGAGAGATAGTGTTTCTTATAAAATGTGTTGGAGTGTGAATGAGAAGTTCACTTGATGAATATAATGTTTGTTCGGTGAATGGATAATTCACTTGGTGGTTTGTGTCGATTAGTGAATGGGGAATTCACTCATCATTGGTTTGGTTGGGAAGTGAATGGATAGTTCACTAGTTATTTCAAAGAAATTGTTTACTTATTTAATATTATTTTCAATTACTCATTTCAATCTATTTTACTGTATTTATTATAAATATTGTTTTCTGCAAAAGAACCATACAGCTAACCTTTGGCAAGTCTTGCATGAATACTATTTGCATACATTTCCCTACGGCCTACTGAGTGCTTTATGTACTCACGGCTTACGCCTTTGTTGATCAGTTGAAGAATACCAAGCTGCACAAGAGTTCTTTCAGAATGAGCACTATGGAGGTTTTACGGATTAGGATGTGTTCTCCACTCCATTGCCTGTGGGCATGTTGATTGGCTTTCCAAGTTTCCCGTTCCGCTGCAAGAGTTTATTTATTTCTTTAGCCCTGCGTGGTAAGTTAAGTAAACGTTGACCATAAAGTCCAGTTATTATTACTATTTGTTATTTCAAGATCTTTTTAGTTCAATCGAATAAATAGATGGTATTTCATCATTGTTTCCTGTGTGAGCTAGCTACTGATCTGGGACTAGTTTAGATAACACAGAGGGTTCCTGAGATGTATTTTCGGGTCCCGACACTCGCTGCACTACATGCAACAAAGCTAAGTCTCGTCTCAATTCACATGGACTTTATATGCTTCTTCCTATCCCTAGTGTACCATGGGAGAATATATCTATGGACTTTGTTTTAGATTGCCTAGGACAAAGAAGGGGAGAGATAATATTTTTGTGGTTGTGGATCATTTTTTTAATGACACACTTTATACCTTATCACAAGAGCGATGATGCTACAAATATAGCTGATTTGTTTTTCAGGGAGATTATTCGCTTACATGGGGTACCCCATACCATTGTTTCGGATCGTGATGCAAAATTTTGAGCCACTTTTGGAGGTCATTTTGGAACAAGTTAGGGACAAAGCTGCTATTTTCTACTACATATCATCCCCAAACAGACGGACAAACTGAAGTTGTGAACCACCCCTTGTCTACAATGCTGCGGGCTGTGCTAAATAAGAATATGAAGATATGGGGAGAGTGTTTACCGCACATTGAGTTTGCTTATAACAGGGCGGTAAACTCTACCACCAAGGTAAGTCCATTTCAGGTAGTGTATAGGTTTAATCCTCGTGCTCCAATTGATATTTTGCCCTGTTCTACTTCTGAAAAATTGAAATTAGATGCTAAAAAGTGTGCTGAACTAATTCTGAAAATACACAAAACTGTTAAAGAGAACATTGAAAACATGACCGAGAAGTATAGAATTGCTGGCAGCCAGGGTAGGAAACATTTATCTTTGTAGCCTAGTGATTTTGTATGGTTACATTTGAGAAAAGATAGGTTTCCCGAGTTGAGAAAGTCGAAGTTAATGCCCAGAGCTGATGGTCCATTTAAGGTGTTAGAAAAGATTAATGATAATGCCTACAAGCTGGATTTGCCTGAAGATTTCGGGGTTAGTCTCACTTTTAATATTTCAGATTTGAAGCCATATGTGGGAGGAGAAAATGAGCTTGAGTCAAGGACGACTCCAATTCAAGAGGGGGAATGATGAGGACATCACTCCTTCACATACCCGCACTACACAAAATCCTCTAAATCCGGTTACTGAACTACAATGTCCTATGATGAGCTCATGCACGTCACTTAAATTATGAGGTGAACGCGTTTCTAGGTACTAATAATTTATCTATGCGGAATGGTATACTACCTAATAATTATGATCTTTTGTTACTTAGGAATAATGGGGAGGATCCCTCAAGCACTGGTCATCTGCGCCAATACATAGAAGGGTCAGAATTAAAGCCTATTTTCCCGGGTGCTAAACGAAGGACCAGATCAACCACCAAATAATATCTCTGCGCCCAAGAAAATGAATTCCACCAGCACAAGATCTCCTCCTCACACTTTCAGCTCGGCCACAAGTTTTACGCCGACTCCGTCTTTTCCAGGCCAAGAGCATTAGGTGCTATATCACCTTCTTTTGGACCCACAGGTCATGTAATAGGATAGGAAAACTAGGGGCTATGCGCACCCCTTGTCTTGTGCGCCAACCCCTGGACAAAATTACCTCTATCCCTACTCCTCATAAATAGTTAGGAACCAGCATCTCTAGATGGGTTTCTTTTTTAGATTATTCTGCATAGCAGTTTCCCCGCACGTTCGGTTGAAGGAACCCCAACTTTGTGAGTTTAATCATTATTCGCAATACAATTTTAGATTGCATCTTCTACATTTTTGCTTGTGTTCTCAATTCGCTTGTAGAAGATAGCCTTCTTGGCGAGGTCAACCGCGTTCGACAGGTTGATAACCATCGGAAAAATGGTGTAGTGATTGCGAGGGGTTCGATCCATTTTGGTCAGGGCCTTTGGATCATCAACGTCATGTTCTCCACAATCGACATATCACTACCTTTCAGAAGATCAGGCCACAACCACATTAGGTGGAATCAGAACAAAGGTTGTCCGTTAGGTAATCACAATTTTTCCCCTTCTCGATTTGTTGTTGTTCATTGTTCTAAAAACTCCAGAAAATTTCCCCTACAAAAATATTTTGTTCGCTGTGTTCTTCCGTTGTCACATCACACTTTGTGCCTTTGTAATTTCCGTTATTGGGTTCACGTTGTTGAATTTGTGTCCTTTGTTTAAGCTGTGTTGCTGGTTTAGAGTCGTGTTCTTGGTCTCTAGTCGACACCGTCGCCAACTGCGCCACCACCCATCCCTGTCGTGCCACCACCAAACGCCTGTCGTGCCATCCAAATCGCCCCGCTGCCCCTCCCCACCACAGCCGCGCTGCGGCACTCCAGCACCTTGCCACCGCTGCACCTCGCACTGCCGTGATAGCCAAAGTCCCTGCCGCAGCAAACCCTAACCAACATTGATTTCGGTTTGTGATAGAGAAAAAAGGAAAAAAAAGAAAAAGGAAGAGGTTGTTTTTGTGCTGCTAGAAGGAAACCTAAGATTCATCTGACTTCGACAATATGATAAAAAAATCAGAGTTTAGAGAGAGAGAGAGTATCTTTTAATTACATTTATACCCCTGCCTTCTACATGAAGGATCGAAATGGCAACAGAGGGGGGGTGAATGGTGCCTTAAAATTAATACTCCCCTTCAATGTATTTAAAACCAGCCTACAAAGATCTCTGAAGATCTAAAGAAAGTAAATGAAGCAAGATCAAATAACAAAAAATAAGTTTCAGGCTGTTCTTCTGGAAATCGGAAGTTCCGGGCAGTAGATTGCGGAAGTCCCGCTTATGTACTTCCATGATGTATATCGCGGAAGTTCCGCTTATGTACTTCCACGCATAAAATCGAAGTCTGATTATCCCGACCAAGAACGAACGCTCGGTTTTTGCCCAAAAATCCAAACTACTTAATCTTGAATGCTCTTCTCGTGTCAAGTTTTACAGACATCATCCTAAACACCATCTTGACCTTATGGAGAAGAATCGCAACCAAAGATTCAATAATCGAACCAAAACGGATTTCTTGAAGAAGGGCAAGAAAGACCAAAACCAATGATAAGCGAGATTCTCGATTCTTAGAGCATGAAACTTTGATAATAGATTAGCGATATCAAGACGATTCTAGATATGAAGATTCAAGCTATTTCATAAGACTAATCAAGAGATACATCAAAACCCTAGATATTCAACAAGAACAGAAAGAGGAAGAGTTGCAAAGTCAAATAATCAAAACCTCGATTTCATTGGATTGAAACACTGACACAGAGATAAAGCAAAGAGGAATGATTACAAAAGATTTGATTCATACTCTCCTCTCAACAAGCTCTCAACAAGCAAAACAAATCCTTTTCTAGAGCTAACCCTAATTTTCTCTCAAAAGTCTAACCCTAACTCGTGGTTCTCCCTATTTATAGCCTTTGCTAATGGGCCTCCAACCCATTAAGCCCGCTACACCGAACGGAACCGCCTCCACTTTTGCCGCATTGCGAAAAGACCCTTTCGCCTTTGCGCACCTTCCGAAGCCTCCGACACCTTGTTGTGCACGACTCGCAACCGCTTCAAGATTCACGCCGTCTTCGACACATCTCGACCGTTCGACCTCAACGCCTCCTGCGCTTAGTCCGGTCCACGTGTCTCGCCACGACTCCATCTTGATGCCCCGCACAACACACATAAAAACACATCACACAAAGATTGCACAATATCATAGCATCAATAATTGTATAAGACTCAAACTCATACAAAATCAAAATCACAAATTAATCTTCTACGCAGATTCGACACAATCGGAAGTTCCAAGATTTTACTACGGCGGAAGTTCCGATTTCTAACATCCCGACTCGTCAGATTATCGGAAGTTCCGCACTCAACATCTGCGGTACTTCCGATCTTCTAACATCCCACTTTCGGATATTTAATTCCGATTAGCAACTCAGAGAACACTCAATGTCGAAATATCGGACACTCGCTACCCCTTGTGCGGAAGTTCCGATTTCCTTCACCGAGACCAAAACCAGATTAATCGGAAGATCCTATTTCCAACGCCAGAGTCTGATTTATCGAACTTCCGCTCCATACACAGGTAGTTCCGATTTCCGACTCACCCGTAAGCACCCAAACCTAAAACCCAACTCTCAATCTAATCAACACACTTGTCAAATACTCATCACTCGAGTGGAGGACCTCTCACATGGTCTCTCAATCTCCCCCTTGATGAGTATATTGACAATCACCGAAAAAGCATAAGATGAGTTTGAGTTTAAAGTCAACCAAGGTCTAAACAAGAGTAGTTAAGCTCAAGACCAAGTTGACAAAAGAGAAAGACTTGAGATGAGATGAAAGAGTAATTTTCGCACAAAACTCAAGGCTTTTCTCCAGAAGGCTTTTTCTCACAAAAATTCTCCCCCTTTGGCAATAAAATCATCAATATGTAGAAAAGGGAGGAAAAGACTATATGAAGTTCATTTTAAGCATTAGGAGCCATGTAGATTATCCAAAATGATTATTAGAGAATTACACCAAGCCATAACTCAGAAGAATGCTATCAAGATCATGACAATTGATGTAGAGAATAGCTAAGACAGAAAATCCATAATCTGATTAATGATCCAATTCTTTAGCAGGTCAATTAAGTCAAGATTGAAATCTAGCTAAAGATATCCAAGGATGATGCAAGCCATGTCAAATAATCTAAGTTGAACCAAGAAGACTCATCTTGAGCAGCTTTAGAGTGCTACCAGTTGAAGAAGGACTCATTTTATCCGTAACTCTGGTCTCTTTGAAGATAAGCAATTTTAGCACATTTTTCTTTTCTCAAGACTTTTATGGTTTTATCTCGATAAAGCAAGCTCGACTAGGTGCCATCCACAAGCGCCTCCTCGAGCTTCAACTATTTTTTAGCCATGTGCTAGATCCCAAGCCTTATGCGACCACTCCAAGCAACAGACTTAAGGAGGTGATCTTAGGTCATCCAAGGCTCCCCCTGAGTTCATGCCTAGTGCAATGGCAAGCCGTCTCATGAGAAAGATTTGGTGAGATCAGTTTTTTCGCACAAAAGAGATCATTTTTGCTTTTGAAGTTTTTAGACCAGTGATTAGAGATAAGTCATGTTTCTTAACAAACTGACATAGCTTACTCAAAAGTTCAAAAGAGATTCAGGACTCAACTCAGCCTACTTGACATGGCGAAAATCATAAAAGGATAGTTTCAACCAGACTAGTCTCAAGAGCTATCATGACAAGATTTTAATTCAAGTTTAGCATTTTTTTAATCACCTTAGCATGGCAAAGACTAAACTACACATAAAAAGTCATGATAGATCTAGCAGTTTAGCATAAATCATGGCAAGATGTAAAGCAGTGAAAACATATCATAAGGGATAATAAACAAGGCTCCATTTGATTATAATGCAATGCAGAATGAAATGCACAAAAAATCCAGATTCCCTTCAGAATGAGATGCATCTTTTAATTCAGGTTGAATTATGACAAAATTAAGAGTATGGAATAACCAAGAATAACTCCCCCTGAACCAAAGGAACAAAAACGAGAATCTGATAAGTAAAACAGAAAAGGCAGTCCTTTAGAGCATAGAAAAGATATAGAGAAAACTATCGCCGATGTGTTCTTATCTACCCCATATGATTTTAGGACTATCAGCTGATCAACTCATACACTAAGGAGCAAACACTGTCCCTGTCTACCCAAGGGTGGCCCGACCCCTGCTAGAACCTATAAGAAGTGAGTAAGCTCTACTTAGAGAAGGAAGAAACAGCTAATAAGCAGCATCCTAGAAGCACAAGACAAGAAGTAGCAGTCAAAGCAATTTGGCAAGTGAACCACTCTAACCTATGCTGGAAGGACTTCGACCCAAAAATGAAACCAGAAAGGAGTCATAGTATAATATAATATAATATAATATAATAGTAGCACAAAGCTCCCCCTCACAGCAGTCCGTAAGGACAAACCACCCCAAGCTCTCCCCGCAGAGCTGAAAACCGAGAGCTATCCAGAGGCTTAGTGAAGATATCTGCCAACTGGTGCTCACTCTCCACAAATTGGAGCACAATGTCACCCTTCTCAACATGGTCTCGAAGAAAGTGATATCTGATATCAATATGCTTGGTCCGAGAATGTTGCACTGGGTTCTTGGCAATGCAAATCGCAGACGTGTTATCACAAAAGAGTGGAACGCAGTCGATAGATAGTCCAAAATCCTGCAGGATCGAGACCATCCAAAGCACTTGACTACAAAGAATCGGCCGCGAGAACGCACTCGGCCTCGCAGCGGATCGCGCAACACCGGATTGCTTCCTTGACGACCAGGAGACAAGAGAAGTGCCAATGAATTGGCAAGTGCCAGAAGTGCTCTTCCTATCTATCCTACAGCCAGCAAAATCTGCATCGGAGAAGGCTCTAAGAGATAGACAAGAAGAGGAAGAGTACCAGATGCCATAGTCAATGGTAGCTCGAAGGTACCGAAAGATGCGTTTCACCGCCTGTCGATGAGATACGCGAGGAGAAGCCTGAAACCGAGCACAAAGACACACAGAAAAATGTATGTCTGGTCTCGAGGCTGTGAGGTACAAGAGAGAGCCAATCATGCTCCTGAACTCCTTTTGGTCAACAGGTTCGCCGTCTTCATCTGGATCCAGAGCAGCTGAGATGCCATCGGAGTTGATACTGGCTTTCCATCATTCATGTCGAAACGCTTCAGGAGGTCTCGAGTGTATTTGCCTTGATGAAGAAAGGTACCCTCCCGAGTCTGTTTGATTTGGAAGCCAAGGAAGAAGCTCAACTCGCCCATCATGCTCATTTCAAACTCCGAGCTCATGACATCGGAAAACTGGGAAACGAGAGCACGCGAGGAGCCGCCAAAGATAATGTCATCCACATAGATCCGACGAGCGTAAGATCGGTGCCAAGACGATTTAATGAACAAGGTTTTGTCAATTTTACCCATCTCAAAACCATGGCTCAGCAGATAGGACTTAAGCCTTTCATACCAAGCTCTGGGAGCCTGCTTGAGTCCATACAAAGCTTTGGAAAGCCTGTAGACATGGTTAGGGTATTTGGGGTTCTCGAAACCAGGAGGCTGTCTCACATAGACTTCTTCCTCAATAAGGCCATTGAGGAAGGCACTCTTGACATCCATCTGGTAAAGCTTGAAACCCTTAGAAGCTGCAAAGGCAAGCAGGATTCTAATGGCTTCAAGTCTAGCTACAGGGGCAAAAGTCTCTTCGAAATCTAGACCTCAACTTGAGAGTACCCACGAGCTACCGGCCTAGCCTTGTTTCAATGACTAACCCATCTTCACTTTGCTTGTTCTTGAACACCCATTTGGTCCCAATGATATTGTGACCTTGAGGGGCTCAACAAGGACCGACCTTGTTCCTTTCAAAGTTTTCCAATTCCGTGCATGGCGTTAGTCCATGACTCATCGTAAAGAGCATGACAAACGTCTTTGGGCTCAAACGAGGCAACAAAGGCGAATGGAGACAGAATAGAGACATGCCGCTTTTGAACGAGTGACTCGCTCAAAAGATCTCCAATTATCCGCTCAAGGATGGTCCTTTGAATATGTCTTGGAGGTCCAGGTGAGATGAAGAAGTGGCCTCTACCTCATTAGCGCATTTGAGATAGGACAGAGCCACTAGCTTGAAGAAGCGAAGGTAAGGGCCGATCTCCTCGAGGTGCGGTGGAAGAATGCACCTCAAGAGGAGGAGGAAGAATTGGATCTGTAGACAACCTTCATCTCCGTCTTCCTCTTCGCCCACAAAGATGGACTCAGATCGCTCTAGGGAACTCGAGATATCGTGCCTAGTCCTGACCGCCTCATCAAAGGTCACCTCACGGTATCTAACAATTTACTAGACTCTCAGCCTGCACTCTATAGGCACGAGAAGAAGTCGAGTAACCGTAAAGATCCCATCACAAGATCGTGACTCGAACTTATCTAGGTTCCTGCACTTGAGAATAAAACACTTGCAACCAAACACACGAAAATGCGAGGCTGGGTTTTCGCCCATATCTCAACTCATAAGAAGTGCGATGCAAGAGTGCCCAAGAAAACTCATAGAAACATGACAAGCAAGAGCAATTGCCTCACCAAAACTTCCTAGGTGTAGAGTATTCATCAAGCATCGTCCCGCCATCTCGACCAAGGTACGGTTCTTCCTCTCCACAACGCCATTTTGTTGGGGGACGATGGAGACGAGGCGGTGCTCTACACTGCCTCACCACAAAACTCTCAAAGTAGGAATTCTTGAACTCGTGCCATTATCGGCGCGAATTGCTCGTAATGCACCGGGAGCTCAACAGAAAGCCTACTAAAAGACCACGAAAAGAGTAAACGCCTCATCCTTCGAGGCTAAGAAAACACCCAAGAATACCTCGAGAAGTCATCGACCACGACAAGTACGTACCACTTCCTCCCATCGATCGCACTCTAGTTGGTCCCATCAGTGTCCATATGGAGCGATTGACACGTGCATCCGTCATAGTCATCAGAATCGAGGATGTGAAGCGAAGAACCATTTTGCCGTCTTGCGGCAAGGAGCACAAACAAGATCCTTGACCATTTTGAGTTTCGCAAACCACGAATGAGATCGTGGCCGCTAACTCGGGTCGATGATCAAATCCTATATGACCAAGTCTCCTATACCGAAAGTCAAATCACGGATTCAAAAGCAATTAAACATCGGAGAGGATCACCGGAAGATCCGTAAAAATCAGCACGAAAGATCCTCCCATATCGAAATCCCGCAAACTAGACTACCCAAGAATCAAGAATTTTGCAATTGTTTTTCTTAAAGCTCACCTCGAAACCGTCATCGTAAGTCGAGAGACCGAAAGCAGATTATATCGCACTTACTTACTAAGGCAACATCTTTTAAAATAAAAGAATCATTAATGCTCACAAGACCTTTAGCGATGACGCGCCCAAATGAAGCATCTCCAAGGTGATCGCCTCATCACCGGAGCGGGCTAGGAAGAAAACCAACGAGACTCACCACCATATGACGTGAACAACCGAGTCTACAATCCGACCTTTCCTTCCACCCGACCTCGAGTCAAACAGAGTAAAGTCTCGAAGATGGGGTGAATCAACATGATTTTGGCACCCAATCTCGAGTAACACGGCGAATGATGAAGTAGTCAAGCAAGACCGACCTCTATCTTCCCTACGCTCTCTGTCACTCAACAAGTCAAAAGATCTCACTGTTGTGAATCCGATCGCTATGGAAGAGCGAGTCGAAGTGCCAAGAATATGTCGATCTCGTCATGCGTAGCTATCTCGAAAGGAAAACGAGATCTACCCTCGTGACGGCGGAGTTACGACCAAAGGGAGCATGAGGACGAAACTCGTAAAACTCGAAAAACCAAGTCCTCGATCTTGCCCAAAATCATCGATGGAACAAATCTAAACCTCGTGTTGGTCTTAGGTGCACTCAAGATCCGGGCTGACCACGAATGTGCCTAAGAGACTCAACACGGTCTCTACGCGATCTTGGCGCTACCAAGCAATGATCAACTAAATGTCCATCTTTCGATGAAGGTGCAATGATACTTCGCCTTCCGAGAGGCCAAGCCGCAGTGGAATCACCTTGTCGTCGTAAATCCTTTGAACAAAACCCGCCGACTTAAAATTTACTTTCTCACCCTAGGCTTAGTTTTGATCACACCGTGCTATGGTTTTGAGCACGACAGTGGATGCTTCCTCATATCCTCCTCGGATATCATATCCTAGACCCGATTAAATCGCAAATTTTAGATTTGTCTAGAATGAGATTGAGCTTCTTCTTGCCTCCTACAAACCTCTCGAGAGTGTTCATAAGATACCGACACTCCCAAAGAGAGGTGCAAGAAGAGCAGGGGAAGAAGGGACAAGCAGAAGGTAAGGGAGCGAGAAGAAGAGCCAACAACAGAGGAAAGATTGGCTTGTGCACGCACAAATTGACTTTGGGGGAACATCCTCATCGCTAATGATTGGTTCACGTTGCTAGGCGCCTCTACCAAACCCTTAGACTTCTTCCCAAAGACACACAATACAAGCAGATGATTGTGTCTCTAGAAGGTCCTTAGTTAGCTTCACATTTTTCATCCAAAGCAATCAAATCACATTTTAGTTTATTACATTGCTTGCATGGTGAGCTAACAAGATCCTTAGAAGCATCTTGAGCCAATTTGTTATCGTGATCAATCATTTCTTGAAACCGCTTAGATCTGATTCTAGTTCGCATTAACTTAGGACAGTTTAAACAAGAAACAATAGGCTCTAGTAGCGCACTTGAATTCACAATTTTGTGATCTCGCCTGCTTTAGGTTCATCTTGAGATTATTACAATTTTCACAAGTTTGAGCAGATCAAGCAACATGGTATAAAGACCTCTAAACGAATTGTCCTTAACCTCACATGAGGTGCAAGCAGTAGCCTCAATAGTAGTGGATGCAGGAGGTGCTACCCTACTCATCTCTAATTCAGCAAGAAGGCTAATGTTCTCTACCTTAATCATGTCAAGTTCAGAGGACACACTATCATGCAAGGTCCTTAGTTTTTCCATGTCATCAAGCAAAGCACAGCCAAGTGTCACAATCATCACGGGAGGGAGCAGATGTAAGTAAAGTAAGCTCCCGTGATAGTCTAGCTACTTCCTTCTCCAACACAGAACACTTAGCCCTAGACTTAGCATGAAATCTACCTAGCTTAAGAAAAGCATCATTAAGCTGGTCGTAAGTGGGACTAACCTCGTCAGAGTCGGAGTACAGCTCGCTGTCGCTCAGTTCGCCCCCGAGGGCCATGAAGCACATGCCGAGAAGTTGCCGCCGTCCTTGGGATCATGATCGCCCTTCCCATCATCGTACTCCACCCCTCCACCTCATTTGGTGTCCGGTTCGTCGAGGGCGGTGAGGACGCGATGGAATGACTTCTTTGCCTTCCCAAAGTTGCGGAACTTCTTCTTGCCTTGATCAGTCTTTGAGGGCTTCGTGTTGCGGTTCTTGTCGATGTAGTCGTTCTTGCTTGGACCGCCATAGTCACCTTTGCCCTTCCCAAGCTTGGGACGGTTTGCTCGGATGTGGTTGGGGCCACCACACTCAAACAAATCACAGACCTCCTCTTTACCATCCCTCCTCCTCTTGTAAGCATGAGAAAACTTCCGATCTAGAAGGGCTAGTCGTTCATCCTCAAGTCGCTCTAAGCGATCATCGCTATGTCACATAGAGCGACTAGGAGAACCCACGTATCGACTCAGAAGAAGATCCAGAAGTGGGATCAGTGACTAAAGCCATCGACTGTGACTTCGACCTTCGAGAGACAATGTCAATCTCGTGAGTCTTGAGACGCGAGTAAAGCGCATCAAGAGTCAGGGTCGAGAGGTCCGTGCTATCTTTGATGGTAGTCACTTTCATCTCCCAAACACGAAGATCAAGTGCAGAAAGCATCTATCGAGCGTTATCCGAGTCGGGGTATGTAAGACCGACCGCTCGGAGGTTGCTCAAAATCTTGTGAAAACGCGAAAAGCACTCGTCAAGAGATTCGCCAGCAAGCATCTCAAATTTACTGTATTCACGCTTGAACTGGTCTTGTCTAACCGTCTTAATCTGAGTGGTGCCCTCATGGTATGCATCGAGGGTCACCCAGATGTCGTAAGCAGAAATCAAATGAGAAATACGATCAAACTCACTTCTGCTTAAACCCTGAATGATTATGTTCCTTGCCTTAGCATTTGCCTCAACATCGGCCATGTTTCCAGCATTGATGTTCTCATCGGCAGGAACAGCAAATCTAACCTTCACCTTTCTCCAGATGGCATACCCCTGAGCCTGGATGTAAGTTTCCATTCGGCTCTTCCAGAAGGGGTAATCCAGACCATCAAAAACTGGAGGCTTGGTGGAATCCAGATCTATCAAGAAGAGCTAACCGGCTCTGATACCAATTGAAGGACCGAAATGGCAACAGAGGGGGGGTGAATGGTGCCTAAAAATTAATACTCCCCTTCACTGTATTTAAAACCAGCCTACAAAGATCTCTGAAGATCTAAAGAAAGTAAATGAAGCAAGATCAAATAACAAAAACAAGTTTCAGGCTGTTCTTCTGGAAATCGGAAGTTCCGGCAAAGATTGCGGAAGTTCCGCTATGCGGTACTTCAGAGTATATCGCGAAGTTCCGCTTATGTATTTCCGTGCATAAAATCTAAGCTCGATTATCCCGATCAAGAATGTAACGCTCGGTTTTTGCCCAAAAATCCAAACTACTTAATCTTGAATGCTCTTCTCAGGTTAAGTTTTACAGGACATCATCCTAAACACCATCTTGACCTTATGGAGAAGAATCGCAACCAAAGATTCAATAATCGAACCAAAAATGGATTTCTTGAAGAAGGGGCAAGAAAGACCAAAACCAATGATAAGCTTAGATTCTCGATTCTTAGAGCATGAAACTTTGATAATAGATTAGCAATATCAAGACGATTCTAGATATGAAGATTAAAGCTATTTCATAAGACGAATCAAGAGATACATCAAAACCCTAGATATTCAACAAGAACAGAAAGAGGAAGAGTTGCAAAGTCAAATAATCAAAACCTCAGATTTCATTGGATTGAAACACTGATTACAGAGATAAAGCAAAGAGGAATGATTACAAAAGATTTCAGTTCATACTCTCCCTCTCAACAAGCTCTCAAAAAGCAAAACAAATCCTTTTCTAGAGCTAACCCTAATTTTCTCTCAAAAGTCTAACCCTAACCTGTGGTTCTCCCTATTTATAGCCTTTGCTAATGGGCCTCCAACCCATTAAGCCCACTACACCCGAACGGAACCGCCTCCACTTTTGCCGCATTGCGAAAAGACCCTTTCGCCCCTTGCGCACCTTCGGGAAGCCTCCCGTACACCTTGTTGTGCACGACTCGCAACCGCTTCAAGATTCACGCCGTCTTCGACACATCTCGACCGCTCGACCTCAACGCCTCCGCGCTTAGTCCGGTTCACGTGTCTCGCCACGACTCCATCTTGATGCCTGCGCAACACAGACATAAAACACATCACACAAGATTGCACAATATCATAGCATCAATAATTGTATAAGACTCAAACTCATACAAAATCAAAATCACAAATTAATCTTCTCTCGCGAGCTCGACACAATCGGAAGTTCCAAGATTTACCACAAATGAAGTTCCGATTTCGAACATCCGCGACTGTCAGATTATCGGAAGTTCCGCACTCAACATCTGCGGTACTTCCGATCTTCTAACATCCGACTTTCCGGATATTTAATTCGATTAGCAACTCGAGAGAACACTCAATGTCGAAATATCGGACACTCCGCTACCCCTTGTGCGGAAGTTCCGATTTCCTTCACCGAGACCAAAACCAGATTAATCGGAAGATCCTATTTCCAACGCCAGTAGTTTGATTATCGAACTTCCGCTCCATACACAGTGGTAGTTCCGATTTCCGACTCACTCTGACCGAAATACCCAAACCTAAAAACCCAACTCTCAATCTAATCAACACACTTGTCAAATACTCATCACTCAGAGTGGAGGACCTCTCACATGGTCTCTCACTACAAAAAGTTTGTGACCCACATACCTCCTTAGGCCCGGAAGAAGAATTTGAAGAGATTTGAGTCAGGTGCACATTCGCAAAAAATGCTAAAAGAGAGAAAGAAAGAAGCAATTAGGTTTACTTGCATCCCTTGAATCCTTTGTATTTGGTCCTTGGTTTCAGTCGGCGTTGTGCTAGGGCTAGGGACACTTTTAAACAAACAACCGTGACAAGTACTTTGGACCTTTATTCAGCTTTTCTAAACGAGTTACGGTTTTTGCTAATCCTTGCTACCATATTGTGCCTTCCGAACTCCACATACTCTTGATCAGAACATGTCCCCTCTTGTAATCGTACCCACGCTCCTCTTGTAATCATACCCACGCTTGACACGATATCATTAACCAGCCACCGGCTGTAACACCTGCTGCATTGGTAAGAACACTTGTAAGAGTGTGGTAAGACGCTTAAGAGTGTGTGATTTCACCTTCTATCACCTAGTAGTTGATAGGGATAATACATTTATGTTGCCTTTTGTTTTCTACTAACCATGGCAGGTGAGATGTCTGATGAGAAAGAGTGTGTTTTAAAGGGAGAGCTCATGACACTCTTGGATGAACAACGAACTACCATTAATGAGGACATCGACTGGAAGCTTCAAGTTACTACGGCTACATTGCAGCGCTCAATCAACGATAGTATTGTAGCGCTCACTACACACCTTGAAATAATTGTGAATCGGCCACCAAACAATGGACACGAGTATGATCACGATGCAGCCCAAGATCTTGAGGTGGGAGATGATAATGAGAGGCGAAACTGCAAAGCTGCTCTTGCTGCCCAAGATGCACGTCAACGACACCGCCTACATCACAACCATCACGGTTTGGGACGTAATAATTTTCAGCACCATAATGCTCGTGTTAATGATGACCCGTTTGCTAAAGTTAAGTTTATCATACCATCTTTTGCGAGTGTCTATGATGCTGAAACTTATCTAAATTGGGAGATGACAGTTGAACAAAATTTTAATGCCTATTTAGTTTCTGAAGTGCATAGAGTCACACATGCTACTAGTGGATTTAAATATTTTGCTATCATTTGGTGGAATCAAGTAGTTAATTCTAGCTTAACACCTGATACATAGGATAGATTGAAGGTAGTTATGCATGCTAGATTTGTTCCTTCTGAATTTAAACGTGGTATACGTAAGAAATTGCAGCGCTTATATCAAGAAAATAGATGTATTGAGAAATATTATCAAGACCTACAAATAGGCATGCTGCGTTGTGATGTTGTTGAGGATGAGGAGCATGAGATGGCTCACTTTTATAGGGGCTTAAGGCGACATAGTTGATTACAAAAACAGAAAAAACTTAGTCCCATTGAAGCAATAATCCCATAAGCCCGTATAAGTAGGTCGCCACACAGCCCAACACCCCGCATTATAATTTCCCCCTCTCCCTTTCTATTCAGCTGTTCGTGGCCCGGCCCGGCCTTTTTTCGATTGGCCCGGCCCGGCCTGGGAAGTTCTTCAACCATCGCAACTTCTTGAGTCCCGACGTCGAAGCAGAAGGCGGCCGCCGCCGCCACCGGAGACGATGGTAAGGATATGAAGGATGTCAATTCGGGGGTGGATTTCCGTCTAAAACCGTCGCCTTTGCCGGCTGCGTTTTTGGAGTCTTGACAAGTGCGTGTACCTGTACTTGGCGTAATTCTGCTTCCCGCATCTTCTAATGTGGTGTTCACTTCTTGTCTGTGCCGCTTGCGATGTGGAAGAACTCATGCGCGCCGATGGCCACTGTCACCACAGCATAGTAGCTTCATTATTTTTATTTTATTTTATTTTATTTTGTAGCTAGTAAGAAATTGTCAGAGAACGCATCTGAAAAGTGTAGACGCGCGTAGCCGGCCTGACAGGCGAATGCATCTGCACATCTTTATGGTCTTTATCGATCTGAATACGAATGCCTAATGCCAGCAGATAGCCTTCAAGTAAGGCATCCATGCTGAACTTAGCAAGCTCCGCCTGTAGCACATTGACCGTCCTTGTTTCCTTGCTTCCTTCCTGTATAAAGTGTACAATCACACGTATGCATGCATCGATAAGTTTATTGGTTCGACATGATTGTCACTACTCACTAGTCAGTCAGAGTCAAAGATGGATGTAGGGGCCGGCCGGAAGGTCCATCCGCTGCGTAAGTAGCTCAATCATCTCGAGTAGGGTGCAATAGCGGGAAGGGGGGATATTCGACAGCTTCGCGTTTGGTCTACAGGAGCACCCGAGTAGCATTGTTTAAGGGTGTCCGTGTTGTTGCTGTGGATACTACTGTTGGTGAAGTTCCTATTCTGGATTGAAATGGAGGAGGCACAATAAGAGAACTTGTTCTGTTCCTTGGCAAGGAAGATATTGGAGATTTTTTTTCTTCTGTATTTGTTGGCTTTTCATGTTACATAATTCTAGTTAGATCGCTCTTCATGTTTTCCTACAAGTTCGTTGTGATCGTACTGCCTGCTCGATCTCCACCTCTATATAATGCCATCTGATTGATCACCTTTCAGAACATGCTTTCAGGCAAACAGATGCTGAAAGAAACGACCTGGTTCTGAAATTGCCATATCTGTACTTCTTGCCAAGCAATGCTGCTATGCTCCTGCAGGTGAGCCTTTGACAATTTCTGTACATTTGAGGCAACGTTTTAACTGAATTCATTCCTACGTTGTGTAATGTAATGTAGTGGAATGGAATGGATTGGTAATTCTCTGAAAATTTGCTGATTTAGTGTTTCACAAACACCAAGAAAACCATCAGGACAGTGAAGTTTTGTGTTCTACTAGTCTCGTGTCGTCATATTTGGTATGGATGTGAATAATGTCAACAAGTGTCAATCCATGTGCTAGCTGCTGTATGACAACAGTGCACATACATTAGACTGTTGCAATTAATCGGCATTCGGCAGCACAATGGACTGTTGTGTTCAGACAGCTAGCTGCATTATTAAAAGCTCTGCTGGTTACTATCCATGCATATTTGCCTGTAGATGTGCGTGTTGTTGCTCTTTATGACTCAAAACTCTTTATGACTCAAACATCCTACCATAAAAGTGCTATGAATTGATCGATCGAGTCGGAACATACTTAACTTTCTGATTCCATACATTGTGTGCTGCAGTGCCATGGTCGACTTGACTGGAGGCGCCATCGCATCTGATCCGTCGCCATCAACGCCATGGGAAGTGAAACTAACAAATGGTCAATGACATGCATGCCTAAGATCTCAACCGTCTTGCTCAACGTTTTAACCATGGGAGTAGAAGCAAATCATGGGATGGCTGGCACGTTGATGAGCAAGACTTTCTGCTGTTACTGTAAGCACGCTGAACTCTTCTACTTCTTTATTTTTTTTACTAAATTTCACAGAACCCATGTTTTGAGGCATATGTAACGTAAAACATATTCTTAGGCAAAAGTTTTTTTAAAAAATAAATAACAAGTTTACCATATCCCGTTTCATCTAACTTGATATGGACATGTGGATCTCATAGGTCAGTCATACTAAGTAGGGCCAACCAATCAGCCCCATTTACTAAATTCAGGTCCACCTGTTAGCCATAGCGGGCAGTGCGACATTCAGTGATGGTAAGTCGGTGCTTCGGTGCAAGGCCAACGGCAACGATCAGTAACGGCAGAGGAGGGAGGCGAAAAGGAGGGTGGGTGGGGCTCACAGGTGGGATCGACTTGTATTTCTGACAAATAGGTGGTATCCACATGTCATATCGTGTTGGATGGAATGAGATATATCAAATTTGAGGTCTTTTGAAACTTTTTACCTATGAATACGTGATTTCTTAAAATGTTTTTGTGTAAAATATTGGTTTTTGCGTTACCTATGCTCTAAAACCTCGGGTATTCTAAAATTTACCCATTTTTTTAAGGATGAACTCTTCATTTGATTATAGCTATTTATATAGTGCCGTGTGTAGTCTATCCTTGAATTGAGCACCGCAGTCAATCAATAATACTCTGTTTGTGTGCCCTTAATTCAAAGAAGGAAAACCCAGTCTTTTGACCGTGTTGTTGGAATATGCGTAGATTGTCCACCTTTCTTTAGTAGTTTTAAGCTTTTTTTGGATCAACTAGTTAGTGGAACTATGTTCTCATGTGAGGCAGCCCCCGTAAAAATATATTCAATTCTTTTGCAGAAAGCTGTTGGGAATAAAAGACAAAGAAGCAAAGAACTGGAGTATGTATGTTCGAAACAAAAACTCCTTGGATAGTTCTAAGTTAAGTGGAGTTTGGCTTCCAAAATTTAGCAAGATAACATCTGAGAACCTAGGTGTTATTAGCACCATGCACGCTCTAACCAACTGAACTATATTGCTAGTACTAACTACTAGTCGGCCTTAATTTTAATGCTTTTGCTAGCTCCCAGTCGTTTGATTTTAAAAAAATCTAGTAACTTGTAATTGCATAGTACTAAACCTAAAATTATATTATCAAGTGAAGTGCAATTTTAGCAATCTTACTGTAACTTTTAGTTCTATTTGTAGGGTTCACCTAAATTTACTTTTGTCTAGTTTAGAATTTTTTGGTTTTGTATTTGTAGAGTTCATCTAGATTTACTTTTGTCAATTTTATTTTTATTTTATTTTTGTATCTGTATGGTTCACCAAGATATTTTTTGTTTAGCTTATAGTTTTTCAACATAAAAAATATACACCATTGGATGGTGATCCAACATACCGGAGAAAGTGACCGAGTTTTAAGAAAATTTTAGGCGATTGTAGCTTAGTCGGCCCCTAATTTCAAAGGATGACCACATTTGCAATTCTAAACTATTCATGCATCCAAACAAAATTTACAGCTACATGCAGGGGTACAACTTAATCAGTATACAGCATATATACATGTCTGTACAAAAACAGGTTCTCTTTTTTTTGTTTCTCATACGAGGCACAACAAAAAGGAAATGTCTGTAGTTCATGAAGCTCCTCCTTCGGTACTCATATGCTTCCATTGCTGCTCTGGCTTTTCTCTCGAGGAAAGCCTTCCCTCGCGGGCTAATCAAGACAGCAACACGTGGAGTCAGGCACGTACATGCATCGATCAGTACTGACTGGCACCATCACACGCTCGCTCTGGATCATTTGCTGATGAGAGAGAGAGTGTGCACTACTAGCTAGTGAAACCATCGATCTCTTTCTCTGTCTGCAAAAGGCATGTAGCTGGCACAGCAGCGAGGATTAGACGATGACCACGCCATGATACGCGGGGTAGTGCACTGCATGCATGCCTCACCTGCAGATATTCGATCTCTCCTCCCTGTAATCTTCTGCTCACCTTCTTCCCATAATACCATGTCCTCTCTCTCTCTCTCTCTCTCTCTCTCTCTCTCTCTCTCTTCTGCTCACCTTCTTCCCATAATACCATGTCCTCTCTCTCTCTCTCTCTGATTTAATTTGATAATGCAATGTAAAGGCTGCAAAGGATTTTGGTAGGGGCCTCCCCTAGCTTCTCCCTGTTCAACTCCATCACAAAAAAAGGAGGGGGAAGCAGAGGACATGGTATACACTGATGGGCAAACTCCAAGAAGGAGTGGTCAAATGCAAAAGGAGCTAGCCTGGGACAGGGCGGAGCTCATGCATGAGCAATTGAGCATATATGGTCCTGGCACTGACTACTTCAATGCCCTCCATCTCCCTTCGCTACCTTCATTCATTGTGCCATATAGTGCCATCTCTCTCTCTCTCTCTCTCTTGGGGTGTGTGTTGAAAATAATATATTACTTGAAAATAATCTCGATAGTTTCTTATTATGTTTGCTGTAGTGCAAAATTAATGGGCAGCTAGCTAGCTAGTTGAGAAACCATGAATACCGTATAAACTATGCGTAGCAATCATGCATCGATCAGAGCAAGAAAACAACGTTGTGTGATTGTATCAGCCATCACCGACAATCTCATGTGCACACACGATGCCTTAGCTAGCTACGAAATCAACGGAGGCCAGCAAGAATTTACTCCCAAAACGAACTTCACTGCATGCTACAGATCGAGCACAAGGATGCCTGCGCAGAATTGCTTGAATTTTTTTTGCCACCGCAAGTTTTTTTCCTGACAGCAGCACTGTGCCTCCATGGAGGGTGATTCTTGACAACATATATGCGACGTATTAGCTGATTTTCTGGCAAAATCGATGAACACATAACTCAAAGATTGATAACACGTCCATGCGAAGTAATATTGATCAAAATCGAATTACAGACGAAGGATTTAAACTACTCCTAGGGCAAACAAAGGTAAAAGTGAGATAAAAAAGTAGAGGTTGACCTGTGCACTTACATAGCTTATACAGCCGATATGACTCCTAAACATATCCGTCTCAACTTTAGATGCTGACCTGACTTTTCTTCATATTAGCCCAGCTTCTCTTCTTTTTATCTTTGTCCTCAATGTGATAATGTCTTCCTTCCGCATCAGCTCTTTTTTTTTTTTTTGGAATATGTCTTCATGTTGGTTTCGGTTTCCTTGCATACCTTTCCTTGGCCATCTCTTTCTTGTCGCTGCGGAAGATGCTTTCGCGTTGACTTCATCTTTGACTGCTTCTGTAATGCTAACGTGGCCGACTATATTTTGTCTTACCAAAATCTGGCGGCAACATAATTGCTGACCAATCAATCAAGCAATCTGTACATGAATTGCATATACATTCAGTTACACGACTGGCCTACTGACATAGTCCTGCACATATTGATGCAGTTATATATAACACACTAATATAATCATAATTAAGCTATATGTCGGAAGCATGAGAAATTAAGGCCGTGCTTCATTTGATCATCTCAGAGTTAGTAGTATACGTGGCACGTACTATGTGTTCGACAGACAGACAGACAGACTGTTGGAATTTTCTGCACAAACGTTGCTGCAGAGACACGATCATATTGAATCATTGATGGCTATAAAAAAGGAACAAATGTGAGGTTTTCAGTGTGCATTTCAGTACTACTGCTATAGTAAAACCCCATTATGTCGCAGGGGGGCTAGGAGTCATGAAGCTTTTAGTGCAGAATGATGGTCTTCTCCTAGAGAATATGCACATGTTCTTTAATAAAGTCCGGTTGCCTTGGATGAATCTCATTTGGCATACTTACTACCGGAACAACCGAATACCCGCAAACTACACTAAGGGGTCCTTTTTGTGGAAATATAATTTGAAACTACTACTCATTGTCTACAAAGGCATTGCCAACTGTTCCATAGGCAATGGCCAAACTGCTTTTTTTTTTTTTTTTTTGCAAGACTGATTGAATACTAACCTCCTCATGCTTCAACATCCTGAACTATTTTCATTTGTTAAAGTTCATAATTTGACGGTAACATAGGTTTGCCAAACTCAGGACCTTCAGGAACACTTCCATCTCCCCCTATCTGTCCAAGCATGTCAGCAATTTTGCCAAATCGAACAACTGCTGACTAGAGGGGGGGATAGGAGGTTTCTAAAATTCTTTGAATAACTAATCAATTTATCTTGTATGTCTTAACAAAGTTTTTCAAGAACAAATTCAAGAAATGAAAACTATACTAGTTAAGACAATATCAAGGCTTATGTTAAAACTAATACAATTCTAGCTAAGCAATTTTCCACAAGTAAGATGCTAGAAATGTAAATGCGGAAATAGTAAGACAAGAGGTAAATCACAATGGGGACAAACAATGTTTTCCCGTGGTATGGAAGACTTGTCGGTCTTCACTAGTCCACATTAAGAAAACTTGAACGAATCAAGTCAGCTCCACATGAGCACTTCCTCGATCACTAGAGTTGCTCTTCCTCCTCTCCGGAGATAGTGAGCATACAACTACTTCACAATTCTTTGCCGGGTCACTTCACAATCTTCTTTGAAGAGATCACTGCGCAAATCCTTCTCCAAGCCATCTAGGTGCCGGCAAGCACTAAGAGTAATAAACCATAGCTTTTGGTTGAAGAAACCAAGTGCCAAAATAATCAATCAATGATGCAATGCACTCGAATGCTCTCAACTAGCTCAAAATATGAATTATGATCAAATGGGTTGTAGCGAGTGCACTAGAGGCTCAAATGTATTCAATGAGGTTCAATATGCTCAAAGGTTCTGAGCTAGGTGCAGGCGGGGTGTATTTATAGCCCGCAACCACAAAACTAGCCGTTTGAACCAAATCCTTGAAAAATTCAGGATTTACAGTAGTACCGTTGTTGAAACCCGTAGTACTGGAATCACTATTCAACGGTCGACTGTTGTTCATTAAATGCGCCAGGACTAGCCATTATATAAACATGTGGTCATACCGCACTCACAAGATCTGGTACTACAGCACGCCGATAGTACCGCTCGGCTCAAACGGTACTACCGATTTCCAGAGGATCAAAAATCACAAAAAAAAACACCTTCTCTGGAAATAACGTAACACCATGTAAAATCTGGTACGACTGCAATCCCGTAGTACCGCTCAAGAAATGCAATCATACTGATTTTCAGGGGAGATGAAATCTCCCAAAACATACTCTCTGGAATAAACGTACCGCCAACTAGAATTTGGTACTACCTACCGCTCATCAATTACGGTCATAGCGATTTTTACTGAACAGTTTTCAGAAGCTATTCTAAATGCAATGCATAACTCTTGGTTGATCAAAATGGCATAAAATAAACTTTCAAGCTACTAGCCATGATTCCTCTTTATGGTACGACACTTAGCCTACTAATCCGGTCTTTTCTCCAAACACTGAGACCGGTAAAAACTACAAAAGGATCATTAGGCTATACAATACCTTTGCTATGAACTATGTTGATCTTATACCATCTTCGCATTGCCAATTCCATGTCATCATCAAAACTCCGGGACTAAATCTTTTAAAACATCTTAGCATACATGTTAGTCCCATAATACATTGTTGTCATTAATTACTAAAATCATATTTAGAGGCCTAGATGCTTTCAACAACTCATTCAGCAGATTAATATTACAGATGACAAGGATGTTTGGAGATATAGCTGGTTGTCTGGGGAATTTTCTTCTATCAAAGCTTACAGAATTCTAATTGGGCATCAACAAAGTCACATGATTTATAGATATAGATGGTTGTGGAAAAGTTCTTGCCAACCTAAACACAAAGTTTTCTTCAAGTTGATGTACTTAAAGGACATGCTAAATACTAAAAACATTGTGAGAAGGAAAAAACATATTTTTGCAGACCTACAACTGTGAATTGTGCCAACAAGATGTTGAGGAAACTCTGTTCCACTTATTTTCCAGTTGCTCCTTTGCACGAGCGTGCTGGGATCATATCTGTTCCAATAGTGGTGAGGGGATCAACTCCAGTGTCGGACCCCAGATTTCTGCATCTGGATCCTCTGTGAAATCACTGTGCTATTCCCTGGATCAGTAGCTAGCACTCCACAGGTACATTGCTGAATCAAACCATTCATGGCGCAAAATTATTTCATTCATTAATTTACACATCAGAGTTTACATAGACCGCTTCGGGTCAATTTTTACAATAAGGGCCAGACAGGCCAAATAAATACATTACAAAAGGTAGCGGAAGCAACAACGGAAGCAAAAGGGGTGAGGGCACATCTTACCGCAGGCAAGTGACTGGGGAACCCGTGTATGCCCGATATTACCCGAAACTTCGAACAATATAGGAGGTACACAAGAACCGACGGAGTCAGCTAGACTGGGGTGAGACTAGAACAACTAAGGACTAAACTACGCTTCAACGTTTCCCGGGTCTTCAGACTTCTGGATCCTCATTGTAGTAGACAGCTCCAGGGTTCCTGTTTTTGAGGGTTTGGGGAAAGAGCGAGGATGAGCACAACTACCGTGCTCGCGAGCCAACACACAGATGTAATAATATACATGCAAGGTGTAACAAGGATGGCTCGGGTTCTTGTATTTGCGTAAAGCAGCATTTGTAAATACAGATATTAGAAAATCCTATTACTTAGCATTTGGACCAAATTGCATTTTTAAAGAGATTAATTGTGCAATAATTAATAAAAGCAGAGGCTACCTCCACCTTCATGCTTATATTTTGTTGGTGGTCATACCCACCTATTACCAACACTGGGTAAGAATACCCAGGAAAATCCAAATCAAGGGCTAGGTGAGCCCCGCACATTTTTCATCCCAACCACAAAAGTTTTTGAAATAGAACTATATCTTGTAAGTTCCATTGCCCGCCCTTGACCGTGGGCACGGCTGTTCGAACAGTTTTTATTCTCTGCAGAGATTGTACATATTTACCCACAAGAGATAATCAGCTTGATATGTACACACGTTTCCGTAGACATGTGAATCAAGGGGAGATTATCACAAGGCCTTTACAAGGCATCCTCATTGTTCATTGCACCGCTAAGGTTTCATCGAGTGGTTACGCTCTCCCTCTGCGTCAACCATACCCCCAAACCCCCTCTTGCGCCACACGGCGGCTTGCGCCAGCGTCACGACCCGTGTCCACGACGGCTTAAGCCAGCGACACGACTCGTGGGTCACTCCAGTGGTCCAACTCACAATGGTGGATACAAATTAGTCAGCCAGGTCGACACCATTATAGACTTGTGGTTGTACTGTTTTACAATAGGAGGTCATCACAGGATTAGGTCCTTAAGATCATCTGGGCGGTTCTTACCACATACCATCCACAAAAATATCCTGGGCTACATTAGCACCCAACCATTTACCCGCCAACTTACCATCCGCCCAGGTGGGTATTAGCAAATTTTAGAGTTTTGGAGAGGTATAAAACAAATTATCCAACCAATTGGTCATTCTCCCAATGTGCCCAAAACAATTGTTATGATAAAAGGATGGTGATTTGGGGTAGATAATACCCCGGTACTTAAACAAGTCTAGCATGGCGTTTAAGTACGACCTATAACTAGTAAGTTACCAGATATTTACTAGGGTGACAAGGGTATTGGGAGTTCAACTTTCAAGGGAATGGCATAATAATTTATTAATCAACAAGTAGGCATTTAACTACCTTAGAGTGTTTGACATATGTTTGCATAAAAATTAAAGCATGCAATTTGATACTTTAACAGAATATAATTTGCATAAAATGTGGGATCAATATGATCAAAGTGTTGACTCGCCTGGGCTATTTTTACCGTGGCCTTGATCTTACTCAAAGCCGGATTAAACAGAGGTTCGAAATCTTGATCGGCGTCTTTACTTGAATCTTGGATCTGCTGGAGTCGTCGATTCTTCTGGACTTCGATTTCTAATTACGCAATAACGATTGAAAAGCCAATAAATCAAAAGAATCCAAGAGACCAAATAAACACAAGAGCCTCAGAAAGATTTCGGAGGATGGGCTTGCGAGGATGGTTTGAGCGACACTGGAATGTTTGACAGAGTCAAACGTCCAGTTGGGCGAAAGGAGGAATGACAGAGGTTTTCTTCCCTGATGGAGGATTCAAAGGAGGGCATGGTTGAATGAGCTTTTGCCGGAATGCTCTACTGCGGATTCGGAAGACTTGCAAGACTAACAAAACAGGCGACAAAGCAACTCGACTACCGGTTCTATACCAGTATAGAATACTTGATCAACACCAAATCAAATGGCAATGTATTAACAAACTCCGCTGCCAGATTATTAATCATTGCCAAACCACAAATCCTTTCCAAACAAAGCAATCAAATCAATACTTCCAGCTTTCACTAAATAGCATTACTACCGACAAACATTGCCCTACTGACGAACACTATCCAACAGCTAACAATTGATTAACAAATCCAATAGACAATAATGCACTGAAGATTAAAACTATTCCTAATAATCAAGATCACAACCAATCATTCAATTTACCGCCAAAACACTTATACTAAGGATCAGTTATCTCAGACAATTAATCAACAATCAACTTATTACCAACAAAACATTCTACTAATCCATTGCAACATTTCTTAATCGTTGGATCGATTGCAACCTTATCGCTACCGCTACGAACAGGGGAAACAACTACGAATCAAACGCTGACAATTGAGACAGATGAATAACAATTAATCGCAACTTCTACGACACAACAATTCAACTGACAGATAACCAACAGGGCATTTATTAGCAATATCAAAACAGAAGCTCTTCATTGCTAGATCAATACAATGCCTACTGCTAAACAACACTCAACGCGACAATTACCAATGATCCCTGACAAAACTCTGGACTGGATTATTTACAGACAATAATCACAAGTTCACTGTCATCCAAAGATCAAGGAACTGATAAGCATTAGACATCAATCAATACTGCCAACAATTTTGATGTGGGATTCAATAATCAATACAAGGATTCAATTATCAACTTATACAACACAGAGGGTCTTTCATTTGCCAAAGCACAACACACTCATTACTGCCAACAGGATCATGAGCTGATGAGCAAAACAACACGGTCAAACAATTGGCAAACCAATCACTACCATCGAGAATGATAATCAAAATACTGTCAGTCCCTTATGCTGATGAGCATACATCACAAGCATTAATTCAACTTCATTCTCTGACTGTCCTGGATGGCAACTCTGAAGCATCTAGGAAGCACATGCCACTGCTGCTGAGGGAGGCTCGGCCACAGTGAGAGCAATCGGCAGGGGGAGGTGAGGGGAGAAGGGGCTCTGGGGGACGGCCTGACCGAGGGTGGCAGGAGGGCTCAGGGCAAGGGGGAGGGAGACTCGGCCAGACACACACACACAGAGGGAGCATCGGGGCACACACGGGAAGGGAAGCAGGGAGAAGGGCTTCGGGTGAGGGCTGCCGGAGTGAAGGGGGGGGTGGTGCGGCCGGGGCGGCACTGAGCCAAGGATGTTGGTGGCGTTGTCAACCAAGGAGGGGAGAACCAGGGGGAGAGAGAGAAAGAGCCAGGGGAGGTGGAGGGAGGCCACCGAGTAGCCGGATGGGAGGGAGGCCGAGGGTCGTCGGTGGTGAGCAGTGGCGGTCCCGAGGAGGCGGGCGCTGCAGTGGTGGTTGGGAGGCACGGGAGTGCGTGGCCATGGCGCCCGGCCGCCGGCGGCCCGGGTCTGGGCCCGAGGCGGTGATGAGGGCACACCAAGGCGCAGGAGCTTACCGAAGGGAAAACCGAGCGGCGTCTTGGAGAGACTTACCCGGAGAAGGGAGGAGCGGGAGAAGCGGCAAGGCGTCGGGTCCTTTATAGCCCGGTCGGAGGGATGACTGAGGCGGCATGGGCGACCATGGCGCCGATGGGACGCAGTATATGGCGCCATGAGTGGGCGGCAGGCAGGCGAGCGGCGGTGGAGGTGACGCCGCGGCAGATGGAGTTGTGTGCGAGGCGACGCGAGGGGGCGCGCGCAGGCATGGCGGAGTCGGTGGAGCAGGTGGAGGCGAAGTTGCGGTGGGCCGGGCCGAAAGGAGGCGGAGGGGTCAGCGGAGGCGGCGCAGCCGAGGGAGAGAGGAAGGCGAAGCGGCCGAGGCGAGCTGAGTGGGGAGGCGGCGCGACGACGCTTTGGTGGGAAGGAGAGGCGCAGGCGAGTGAAGAGAGAAGGGAGAGGAGGCGATGCGGGCGAGATGGGGAAGAGAGAAAGAGAGAGAAGGGAGAAGGCCGGGGAAAAGAGCAGCTGCGGGCCGGGCCGGAGGAAAGAAGAAGGGAAAAAGCGGGCCGCAGCTGGGCCGAAAAAAATGGGAAAAATGGGATGTTACAAACCTACCCACCTTAAAATGAATCTCGTCCCCGAGATTCGGGTGGCTCGAAAATGCAGACAAGGAGGTTGGTCTTTAACTGGTCTTCGGCTCTCAAGCGGCTTCTTGATCCGAGGTGTCTGGCTTGCTTCTTCAAGCACTCTGAGGCTTTTCTTGAGCTGAGAGACGCGGAGCAAGTCGTTGACATCTGGCAATCTTTTTCGGGTAATCTTGAACTTACAGGTGTTGATTCCAATGATATTCTTTGAGGTTATGACTTGCATGATCCAATCCGGAGAGCGGTCCTTAATAACTTTATCACGGTTTTCCAGATCCTTAGTTAGCACCATCTTCCGTTGGTATAGCTTAACATCTCTTGGCATCTGGCCAACCAATCCATCTCTAAGATGACGTCCGAAGTTTGGATTGCAGCACTTGGGGGCTTGCTAGAAATCTGAAACTTTTCATAGCATTCTTTACTCAGGGATTTACTGAGATAGCAAAATAAGGGTCTCCCGGGTAAACCAGGTACCACAATTTTCCTTTCACTTCAAGGGGTTGGCAAAATAGCCTTACAACAAGCTTCTTTTGACACAAAAGAGGGCAAAGCTCCAGCATAACATGCGCTGGTGCAGATTTTGCATACACATTACATCCTTGATTCTTCTGAGTGGATCAGCTACCCACCTTAAAATGAAGGGTGCTCAATACTAGCTGTCTTTGCTTACTTTATTCATGAGCTTCACGGCGGTCAGGAAACTTATCCTTTACAACACCACTGGTTGGGTTTTGACTTGGCATGGAAGCGGCTTTGGATGTCTGCGGAATTTGATGACTTTTGCTTGGTGCTGAAGTACGTCCTCGAGCTGGTGTTGTTCTTAAGTTGTACTTTCTCGGGGTGACTGGTTGAGGGCATTTTCTGGCGAAATGACCACTTTCTCCACAGTTGAAACAACGAAGATGAGCGATTGGGTTTCGCATTGCAGGCTGGGGAAGGCGAAGAAGGTCTTCACTTCTTTCCATCTCTTCTGAGGTACTCTGACACTTTGGCATAACCTGACTATTCTCTTTTGAAGTCAGATGTTGGTTATCCTTCCCATCCTTACTTACGACGAGTCTCGCGGCAACTTGAAGACTTGTCCTTTGCAACTCAATTGCTTTGGTCAGAATCGGACGCAAGAAGCAATCTTTGGGGCAGTGGTCTTGTCCTTCACAGAGGAAGCACGTGACTTTACTCATCGGGCATTCGCCTGGCTGGTGATCCTTACCACAGCTGGGGCAGTTGGAACATTGATCTGACTGATGTCCTCTTTCTCCACAACGTGTGCAGGCTATCTGATTCTCAGGGCAATCTTCTGATTGATGGTGTTCCTCACAATGGGATGAGGGGCTTTGAGCACGAGTAGCAATAGTGTCCATATTGCCCGCATGTGAAGCATGCTCCTTTTGCATCCTGTCTTAATGGAGGATATAATTGAGCAACATGTCCTGACTTGCCACATTCAAGACAAACAGTTGGCGGGGCTTCCGGGTCTTGTAGGAGAACTTCAGCCGGTACAACTTGCTTTTCGCTGGGACCTTTGAGAAACTCTTCATTGCCAAGGCTGAGGTTGGTGATGATGATGTTCTTCGCTGACTCTTCATGTTTCCGTTTGGGACATCCGTTCTTGCGGTGTCCTGGGTTGCCGCAATAATGACACTTGATTCCTTGATCTTGCCTTCTTTGAGGGCATCTGTTGGCGAAGTGTCCCGGATTCTTGCAATGAAAGCAGATGTTGTCCTTCGGAGGTCTTCCTGGTGTAACGGTACCATCGTCCTTGGGTATTTCTTGAGGTTGACGGGTGGCAGGGTCTGCTTTGTCGTCTTCTGCACCACTTGTGCGATGAAGCTTTTTCTGGGGACATCTACTAGCATAGTGCCCCTTTTCTCCGCAGTTGAAGCAGTGAAAGCTAGCCGCGGGTTTGACTGTTGTAGGCTGTCCAGCGGAATTACTCCCATTGGAAAGCGGAGTTGGAGTTGAAGTTGGGGCCTTTGGAGCTTTTGGTGGCTGGACTGCTGGCTGAGGAGGTGATGAGCTGTCAAGCTTTACTGGCTGCTGAGGGATGCTATCTTGAAATTTTGGCGCTGACTTCCTTCTTTTGCAACTAACACCACTTCCTTTGGCTGCTGGTCTCTTTGGTGCCATCTGAGAGAACAACCTAGGTTAGGCTAGGAGGATTTATATGAGGGTTCACTGGCCCTCTAAGGCACACAGAAGAAACTCAAGACCGAACGAGGAAAACGATCAAATACAATACAAAGCCTAGAGTGGCTGCATTATATTAAAGGGGTTAAGTGTTACACGACTTTTACAGTACAACATATAGGCCACACTAAGCCATGACACAGGATACAGACACAACGTCTACAAAAGAAGGAAACAAAAGCACTTGCAACCAAGGGACTGCTAATGCAAGCACTGCTAGCCAACCTAGACTAGCCTAACTATTCCCACACGAAGACGCAGACTTCGGGGTTGGATTGTCCTTCCAGGAGAGGCAGATAGTAGTAGAAGGGCGATTCCCGCAGAAGGTCTATGTGCATCTGGGTCCGGCGTTTGCAGGCGAAGCACGCTGCGTCTTGAACTGCATCGTCACAGCTGCTGTGAGTGGTCCCGGAGCTGAAGGTGTGAGCGATGAACTCACCCTCTCTTGCATAGAGGAAAACCTCCATGGTCCATGAGTCTTGGTCCTGGGTTTGGGTCTTTCGGCCTCTGAAGATAGGCTTGCGGTTGTAGTCCAGGTGGTACATGAGTTGGCGAAGGAATTCCACACACTCATCTCCATTTTCTTCGTGAGAAAACAAGTCCCACGGACCATCGGACGAAGGGGTCGCCATCTACAATGTTTGAAACAAGTGGAGAGTCAGACTGAGTAAAACTCAAGTGAAGTCAAGGAAAGTGAAGAACTAAGAAGGGTAAGTCATAGCAAATAATACATTATATTTTGCCAAGTTTTTCTTAGGTTTTGAAAATAGCACTCAAGTCCTTAGGCTCGACCAGTCTAACTAAGATTCCTACAGTCACATGCTCGATACACCTCTGCCGGACCCATTTTCGTGATCCGGATCCTCTGTGAAATCACTGTGCTATTCCCTGGATCAGTAGCTAGCACTCCACAGGTACATTGCTGAATCAAACCATTCATAGCGCAAAATTATTTCATTCATTAATTTACACATCAGAGTTTACATAGACCGCTTCGGGTCAATTTTTACAATAAGGGCCAGACAGGCCAAATAAATACATTACAAAAGGTAGCGGAAGCAACAACGGAAGCAAAAGGGGTGAGGGCACATCTTACCGCAGGCAAGTGACTGGGGAACCCGTGTATGCCCGATATTACCCGAAACTTCGAACAATATAGGAGGTACACAAGAACCGACGGAGTCAGCTAGACTGGGGTGAGACTAGAACAACTAAGGACTAAACTACGCTTCAACGTTTCCCGGGTCTTCAGACTTCTGGATCCTCATTGTAGTAGACAGCTCCAGGGTTCCTGTTTTTGAGGGTTTGGGGAAAGAGCGAGGATGAGCACAACTACCGTGCTCGCGAGCCAACACACAGATGTAATAATATACATGCAAGGTGTAACAAGGATGGCTCGGGTTCTTGTATTTGCGTAAAGCAGCATTTGTAAATACAGATATTAGAAAATCCTATTACTTAGCATTTGGACCAAATTGCATTTTTAAAGAGATTAATTGTGCAATAATTAATAAAAGCAGAGGCTACCTCCACCTTCATGCTTATATTTTGTTGGTGGTCATACCCACCTATTACCAACACCTGGTAAGAATACCGGGAAAATCCAAATCAAGGGCTAGGTGAGCCCGCACATTTTCATCCCAACCACAAAAGTTTTTGAAATAGAACTATATCTTGTAAGTTCCTTTGCCCGCCCTTGACCGTGGGCACGGCTGTTCGAACAGTTTTTATTCTCTGCAGAGATTGTACATCTTTACCCACAAGAGATAATCAGCTTGATATGTACACACGTTTTCGTAGACATGTGAATCAAGGGGAGATTATCACAAGGCCTTTACAAGGCATCCCTCATTGTTCATTGCACCCGCTAAGGTTTCATCTGAGAGTGGTTACGCTCTCCCTCTGCGTCAACCATGCCCCAAACCCCTCTTGCGCCACACACGGCTTTGCAACGTCACGACCGTGTCCACGGCGGCTTAAGCCAGCGACACGACTCGTGGGTCACTCGATGGTCCAACTCACAATGGTGGATACAAATTAGTCAGCCAGGTCGACACCATTATAGACTTGTGGTTGTACTGTTTTACAATAGGAGGTCATCACAGGATTAGGTCCTTAAGATCATCTGGGCGGTTCTTACCACATACCATCCACAAAATATCCTGGGCTACATTAGCACCCAACCATTTACCCGCCAACTTACCATCCGCCCAGGTGGGTATTAGCAAATTTTAGAGTTTTGGAGAGGTATAAAACAAATTATCCAACCAATTCAGTCATTCTCCCCAATGACTGCCCAAAACAATTGTTATGATAAAAAGGATGGTGATTTGGGGTAGATAATACCCCGGTACTTAAACAAGTCTAGCATGGCGTTTAAGTACGACCTATAACTAGTAAGTTACCAGATATTTACTAGGGTGACAAGGGTATTGGGAGTTCAACTTTCAAGGGAATGGCATAATAATTTATTAATCAACAAGTAGGCATTTAACTACCTTAGAGTGTTTGACATATGTTTGCATAAAAATTAAAGCATGCAATTTGATACTTTAACAGAATATAATTTGCATAAAATGTGGGATCAATATGATCAAAGTGTTGACTCGCCTGGGCTATTTTTACCGTGGCCTTGATCTTACTCAAAGCCGGATTAAACAGAGGTTCGAAATCTTGATCGGCGTCTTTACTTGAATCTTGGATCTCTTTGGAGTCGTCGATTCTTCCGACTTGATTTCTAATTACGCAATAACGATTGAAAAGCCAATAAATCAAAAGAATCCAAGAGACCAAATAAACACAAGAGCCTCAGAAAGATTTCGGAGGATGGGCTTGCGAGGATGGTTTGAGCGACACTGGAATGTTTGACAGAGTCAAACGTCCAGTTGGGCGAAAGGAGGAATGACAGAGGTTTTCTTCCCTGATGGAGGATTCAAAGGAGGGCATGGTTGAATGAGCTTTTGCCGGAATGCTCTCATCATGGATTCTAAGACTTGCAAGACTAACAAAACAGGCGACAAAGCAACTCGACTACCGGTTCTATACCAGTCTAGAATACTTGATCAACACCAAATCAAATGGCAATGTATTAACAAACTCCGCTGCCAGATTATTAATCATTGCCAAACCACAAATCCTTTCCAAACAAAGCAATCAAATCAATACTTCCGACTTTCACTAAATAGCATTACTACCGACAAACATTGCCCTCTCGGCGAACACTATCCAACGACTAACAATTGATTAACAAATCCAATAGACAATAATGCAATCAAGATTAAAACTATTCCTAATAATCAAGATCACAACCAATCATTCAATTTACCGCCAAAACACTTATACTAAGGATCGATTATCTCGCATAATTAATCAACAATCAACTTATTACCAACAAAACATTCTACTAATCCATTGCAACATTTCTTAATCGTTGGATCGATTGCAACCTTATCGCTACCGCTACGAGCAGGGAAACAACTACGAATCAAAGCGACAATTGAGGCGGATGAATAACAATTAATCGCAACTTCTACGACACAACAATTCAACTGACAGATAACCAACAGGGCATTTATTAGCAATATCAAAACAGAAGCTCTTCATTGCTAGATCAATACAATGCCTACTGCTAAACAACACTCAACGCGACAATTACCAATGATCTCGACAAAACTCGGTGGATTATTTACGCATAATAATCACAAGTTCTTTGTCATCCAAAGATCAAGGAACCGATAAGCATTAGACATCAATCAATACTGCCAACAATTTTGATGTGGGATTCAATAATCAATACAAGGATTCAATTATCAACTTATACAACACAGAGGGTCTTTCATTTGCCAAAGCACAACACACTCATTACTGCCAACAGGATCATGAGCTGATGAGCAAAACAACACGGTCAAACAATTGGCAAACCAATCACTACCATCGAGAATGATAATCAAAATATCATCTACCCCTTATGCCGATGAGCATACATCACAAGCATTAATTCAACTTCATTCTCTCGATATCCGGATGGCAACTCAAGCATCTAGGAAGCACATGCCATCACTTCTTGAGGAGGCTCGGCCAAAGTGAGAGCAATCGCAGGGGGAGGTGAGTGGAGAAGGGGCTCTGGGGGACGGCCTGACCGAGGGTGGCAGGAGGGCTCAGGGCAAGGGGAGGAGACTCGGCGGCACACACACACACAGAGGGAGCATCGGGCACACACGGAAGGGAAGCGGGGAGAAGGGCTTGGGTGAGGGCCGGAGTGAGGGGGGTGCGGCGGGCGGCACTGAGCCAAGGATGTTGGTGGCGTTGTCAACCAAGGAGGGAGAACCGGGGAGAGAGAAAGAGCCAGGGGAGGTGGAGGGGAGGCTTACCGAGTAGCTGGATGGGAGGGGAGGCCGAGGGCTGTCGGTGGCTGAGCTTGGTGACGGCGGTCCCGAGGAGGCGGGGCGCTGCAGCGGTGGTTGGGGAGGCACGGGGTGCGGCCATGCGGCTCCAGCCGGGCGATCGGGTCTGGCCCAGGCGGTGATGAGGGCACACCAAGGCGAGAGGAGCTTGCCGAAGGGGAAACCGAGCGCGCCTTGAGAGACTTACCCGGAGAAGGGGAGGAGAGGGGAGAAGCGGCAAGGCGTCGGGTCCTTTATAGCCCGGCCGGAGGGGATGACGGAGGCGGCATGGGCGACCATGGCGCCGATGGGGCCTTGATATGGCGCCTTGGAGTGGGCGACGAGACAAGCGGAGCAGGCGGTGGAGGTGACGCCGCGACAGATGGAGTTGGTGGCAGGCGCGAGGTGGGGAAGCGCAGGCATGGCGGAGTCGGTGGAGCAGTGGAGGCGGTTTGCGGTGGGCGGGCCGAAGGAGGCGGAGGGGTCGTGAGGCGCGCGCAGAGAGGAGAAGGAAGGCGGCCGAGGCGAGCTGAGTGGGGAGGCGATGCGGACGACGCGGCTGAGGGAAGGAGGCGGCACGGGCGAGTGAAGAGAGAAGGGGAGAGGAGGCGATGCGGGCGAGATGGGGAAGAGAGAAAGAGAGAGAAGGGAGAAGGCCGGGGAAAAGAGCAGCTGCGGGCCGGGCCGGAGGAAAGAAGAAGGGAAAAAGCGGGCCACAGCTGGGCCGAAAAAAAATGGGAAAAACGGGATGTTACATCCAGACTCTCTGGAAAATATCAAGAATTGTTTTAATTATCAATTTTTCATGGAGATCACCACTCTTGTCTGCCGGAACATTTGGATTATGAGAAAACAACATAGTCTTTGAGCATATTGATCCAACACTTCAACGCTGGAAGGACAAATTGAAGTTTGAGTTTGCCATGGTTATCTATAAGAGTGGATAGATGGAACTCTATAATTTCTTTCCCTGTTTATTATCTTTCTTTTTCCTCATTGTAATTAATAGTTTTCGTAATTATTAATGTAATAGTGCAAGTCGGACCATGGTGCAACGGTACGTTTTTCCCTGAAAAAAAAACTTTATGTTCCTATCTAGGGTTTCGACAGATCGGTGCGTGCACGATTTTCCAGGCGCTCTAGGCAGAGGCCAGGCAATCAATGTGCGGTGGTAGATCACACCCCTGTCCAATCGCAGCCGTACATGGCGCGTCTGATATGACACAACGTGGGTAGGGCCTTTTCTACCATCGGAGCCCTCGAGCTGGGTGCTGGATCCGTGGAACGTTGTCATCCAATTCCTCATCACGCCTGCAAGTCAAATCTTTACAACACTCTCTCCTGCACCGTGCTCTGACATCTGCTAGCCAGACAGCTACACTGTTGCATGGCTTGGGATGTGAAGCACACAGCACAGCTAGTGCTCAGAATATATTATTATTCAACTTAATTCAACTCTGAATTCGACTAAAATAGCTTACAATTCAAAAGAATTGGTTCTGAACTTCAAATCCATCTTTATCCAAACAGAATGAAAGGGTAAAGGGGTTGTTGGGCACTACATGAGGAGGCTAATGGACTGGCTTATTTCAAATTGGTCCAAGTGTGCGTGCGATCGATGGACTGATGCCTCGTGGTAGCGACCTATTCAGAAATGATCTATGTTGCAAACGGCAAGAAACCCTGCCTGTGGTCTTGGGTTCGATCGAGCTCATCTCTAGCCGGAGATCAAGTCGCATGCAGAGATGGCTGGGGGGCATTAATTCGGTGGTGCATTCATCTAGGCTCTGTGACGCTGATCGGGTATTGCACTCTAATAATAATAGTACGGGGTGGTATGTACAAATTTTTAGATATACTCCTTTTAGTGCAAATATGAAGGTATTTACAAAATATGCTAAAAACTAAGGACTTTCTTACAAATTTTTATATATATATATATATATATATATATATATATATATATAAGCTCAGAGAATATAATACTAGTACTGTAGTTTTGTGATGCATACGTATATACAGGAAAAAAGTAGTGCGTTGTGTTCGTATCTCACAACGTAGGGAGTGATCCATGATTTTCAAATTCAAATCCTTTGTGAAAATATCGTGCGAATATGAATGTATTAAAAACTATGGACTCTCTTCAATTTTTCGTGTGGTTCGCATTGGATTATCTTATAATTAGTATATAGCACTCATATGTACATTGCTGAATCATTTCATACATGGCATTAACTAAATCATTCAAATATATTACAAACATCAGAGTGACATAGACTACGTCGGGTCGAGTTCTATAGGAAGGGCCGAACATGCCAAATTGATTACATTACATGAAAGAAATGCAAACTACATCGGAAGTAAAAGGGGGTAGACCTCATCTCTCCAGGCAAGCGACTGGGGTAGCCTGTGTACGACAGATATTAACCAATGGTTTGGATAACATCGATTGTACGCAAGTACAAAACGAGCCCACTAGACTAAGGCGAGACCTAGACTACTCTTCATCATTTTCTTGTCTGTCGACTTCTAGGTCCTCGAAATACGCATAATCTCCTTGGTTCACACATCTAACGGGTTTAGAGGAGAGCGAGAATGAGCACAACTTCCATGCTCGCGAGCCAACACACAAGATGCATGGCTTAACAAAGGTGGCTCGGGTTCTTTTATTTGCTAAAGCAACATTTTCAATTATCATAATTACAAATTCCTATTACTTAGCATTTTAACCGAATTACATTTTATTAAAAAGGGTAATTGTGCAATATTAAATAACAGCAGAAGTCCCCTCCGTCGGAACCTCTACCTTATGCTTCTTTTGATTGGAGCTACCTCTAATCATTAACAACACCACTGAGCTCGACGGCTTAGGAAAAATACAATCTCAGGGTTTGGTGAGCCCGACCTGATTTTCATACCACCCACAAAGGTTTTTGAAATAGAACTAACTCTAGTAAGTTCCCATGTCCGCCTTTGACCATTGACACAACTGTTTAAACAGTTTAGACTCTGCAGAGGTTGTACACTGTACCCACAAGAGATAATCATACTCGTTGCCCCACATGATTCCTTAGTCATGCAGTTGAGCGACCATCACGGTAACCTTTCGAAATATTTCGCCCCTTCTGTCATCTCACCCATATGGGCCACGCCCATAAGTTGTTGTGAGAACCCGGGGTATTTAACTTGTAATACTTAACCATCCGGATGGTCCTAGCATTACAAATCAAATATCTCGATTCTCGGCGCACATGTACTTCCCAAAATTACAGTACACATACCTCATACAAAAATTAAGCATCCAAACCATACAAGTCATTCATTAATCAGTCTACAAGCGTACAACATAAGGGCATACAAGTCCATATTACAAAAGTAGGGCCGACCGGCCAAATGATAGAAGATAACCAAAGTAGCAGCGGAAACATAAGCCATAAGATGGCGATAAACAAAAGCCAAACGGTTTGCCATTACCCACAAGGCAACCGACTGGGAACGCCTAAGCTAGTCGTCGAGAGCAAAGTCGAAGTCGGACTCACAATAGTTAACCCCTTGGGGGTCAACCTCCTCTGCAACAATTAAGCAAAGCAACTGAGTACAAAAAGTACTCACAAGAATTACGAGTAACAAGCCTATACATAGCTACACGCAAGCTGAAACAAAGGAGGAGGTTATATGGTTCATTTGACGCATAAAGCAATATTTCATTTGCAATAGGTAATAGATTGAAAGCAATTTGACAAATCTGTGTTTAATTGATTAAATAACAGTGAGACGACAATAATAAACATAAATAACATCCTAGAGGTGACTTCCCAACAGCCACCATAACATAGCATGAATTACCCATTCGTACCACCCGAAATCAAGTTTTATTAAAAACTGTTGAGTCTAACTCTTGTAGAGACCTAACCAAGCATGTCCATAACCAAGGACTTGGCTATTCGAATAGATTATACCCTGCAGGGGTGTACCAATGTACCCACACGCCAGACGCTTGGGTCAGTGTCCAAGATGTTCGGTCCTTGTTGACTCGGGCACCATTCACACACCCAATAACCATACCATCAAACCAATGTGCTCAAGTCTAAAACATTTCACTTTCAGTTTTAGTTTTTCAAATACAATTACATACATGAGTATCCATACTCAAATAATTATAGTGATGATAAAATGACCATCGCCGAAGCGATGATTCCCATTCTACCGTTCTAAGCATTTCTAAGCAACATCAACTCGCAAACTAAGTAAAGTGATTAGAGCCCATCCATCGAACTCTAAACCACAGCGAATAAAACCTAGGTTCAGTGGTAGAGGATGAACATTTACCTACAGTTTATGCAACTATCACTACTACACGAACACCCATATCCCAACGGATAGCTCGCAACGGAGGTAACAGCGGTTCCACCCCACCTCGCTGGCTCGCACAAAAATGCGGTGACCATCTCACCCACCCCGTTTTCTATTCCCCTTCCCCGTCCCTTCGGCTCCCGTACCTTCCACTTTCCCGGTTCTCCGCCGCCCTACCGTGGCTGCTCTCCGACCCGACTGCCCGGCTCGCCTCTCTTCCTCTCATTCTCCTCGCTTGACGCCTAGCCCCGCCCATGCCGAGCCGCCTCCCTCACCTTTTTTTCCCTTTTTTATTTCCCCTCCCCTCCCTCTCTCCTCACCTCCACCCAAACTCCCCACGAACACCACCACCCCAGTTTGAAACCCTAGGCCGCCGCATCGATCTAGTGTGGTGGTTGCAGTGGAGATTGCTGGGCTATATCGTTTCATCCAGTGGAGACGGTGGCGGCCGGCCATGTCAACAGAGGACAAGAAGCTCCTCAAGGAGGCGAAGAAGCTGTCGTGGGACGAGCGGCTGCAGCATAGGAACAGGAAGGTGTAGAACGATGCTAACATCGACCTCGCCGCCCCTCCGTGACTCCATCACCGACCCCAACGACGCCCGCCTCCGCGAATTTGGTGAGATACGCTCCCACCACCTCCCGATTTTATCTCAGTATATTGATTGTTTGTTTTTTTCTAATCTACTATGCAAGACCATGCATTATTTGTAAGTATCCTTTTGTTGAAGAACTACTCATACTCATAACAAGAGCTTCTAAATAGAGAATGAAGCTATTTTTTTCGATGAAGAAAAAACACAATTGTTATCCAATGTGGGATAAGTGGTTGCCTTGGAAGGGACCAAATACCGTTGTTTGGACTTTGGAAGCTATCATCACTATGTTCTGCAGTTGCCAGCTGGTTATTTGTCAATCAAGTAGATACTGAGGTGCTTATTTTGTTGATGGACTTATTTTTCTTTCATGGCAGGTAATAGCAAAGGCATGTGTGCCAATTGAAGTTTCGGAAAGAAATAGCGAATAGCTTTTAACATCATGTTAAATTTTCTTGTCATTTAGCTATACAAATCTCGACCTTGCTTTTCTCTCCATCTGTGCTAACATTTTGTCTTAATGATCTTTTTTCTTTTCTTTTGCGCTTTGATATTGATGGTGTACCACAGCGGTGGACTTTATCAAGGTAGTTGTTCAATAATTATTAATTATTCCATTATGGTAGGCGACATGTACTGCTGAAGCTAATCTGTGATAGATGATCATATATACTTTAATTTGGATCATCTACTTTTCCTTCATAGTTTGGGCTTTTCTGGTATGTGCATCTGCAGCTTCTCAGGTATCAGCGGCTCTGAACCTTTCCTGTTGTGGTACTTTGGGGTATTTGGCACTTTAGCTCTGAGGAATTCTTTTTGTGCCTAATACCCGTTCTCAAGCTTGAGTAGTAGCATTTTTTCAGCAGAACTAATTGATGTAGGTATCTCCTAGATCGTAAACATAATTATCCACTTCTTTGCACCAATTACCAGGCTTATATTGGTTCGATTCAACGTAGCTTGATAGTGCTCTGTTACCTCAGTGTTTATCCAAACTCTTGTCTTGTTGTCAACCAATTGAATACATATTGCATTTCAGATAGATTCTTTCTTTAGATGTAGTCCAAATATATTCATATCGATAATAACTTATAATAGCTGTTAGAATTAGCCAGGTACCATCCATTGGAAAACATGCTTGTTGTTTCAGTGATATACAAGTTAGTTGTGTAGCATATTCAGAATTTTCCCCTTTGATCTGTATTAGAATGCTTCTATGTTCTTTAGTAACTTAGAGCATATTTTCTTTCAAGGGTAACTTAGAGCTTATTTTCTATATTGGATTTCATTAGCAACTGCGGCATTGCAGTGGCAGCGGCACAACACACAAGCATGGTGGTAGGCTACCTCTCTCTCTCTCTCTCTATCTCTCTCTAATTAGACGGATTCAGTTTTTAGAGGGAAGGCAAATTAGATGGATTGATCTAGATCTCACCTATTGTTCATTTAGCTTTGTACGTGACTGTGTGTTCTTAAGATGAATTAAGCCATAGTAGTAATATCATATATCCAAGATGCAATAATATGTGATCAAATATTTGTTGGTATTTCTGCAGTTATTAATCTTTTATGCTTGAGGATTGAGCAGAAATGGAAAAGCTTGTGCCTCTTAACTACCGTTCAATTTATTCTAATACCATTGTCGAAAAAAAGAAAACTCTAGTGAGATTCTATTTTGATACTTACATGAATGCTATGTTATAGTCAGAATAGATTCAGAAGAGTATGGTCAACAATTGATTCAGATATAGTACATTTTTTCTTTCTTAATTCTAGTATTTTTAGATTCAGAAGAGTATGGTCAACAGTTGATTCAGATATAATACATTTTTTCTTTCTTAATTCCAATATTTTTCTACATCTCATTACCTACACGCAAGGCTTCTTGATTAATTCAAAAGCATAGAAGCCATATTACACCCTGGTTCTGCACTTTAAAAACATTTACTTTGTCATACGGTCATTCTTGAAACTAAAAATGTTGATATATCACTGTCTGTTTGGCTTTTTCATACTCTTTCTGTTTGGTATATCACTGTCTGTTTACTCTCTTGTTTGATACTTAAAATGTTGATATTCCAGGCTGAAAGGATCGATTGATGATTTCAAACATTAGAATATTTACTTGGGAGACGAGGAAGGACAATAAATGAAGCAAAATTGATAGAAATACATAGAATTTTACATTGTAAGGCTAGATGATGTATGAAGTGGTGTATTGACAAATTCAAATTGTACTTACGAATGATGCAAATAATGTATTATGGGATTTTCTCAAATAATATTTTCTGAGTTATTTTCTCTGTGCAATGGAATAATTGTTTTATGGTACCTTTATTGTGAATTATTAAATTGGAACATTTTGAAGTACCAAAATATCCCAGTTGAAAATAATGAAACGAATTGAAAATAATGAAACATGTTGCAACGCTTATATATTTTGCAAATAAAATAATTTAATCATTTGCCTATAGAAGGTACCAACGCATAAAAGTATTGCTACAGCCTTATATATGTGTTGCAAGGTAGCAACGCTTCTTCCTGTATGTTACCAACGCTTAAATAAGTGCTGTGATAGACCCTTGCAACGGCAGTAATAGCAACGCATAGACAATGCGTTGGTATAGACTGTTACAACGCTTATGTGGACTTTTAGCAATACATGTATGCGTTGGTAAAGGGGTGTTCCTATTGTAGTGTATAGAATCAACTACTCGATCGATAATTTAACAACAAAATAGAGCATGCATACATACACTTTGCAAACAAGATAATAGACTTTGAAAGTAATATGATCAATATGATCAAATGGAAACAACTGCTTGCCTTGCTGGAGATAAATTTCTTGCTGCAGAGGATCACTCGTGTAATCAATAAAGTCGTCGGAACCTAATCGAAAGCATAATAAGAACGAATGATACCGAAAAGACCTAAAAATACAAATTCGTTCAAAAATCATAAAAAATTCACAGAAGGTAGACCATGATTTTAGATGAATTTAGCAATAAAAATAAATTGATTTGGATATTCCATGCAAAAGTTATGATAGTTTGCAAGTCGGTTTTTCAGAAAATCTAATAAATTGCTAGATGTCACTATACATCCAAAAATAGAAGTTTTTGTGAAAATTTCCAGAGATATGGTGCATATGAAATTTTTATGGTAGACAGAGCACCACATGAGATGACCAACGAAAAATGATTCACCTCATTCGGAGCTAAAATGAATTTTCTAAGATTTTTCAAAGACAGGAAAGTAGTGCACAAGATATTTGTAGAATCAGATTTTCAGAGATAGCAACATGCACAAAACCTATTTTACAATAAAGTACAGTAATAGAGGAACATGATAAAATTGGAGTTACAGATAATTACTTATACATTTTTGAAGTTAAAACAATTTTTAGAGCAATAAAAATATTAAACCTAAAGCAATTTTGCCAAAAGTATTTTCTGGAACAGTAACAAGGTTCAAATCATTTTTATAATAAAGTTCATACAAAAAGGAATCTAGCAAAATTTGAATCATCAAAATTGGTGCTAAAATGTATTACTTATGCAACTTTGAAGATAATTCATTTTTAGTTAAAAAATAAAGCATTTCGGATTTTATAAAACCATAAATGACTTTTTACACCCAGCCGATCCTAGCCACGGTCGCTGACTAGTGGGTCCCATGAATAGTGCATTTTCCATTTTTGAAACCGAATAGAATTTTCAGCCTGACAGGTGGCCGGTCCAAATGTCACACACTGCGAAAATCAAGATTTACACATCGCCATCGTGTTTCGGCCCCACATGTCGATCCACAAAGAAGAACTGAATAAGATAGCCATTAACTACTAAGCAATCATTAGTAGTTAATGAATGAGATTTGGTCTTAATGACGATGCTACAGTGTCGGTCGGAATCCGACAATACAGAGCTGGCTTCGCCGGACTCTCGCCGGTGTTCCCGGCCACGGCGGCGCTAGCTAAGGGTATGGATAGGTTCAAAATACCCTTGCGCACCCAACGGTGGTACTCACGGTGACTGAGCTGGCCCGAGGCGGCGGCGCACCGGAGAGAGGCGGCGGGGTGCTACGGCTAAACGCAAACGACAAAAGCAAGCTCCGCATTGTCCAGGGAAGCGGGTGCCATAGCAACTACAAGGCACAGAGAGGCTACCTGAGCGAGGGAGAGACTCGGAGAAGGTCGGAGTTGAGCCAGTGACGAGGAGGGTGACGGCGGCGCGGTGCTTCACCGAGGGGAGCTCGCTCTGGTGAAGGAGACAGAGAATGAGTGGTAGAGAAAGCTCAAAGACAACCCACGGATGGTGTACAAGCAAGGAATCGGCAAGGAGCTTACCACACCGGCGATGGGGAACGGAAGCTTGCGGCCGAAAATGGTTCAAACTCGGATTTGCGGGCTCCTGCCAACTGATGGCAAAATAGAGTAAGGGGAAAGATTAAGCAGGCCAAGGCACGACCGGTGACACACTTGAGCGAAGACGGAACTCACCGGACATGGAGTTGGCACGTCGGCGGCGTCGAGTGCACGCTCTAGAGCAGCAGGGAGATCCACGGCGGATCAAGTGCTACAGGGTAAGACAAGGCTTCACATAAGCAAAAATGGAGACGGTGAAGGTCGTAGACGAAGGAGGGGGGTGGAAGCACGAAGCCTACCTGAGAAGGAGCCAAGTTCTTGCCTCCTCTCCCTTGGTCACCGAGAGGGAAAGTGAAGGATTGCGAGAGAACAAGGGCAGGTTAAAGCCAAGCAATGGTCGGGAGAGAGGCGACGTAGGCGGGCGAAGCTCCAGGGCTGGTTGGCGTGGGTGGTGCGGTCATGTCGCTGCTGCGCGGGACAGAGTGGTGCGGTCACGTGGCGTGCGAGAGCTGAGCGCCTGCCAGCGAGAGGTGGAAGACACACCCGACAGGTGGGGCCCGCAACGCCAGTGACTCAGTCGCGCGAGAGAGAGACAGAGTGAAAGAGGGGGGGGGCGGGCCGTTGGATCGAGATCGAACGGTTCAAGTGAAAGGGGCGATCGGTCGGTCCGATCGGCCACTCAATCCAGGCCGTTGATCTCCAAATCGGACGGCTCCCAATCGGCGCGGTCAGCTTTCGAACCTAGCCGAAGGGTTACGCGATCTGGACCGTTAAGTTTCCATCGGACGGCTCACAATCGGTGCGGTCAGTTGGTTGGGTCGAGCCAAGCCGGCTCGAGTCGGACTCTGACTCGGGTTCGAGCCCGAGAATCAGTGATCCCAGATTTGAATTTAAAAGGGCTGAGATGGTTTGAGAATTTCCAGAGGTAGCTCCACAGCTCTAAAAATTCTGAAGTTTTTACTGAGTGATCCTGACTTCAAGATCAACCGTGTGTAAATTTTCCAGAATTTTCCGTGCAGTGCATTTCCCGCTAGAAAATTCACAAGCTGTTGGACAGGGGGTTTGACCAGGAAGACATCAAGTTTGACCAGCCTTTAAGAAATAGCAAATAATTTCTGAAAATTATGAAATTTCTCAGGGAGGTTACCAAGATGACCAAGAATTTAGGAATTTTTTTTCAGAGGATGATCACAAGGTTTGACTAGAAGATCTTGAATTGCAACACTTCGAGTCAATAAACTTAATTGAATTTGAAGTCCACATTTCAAGGAGATAAATTCTAGAGAATTCAAATGACAACAAGGATGCATCCAAAAGTTTTAATTTATCCTCATTTTCATACATTTGAATCACAACCCCAGATCTTTGGGATGTTACAGTTGTGCGGGATGTTCACCTCAGCAACTAGCGTAGCTGGATTATCCACAACGTCTAACGTGACTTGCAACTTCACCTTGCATTGGTGTCCTATTCAAGGCGGACCGTGTCCAGTGCTTGCACGATCCCGCTACCCCTCCAGCGAGATAACATTCAGAGTTTAATAAATCTTCTAAGACAAGTTGTATTTTACAGACTTGTGGTTGTACTTATTTTACACGGGAGGTCATGACAAGATTAAGTCCATAATCCATTCGGGCGGTCCATACCACCTACCATCAACTCTTGTGCACGACGGCACCCACCGCCATTCCATTCGCCCATATGTGGTAATAGCAAGTTAGGGTTTTGGGGAGTAAAACTAATTATCTCAACATGCCAGTCATTTACCCACAATGACTGGCCAAAACCACTTTCATGTTTAAAAGATGATGATTAGGACATTTTAATGCCCGAGTACTTAAGCAAGACTAGCATGTCACTTATGTACAACCTATACTAGTATTTACCACATAGCTACTAGTGTGACATGGAATAATGGATTCAATTATCAAAGGATGGCTTAATAATTAATTAATCATTAACTACCTTAAGCTTTAACATACATTTGACTAAAGAATTAAAGCATGCAATTTTGGATATTTAAATAAATATAATTTACATAAAATGTAGGCTCAAAATGATCAAAGTGTCGACTCGCCTTGGTTAAAGGCAAGAGAGTTTTGATAGTCTTGTGCTTGATCAAGTTGGAGATCTCCCGCATCTTCGAATCCTATTCGGACGAATGTACCAAAAAAGGCACAAACAATCAAAGAGAGCAATAAATGAACTCCAAATTAAATAAGACTGTGCCATTAGCAAGATCTTGAATTTAGAAAAAATTATAAATAAATTTCATAATTTTAGGAGTTATAACGGAGGAGAACGGAGCTTCTGAAGTTCGAATTGGAATTAAATTGGAAAATAAAAAGAGGAGAGAGAGAAATAGTTACCAATTGACACGTGGGGCCCATTAATAGTGATGGGTTCACGTGTACAGTGCGTGGACTGGAGGTCAACACACTGTGCATGGTCCACGGGTCTACCAGTCCATAAAATAGTACACAGCGGGGTCCACTTGTTGGTCACTTAGAGCAAAAATGGGTTTTAGCTACGCCATTACTATTGGTCGGGCCCACCTGTCAGTGATACTAACTGATAGTTAAACTCGTGCTAAACACCGTTTAGACTAAATGATGGGGATTAGCGCTTAAACAAAATGAAAACAACGCGCTACAGTGTTAGGTTTGCTTCGACAAAACAGAGAGGGGCTATGGCACCTTGTCACCGACGAGGGAGCAAACGGCAGCGACCAGCGATGCCAAAAATGGGTCCCTCAGGGTCGCGCGAACCTGCATGCAAAAAGGTGTGGCCGGTATTGGTGGCTAGAGCAGCCGGCGGCAAGCTCAAGCGGCGGCGGGTGAACTAGTCATGGCGATACGACGATGCAGGGCACGAGGATTTGATTCCCTACGACGGGAGCATCTCAAGGCCACGAGGAACTTACCCGTAGCGTCGGTGAGGGACGCGGAGGCTAGGTGGCTTGCCGACGGGAGCCCGAGGCAGCAGTGAGGTGGGTGACGGGGAGGGCCCGCTGGAGAGGGAGATGGAGCTCGGCGGCGCTTGGGGTAGCTTCGAGGTGTCGAGGAGGTCCTCCTGGTGGCGGCGATTGGGCTGAGGCGGCGAGGAGCTCGAAGGAGTCCGAAAGGGGGAATTCGGCCGGAGGGAAGGAAGACAACCCAATTCGGACGATTCTCTGGGGATACTGACTGAGGGTGAAGGGGGTAGGGAGAGGAGGCAAAGGGAGGTGTCGGGGGAGCTTCTTATTGCCCGGGGAAGGAGAGGAGCCGTCGAGCTCGCATGGTCCCGAGGCATGGCGCGGCATGGGCAAGACGAGCGAAAGCTGCGGGTGCGGGGATGGACGGCCCTACACGGCGACTTAGGAGGCCGGGGGCAGTTGGCGGAGGTGACCAGGCGAGGACTGAGCGCCGGGTCAAGGAGTAGGTGGACGCAGGCGTGGCGACGCAGTCTTGTGGCGCGACGCAGCAAGACGGCGGCCGAGGTGGGCACGCGTCACGAGGATGGCCATGGCGTCATGGGCGTGCGCGATTGAGGGGACAAGGCAAGGAGAGGACGCTGAAGCCTTCGGGCCGCAGAGGAGCAGGCGTGAGTTGGTGCGGCATAGAGAGAGGCGTGGGCGCGGCTGAGGGAGCTCGTGGCTGGTGTCATGGCGCAGGCAGCGATGACGGGGCGCAGGTGACCGAGGGAGAAGGAAGCAAGGGGGAGCAGTAGAGGAGCAGATGATGGTGCGGAGGTGCAGGCGGCGTGACGACCAGGTGCACGGGAGCGCTCGGGCTGGCGTCATGGTGCAACCGGGTGAGAAAGAAGAAGGCAGGGGGAGATGGGAGGGGAGTCGGGCGGGGTGGCTGCAGGGAGGAGGCAGGGTGAGGAGGTGCTAGGCCGGGGAGGAGCTGGGCTGGGGGAAAGGCTAAGGCGAGTGGGCCGGCCCAAGGAGAAAATGGCCTGAGCCCAAAGGAAAGGAGAGAAAAATTGAGAAAAGGGCCTAAAACCAAAAAGGAGAATTCAAACTTGAATTTGAATTTGGGAATTTGCAAAAAAAATTTGAAACACAAACCTGAGCTTAGCAAGAAGCTAGGGGATTTGTGAAAATATGCTTATTTGAATTATGATTTGAAAATTGAAAATCAAATGGTAATTACTATTCATATCATGTTACGGTTACGTTATCCAAAAAAGAGAGGAGTATATTGTGCACTGTGGAGACTTATGCTAGAGGCTGGAGAGACAGGGAGCTTGCGTTGGGTAAGGAAATGGAACCATGAATGCAGGGATACATGCGCATTGAATATCTCCTGCAGAACGGCATTTTTGGGAGGCCTGCTCACCTGCTCTCATTTATCTCTCTCTCTCTCTCTCTCTGTGTCTTGTCCTCTGTCACCTCCCTGCAAAATGCCTTCTGCCTCCTCAAACCTCCCTTCTTCAAGGCGCGCGCGCGCGCCAGAGAGAGAGAGAGAGAGAGAGAGAGAGAGAGTACAACACATGGCATTCACAATTTCACACATGTATGCAGGAAAGCAAATGTCACTTGAAGTGGCACGGTCAACCAGTAAGCTAGCCTTGGGCACAGACCACTGGTTGCATGAGCTTTTCTTTGGGGCTGGCAATTGGCATCGCATGCCTGCTGCACTGTATCAGTATGCATGCATTGCAGCTAGCTAGCATGCTACACCAACACAATGGGATACGCATGCTTCAGTCGTGCAGCTGCTAGCTACCTCTGGCTATTTTCTGTATAGAGCATATACACATGCATTTAGTGCAAGAGCCATTTCCTATGGTGTTTTTCCATGCATGAGCATCTCGTGTTCCTTTTAGAGTTTAGAATAGACAGAAAAAAGAAGCCCACAGGTAAGTCTTCAAAATAGAGATGGTAGGATGTGAACCCTAGTATTGATCAGGACAAATCGGGTGCCACGTCCTTGCCTACCATGTGCCTGCATTTATCCATTATATATAGTCATTGAGCAACATATATTAACCCATTATGATCATGATCTCACCAGTCACCACAACTGTTCTGTAATCTACACTGACCAGTATCTGGTCAGGATATGAGACTGATGGTGTTGCATGCTAGCTACTCATTGCCCTAGCATGCAGCCTAAGTCTAAGAGAGGTCCTGGTGCTATCTAGCTGCTGCAGTCTACACCTCTGGAGCAAGCAAAGTGTTGCAGGAAAGAGGTGTACTGCATGCTTGTTTAGGGCCACTTCTAGATTCAACTTTCTACTACCAAGGTCAGAGAAGTCAAAGGCAAATGTATATGTGATCCCAGCAAAATTACACTTACCAAGGTCAAGTCGATCCAGCACAAGTTATCAGTTTTATGTTTTATCCACTACATTTTAACACTCCATATAAACGAGTCATCGTAATTAATGGAAAAGTCAGGGACAAGAGAGCAACACTGGATCACAATGCAGCAAACCACACCGACTAGGATACATACATATTTGGTTCGACTTTGTGGATGGTACAAAAGAGATAAAAACATCAACAAATTAAACAAAGCAGTACTAATTCAAGAACTCCTTTCTCTTCTGCACGTAAAATGGAGTAAATAGCATAAGCCCTTCCAAGGGTCATTAGATATTTCACCAGTTTAGTCTTCAGCTGTTGGTGGGGTCCTCAATTTATTTACCTGGGTTATTGACACAAGTGCCACAAACTTGTGTTAGAGGACCAAAAAAGAAAGCAAAGGATTGAGCACAATTTGTATGCATCCCCTTAATTTGCACAATCATTCTAGCCACCAAAGATAAACAAATCTAGTGGCACTGTTCGCAAACTGTGGCCACTGGCGAATACAAAATAAAATACATTGCTATTTTTTTTTTCTGATACTGTATATACAGAGAACTCCAGTTTACTTGATTTCTACAGTAGATGACGACAGCACAAAAATAATTGTGTGACCAATAGGCTGACCATGAATCCATGATCAGCTAGATGCAGGTTGGCGCACAGACAAAGATACAGAAAGCTTAATACTCATGATTTTATTTTATTTTTCCAACCTTTCTTGTTGCACTTAACTTTAAGTTTGCATGCATTTATCGTGTATGGCATGAAATATCAAATGGTGCACGTATCCAAATTCCAAAGGCATCTACCACTGGAATACACACACTCTTGCATGCATGCATGGTTCCAAAATCATATTTTAGGTTTTAGCACGGAGTTTCTAATCCTTCTGCGCCCGTAAGTACGCGAGTTCTAAACTTCTAATATCAAATGACAGACTGAAAAATAGCTATCACAAGAGAAGTGCGTTTTTGCAGTAAACCCAAACATGCATGCCATGCATGCAGCATGCTCCGGCACGTGCGCACACACCATTAATTTACCATGGCTTGTGTGGTTAATCACAGCACAGTACTGTTGCTATAACCCCCAAGCTAGATGATCTGTAGTTTCAGACTTCCAGTACGACCATGATCAGAAGAGATCAGTGTCTATGGATCAAGATAAAAATAAAAAACTCCCTTAGTTTTCATTTACTCGACACTTTTTTTGGGTACAACGTGACCAAATTGTAAAACGAGGTAGTAAAGTAGGGGAAATGTGTAGGTTCAACAGGGATAATTTGGGAAAATTCATCTCGGGATTGGGAAAGTGCCATAGAAACAAAAAAAATTGGTCAAAATGTCGAGTATTCAGAATTGGAGGGAATTAATGTCACTAAATTCTGGATAACTAGAGTTTCAGTTTCCATCTCTTCGTACATATCCTGCACAACGCATCCTCACATTGCTAAAAGTTTTTCTCACTGTAGGGAATGTATGGAATGCATGCACACATATATAGCTAGCTTAACAGTGAGTGCTCAACACTCAACAGTAGGCAATCAGAAGACAGATAATCTTGACGCGTATACTCATCGGTTGAATGGAGCTAGAGTACATGAATGTTTAAGTATGTATCAGTTGAATGGAAAGTAAACCAACAGGCCAGGCACATTACCAACTTAATTGTGCATCACAAAACAATAGTTGCACAGTGCCTATAAATGAATCCAAATTAATTAGCAAATTAAACCACTTGGGATTCGCCTAGCTAGCTAATTAACTAGCATCCTTATCAGGCATGCATGCATCTCAGTGCTAGTACTGTTTACTAATATATGAAATGACCCAAACTAATTAGCAGATCATGAACAGTCATACATATGAGAGCAAAATAATACTAACAAAAGAAAACCATAAAGAAAACCTAACAATTATGCATGGGAGCAAAGGAAAGTCGAACCTGCCAAAGATCGATCGATCGAGCACTCCACTACTGCGCGGCGGTGGGCCGCTCGTCCCCGCCGGCCGTGCTGGGCTTCAAGAACGGCCCGCCGCCGAGCGGCCCGAGGCCGGACACCGGCCCGCCGCCCATGGCCGACGAGTACCCGAAGTCGTAGCCGCCGCCTCCGTTCACGCCGAGCCTCGCCACGGTATTCTCCCCTTCGTAGCTCCTGGCCAGCATCTGCAAGGACGCGAACTGGTCGTGCCCGAATCCTGCCCCGCCGCTGACAGCGCCGATCGCCGCCGCCGTGGAGTGGCTAATGTTGATGAAGTTCTGCGTGCAGTTCGGAACCGTGTTGCCGATGAAATCCGCCATCGACGGCGGCCCGTTGGACCCCACGGGCGCAGAAGCCGCCGCCGCGGCAGCTGCCTACACGGAAACGAAAAGCACGCAAAACTCACAATATGCAACACGTATCCGTACACGACTACAAAGTACAAACATACTATCTTCTACCTTGGATGTAGGTCTTGTATTTTTGTGTATATATATGTAAAACAAGCAGGGTGTGTGTATGTATATATGTATGAGTATGACCTGGTATTTTGAGAGTTCGTATCTGGCGCGGGTGAGGTCTTGCTGGAGCTGGCGGAGCTGGTGCTGGAGGACGGAGATGACGCCGACGCAGCCGTAGACGGGGTCGCGGAGGCGCATGTCGGCCTCGTAGGCGAGCGAGTTGACGGCGTCCTCCCGCTGGTAGGGGTGCAGCTCGTTGAGCAGCTTGGTGACGTTGCTGGCGCCGAAGACGCGGTGCACGTGCACGAACTTCTGCGGGTTGTCCGGCGGGAAGTAGGGCGCGAACACGCAGTCCGGCTGGCACTTGCGCCGCAGGAACTTGCACGCCGCGCACGGCGATCCCGTGCTCCCGGAGCTCGCGCCGACCACCGACGACGAGGCCACGGTGATCACGGAGCCCGATGAGAGCGGCACCGACGACGCCGACGAGGAGGCCATCGATCGATCTTTCTGGAAGAAGATCTAGACAAGAGAGAGAGAGAGAGAGAGAGAGAGAGAGAGAGAGGCCGTCGGTGAGGGCTTCTGTTATGGAAAGTTTGGTATGCGAAATTAAAGAAACAAATGGAAATGCGGGGAAAGAATCATGAATTTTATCCTTGCTAAATCTGAACAGCTAGCACTGCCGAAATGACATGAAACTATTATAAGAAAGCACATATTATTCTTCATCCCCTCTACAAAATAAGGAAATAATAAATAAAAAGAGAGTAAATGTACAGTTTTCTTGAAAAGGAACAAGAAAAAAAAAGTTTCTTTGTTCGTCGATTTGTTCCAGCTATCCATGATCTTTACTTTCTTTTCGTTTTGATGTTTGCAAAAGTGAAAGCTAGCTTCCAAGGTTCTTGCGCACATATGCTATCTGAACACTAGAACAACAAGAGACTAGCTAATGTAAACATTTCTGTTTCTTGGGATCAATAGACAAAGGCTTAGACTTAGTTAATAGCTGGGAGCCAAGAAATTAGAACACGAGAAGATTAAAGAAACTAAGAGTGAAATTAAGAGTAGTGGAAAGAAGATAAAACAAAGAAACAAAAGCGAAACACTATTGGATCGGACGCCGACGTACGGTGCAAAGTACGCACCCTTTTCGTGGGACGAAGTTGTCTGCTCACTTCGTGCCGCTACCGCTGCCGCGCGGTTCGCCTTGGCTAACTCTTGCGGCCACCCCCTATCTCTTCTCCACTTCCTCCCCTACACTCCTACTTTTCTTCCTTAACTTCCTCCTATTTAGCTGCTGCCTTGCTGAATCTTTTCCTCACTGGCTTCCTTTTTCCTCTTTCCTCGTCTCGTCTCTAGCTATCTGGTGCTGGTTGTTTGTTTTAGAGAGAGAATGGAGTATGAAAGTGATGACCAAAAGATGGTGAGGTGTGTGGTATATGTTGATCGAGGGAAGGGGAGAATATGGGGGTGGAGGGTTGAAAAAAATGATTTCTGTTTTCATTATTGGGTGGTGGGCTATACTCCCTCCAATTACAACATAGAGTTTACCTACAACGCGTGCGGTCAAATCGTATTAATTTTGATCAAATATATTATTTAAAATATATAGTTTGTATGTACTAAAATAGTATAAGTAAATTTATAACAAAAAATATTTTAATAATATTACACTTTTATAATTCCTTAAAAAAATATGATGACAAAATTTAGTGGTTAAAGTGGCATCATGTTGACTTTGAAAAGTAAAAAATACCGAGGATCCAACGGCTATACATGACCGAGGAAACCGCTAAACAGATGACATGGCACAAAAATGGACGCCGATATAATCCGAGAAGCGGGTACATCCATCCGATGGTGAAGCATGGACCCACTTTGATGTGATTCATCGTGAGAAAGTCAGAGGCTCAGAATGTACGTGTTATACCGGCAATGATGGGTTCAACTTATGGAATGATGGCGCCCCATACACTTGTTGGCCCTGTTCGTTATCCCCTCAATCTCCCCGGCTGTCTCTCTTCCAACGATGTAACATATTCTTGTCGTTGATAATTCCCAACACCCGGGAATAATATGGGTGTGTTCATGGAGCCTGTGATTGATGAATTGGTCCGTGCTTGGGAGGAAGGGGTATGTACATACGACCGAGCTACAAAGAGAAACTTCAAAATGCATGTTTGGTACCACTACTCCCCGCATGACTTCCCTGCCAGATGGGATTTTTCATACGGTGTGTTCACTGAAGTTCCCATGCCCAAGATGCAAGGCACCAAGTTCATTTGGTTGTCAAGGGTGGCAAGTATTCTTCGCTCGACAAACATCGACAATTCCTCCTCTTGACCAAGGTCAATCAAGAAGGTGGTTTTGTGGGATATGGTGAGCAACATGCATGGACTCATAAGTCGGGCTTGTTGAGGCTCCCTATTTTGATGACCTTCTTCTTCCACATAACATTGATGTAATGCACATCAAAAGAATGTCGCCGAGGCACTTTGGGCAACAATCATGGACATTCCCGATAAGACAAAGGACAACATTAAGGCTAGAGTGGATCCGCAACGTTATGCGATAGACCAAAGCAAGAAATGAAGCCTCCTATAGGCGGCAGGACATGGAGAAAGCCTAAGGTCAATTGCCTTGACCAGCCCCAAAGGAGGGAAGTACTAGAATGGTTCCAAACGTTAATGTTCCCCGATGGGTATGCAAATAACTGAGGAGGGGAGTGAACTTATCTACTATGCGAATCAATGGGCTCAAGAGTCATGACTACCACATATGGCTTGAGCGCTTCTTCCGTGATGGTTCGAGGCTATGTCCTCGAGCATGTCCGCTAGTGCCGGCAGAGTTGAGCAATTTCTTCCGCCACTTTGTGCCAAGGAGTTATCTCTGACCGTGATTGCGACTTGGAAAGAATGGCACCGTGTTGGTCTGTAAGTTGGAGAAGATCTTTCCACCCGCTTCTTCAATCCGATGCAAGATTTGATTTTGCACCTCCGTATGAGGCACGAATGGGGGCCTGTGCAGGCCGCTGGTGCTATCCAATTGAGAGATGTCTAAAGGTTCATCGAACTAAATGTAAAAATAAATGCAAAATTGAGGCTTCCGCTGCAGAGGCATACATTTTGGAGGAGGTGTCAAACTTCACAACAACGCACTATGGTGACAACCTTCCTAGCGTGCACAATCCACCCCTCGTTACAATGTCGGGCGAAAATGAATCGAACCTCAAGATTTTCCGAGGGCAACTCTCGAAGTGCAAGTGATGCGACCCCAAGACCTTGAAACATGAAGAGTGGCGACTATCATGCTATATGTGTTGAACAACCTTCCAAGTGGAGCCGCACATGCGTAAGTTGTCAACAAACTTGTTCTCGAGTAGTCACTATTCTCGCATCCAAATGATTACATTTACGCAATGACGTTGATGACAACATTGCTCCTTCGAATAGTGTCGATTATATGGACATGGTCGACATCGATGATGAGACTTATGATCCAAATTTAATCCCGATCATTCGATTATTTTTAATACATGTAATACTTTGTTATTTTCTAATTATGTTTTGTTTATTTTGCATCTCTTTCTAAGTACGCCTTGTTTAGCAGGCTTATTGGTTTACTCTTTTTAATTGCGTGTGATTGAACAAAGATGGTGGGCTGTATGAGGAACGAAGGTCGCTATTAAAGACGCCCGATGCAAACTGAAAGCAATGGGGAGCAGGAGTAGGAGGAGCAGGAGGAGCAGGAGCAGGAGCACTCTTGAGGGGAGCGGAGGAGGAGCGGAGCGGGAGGAGGAGGAGGAGCGGGAGCGGGAGCAGGAGGAGGAGCGGAGCGGAGGAGGAGCGGAGGAGGAGGAGGAGGAGGAGGAGGAGGAGGAGGAGGCGCAGGGGTTCCGCTTCCTCCTGTTCGCCGGTGTCCGGTTGCGAGGTCCTCGACCCTCCCGAGGCGACCGATACTCGTGAGAGACGCCACGATTCAACCCATCGGGCTAGGTAAGTAACTTTAGATGTTATCACTACTTTTTCATTTGATATGTTGAAAATCACAATATAAACTAATAATTTATCTTAATCACTTGGGCGGGGTTGACGCCAGGTCGCAGTGATCACAAACGCCATGTCAATGGCATCCTGGTCTTTGTGCAAAGCTACACTTCCCGGCCCGGTTGAGTTTGGCGAGGGCGTGAGCCGCCTACACGTGGGAGCACTACGCCGCCTTCCCGATTTACCGGACGGATGGCGGTGGTATTCGCCAACAAGGCGGCGCGGTGACGGCCGAGCCAGGTAAGTCTTCCTCGCACTACATTGCTCAATACATCGCATTCATTGGACATTCTTGAAATAATGACGGATACACATGGGCCGAGTACGATCCGAGCACCTGTGATCTTGATGGAGAAGTCGCCATGAGGGTGGGAGGAGGCAAGAAGCATGGGCGGATCGATTGGCGACAACACACTCGACACGGCCACTACTCCCACTCTCTCCCAGATTCGATCAAGGAGCACGAGCTCAAGCCCGCCATACGCCACGCCCGACACCGCATGACTCCCTGATGGAGGCACTCCTGTGTTATTTCTGCTTTATTCGCTGCTCATTAATTTTTACATACCTTTGCTTTGCATTGTAACATTGGGGTGGAATATTGTAGGCCCAATTGGAAGAAGAGAAGATGCTACGGAGGAGATGGCGGCGAGGATGGAGGCCGATCGGCAGAGGAATGAGGCCGAGCGGCAGAGGATGGAGCAGACAACTTCCTTTTACGACGTGAGGGATTAATTAAGGAACAAATTGAGGGCTTCAGATTTTTAGTGTTTTCCACTATCACCCTGATTCTCTGCGATTTTTTATATAGTTTTTTCACACTGTAGTGCTTAGTATTACTAAAATTCAGTTCTATTAATTATGGGGTGTTCAAGCTATTTGATTATAGAAATACGCAAACAGTATATTTTTCATACAAATTAGCTGTACATTTCGACTAAGAGTGTTTAGGGGAATAGTTGAATGTCTAACCATCGGTTTTCCCTGCGATATTTGTGTGCCAGTGATGTTTTTATGTGGCTTCGACATCTTCTACTACTCAAGCGATGGCTTTCTCCCTTTCTCTTCCTCTTTAAAAAGGATTTCTAGGTTGTGTTGAAGTACGGGGGGTGGGGGATGAAGCTCTTTGTCAGAATTTTTTAAAAATAATCTATTTTTATTCAAAATTATAAAATTATACCTGTAACTTTTTTTTACAGAAGTATACCTCTGTCGCCGAACCGTTGGGCGACTGGATCCAGTCGCCCAACGGCCAAGCAACAATAATGCCGTCACTGAATGGTTAGGCGACAGAGACGAAATCGGCCAATCGTCGGACGACAGGTTCTGTCGCCCAACTGGTAGGCGACTGCATCTCTATCGCCCAACGGTTCGGCGACAATAGGCTGGAGGCTGGTTTTTTTTTATTTAATCCTTTTAAAAAATATTTGGAAGTTAATCCTTCTCGAGCTACCCATAACTTAGAAGTAGAGAATCTTTCTGTAAACCATATATAAGACCATCCTTTTAACTGAGCGTAAATACATATATGGACTGAAAATATTTTTGTGGATTGAAAACCTTTGACACTTAAGCTATATATCATTCACAAACAAGCTAGAATCTACACAATATTTCCAGGCCTTGCCCCAGAAGTGATATATGTTGTTGGATGCCTTTATAATGAGGCTGGGAATAACACAGAAGAATTGAATGCAAAAAGACAAGGAGATTTGATGTTGTGAATTAAAATAGACTTTATAATGAAGCTAGTAATAACACGGTGCATAGGGTTTGGTTACGTGCATAAGAAACAACATCATGCATGACGCAACAAACCGAAGTACTCCTACGATATATATGCACCTTTTTGGAATGAAAATAGATTCGACATTCGACTGGGGACTAGTACAGAATGACCCGACCTACTGCGTGGACCGGACCCATTTTACCTTCCTTGCTAGCTTGGCGTTGAACACCTCGCTGGCCTCTTTGGCCTTGGCCGCCATTTCCTTCTTTTTCTCGCACTCCCTGCGCTTGCACGCCTCGAGATGAGCTTTCGTCTCCCGACGTATGCACTCGTTTTGCTCGTCGTTGCAGCGGTCCTCCTCCCGGATCTCGCGGGCCCTTTTGACATTCCACTCCTCGTAGTCAAGAGTCCACTGGTCATGTGAGTGGATCTCTTGGTTGATCCACTTGCGGTAGCCACATAGCGGATCCGGGGACTACGGGTAGATGGGAGATGTTGTTAGTGCGCACTTTGAAAGAGAAATAGTAGGAGAACACACTGTAACTAGTTCTTACCGGTTGCCGATAGCTGCTCGTGTCCCAACGTCTGTCAGGATAGTCACTGGAGTAGTTCCCACAGCCCGAGTAACGCATGCCTAGGCTCAGCTGCTGCTTAGACTTGAAGAACTTGCATGGGTCCCTGCACTAATAGAGGGGCGGTGTCTCCTCCTCTGGCGGGTGTTGCGGTGAACACTCGGTTGGAACGTTCTGGTAGGAGTTGCTGCTACGGGGGGCATCATTATGGAGAGTTGCCATCCTGGCAAGCTCCTCTTGCTAGACTCTGGCCGCAGCAGCCCTTGCTTTCTCTTCCCGGGCCTCACCAGCCCTTGCTAGTTTGCAGATCTCGTTCCACTGCCTTTTCATGTTGTCCATCCCGGCGTGTGGATCAAGCTCTGGTGTAGTGTTGGGTTTGGTTGTGTAGTGTTCTCTCCCATATCTCTTCCACCTCCTTTTATAAGCTAAAGGGTTGGCATGTTGTGGTTAATCTCATGTGAGTAGCTTGTGAGACAGAGTGTTGCCTTGTCATTATGAAAAGTTGCTGGCGAGGCAGAGTGTTGCCACGTCTTATATTGCAGGGAGCTGTCATGTCCTGCTTTACAGTGTCCTGTCTTTTCGCTCTGAAAAGTTGAGGAGGTATAGTGTTGTCATGCCGATCTGAAAAGCTGGAGAGGCAGAGTGTTGTGATGTCTTACTATGCAGAGTTTTGTCACTTCCTGCTTTGCAGAGTCATTTATTTTTGGTCTGAAAAATCGAAGAGGTTAGTGTTGTCAAGTCGATCTAAAAAGTTGGCGAGGCGTCTGGTCTTGTCACTGCGCAAGGCTGTCTCCTTTGGTCTTGCCACTACGCAAAGCTGTCTCATTTGGTCTTGTTTCTGCACAAAGCAGCCAGCCCCGTCTAGTCTTGTCATCTGCAAGCTAACTCGTGGGTACCCGCTTTATTAGCCTCCCCGTCATACAGTAACATACTGTGCATTAAGCTAAAGGCGTTGATATTCATTGGACAAACATGCATTGCACAAATGAGTATACATAAGAACATAAAAGTATTACAGGTATCACACATTAAGTGCAAAATTTAAGTATCACATAACGAACAAAAGTACAGCCAGCACAGGGGGACGCCCCCTACAGGTATGGCACGCGAGAAGGCATTCAAAGGGAAGTACGACATGTCGTATGCGCCCTGCGTGTGCTACGTGTGGAAGGCAAAGGAGTCCGGAGGACCGATGTATTGCGACACTGCCTGTGTATGGGGCTGTGTCCAGTCGGACCCTCTGGCATCCTCAGGCCGCGGCGGTGTCAGACGTGGCCTAGCCGAGCCTCCCGCCTCATCAGGGCATACCGCACGTGGGCACGCTGACTCTCTCGCCTGTTGTGCTGCTGGATGGGACGGCGCCGGCAGACGTATCGACCGTCGACCAGGCGTAACCGTGTCAACCTACGGGAGCCTGGTGCACGACAACAGGCCGACAACACATGTGACTTGAACAGCCGCACGACAGAAAGCCTGGGCCGCCTCCTCGCGTGTGACCTCCACGCCGTCGGTGATCCTCTGAAACAAGGAGCGGCAGTCCCTCGCAATCTCAGCATTGATGCTCACCTGCAACGAAAACACGACAGGCTAAAAACTGTAAGTGGGGATGCCACAAGTGAAGTTTTCGAAGTAGGATGTAACGTACCGGGCGGTGCACGTCCTGCATGAGATGCACAGGGTATGTGTTGGTTGGTGCCGGGACGCGTGGTGCGGGCTGTTCGGTAGCAAGTAAGCTTGGTACGTGTCTAAGGAGCGTACCAGCGAGGGTACTCGCCGACGCGGCCGTGGTAGTAGGGGTGTCCTTCGCACACGCCTTGCGGTAGCGCCTCCCACCGCCCCTACCTGTATCCATCCTACTCCCCTAGTCTGTGCCGTGGCGAACTCTCTTCCTACTGTGTCTGCAAGACGTAACATGTAGTTAGAAGTGGTGTGTACGAGACGACAACACAAACAGGGACATCTATGCCGATTACTCACGCGTGCACGTTGTCGGCATCGCCACCGGACCGCATCGAACCACCGCCAGAGGCGAATCGGGCGATCACACGATGCGCCCTGTAGCCCTCAACGAAGACGTCGAACACAAGCGCCCTGCGGGTCAACCAGTAGTCCGGGTTGTGTAGGCACAACGAGGAAAGGCCGTGAGGAGCGCGGGCCTCTAACTCCTGAGGGGAGTATGGCTCCTAGTGCACGTTGTTCGTCGTGAGCAGGTCAAACTGCTCCACGAACGGCTCGTACGCCTATGTGAAATGCACGTGCGCGAACTGTACCTGCAAGGAACAAAAGCTGTTAGATAGGATGATTGGTTATATGAAGAAATTAGTCACGCGACAAAGTACATACCCGTCGCCAGCACCAGAGAGAGCCCATTGTGGCCCGGTCCACCTCGTCCGTGTTGTACATCTCCTGTCCGTATGGAGCACTGTCGTCCAACAGGGGTCATCCGAGGCAAAAGCGCTCGAACGACCATAATTGCAGTAGGAGAGGACACCCCATGAGGATGGAGTTCGGCCTCGACCTGCAGCATGCATCGCACAAGCTACGATAGGTGACGGCAAGTGCGACCGAACCCCAGCTGATCTGGGGGTGCTCCCCATTGGCGATGGCCTTGGCGTACGCGATGAGCCGCGCATCAATGGTGTCGCCGTGGCAGCTGGTGAACAGCACCCAGCCAAACATCAATAACAAGTAGGCCTCGAGGTGGCATGACACCTGATGGTCGTCCTTAGGTAGGGTCCATCCGCTCGACCTGTACATACAAGGAAAAAGATAGTAAGACTGTAGTACGGAAAGGAGACATGGTGTACCCAATGGGAACGACATCCAGCACGTACCCGGAACTGCAACAGCCACCGCAAGGGCAGGTCGTGCCTCTGTGCCTCCGGGAAGACGTAGTACGCGGCCGCAGGCGGAAGGACTCCATGAAACCTGGCTAGAAAGTCATCGCGCCAGTCGGCTGGATCCTCCCGCGCGAAGGCAGCACCTCCCACGATAGGGAGGCCAAGCAGCAGGGAGATGTCCTGCAGAGTAGGGGTCATCTCCCCGAATGGGAGATCGAAAAGTGTGAGTCTCCAACTGGCACCGGTCCACGAGAGCTGTCTGCAGGGAGCGGCAAACGGGAAGCGTCATGACCGCTCCGGCCCAGCATGGATGTCTCCGTCATCGCTGACCATGGGTGCTGTCGGCTTGTCCTCGTCTTTGGCCTGCACCATCGGGGTGAGAGGTAGTAGACCGGCAGCGCTGAGCCTGCAAAGCAAAAAAGGTCAGTACAAAAGGTACGTATGGCGAGAAGATAGTGTCGACGTATGTTAACTTGTCTGTCTAGTGTGGGTATAGCCTCTAGTCCACCCAAGGTGTACACGTGTGGGACATGATGCGACGCGTGATGTACATAGCCGGTCGATGCGCTCCTCTAGGAGGCTGAAACTCCAATCGGATCTGAGAGGGCCACGAGCCATACCTGCAAAACAATTTCAAGTTAGCAAATACACACAAATAAAACATCAAATGTAAAGGAGTAAATTTAACTTGTAAACACACAAACAAAATAGTACTTGGCTACCATGACAGTACTTTGAAAAGTAATGAAATGTCCCTATGCTCTCCTTCATCAACCTGTCATGTAGGCTCACCATGCAGTGACTGATCTTCCTCTCCTGCATCTACCACGTTAGCCTCGTCACGAGCAACATCCTCCGAACGCTTCGTAACACCGGCCTCCGGGTCCTCTTCTTCACCAACATGCTGGGCGCCCAAGCTGCTCCCACCACCCGGATGATATCCGTCGGCAGGGCCCTGTACAGCTTCTTTTGGGCATGCTTGCACAAGCAGCACTATGGATATCGTGGGGATATGTGCATGATCTTAGGATAATGAGTCAATTGGCAATGGCGTTGTTGGTTTGCAAAATCTCGCATTTTCAGAAACGCTCCTGTGCTGTCAGGTTACAGCCGGTCCGACCGGCCAAGCCGCCGGTCAGACCGGCCGTGTGGCAGTCCGAGCGGCACGCATTGCCGGTCCGACCGGCAACAGTTGATGATGGATTTTGGGGCTAGGCCAAAAATAGGTTGTGAAGGCATGAGAGGGGAGTCTCTTGGATGTGGTCACATAATTTTTGGAGCTCCCAGTCAAAAGTTCTATTCATTTGAAAATTCCAGAGAGTTTCGGATTTTCAAGTTGAAAATTTGGCTAAGTCATTTGGAGCGGTGGACCGGCGTTATGAAATCGGTCGGACCAGCGTGAAATCGGTCCGACCGGTGGGTATGGTAGTCAGACCGGCTTCCACTTGAACTTAGGCCACTTTGACATTGTTGTGTTTTGATGGTGTCTATTGTATGAGTTTCAATGCTTTATTGTTGCATATTGCATTGTTGAGCTAATGTGGGTCAAGTTGTGAAGAACTTGTTCCCGGAGACGATTTCTTTGTCTATTGCTGTGCAGGTGGCTTGCAGGTCAACGACGTCAACGGTGAGGAGGATCGGGAGTAAGTTTGGAGAGCTGAGGTCCAGAACGATCATGGATGCCAGGTGAGGTCGTGTGACTCAAGCATGGTGCAGAATGGACAAGATGGTTCGAACGGGCAGTTCGTTGTAGCTGGTTCGATCAAGTGGCGCGGGGTCGGTGCAAGTGCCTTGGAGGTTCCGATGGGATTCGGACGGGAGAGACTTGCCGACATGATGAGAGCTACTGATCAACCTACACGTGGCGAAGCAGGCGATTGCTTCAACGGATTTGTGTGTGTGTGTGTCCCATTTGTATTGGGCCTTAATGGGAGCCCACTAGAAACCCTAGGCCTTCCTATAAATAGAGGAGGGAGTTGGAAAAACCATTGAAGCATTCATTTGAGAAAACCCTAAGTTTGCTATGGTTTGGAGAGGAGAGGAGAGGCTTGGGTTTAGAGAGAGATTTATTTGTGTGCTCTTTGATTGGGCTCTTATCCTCCTTGAGGGAGTGTCTTTGACAAGCAACATCTTGAATCAATAGATCTATGGATGTTTGTTCAAGGATGAAGTCTCATATGTTTTCTTATCTCTTTTGATGATTTTGGTGCTTCCTTGATCCGTTTGTTTTTGGTTGGTCTCTTGACCTCTTTTACCTTGCTATGATGTGTGGGAATACTCCTAGAACCATCTAAATCTTCAATCCCCCACAAGCAAGTTTTGGATTAAGTTTTTTATATTTCTAGGTTTTGAACACTTCTTTGGTGAAACCTCAAGAGATCAATTCTTTGAAGTGGATCTGGATGATCGTCGCTAGGAATAGGTCCCAGATATCCTTAGGGAGGTGTGCTCCAAGTTTGGTCAAGTTTCATTGGTTGAATCAAAAGTTGGACATATTTTCGTTTTGGATTTGGGCATTGTGCAGTGCTACTGGACTAAATCGGTCCGACCGATTTTATACCGGCGGTCAGATCGCTAGCCATTCGGACCGCCGGTCGGACCACCAGCTTTTAGACTGCCCGTTGGCAGTTGGTTAGACCGGTCTTGTAACACCCTGACCCAAAATCGGCTCAATGCCCAGCCCACCGTGGGGCGGACCCGCCCACACATAGCACCCCACTTACACTTTCGTCCTCGCTTCGTGTAAAAGGGTTAACCCGGAGGTGCTACGTTTGGATCCAATAGGCATTATATACTACTACAACTCACTTGAGACAAGCAATGTGGGACTAATCCCACCACACAACTCCTCATGGGCCACATGGGCCACACTACGAGCGCATCGGTATTACATTCACCCTCTTAAGGGGCGACGCCGACAAAGATACCGCATACGCTGCAAATGCCCGTAACCACCCCTCGAGGTACGCCCCGCGCCCAAAGGTCGGTGACATATGCCATGCCATGTGTCCACTCCGCCCACATGCGCCATGCGCCATATGCCCGCCCGCTCCCGCACGCTACCGTCAAATAAGGTTGATGCTCGATACCATCCGTAACACCTCGACCCAAAATCGGCTCAATGCCCACCACCGTGGGCGGACCGCCACACATAGCACCCCACTTACACTTTCGCCCTCGCCGTGTAAAAGGGTTAACCCGAGGTGCTACGCTTGGATCCAACAGCATTATATACTACTACAACTCACTTGAGACAAGCAATGTGGGACTAATCCCACCACACAACTCCTCATGGGCCACATGGGCCACACTACGAGCAGGCCGGGGTATTACAGGTCTACCTGAGATCAATTCCTTCTGTTGAGTCTTGTGGTTAAGGGGGTAATCGGATTCAGTACAAGGCTTCCTCTGTGCATTTACTGATCTTCTTAGCTTTGATTAAGGTGAAAAATCGAGAAAGCGTCTATTCACCCCCCTCTAGTCGCCTTTCCGATCCTACAAGCACACACTCGTATCCACGGAGCTGAAACCTTCTATAAAGCCCTTCCAGACAGCTGTGCATATTAGTCTTCTCAACTCCCATCTAATGTTCGTGGGAGACCGGCTCCAAAGCCCTTGTATGACGACACTGCACACCTCAGGGTCCAAGGAGAAGCTGGAGTGAGCCAGTACATCACATCTACGATTCATGCATTCTTGTTGTCCGGGTGTACCAGAGTGGCTTGCGGAAAACTATTCAAGTCAACACCGTACGGACCATCACGAATGGTGCCATCATCGTAATGCACTTTCAATGTAGTGGGTACAGGCATGACTGATGTCTACCTGCAAATATTTCAAATATTGCAATTAGTTAGATCGCAATGAACGATATGCAAGTATCGCTGCACTGTAATTTACATTTGTACGGCCCTTCGCCTATCGTGAACAACTACACTACAGCATGGTCAAGGCGTCATTTATTCCCTAAGGCAGAGGCCACAATGAACGTGCAGTACACTATTCTGATTCAACCTGAAAACCGAGCTATTCCATACTAGCCATTATTCAATTTTGACGCTAACTTGCAATCTGAAATGCTACAAGTGGCGTTCTAGTCTTCTACAGAGCTATACCAATTACCTAAGTCTATTAGTTCATACTAATTAACCTGTACTAATTAGTCCATACAAATAATTCATTCTCCTCATACACTCGGCCAACTTTCTAATTATTCACTGAATAATAGTCGGTCAAAAATGCACCGACACAACTACAATACTTCTCACAAACAACACTACTTCTCCCTCACAGACTACTTTTTTCTCTAACTAAAGGTTTCTACCGGTGCTACTTACATATAAATTAACAACATTTCAATTTTCTACTTTTTTTCTCAAACTAAAATTTTCTACGGGTGCTATTTATACTACTATTTTAACACTACAAACTATTTACTTACTACAAAAAATACACTACAAGATAAAATTTTTTATCCCAATCTTTCCTACCCTTCTTCTCCCTCTCCCTCCCCCTCTCCCTCTCCTCTTCTTCTTTTCCCTCTCCCTCTTTCTTTCCTCTCCTCCCCTCTCTTTCTTTCTTTCGCCAGTCCCGCCCTTTCTTTCTTCCGCCAGTCGCTTGACCGGAGGCCAAATCGCGCGGCCTTTATATGAACCATACAGTCGCCTAATCGTTCGGCGTTTAGATGGCTTCTGTCGCCTAACCGTTCAATGATAGAACTTATCGCACAGTTGGGCGACTGCATTAATGTTGCCGAATTGTAGGCCGACTGCATTATTGTCACTTGGCCGTTGGGCGACTGGATCTAGTAGCCCAACGGTTCGGTGACAGAGGTATACTTTTGTAAAAAAATTGTAGGTATAATTTTGTAACTTTGAATAAAAAATAGATTTTTTTAAAAAAATTCCTCTTTGTCATTGGCCTTTGAGCTGGTGGCACAGTGACAACAACGCGGGAGGTGGCGATAAGCCGAAGAGGGCAATGTGGTGGCGGTGCCGAAGAAGGTGAAATAGTGATGGTTAGGGTTGGGACTTGAGAGGAAGATGGGGCTTTTTACTGGGGAGGGATGGAGATATCTAGGCCGTCCAATCTTGATAGGATGGTCTAAAATACTACCTCTTTTCTTTTTTACTTATCATTTTGGACAGTCTCCGATACACACCCTTAATCAATGCCTTTTCTAATTGCATGTTAGTATTAAAAAATTAAATATAATGATATGAAAGTATTTTTTATGAAAAGTACAACAATATCATTTCGACAAGACAAATCCAAATATTTTTGTGAATATTAACGACCAAAGTTTTAAAATGTTGATTGCATGCATTCTAAAATGGCTTCTAAAAGGAACGGAGGGAGTAGTTAGCTGAGTGTAGCATCCAAAACCTTTGCAAATATTTGAAATTATTAATTTTCTTTTATATGAATTATTTATTCCATGAAATCTAATTGATATGGCCTAATTAGATTTTTTTATGTTAATGCCTTAGTTTACAATAAACTTTTTTTTTCTGGTGATTGTGGATTGGCCACCACAAAGAGGTGCACCGGAGGGTTTGCCACTTCATTGTCTCACTTAGATGTTGTGTGCCCATCTTTGTAGTTGGAAATCATCGATTGCATTATATAGCTATGCTCTTAAGCTTAGTCAATTGCCGGGCTATCAATTTCCTTATGAGTTAATGTTTAGTGTTTGTACATTCTGTGTACATTTTAATAACATTTATAGTTCGCTTCCTGTATAATTTATTTTCTTGAACTGAAACACTACAGGAAAAAACTATCGGGCCCCAAATATGCAAATCTAGACCCTCTATGTATAATGCACTAGTTTAAAATCACGCTAGTGCATACAGTGTCAATATAGATGAATATCATTTCACATAAGATGAATATAGGAATAAATGACTAATTTGATTAATAAATAACAGTTGTGACCTTAAGGTCAAGTTTACACTTATTCAACCACGCAGGACTGACACTAAATAAAGAGACAACAGCGGAACAGAAACAACTCCAGCGGGAACCCATTGACTTGCCACAGACAACCAACTAGGATCAAGACCTAGCAATCACCCTCCTCATGAAACTCCTCCTCAAACGCAGGCGAAGACTTCTCCACTTCAGCTGAATGATTGCAGCAAGAATGGGTACTATGAGTACTCAACAAGTTGTACCACAAAATGCAATTATAAATGATGGCTTATCTCAAAGGAAATGACTTCTATAGTTATTTTTGCAAAAAAAAACAACATTTACAATTGAATACAAATAATAGATTGAAAGCGTAATTTAAAATAAATAAATAATAATTATTTTCACAAAGGATACGAAGCCTAATTAATTTCTTTCACACAACCATATGAGTTTAAATCTCATAGCTGCTCCTTCCCAAATGTTTTATAAAAATCTACCTCTCATATGAAATCCCAAATCATTTCCATGACAACGGATGCGACTATTCAAATAGATTTATTAACACTCTGCAGAGATTTGTATACTTTACCCACAAGATATAACTTTGTATACTTTACCCATAAGATATAACCAGTGCATCTAACACCAATCATAACAAAACCTTTCCGAAACTTCATCTTGACAAATTGACCCTTCCGATGTGTTTACCGTCGTACGAACCCTAACGAAGTACTTTGGTCCGACGCATATCATTGGACCTGAAGATGGTGAACCGCTCATAAGTGTGACCCGCCCACAGTAGTACACACCTCCACCCTACCACACAGTCTAACCTACATTCCTGAGTAGTCAATGCCAAGATTTCGTAGCTTACTAAGTTAGGCATATCCCATACCAGGCATGTAGTTGTGTAGTTATGTCTTAGTTCAATGACGTGCAAAGTTAAGTCCTTAAGTGACCAAGGCAAGATTGCCTAATTTCTAACCAAATGACCAAGATTCATATTTTCTCAAGCACGAAATTCCCATATCACAATTCTTTCCACTCGCCTCAGTCTAAATCTTTTCTTACCCTACTAGTTAATTGCAGCACATGCCATCAACGAGTAACAACATACAACACACAATTTTTAGACAAAGTTTCATAATCACTTAGTCAAGTTTAGATTTTTGCTACTCAAAATGATATCAATAATCCGTTGCATATCTAAGCAGACTATTCGTGTCTAACCAAACCACGTTGGTACTATAATAATACCAACTAAAAAATAACTAAGCTAGGGTGACAAAAGATCGTGGTAACATATTGAGCAAAGTGGATATAATCAAATAGGTGAATAGCTAATTCCAAAATATTTAAAGAATTAAATACTTGAAGTAATATACAATAATTTGAATCAAAGTAGTTAAAAAAACTAGGTTCAACATGATCAAAGGTACAACTTACCTTGAAACAAGTCTTGGTACTAGTCTTGAGCTTGATCAACTCCCTATTCCTCGAAAGCTCTCGAAGTATCAACGTTTACTCGCAAACGAAAGCAAAAACCCAAATAAATACAAAACAGAGCAACATATAAAATCCAAAATTGAAATAAAATATCAAAAATGTAGGGCTTGAATTTATATGAATTTAGAAACTTGACTGAGCTTAATCGGAGTTCGTATGAGTAAAAACAAGCCATTCGAAGATTTAAATCTAAGAAAAAGAGAAATAAAACACTATTTTGAATTTTTAGAATTTTCTTTCTAAAGGAATTTTTGAAATATTGCATCAGCATGACATCAGTAATGAATTTTAGAATTAAAATAAAATACAAAAATAGGAAATAGAGGCTGACAGGTGGGACCCTCGGGTTATGGGCTGGGTCCATGGCTCTGGTTTACTGGTCCATGGCTCACGAGTGTTTGGAACAATGGGCCTGACATGTGGGGTCCATATGTTAGTGGGTGGGTCTACCGTGGACTAAGTCCACGTGGATGCGGTTGCGGGAGAGGCTGACGCGGCGCTGACATGGTGGGCAAGTGTACACGAAGCTGACGTGGATGATGACATGTTAGACACATGGCTGACACTTGGCTCCCACATCAGCTCGATGGCGGTGTGGCTCGGGTTCTGATGGTCACCATCGTTCTGGGTCACAGCGGAGCAAGCGGAGGTGCACAATAGGTAGTTGGTGCGACGATGAACTCAACGGTGCACTCACGGACGGAAGGGGATGGTGGAGATGGTTGGCGGTGAGGTTGAAGCGGCGGAGGCACATGGTCGTCAATGAAAATTGGATTCCGGTGATGCTTCGGCGACTTCGAGGTGATGGCGGTGTAGATCTGCTCCTTGCGATCCCGACGGTGGTGACAATGAGGCTCGAGGTGCACTAACGGCGAAGGAACACGGTGACGAGGGTTTCAGTCATGACTTTTCTTCTTCGTGCGATTTCGGTGGCTAGGATTTGGGATTCTGAGCGCCGGCTTTGCGGTTGGGATGCGGAAGACGAGGGCTACCCCTCCCTTTATAGTGCGGTGGCCGGGAGAGTCCTTAACGCACACACCAAGAAATTCGAGCGGCGGCAGAGTCAGCTCATAACCAAGTTGGAGATGATGAATAGTTACTCGGTCGGACCTATATGTCAGCGACAGTGGCTAGAGTGAGTTTGCGTTGCCCATGCCATGTGTGCGACTGACAGGTTGGGCCAAGGGTGCGGGCGAGCGGGAGAGAGAGGATGGGCTGCGCACGGGATTGGGTTGGGCTTCGGGAAGAATGGGAATGGAATAGGAAACTCAACCCAGAGGTTTTCCTAAGATTTATAATAGTTTTTTATTGTAGAAATATCAGAAAATTCAAATGGCAAATTAAAAATAGCAAATGAACTCGAAAAAATTCCAGAAAAATATGAAAATATTCCCAAGTACAAAGAACTCAAATAAAATAATTTTAGAATTAATTGATGTTTTGATTACTCACATTAAATTATTTTGACATTTGAAAGTCTCATTTAAGCTTTATTAGATTCAAATAAAAGTCAAAAAGGGTTTTGAACTCAGAAAATTAGGATGTTACAAAAACACCTAATGGTTATTATTTATTATAATTTTGATTGGACTTTCTTTTCTTAATTTTTGAAGAATTGTCACAAATAGTGCATAATTACACAGATAAGTATGCCTGGTGTGATATCCCGATACAGATTGGCTATATAACTATATTAGACTAAATTGCACTATATTATAAGATTATTTATAAATATATTTATATATTTTTTGTATTATAATGTAGAATTTGTACTTTCCCAATGGTAGTATCCGTCCAATTGATTTTTAGTCATTAGAAAATAATGGATTAGTTCTGACCTTATATATATAGCCTTTAAGTTTTAAGATTATCCTAATAAACAAACACTGCATCAGTTGCCTATTTCAATATCAAATCAAAAGTTTACTCTGTGATCATAGGGTCTATATATGGTTCGATTTAATTTGAATATAAGAAAAATGACTAAATTAAATGGTCATATGTTCTTGTACGTAATAGAAGATCCAAAGCATATCCTACAATAACCCTTGCATACCAATCCCTAGATAATCTCACTAGTCTCTACTACTCATCCTGGCCCTTCCTCTCGTCTCTTGACACTAACACCTCAAGAACCCTAGCTAGCCATCTCTATTCCCAATCTCACTTAAACTCTGAATACTAATAAAAGATACCAGACTAAAATACAATATATCATTTAATGCATGTAGCAAGAATATACATGATTGAGGCCCCTCTGTCCTTTTCTCACCAGTCATCACTGCTCAGCCTTCTCACATTCAATTCCATGATGGTCACAACTCGTATTGCGTGGGCACTATCATCATGACAAGGTTAATTTGAAATTTGTAATGATGCATGCCGTAAACAATATAGAGATACCGACTGCTTGTAGATGTATTGCGCCTGCCTTGCATGACAAGCTGCGCATGCACGCAGGATCATATCGTGATCTTTTGGTTATGTATAGTCGAGATATTGTAGCATTAGTTCCCTTATGCTAACCATACACTCTACCTATATAAGATGTAATCTCGGTACAGCTGTACATATCTTGTATACACTCGTACCTATATAGTTGAATTAGTATAAGGCATGCGATTCTGCGGCTCTCTTCCCAAATCCTTTCATGGTATCAGAGCAGTGCTGCTCCTAACACCGCCATCCCTCCTCTCTTCCATAAAACCGATCGCCTCCTCATCGATCGCCCTCCCTCTCTCTCGTTTGATTACTCGTGGACATGGGTGACAACGGTGTCACCTCCAACCCGAACGCCCATCTTTGGGCACTAGCAATAGGCTTCGCCTCCATCAAATCCTTGGTGCTGATCAATTTGGACCTCAAGGCGCCAAACTACACCAATTGGCGCGGCCTCATTCTTGTCGCCCTTGGGAAGTTCTCTCTTGAAGACCACATCACCAACATTGAAGACAAGAAGGATGATGCCGAGTGGAAACGGCTCAATTGCATTGTCCTTTCCTGGATTTCTAGATCCATCTCCGCTGAAATCCTCAAGCTCGTGATGAATCCGACTACCACGGCTACCACTCTAGACCAATGTCGAGAATCTTTTTAGCGACAACAAGAAGGCGCGGGCCATCTCCTGGAGGCAAAATCCACTAACATGGTGCAAGGTGACATGTCCGTGATGGATTACTATCACAAACTCAAGATCCTCGCTGATTCCTTGGGGGACGTCAACCACACCATCAGCGATGAGACCCTTGTTCTCACCATGATGAAAGCATTGAATCCCAATTTCAGCCACGTGATGACGGTGGTGCCGCTCCTGACCCCTTTCCTAGATTTCTTCAAGAGGTCCATGTTTCTTCTCGAGGAGCACAAGTCTCCTGCCGAGAAATCCCACGCCACGGCCCTGGTTGCGGACTACAAAGCAAAGGGCGGTGGTGATTCCTCTAGCAGGCGCTCCACCAGCAACAATGGTAACGACAAGAAGAGTGTCAAGGGCAAGGCTGATGATCTACAACCCGTGGACTAGTGCCTTCACCATCTGGTTGAACACCTCCCCTGGTGTCCTCGGTCCGCGACCTAGGGCTGCACCCTGCCCTGCCATGTCATCGGTTCTGCTCCACGGTCTATAGCAGGGGATGCCACATGGCCTGCTCTTCGCTGCTGCCATGCCTCAACTTGTATACCCAGGTGTCTATGCATTGGGCCTGCTGCACACTGCTACAGTAATGATGTAGGCTACCGCGACACCGTTTCCTGCCATGACTAGGTTTTCTCCTCTGACTGGTGAGTCGACTTGGGATCCATCTAGATTGATCAACACCTTCAACACTATGACCCTCCAGCAGACGGTCTATAATGACTGGTTCACGGAAACGGGGGTTTTCGCTCACATGTCCTCAAACCCCGGTAACCACACCTTCCTTTTATCTTCCCCTAATTATCAGCATGCTATTGTCGGTAATGGATCATCTCTTGCCATTACTCACTCTGGCCATGCTGTCCTTTCATCTTTTTCTCATCCCTTTTACCTCTGTAATGTTCTTGTTACTCCTAATTGTTGGTGATATGCCCTAGAGGCAATCATAGAGATGATTGTATCACATCTATGTTTATGAGTAATTGAATAAATATTATTCTATTCCTTGAATGAATCATCATTGATAAAGATTAACAAGTATAGGACTTGTTGGTGAAGCTCTTTAACTTATATGACGTCGTTCTAAATGTATCCCTAGTTGGATATCACTGGTCGGAATACGAGTGACTCTATCGACCAGCACATGTATTGATTGATCATTAGTACAAAACATGCTATCATGGATGCTTCATCACAGACGGTTCCTCTGTGTTGTACTCATCACAGACACGTAATTATCACATATGGTTCCTTTGGAACCGTTCGTGATACTTACGTATCACAGGCGGTCTGTAAATAGAACCGTCTGTGATAATTCACAGACAGTTCTTAATCATAACTATCTATGAAAATCACATACGTCACAGACGGTTATTAAATAAAACCATCTATGAATTATCACAGACGGTTCTCAACAATAACCGTCTGTGATAGTGGAAACTTCACAGACGGCTCTCAACAATAACAGTCTGTGATATACTTTCCCGGCTAGTTAATAAATATACCATAAATTACAACAATGATACATGCACACACACACACACACACACACACACACACACAATCTTCTTCGGCTACTTGATATGGTCCAGAATGTGCTCCATCTTCAACTCTAGCATGTTCCAGATATATAATTATCACAGACGGTTTGTAAATAGAACCGTCTGTGATGTTTATCACAGACAGTTATTAACAAGAACCTTTTCTGATAATCGTTTTTTGCTATCATCCACACAACACAAAGAGTATGAGACAACAGCCATGCAAACTTCATCAAGCCTGCAAGTTCGAGAAGTATGGCAACCAGGAGATCGCATGAAAAGGCTATTTCGCTGGCATTTTTCCACACACAACTATAGGCCTCGGAGGTGCCCAAGCAGTATGAGGAGGATTCTACATGCTGTGTGGCACATCCGAGGCCTTCAGTTGTGTTTGGAGGAATGCTAGCGAAGTAGTCTCTTCATGCGCTCTCCTGACAGCCATGCTTCTTGAACTTGCAGGCTTGATCAATGAAGTTGGAGTGGCTGCTGTCTCATCCTACTCATGCTGCGTGGACCACCGTCGAAAAAAATAGCCGCATCAGAGATAAATGAATGCTAACCTTAGATCACCAAGAACAAATAGCAGATCTAGCACACTTGAAAATCTAAGGTATTTCTTTCACCAACGTGCCCCAGAGCCGGCCGCCTCCTTCAAAGCAGCCGCATATTATCACATTTCTCACTACAGATAGATCTAATTCTGAGGGGATGACCAGATATTTAATGGCGCATATCACAGATGATTCTTGTTAAGAACCGTCTGTGATTTGTATTGCAGATAACAGTTTTGAGCCAACGGTCTTAGAATGTCACAAACGTGTACAATTTCACTAGAAAAAGTGATACTTCTGATATATGATGCTAGTATGAGAAAAACATAATATTTTTTAGATATGGAAGGAACTATCACAGGTGGTTTAGTGGGATAAACCGTCTGTGACTCATATCACAGCCGGTTATAAACTACAACAGTCTGTGATACATTATTATAACATACAGTAATTAACAAAAACCGTCTGTAATGTTTACTTATCACATACAATTTGTAATTAGAACCATCTGTGATGTGTATCAAAGACTGTTATTAACAAGAACCGTCTCTAATAAGCACAACTACTTCGAAGAAGATGACGAGTACACCTAAGAAAGCAACCAAGCCCACCACGAAGTATGATCTTTTTTGGTTGTCATCGACCCAGCCATGGCTTACTTCATCGAACCTGACACACTCTACTGGACGCCATGCATGCTTTTTAAACTTGCAGGGGCTGGTCATAGCGGATTGTATTCTGGCTTGGCACACTCTTACTTCATTAGCATTCTCTTAGAATAGATCTTGGTACTGGACCTGGTCTTGGTGAACTTGCCAGGAGAGTGTGTCAGGTTCGATGATGTAGATCGTGGCTACTGTCTCATCACCTCATATTGGGTGGACGACAACTAAAAATAGATCATGCTTGGTGGTGGGTTTGGTTGCTTTCTTATAAGGTGTACTCGCCATCTTCTTCAAAGCAACCACATTAGAGGCAAAGGAATACTAACCTTAGATCACCAAGAACAAATAGATCTACAAACACACTTAAAAATCTATGATATTTTTTCCCACTAAATGCACCCTAGAGCCGACCGCCGCCTCCTTCAAAGCAGCCACATATATAACAGAGATAGTTCTCACTACATATAGATCTAGATCTGAGTGGACGACCAGATATTTAAAAGCACATATCATAGACGGTTTCGTGTTAAGAACCATCTGTGATACGTATACAGTTTCACAGAGGGTTATTGTTAAGAACCGTCTATGATATTTATCACAAAAGGTTCGTAACAATAACCGTCTGTGAGGCCTACGATTATCATAGATGGTTGTTATATAAAACCATCTGTGGTACGTATCACATATATTTCTTTTTAAGAACGGTCCCGATCGACTCCAGATAGATTTGTCTATAGTGACTCTAGATAGAACCGTCTACGCATGCGGCTGCTTTGAAGGAGGCGACTGGCGCTGGGGCGTTCGGTGAAAGAATTAAATACAGTAGATTTGCAAGTGTGTGCTTGTAGATCTATTTATTCTTGGTGATCTAAGGTTAGCATTTTCTTCTAATTATATGCATTATATAATCTAGGTTTATCATCCAAGGAGAGGTTATTAATTGGCAGTTGAGATTTACAAATATATAGAACAATGATCGATATATATATATATATACATTGACTTGCTCTGTATTGTGTAGTTGCGTGCATTAATCTATAATTTATGACGTGTGTAGCGCAAATGGACCGAAGCTAGATGTACGTTGAGAACCGTGTGAGTGAAGAGTACATTGATGGCGTGTCTGCTTTTATAAGAGCTGTCGAGCATGACATGTTGAAGAATGAGATAAAATTTATGTATTGTTCATGCATTGATTGTGATATTATGAAGATGTTTACCAACCCGGTACAAATCGAAGGGCACTTGATTCGAAGGGGTTTCAAAAAGGAGTATACATGTTGGACCAGTCATGGTGAAGAGCATATTATACCGGAAGGTAGTAACATTGTTGAGGGAGACAACGATATGGCAACGGATGTGGACTGTATATGGCAACGGATGTGGACTGTGCTTTTGATGAGGGTAGGTAACACGATGATAATCTAGATTAGATGCTATGTGATGCAGAAGGGGACAATAGTGAGAGAGAGTTTGGTAAATTTGAGGGCTTAATGGAGGAGTCGGTGAAACCTTTATTCCCGGGCTACAAGTCGGAATACACAAGGTTGTCATCTGCTTTTTAACTGCTCAAATTGAAGGCAAGTAATGGTTGGTCCGACAAGAGTTTCACGACGTTAATAGGTTTCCTAGCGAACATCCTTCTAGAGGAAAACGTGTTGCCTAGAACAACCTACCAAGCCAAGAAGGTTCTTTGTCCATTAGGAATGAAAGTAGAAAGAATACATGCATACCGGAACGATTGTATCATCTACCGTAAAGTGTATGCAGAAATGCATGTATGTCTAGTGTGCAAAGCATCCCGATACAAGCGTAAGAGTCACTCAGATGACGGCCAGGGCATCGAGGTGGAGCAAGAACCTCCTGCTAAGGTGTTGTGGTATCTGCCTATAATTCCCCATTTGAAGCGTTTATTTGTGAACCGAAAGGACGCAGGATTGCTGCGTTGGCACTCGGAGGAGCGTAAGAAAGATGGAAAGATAAAACACACTGCTAATTCTGCATAGGGAGAAACCTTGATAGGAGCTTCGAAGACTTCGGTGCGAAATCGAGGAATATAAGGTTTGGGTTGAGTACAGATGGAATGAATCATTTCAGTAACATGAGCAGCTGACATATCTCCTGGACCGTGAATCTTTGTATGTACAACATTCCTCCTTGGCTGTGCATGAAGCGGAAGTACCTTTTGATGTCACTACTTATCCAAGCGCGAAAGTAACTTGGGAATGATATTGACGTGTACATAGCACCATTGCTGGAAGGTCTTGTGACACTATAGAACGAAGGGGTACCGGTATGGAGTGCGTACAAGCGAGAGAACTTCACTTTATGCGCCATGTTGTTCTACACCATCAATAATTTTCCTACTGTTGGTAACCTGTCCGGGTTCTGTACAAACGGAGCCAAGCACTCCCGCACTGCTTGCATGATACTGAGAATGTGTAGCCGAATAACTCGCGCAAAACTGTGTATATGCATCACCATAGGTTCTTTCTCAAGTATCACCCATACCGTAAGATGAAGAAATAATTCGACAGAAATAAGGAGGATAATTCACCTCGAAGGGCTTTTAAAGGGAAAGAGATCTATGATATGGTTAAGGATATCGATGTTGTGCTTGGAAAGGGGCATAAATTGAAAACCCATCAGAAGAACATCTGGAAGAAGCGATCAATTTTTTGGGACTTACCTTATTGCGATCACTTAGAAGTTTGCTACTGCATCGACATCATGCACGTGGAGAAGAATGTATGTGATAGCTTGATTGGTCTATGACTGAACATTCGTGAAAAAACTAAGGATGATGTCAACACACGACATGACTTGGTTGATATGAACATAAGGACCGAATTAGCACCGAAAGAGACCGACATAGGGCGAACGTACCTCCCCCTAGCTTGCTACACTCTGTCCAAGGCCAAGAGAAAGGAATTGTGCCAGAGCTTACATAATGTGAAAGTTCCGTCCGGTTACTACGCCAGCATGAAGAAACTTATTTCTATGGAAGATTTGAAATTAATTGGTATGAAGTCTCATGATTGTAGGCCGAGGTGGTGACAACTCTATGTTATCTTGAGATGTATTTCCTTCCATCATTTTTCGATATCATGGTCCATCTCATTGTTCACCTTGTGAAAAAGATAAAGATATGTGGTCCTGTATTCCTACATCATCTGTACCCGTTCGAGAGGTACATGGGAATTCTCAAGTCCTATGTACAGAATCAATCTTGGCCCGAGGGCAGCATCATCGAAGGTTATGCAACTGAAGAGGTCATTTATTTTTCCGTCGATTACATGATTCAGGTGGAACTGATAGATGTGCCTCTATCTCGTCACGAGGGGAGGCTAGAGAGTATCGGGACCATCAGAAGGAAAGCAATCACTCCCAATTTTGATGCGTATGCTCAAGTCCATTTCACGGTCTTGCAACACATGACCCAAGTATCCCTGTACATCGACGAGCACAAAGACATGCTACACCAATAGAATCCAGGCCGGTCGGAGGTTTGGATCATGAGATTGCACAACCGTCGGTTCAACAAATGGTCAAAGGTGCGATTCACTGGGAGGCCGTCATCAAGTGATGATATGCTGCCTTGCTTGGCAAAATGTCCATAATTTACAATTGTGACATGGCAAGGATACGACATAAATGTGTACACATTTTATACGATAGCTCAGGATAGGAAGAGCACAGTCCAAAACAGCGGTGTCTGCATAGTTGCGTTTCACAAGTAGTTCAATACCGCTGGGTTGAGATCCTACTATAGATTCGTAGAGGAGATTAGGGAGCTCGACTATGTACTTTTCAAGATCCGCCTGTTTCGGTTCCATTGGGTCAAACTTCCACAGGGTGTGAAGGTCGACAAGTACGACGTTACTGCTGTAGACCTCGAATGTGTCGGATATAAGGACGAACTATTCGTGCTCACTAAGCAAGTTGTTCATATTTTTTATGTAAAGGAACCGACAAATAAGAATTGCCACGTAGTTCTTCATGGAAAAAGAAGGATTGTTGGAGTTCAGAATGTCATGGATGAGGAAGGGTAGAATCAATTTGACGAGTTGCCTCCTTTTGGAGACGACATCAGGCTTGAAAAAGAACTGAGTGAGGAAGCTAGCTATATGCGGTTCAATCATCATGAAGGGCTGTTTTTTAAAAGGAAACAATCAAGTGTAATGAACACCTATTTGGAAAATTATTCCATTGTAATTAAGAAATTCAGCGCATGTAATTAAGAAATTATTCTATTGTAATTGATTCACCAATTAAGAAAGTATTCCATCTGTGATTGTATCTGCTTTCTTATTTTCAAAGGGTATGGCTAGCATTTCCAAAGGCTAGCCGAAAAAAAGAATAGTAATTTTTCAGATATAGAAGGAACTATCACAAGCGTTTTAGTGTAAGACACAGTCTGTGATATATGTAGCACATCAATTCCTAATTAAGGAGCCAAAAATTTTGCCCCCACGCACGTGTCCAAAAATTCCCGCGTTGAGCATCACTGACGGTTCCGTAATAAAGCTATCTGTGATACTTATCACACACAATTCTTAAACATAACCATCTGGGATATGCATCGCTTATCATAGACGGTCCTGGAATAGAACCATTTGTGATATACCTACGACTAGGCGGTGGTCGTAGCTTGCCTACGACCATAGAGCTTATCATAGATGGGTCTATTATAATAGAACCGTCTGTGATAAGCTGGGGGTGGTCGTAGCTTGCCTATGACCATAGAGCTTATCACAGATGGTTCTATAATAGATCCGTCTGTGATAAGCTACTTTACTACGACCACCCGCCCCTTGGTCATAAGCATATCATAGACGGTTCTTTATTATAACCATTTGTGATATATGATATCACAGATGGTTCTTTTAGAGAACCGTCTGTGATATACATTTATAAATAGGGGGCCCCGCTAGGGTTTGTGTTCTTACTCCTCGGAGCTACTCAAAGCTACTCTGCAACCTCCGATCGACCTCCTCCCCTCGCCGGCGTCATCCCTCTGCGACCTCGACGACACTGCCCCTGACCTCGATGATGCTCGCTCCCCTGACCTCGACTACCACTTCGTCCACGCGCCCCGTCAAGGTAAGATCACCGCTTTGGATTGTGCCAGAAAAAGTATCAAATTGTGCTGTTTTGATTAACCCAAAGAAGATATTGCTCTGTTAATCTTGCGAGATAGCAAGTAACCGAGATGGCATCTGTACCGTCTTCCTCGCAGTCATCGACGTCGCCGAATGCGTCAGGATCTCTGAGGAAAGTGATACCAAAGCGACATGCCAGAGGAATATCAAAAATGCATGTGGGCCAAATGAGAATCATGGCCGTCAGTCCCTTATGGACCCCTCTGCTTCCCCAAAAAGCAGCGACAACATTCCGGACCACCTATGGTATACTTGCAAATGAATGGATCTCGATCACCACACAAAAATGGAAGGATGTGATGGACGAAGAGAAAGCGAAGTTGTGGACTGAAATTACAACATTGTTCGAGATCCCACCAGAATTCTCCGAACTCGTGCGACGGCATGCGTTCCTCGCGATGGCACATGCTTGGAATACCTTCAAGAGCAAGCTTGTCATGGTGTACTTGAACAAGGATCAGATGCATTGCGCAAAGTATAGTTTCGTGTAACAGATACATGGGACACCTTTGTGCAGATGAAGACAATGGATGAATTTCAGCAACAAAGTGCTGCGCACACGGCTATCCAGGGACAAAACATTAACCCCCACAAAATCGGCACCGCTGGGTACGCGGTTAAATCCCGAAATGGATGCGTGAGGACGATCTGGCAATCCAATCGGAGGCTCCCCGCCATTTGCCGAGATCATAGACGAGCGCGTCCGAAACTGGTTAAGAGTGATGACCAAAACCACGTCATCGGGCGCCATCTCTTTCACAAACCTAGCAGACTAGGGAGTGTGCCAACGAATGGTAAGATATATGTAGGACCGTAGAGGCGACTAGAGGGGGGTGAATAGGCGCTTTCTCGATTTTTCGCCTTAATCAAATTCAACACGAACTTTTCACCTTTAGCTATGAAAGCTAAGAAGATCAGTAAACGCACAGAGGAAGCCTTGTGCTGAATTCAATTACCCCCTTTAACCACAAGACTCAAACAAGGAGAGTTGATCTCACCGACCGGCCTGACTGGCCAGAGAGTCAAGGCGGTCCGATCGCTCAAGGCTTGACCGGGCGTTAGAAGATCGGTCGGACTGTCAGGTGGTCGGACCGGTGTGAGAAAATCGGTCGGACCGATTTAGTCCAGAGGCAATGGACAAAGCTCAAATCCAAAACGAAATTTGGTCCACCTTTTGATTCAACCAATGAAACTTGACCAAATTTGGAGCACACCTCCCTGAGGAAATATAAGACCTATTTCTAGCAACGATCGTCCAGATCCACTTCAAAGAAATGATCTCTTAAGGTTTTACCAAAGAAGTGTTCCAAAACCTAGAAATATGAAAATCTTGATCCAAGACTTGCTTGTGGGGGTTGATGATCTAGATGATTCTAGGAGTATTCCCACACATCAAAGCAAGATAAAATCGGTCAAGAGATCAAGCATAAACACTTGAATCAAGGAAGCACCAAAATTAACAAAAGAGAGAAGAACACAAAAGAGACAATCGATCTCTTAAGAAAGCATCACAAGATCGATTGATTCAACAGGATGCTTACAAAGCCACTCCCTCAAGGAGGACAAGAGCTCAACAAAGAGCACACAATCAAATCTCTCCAAACCCTAGCCTCTTCTCTCCTCTCCAAACCCTAGAAAAAACATGGAGTTCCTAAATGAGTGCTTGGGGGCTTTTCCATCTCCCCCTTTCTATTTATATGGAGAGCTAGGATTTCACTCATGGGCTCCCATGAAGGCCCACACACACATGGGATACACACACAAAAACATCTGTTGAAGCAATCGCCTGCTTCACCACATGTAGGTTGATCAGCGGCTCTCATCATGTCGGCAAGTGTCTCCCGTCCGAATCCCATTGGAACCTCCCAGGGACTTGCACCGACTTTCGCACCGCCTAATCCAACCAGCTGCAACGAACTGCCCGTTCGATCCATCTTGCCCATTCTGCACCATGCTTGAGTCACACGACCTCACCCGGCATCCATGATCGTTCTGGACCTCAGCTCTCCAAGCGTAGTCCTGATCCACCTCACGTTGACGTCGTTGACCTGCAAGCCACCTGCACAGCAATAGACAAAGAAATCATCTTCGGGAACAAGTTCTTCACAACTTGACCCACGTTAGTTCAACAATGCAATATGAAACAATAAAGCATTGAAATTCATACATTAAACACATTCAAATCACAACAATGCCAAAAAGGCTAATTTCCAAGTGATCGGCGGTCTGACCGCCCCACACAGCCGGTCCGACCGATTTCAGGCCGGTCGGACCGACTACACAACTGCGGTCGGACCGCCCGAAAGGATTTGACAAATTTTCATCTCGAAAATCCGAAACCTTCTGGAATTTTCAAATGAATAGAACTTTCGACTGGGAGCTCCAAAAATTATGTGACCACATCCAGGAGACTCTCCTCACTTGCCTACACAACCTATTTTTGGCCTAGCCCCAAACTCCATCAACACCTTTGGGCGGTCGGACCAGCAAGCATTGCCGATCGGACCACTCCACTGGCCGGTCGGATCGGCGACCTGGCCGGTCTAACCGCCAGTGACCTGACAGCACTGGAGCAAACCCGAAAACGCGAGATTTTGCAAACCAACAATGCCATTGCCAATTGACTCATCATCCTAAGATCATGCACATATCCCCACGATATTGGTGAACTGGGTGAAAAGTGCTTGTCTACTCCTTCCCAACATAGCCATCATCAACGATCACCTAAATAAATAAAGAAAACAAGAATGAGTCCGAGACTCAGCAAGTACCATAAATAATTGAACAAGACAACAACATTACAGAGTTTGAACATAACAATGGATGTATAAATGAATGGATGGAAATGTATAGATGCATTGAAAGGAATGGACTGCACACATGTTCATACCGGTATAGCTAGTAGTACACCCGTCGGTGTCCACTTAAGCCTGCATTTAACCAAATACGGGGATCCAAACCCCGTATGAAGAACGTTTTATACGGGTGTCCAACTCTGCCCACATTGGAATTGTGGGTCTTACGTGCCCATCCTGGAATTGATGGGTCTTTATAATCCACTCCCGTGGATGGAACATGACAAGAGGTGCATGTTATGAAATATGAATAATGAATGGGAACAACTCTAGTCATGGCAATAGCACATTTGAAAGGAATATAACATGAAGTATAATCATGGTTCATACAAATAACAATATAAACACAACTACTCATCATTCATGTATAAATAATTACAAGGTACTTGCCTTTCGCGTTGTGACGCGCTAGGAGGCAACGAAGGTGCTCCAAAATTCGACGCCTCGCCGCCTACACAAGTACGTACTTGAAATAAGAGCAACATGGTATCAAATTCTACCGGTATCACTCTACAACACATTCCCGAAAACCTTAGAGTTAACTAGTAGTATTAATTCTAAAAACGGGCAACTCAATCGCTGGAACGAGTCTGGACAGCAGCATGGCAAAATTCATATTTATTAATCTGGGACTCTGAACGAGGTGAGGCCAGATCCTATGGAAACTTAACGAACCTATCTACAAAATTCTAGTAGACAAGATCAACTAATTCGATCAAACTAAATTGCTAAACAGTGGATGAAAATACAAGATGGGTTCTGTCTAGATGGACGAAACAGAAGTAAAGAGTATAACACAACTTTTAACCTACAGCTCCGATTGGGGTGTTCTTTATCAATATGGAAATATTATAAAATTTTCTACAATAACCTAGTTGGGTTAAAACCGTGAATCTGCAATTAACGTATTCATATTTTAAAAGACAACTAGACAGTTCACTCTCGACATGCAATGACGATAGCGTGGGAATATTATATCATAACTTTTGAACCGTAGGTCGGGATCTTGTGATCTTGGCAGCTATGGAAAGCTTAGAATAGTGGCAACAAATATCTCAGAGGTGGAAACCTCCAATTCTGCATATATGGACCCAAAATTGGCCGCGCAACCTACTTGACAGAATCTGAATTTCTAACAGTACCTATGCAATCCAATCAAACTAATCGAATTCACCACTAAACAACATCGAACAGTATGGAAAACACCTCGTTACCCTTGTAGAACCCAAGAGGACGACGAACGAGGCTTGGTGAAGTTGATCCCCCTTCTCCTCTCTTCTTCCTTCCCTTGGCCGGCCACAACCCGCAACACCCGACGCCCGGGGAGAAGGATCGGCAGGAGCACTCATCTTCGGGGGAGGAGGAGCACCACCACCAGGGAGGGGCGGCAGCAGGGCAGCAAGGGGCACCAAGATGGGGGAGAGGGTGGCTGCTTGGGGTGGGGAGAGGAGTGGGGCGGCTAGGGCTGGGAGGAGGAGAAGTGGCGCCTCCCTCCCTTGTGGCCGGCCTCCCCCCTCTTGGGCCTTCTGGGCTGCGGCCCACGGCCCAAGTTGTCAAAATTTCACTAAAAACCCCTTTTTAATTCTAATATTCGCTGGTAAAATTATTCGCTGAGAGAAGAAATTCAAAATTGAATGAAGTTCTCTCTAATTGACTATCGGGATATTACCGCAGACGAATCTACTTGTAGAAACACATGCTCATCTTTCTGCAAAATATTAGCAACAGCAAGTGGCAAAGAAATAGAGAGAAAACTTTGCTATTTAAAGGTGAGTGTGCTTGCATCAAATCAGTAAAGGCATATTTTCTTATAGCATTCAGTTTGTACCTCAATTAGTAAGTATAACTGAAGTATATAGTAGAGTTATTCATCGCCCTATCATGACAAAACGTGGTCCTAAATGTTTGTAAGTTAATGGGTAGCACAACAATTGATTTCAAAGTACACAAGTCATTCATATAATCAGATTTCAATCTAGCAAGAGCAAATTTATCTAGCAACTGTGAAAAGATTTATAGGTTCGTCCATACTGCAACAACATTATGTAGATTGTCAATACTAGATGGTGCAATAAGAGATGAACATATAGGCGTTGAATGATCAATAAATTTTATTTTCCTCCCATAATGAACTATATTCAACACACAAGAATTGTTATTCAAAACAACAAGTTTCAATTCATCCATGTTGTCACAAGTTATGCATATTCGATATACAAGAAATCGGTTGTCTACACCATAATCTCCAATAAAATTAAACTTATATCTAGGGGTGTAGGCACTAAACAAGGATTTTGAACATGCAATTGCAGAAACTTTCTCCATAGCATGTGGCAATTTTATAGGTGGATCCAACATAATGTAACATAAAGAATTAGTAGAAAAAATTCTAGTTAAAACTTCTTTATATCTAACCAATTTCACATGATCATTATATGCTACTAACTCATCACATGAAGTACTCACAACAACAGTCAATTTAATTATTTCATCAAATGGTGCACTCAAGTTAGCAAGTAAATCAACCATTTTATCACATGGTTAAATTAATTTAGCAGACAAATCAAGCAAATTATCACATGATTCATGCAAATTCTTAATAATATCAGATTCTGTGGCTAGGGAATTAATATCTACCTTCTCAGTACTAAGTTCCTCCAACTCATGTGATGTAATGGTTTCTACAAAAAAAAATCTGATTTTCTCTTTGTTCAATGATACTAGCTAGACATGAACTTATGGGTATTGATCTCAGATTGAGTGTTCAAATCAGTATATTTGGTATTACCTTGTAGGCTCGACTCAGAAGATGTCGGTACTGGAGGCAGTGAGTAATCACAAGCTTTCCCTTCCTTTTCTTGCTCCAGCTCAATTACCAACGAGTGAGCTTCAACTGCCAATGAGCGAGCCAATGATGTAAGATAGTGAGACAGAGTGACACTCACAGCAGCAGGGGCGGCAATCATAGTAGGTGCAGTAACAGAAGAAGCAACATAAGATGATCTCGATGCGGAGGTGTACACCATGCGCTTGTTTGTTTCATGTACCCGTGATGGTGTAGTGGAGGTAGACAAAAGTGCACAAGTAGTCTTGGTTTGTCGTTCCTGTACTTCCTTTTCAACTTTGGAGGCAAGACAAAATAAGCGAGTGATAGAATTATATTCTTCATAATCAATTATGTCATGAATTTCATGGTTTAAACCTCCTAAAAATCTAGCCATCTTAGCATCTTCAGTTTCATCTAAACCACAATGCAATAAACCAGTTTGCAATTCTTGATAACAATGCTCTATAGAACTACTACCTTGTCTTAAGTATTGCTATTTATTAAGTAATTCACAAGAATAATATTAAGGTACAAATCTATGTCTCATTGCTCTCTTCAAAGTATTCCATGTTCTATGTATGTTCTGATTAGTACGACAGTATTCACTCCACCAAAGAGATGCAAAATCGGTAAACTCACAGGAAATAGCCCTAACTTTTAGATGATCAGAAAATTCATGGTATGCAAATAATTGCTGTACAAATAATTCTCATGTGAGATAAGCATCAGGATCATAATTCCCAGCAAAAGAAGGCACAGTGAGTTTAGTTTTATCAGACGTACTATCTCGATCATATACCTCCCGTGGTGGATGATCTTGTGTCAAGCATGCATCTTCGTTGTGGATTTTCTTGTGCTCCTGTTCAATGGCTCAAAGAAAACGTGGATCTATCTAGTAATCATCCTGTGAACCTGCTACAGTTAGTAGAAAAATAAGAAAAAATAAATCACAAGTATATGTTCTTATCAACTACTGGGTTCTGGAGGCTCAAAGTCACTCACACTCAAGCTAATACCAAGTTCTTACTAAGTAAAACAGGTGATGCAACCAGTGGCTGGTTCATGGTAACTTGACCCAAATGATGAGTAAAGCGATTGCAAGGGCCAGTTCGATGTGATCGGCTCGGTTAGTAGAAAGTGGAGCTTGGACATGCTTTAAAATATGTAGCAAAGGATTACAATTAGCTAATTTCAGAAAATGCACAGAATTGAATTATAATTCAAATCTAGCTCTTCGCCTGTGTTGTTGATCAACCAAGGATGGAAGAAGGCTAAAACAAGTGTATAACAATGTACAGGAGTTGTAGACACAAGATAATTTAATAGAATGCAATCTGGAATTGAAAAGCACAAGGATTGACCCAAATCATAAAATTAAAGATTTCGCTTAATCGGACAAGATGTCGATATTTTGGTCAGAATTTTTTGCGTGTACCTTTTTTCAATGATTTTTGTGTGTGTTTCGCGGGACCCAAATATGCAAATTTGGACCCTCTGTATTCTCGTGACTAGTCCAGATCACGCTTAGTGCACACAAAGGTCAACATCGATGAAATATCACATCCATACAACAAATATAAGAATAAATGAGTACTTTGAATAACAAATAACTGTTGGGACCTTACGGTTGAGTTTTACATTTATTAAGCCATGCAAGGCTGACAATAAAGAATAAACTGCAGCGGAAACGAAATAAACTTCAATAGACTCCCATCAATTTACCACAAGTAACTGACTGGGATCAAGACCCTAACGATCAACCTTCAGAGAACTCTTCTTCAAAAGCAAAGCGATTTACTCCTCCACTTCGCTGATTTGTTTAGCAAGAGTGAGTACACACCGTACTCGCAAGTCATATCACAGAATGCATTTATACATGATGGCTTATTCCAAAGGAATGGCTTCAGTGGTTATTTTGCGGAAATGCAACATTTGCAATTGAATACAAATAATAGATTGAAAACATAATTCAAAACAAATAAACCATAATAATTTATCATTTGATTTCACAAAGACACACACCTAAACGAGTTATTCACACAAATTGCATAAGTTACCTCACATAGTGATTCTTCCCATTTGTTTTATGAATATCTACCCTCGTGTGAAATTCCGAGCATGTCCATATCCGAGGACGCGGCTATTCGAATAGATTGGTTTAAACACTCTGCAGAGGTTGTACACTTTACCCACACGATACAATCAGTGTAGCTAGCACTGACCAAAACAAAACCTTTCAGAGACTTCATCTCAAACAATGACACTCCCGATGTGCTTTCCTGCCGACCAACCGATACACACAGCGTTTGGTTACGACACACATCGTTGGATGTGGATGCAATGAACCGTCCCGCGATGTCACATATCACACCTCCAAACCCATCATCACATGCCTTAAATACAACCTGAGTTGTCAATGTCAAGACTCCATAACTTACTAAGTCAGGCCCAGCCCATACTAGGCATGTGGTCATAGAGTAAGGCCCAGTTCAATAGCGCACAAAGTTAAGTCCTTAATTGACCAAGACAAGACTTCCAGTTTTAACACAAATCACAAAGTTTAAAGCACATAGCTCCACCATTCACACAGATCCACCACTTGCCTCAATTCCAAATCTTTTCCCACCCTGTTGATTAAGTGCAACACATACCATCAACGAGTAATAGCACACATCACACACAATTTCATCACACAGTTCCATAATCACTTAGTCAAGTTTATAATTGCAACTCACATGAAATGATGACTCATGGCATGGCTAAGCAGTCTAATCGTATCTAACCAACCCACGTTGGTGCTACGATAATACCAACTAATAATGAACCAACCTAGGGTGACAAAAAATCATGGCATACAATAGACAATGTGGATATAACAAATTGGATTAATAACTATCCCAAAAGCATTTAAATAAATACTTGAAATAGAATGCAATACATTGAAATAAAGTATCTTGAAAACTGGGTTCAATATGATCAAAGGTATAACTTGCCTTGGAATAGGTCTAGGTACTGGTCTTGATCTTGAGGAGGTGCTCCTTCTTCAGCAAAATTTTCTGAAGTATCGACGTCTACTCGCAAACGAGACAAAAGAAACCAAAAATAAATAAATACAGAGGCAAATTTGATTTTTATAGATCTTGATTTTATATAAATTTACAAATTTGAATGGGCTCAATCGGAGTTCGGATGCAAAAGATATGGGCTTTGGAAGTTTGAAAATCAAATAAAACCCTAATTTGAATTTTATTGAATTTCCCGAATTATTTTTATAAAGGAAAATCAGATTATTGCGCAATGCTTACGTCAGCCAAGAATTTCCGAAAAAGATAAATAAAATGAAAATCCTGACGTGTGGGGCCCACACGTCAGTGACACGGCGCACGGTGGACCATGTCCACCGAGCCTCTGGATCTGGGTCGGGGCTGAGGTGTTGACCCGCGTGCGTGTGGCACTGACGCGGCGCCTACATGGCTAACACGCACGCACACGGGCTGAGGTGGACGCTGACGCGGGCTGCCACGTCAGATCGACGGCGACGACGGCTCGGAAACCAACGGCAACGGCGAACGGTGGCTCCTCGGCGGCAGTGAGTGGTACCAGCGTATAGAGGGGATTATTGCACACATGTGGGCACCGATTTGAGCACCTGAGGTCGTTGGAGATGGCCGGCGGCGAGCTTGAGGCGGCGAGGTGGCCTCGGGTTTGTCGGACGGGGGCTCCGGTGAAGCTCCGGCGATGAGGAGGTGCGCCCGAGGTAGCATGGGACTTGCTGAGCACGGTGGTGGAGTCTGCGAGGCAAGGGCGGCAATGACGGTGGCGCAATTCGGCGAGGAAGCTCACGGTGGCGCCGAGGTTCGAGCTCCGCTTCCGGCGAAACGGCGGCGAGCTAGGGTTGGCGGCTGTGGGGAAAAGGCGGCGGGGGTGGATGCGATCCTCATGACACGGGCGCGGCTTTAAATAGGGCCGAGAAACCCTAGAACCCATGTTGAGGACGGCGGCGGCGCGCGCGGGAGAATCGGAACGAAGTCCCGATCGGAGACGATGAACAGTGTTTCAGTGGGACCCACTTGTCAGCGGCGGCGGCTCGGACGAAGGTGTGTGGCAAAAGGCGACGCCTCGGCGGTCCCACTTGAAAGAGAGACGAAAACGGCGCGGTGCGGACGGGCCAGATCCAAGCGGGAGTCACGCCGCGCCAATCCAACGGGGCAAGGCGGGTGAGCTCGCGGGCGTCCGATCGAAGGAGGCGGCACGCGTCAAGCATCCAACGGACGAGGGCGCGGCCGAGAGACGAGATGGGCTGGCACGGCTGGAATAGTGTTGGGCATCGGCCCAGCACTGTTCCGAAGGATTTAAATAGATTTTTCTTTTTTAATAAATCCAGAAAATGCAAATAGCAAATAGAAAATAGCAAATGATCTTGGAAAAATTCTAGAAAATTCTATAAAATATATCCAAGCATGTAGAATCTAAATAAAATAGTTTTGACAATTGTTGATGTTGGGATTAATCATATTAAATCATTTTGTCCTTAAAGTCCATATTAAGCTTTTAATTTAAATTCAAATAAAATGCAGATGATGAGATTTTCACTAGCAAATAAATAAAAGATTTTAAAAGGCTCAAAAATTGGGATGTTATAGTTTCCTGATGGCTTTTATACAATTTGTCATTTGGGGCCATGTTCTAAAAACAGACCAAAAAATTCGCACAAAAATCACAACACCTGAGTATTGCAAATTTAAACCAGAAATTTAGATCAACTTTCACTGCATATATCTTTTAACTACCTTACTGGAATAAAACAAAATTTTACAGGAAGATGTATAATTAAGTTATGAATCTAGTGGAGGTGGTTTCACTCAAAAAGGATAAAGGACAAATGTTATGGTATTTTTTGTGGCGGCGGCTGAAAAGAGAGTCTATTGGCCGAAAATTGGAAATTAGGGTTACTGGAACCACTTGCAGCAGCATGACGAGTCTGAACCATCTGGTGAGCTCCATGGGTCAGATACGGTAGCAAGCACAAGGTAAGTTAGAACTAGGCAGGGGTAGGTAAAACCCAACAAACACAACTTCAAGAAAGATCAATCGAAATACTTATATTAATTAAGGTCTTAGCATGGCTGCAATAAATGCCTAAGGGACTTTGCAGCTCATACATACACACAAGAAATAAGAACAAACCTAAACACACATACTACCTCCTAAAGGGCGACACTCCTAACCTTAAACAGACCAAGCCTAAAGACTCGAACAGACTACTCGATGAGATAGCCTCCATAGCCCTGATGGTGCTCCCACCTGTTGTAGACCTAGAAGCGAGTTGACATCCTTGCAAACTGATCTTGATGCCCCGGGACTGGTGCAATAGGAACAAGCATCCCTGGTGTAGGCACAACTAGCTCATGCAGCTTGCTCCTCTGGCTCTTCTGGCTCTACCGGTTCCTCGGCTTCTTCTGGGTCTTTTTCTTCAGGATCTTCCTCTTTAGGATCTTCCTCGTGCGCGTGCTGACCATAGAGAGTTTCCTCCAGAATGGTGATCCTTTCTTCCGCCCTCTACAAGGTCTCATAAGTGCACTCCAGCTCTATGGTGACCAACACCAGCGATTCTTCTTCGGCAACGGCGAACTGGGCAAGATGCACTACAATGACGTTGCCTTCTCCTTCCGTAGACGGATAACGTGCCAGAAGATCCATTGCGGAGGTGTGAGGGTGGTTGCGGAAGATGGTGTCTCGAAGCTCTCGAGCGTAGCTGTTGTAGATCATGAGGATGGCGAGGCGCGAAGACTCTTGAATTGCTTCAATCCAGGCACTCCTCTGAGCTGAAATGTTCAGGGGTTGACTTGCTTTGGTGTCCTTCCTGGAGTGGATGGTTAAGCAGCAGATCACTCCACGGTCTCGGCCGTTCACGACCCAAGTGCTGCCACGGTACATCGGACAGTCGAAACCTCCAAGTATTTGCAACAATTTTCAAATTTCAGCGGTAAGTCTACCCTTGCGCTCTCCATAGTTCAGAAGATGAGGCATCTACCAAGACAGACAAGAGGGTAAGAACAACTTAAAACAGTGGAGAGAGAAAGAATTTCGGCAATAGTTGAGTTCAAGAGAGACATGATAAGAGTTAAGGAGTTCAATTAATCTAGCAAGTTAGTTTTTCTTTTAGAAACTAGTTTGGACACTCTAAGACGGCCGATCTAAGGATAAGACCTACAGTCAGTATGGCTCTGATACCACCTCTGTGTATTCTGCACTAGTCTAGAATCATGCTAGTGCACACAGTGTCAACATAAGTGAATATCGATCCACACAACACGAATTAAAAGATAAACGAGTAATTTGAATGACAAATAACTGTTGTAACCTTAAGGTCGAGTTTTACATGTATTAAGCCACATAGGGCTGGCAATAGAGAAATAAATAGCAGCGGAATAAAAGTAAACTTCAGCGGAATCCCATCAATTCTCCACAGGCAACTTAGTGGGATCAAGACCCTAACGATCGACACCTTCGTAGAACTCCTCCTCAAATGCAGGCGAAGACTCCTCCACTTCTGTTGATTGTTTGAAATAAGTATGAGTACACAGTCGTACTCGCAAGTCATACAATAGAATGCAATTTATAGATGATGGCTTATTCCAAAGGAATGACATCTGTGGTTATTTGGCATAAATGCAACATTTGCAATTGAATACAAATAATAGATTGAAAACAAAATTCAAAACAAGGAGATAATAATAATTTATCATTTGATTTCACAAAGAACACATAGCCTAAACAAGTTATTCACACAGTTGTACAAGTTATCTCATACAGCTGACCCTTCCCAATAATTTTATGAAGCTCTACCCCGTGTGAAATCCCCGAGCATGTCCATGACCGCGGATGCGGCTATTCGAATAGATTGAATTAACACTCCGCAGAAATTGTACACTTTACCCATAAGATACAATCAGTGTAGCTAGCACTAACCATAACAAAACCTTTCATAAAGTTCATCTTAAACATTGACACTCCCGATGTGCTTTACTGTCGTCCAACCGATACACACAACGTTTGGTACGACACACACCATTGGACAGGGATGTGGCGAACAGTCCCGCGATGTGACCTATCTTTAAGTCCACACCTCCACCCATCACACAGCTAACCTACAACCTAAGTTGTCAATAGCAAGATTCCATAACCTACTAAGTTAGCCCCATCCCATACCAGGCATGTGGTTGTACAGTAAGGCTCAGTTCAATGACTCACAAAGTTAAGTATGTAATTAACCAAGACAAGACATCCAATTTCTAACTAAGTCACACATATTATCATTCCCAGTACACAGCTTCACCATATCACACAGTATCCACCACTTGCCTCAGTCTAAATCTTTTCTCACCCTGTTGGTTAAGTGCAACACATGCCATCAACGAGTAATAGCACACAACACAAATAGTTTTATCACACAATTCCATAATCACTTAGTCAAGTTTATATTTGCAACTCACATGAAATGATGCTACTAGGGGGCAACAACGATGCTACTAGCAGCAGTTTGGGGACAAATGTTCACAGGAGCGGTGGCGCCAAGGGCGGCTATGACGAACTATATGCTAGCTAGATAATCCGCTGATCTAACATGCACAATAGCTCTAGGGACTAATAGAAGCTCACAAAGATCCTTGAAGGTGTCAAGGAATGGTCGGAGGAGCTCATTGACGTTGAACAGCGGCAACACAGAGGAGGCACTCGGTGCTGGCGCGTTACGATGATGGAGGGACTACAAGAAGGTGTGCATTAGCTCACAGGCATGCTAAGTGTGATGTATACGCGAGGAATTGGATGAGGGCTCATCGGAGTGGTGGTGAACAGAAAAGGAGTCAGTGGCGGCAGGATTTGGGGAAGAAGTTTGATTCCTGTGGTTCCCTGAGCTTGGATCCACATTAAGCAAGGAAGAAGCACTAGTAGAGTATGGAATGCAATGTGACGTGGTGAGGTGAGGTTCAAGCTCACCAGAGCACCGAGAACGTGGAGGTCCGAATCAAGCTGTGCACCAGAGACAAAGATGACGACGACGTGATCACGCTGCGGAGTTTCCAGGGCTACATCAAGCAAGAAAAGAGTATCAGTAAGACAAGGGGCACATGATGACGCAGGTGGCGAGGGCAAGGAAACCACCAGAGGAAATGATGGTGTAGAGCGTGCTCACCGGCGTCGAGAATTGTCGGGACCCAAAAATACAATTCTGGACCCTCTGTGTATTCTGCACTAGTCCAGGATCATGCTAGTGCACACAGTGTCAACATAGATGAATATCGATCTACAGAAGACGATTGATAGAATAAACGACTAATTTGAATAGCAAATAATGGTTTTGACCTTATGGTCGAGTTTACATTTATTAAGCCACGCATGGCTGATAATAGATAAAATAGCAGCAGCGGAATAGAAATAAACTTCAGCAGAATCCCATCAATTCTCCACAGGCAACTGACTGGGATCAAGACCCTAATGATCGACACCTTCGTAGAAATACTCCTCAAATGCAGGCGAAGACTCCTCCACCTCTGTTGATTGTTTGAAGCAAATATGAGTACACAACTGTACGCACAAGTCGTACCATAGAATGCAATTTATAGATGATGGTTTATTCCAAAGGAATGGCTTCTGTGGTTCTTTTGTAGAACTGCAACATTTGCAATTGAATACAAATAATAGATTGAAAATATAATTCAAAACAAATAAACAATAATAATTTATCATTTGATTTCACAAAGGACACAGTCTAAATAGGTTATTCACACAACCATATGACTTGGATCACACAGCTCCCTTCCCAAATGTTTTATGAAAATCTACCGCCCATGTGAAATCTCCGAGCAAGTCCATGACCGCGGACGCGGCTATTCGAATAGATTGATTAAACACTCTGTAGAGGTTGTACACTTTACCCACAAGATACAATCAGTGTAGCTAGCACTGACTATAACAAAACCTTTCAGAAACTTCATCTCAAACATTGACACTCCGGATGTGCTTTACTGTCGACCAACCGATACACACAGCGTTTGGTACGACACACACCGTTGGATAGGGATGCAGTGAACCGCCTTGCGATGTGATAAACACACCTTCAGCCCATCACACAGCTTAACCTACAACCTGAGTTGTCAATGGCAAGATTCCATAACTTACTAAGTTAGGCCCGTCCCATACCAGACATGTGGTTGTACAGTAAGGCTTAGTTCAATGGTGCACAAAGTTAAGTCCTTAATTAACCAAGGCAACACTTCCAATTTCTAACTAAGTCACACAGATTATAATTCCCACCACACAGCTCTACCATATCACACATAATCCACTACTTGCCTCAGTCTAAATCTTTTCTCACCCTGTTGGTTAAGTGCAACACATGCCATCAACGAGTAATAGCACACAGCGCACATAGTTTCTGAGAGACCATGTGAGAGGTCCTCCACTCTGAGTGATGAGTATTTGACAAGTGTGTTGATTAGATTGAGAGTTGAGTTTTTTGGTTTGGACTGTTTCTGGGCTGAGTCAGGGAAATCGGAACTACCGCTGTGTATGGAGCGGAAGTTCCGATTAATCGGAACTACCGGTGTTGGAAATAGGAACTTCCGATTTATCTGGGTTTTGGTCTCGGCTGAAGGAAATCGGAACTTCCGCACAAGGGGTAGCGGAGTGTCCGATAATACTGACATTGAGGGTTCTCTGAGATGAAAATCGGAATTGAATTTCTGGAAAGTCGGATGTTCCGAAGATCGGAAGTACCGCTGTGTTAAGCGCGGAACTTCCTATAATCCTGACAAGTGCGGATGTTCCAGAAATCGGAACTTCCGCTGTGGTAAGTGTGGAACTTCCGATTGTGTCCGTAATCGCGAGTAGAAGATTAATTTGTGATTTTGATTTTGTATGAGTTTGAGTCTTATACAAATATTGATGCTATGATATTGTGCAATGCTATGTGATGTGTTTTTGTCTGTGTTGATCGCAGGCATCAAGATGGAGTCGTGGCGAGACACGTGGACGGACTAGGCGCAGGAGGCGTTGAGGTCGAACGGTCGGGATGTGTCAAGACGGCGTGAATCTTGAAGCGGTAAGTAGTCGTGCACAACAAGGTGTACGGAGGCTTCGGAAGGTGCGCAAGGGGCGAAAGGGTCTTTTCGCAAAGCGGCAAAAGTGGAGGCGGTTCCGTTCGGTGTAGCGGGCTTAATGGGTTGGAGGCCCATTAGCAGAGGCTATAAATAGGGAGAACCCCGAGTTAGGGTTAGACCTTTGATAGAAAATTAGGTTAGCTCTAGAAAAGGATTTGTTTTGCTTTTTGAGAGCTTGTTGAGAGGGAGAGTATGAACTCAAACCTATTGTAATCTTTCCTCTTTGCTACCTCTCAGTAATCCATGTTTCAATCCAATGAAATCTGAGGTTTCGATTATCCGATTTTGCAACTCTCTCTCTCTCTGCTCATGTTGAATATCTAGGGTTTTGGCATATCTTTTGATTCGTTTTATGAGATAGCATGAAACTTCATATCTAGAATCGCTTTGGTATTGCTATTACTTCCTCAAAGTTTCATGCTCTAAGAATCGAGAATCTCGATTATCATTGGTTTTGGTCTTTCTTGCCCTTCTTCAAGAAATCCGCTTTTGGTTCGATTATTGAATCTTTGGTTGCGATTCTTTCCATAAGGTCAAGATGGTGTTTAGGATGATGTCCTGTAAAACTTGACCGAGAAGAGCATTCAAGATTAAGTAGTTTGGATTTTTGGGCAAAACCCGAGCGCTCGTTCTTGATCAGATAATCTGAGCTTCCGATTTTATGCAATGAAGTACATAGCGGAACTTCGCGCTATACATCATGGAACTATCGCAGCGGAACTTCCGCAATCTATCGCCGGAACTTCCGATTTCCGTAAGAACGAAACAAACTTGCTTTTGTTATTTGATCTTACTTCATTTACTTTCTTTAGATCTTCAGAGATTTTTGTAGGCCGGTTTTAAATACAAGTGAAGGGAGTATTAATTTTAGGCACCATTCACCCCCTCTGCTGCCATTTCGGTCCTTCGCCATACACGCCCATAATCACTTAGTCAAATTTATATTTACAACTCACATGAAATGATGACTTGGCTACGCAATTTACTCGTATCTAACTAACCCACGTTGGTGCTACAATAATACCAACTAATGATGAACCAACCTAGGGTGACAAAAGATCATGGCATACAATAGACAATGTGGATATGACAAATTGGATTAATAACTATCCCAAAAGTATTTAAATAAATACTTGAAATAGAATGCAATACATTGAAACAAAGTATTTTGAAAACTGGGTTCAATATGATCAAATGTATAACTTGCCTTGGAATAGGTTTAGATACTGGTCTTGATCTTGAGGAACTTCTCCTTCTTCAAAAGTTCCCGAAGAATTATCGTCTACTCGCAAACGAAATAAATAAATAACAGAGGCAAAACCAACTCAAAAAATTAAATAAAAACAAAAAATAAAAAGATCTTAAATTTATATAAATTTATAAATTTGCATGGGCTCAATCGGAGATCGGATGCAAAAGATATGGCATCTAGAAGATTGAAATACAAGAAAATACCCTAAATTAGAATTTCTTGATTTTCCAAATTATTTTCCTAAAGAAAAATTAAATTATTGTGCAATGCTGATCTCAGCGATGGAATTTCTGAAAATAAAAGAATTAAAAGGAAATCTGACATGTGGGACCCACATGTCAATCTCACGGCTCACGGTGGACTGAGTGCACCGAACCGAAGAAAGACTGGGGCGGTGGACTGGCCACATGGGCACACACGCGAGAGCTGACTGGACGTCACGCCGATGACACGCATGCACGAGAGCTGACGCTGGCGCTGAGGTGGTGGCTGATGTGGACGACGGCGAGGAGCAACGCTCAGAACCCAATGGTTCCAGCGAACGGCGGCGATCTACCAGCGGTGAGTGGTACTAAGTGATAGTTGACACTATTGCGCACTCAGGGGTGCTCTTACGGGCAGTTGGGAGCGACAGTGACGATCGGCAGTGAGCTCGGAGTGGAGGAGACCTTCGACTTTTGTCGTGTGGGGGCTCCGGCGATGTTCTGGCAACGAGGAGGGGTGCACAAGGTAGCCTAAGCAATGCTGATCACAATGGCGCAGTTGGCGAGCCAAGGGTGATAACGACAGTGGCGCAATTTGTCAGAGAAGGAGCTCGTCTGAAAACCCTAAATCGCTAATTGCGGCAGCGCTAGAGCGATTAGGGCGAGGAGGGTGGCGGCTCTGGGTTGCGGAGGCAAGGGCGAACCCTAGGGTGGCTTTTATAGGGCTCAAGCGTACCAGATTTGGAAGATCCCAAATTTGGGTTGATTCGGACTCCCGTTTGAAAATAGAGATAGGGTTTGTTTTGATCCCGATTGGCAGCAGATATGGGTGCGGGAGAATCGGGGATACAGTTTGGTGCGAAAAACTCAGAGGTTTTAGTTGGGAAATCACCGTTGCCGTTTTGAGCTCGAGCTCTGGCAATGGCGGCGAGAGTGACAGCGCGAGGTTGACGACGACACGATGGGGACGAAGCGGTGGGACCCACTTGGTAGCGGCACGAGACGATGCGGGCATGGGAGTGCGTTCGATCAGCGCTCGGAGCCACGCATCGGCAGATAAGCAAGTGAGCGGGCAGCGCCGAGAGATAGAGAGAGAGACTGACAAGTGGGGACCACTGTCGGCGACGAGAGGCTACAAGACGCACAAAGCGAGCCGGCCGCACGGGAATAGTGTTGGGTTTCGGCCCGATACCGTTCCAAAGGATTTTAAATAGGCTTTCTATTTTAGAAATTACAGAAAATCCAAATAGCAATTAGAAAATAGCAAATGAACTTGGAAAAATTCTAGAAAATATATCTAAGCACATAGAATCCAAACAAAATAGTTTTGATGATTGTTGATGTTGGGATTAAGCACATTAAATCATTTTGATATTAAAAGTCCATTTTAAGCTTTAAAGAAAATCAATAAAAATTCAAATGGTGAATTTTCCAACCAGTAACTATTCAAAAGATTTTTAGAGTTCAGAAAATTGGGATGTTACAAGAATGATGCTCTCGTTCTTAGCGAACCAAGGAGCGAGATGCTCTGATTCTTAGCGGGAAGCGAGAATGGCGAGCTGGAGAATTGGAGACACACTCAGAAGTACAAACTCGGCTAAGTTTGGTGTGATAGTGGCAACATGATAACGGAGGCCGGGCGCGGTGGTAAAATGCTGACACATTCAGGCTTCTCTACCTGTACGGGAAAAGGCGGTGATAGGAGGGAAGCTAGCATGGGCGCGATGATGTAAGGCACAGGTGGATGCGAAGGTGACAGGAACTATTGGGGCACGAAACTGTGGGCGAAAAAGGTGAAACATGATCCAAAATTTATTAAAATGTTCGGAGAGGCTCCTGATATAGTCTAGTCAGCACACTCAAGGGAAAAGGAAAACTGAGAGCGTAAAAACCCTAAGTTGGCACACTCAAAGGATTTTATAGCCGCACTTCCTTAACTACAGGAGGGAGTTGCCCGAAAACCCAACGAACACAAACCTCTTTGGTTTCCCAGATGGTTTCTCAACTTTAAAATAAATACAAGCCACCTTGTTAACTTCACCAGTAAAAATGTGGGTTTTTCCCGATAAGGATCTTCGTCGGAAGGGGTTTACACTACAAATTCATTTAAAGTTGGGGGCTAGCTGAAGAGGATTAAATCTCTAAATTTTACTTTATTTAATTAAAGACTGCACGTCCTTCATCGTCGTAATCCTAAGGCTAACGATCCATATGGTCGTGAGGATTCAAAAGGTTACATTGTGGGGACCTTAGTCGGACGGGGTCATGTACCTTATCCCCGACCAGGTGACTGCTCGTAGAATCAACAAACTGGCACATGGACCCTGTTCCAAGTATATTCCTTCTGTGTGATGTGTGGAACATGTCCCCTAATTGTTCCAAATCCACACAACGCTTCCGACCCTAAGACACTAACAACAACTCCATGATAGTTTTGTCTCCTGTTAAACTCCAACTAACGATCAGTTACTGGAGCTGCCTCTCTGACCAGACACATCACTTCTAGGAGGTGTCTTCTTCAGGAGTAACTGCCACCTCTTTAGTTGTTATTTAAGGATAGATGATGGACATAAACAAGGACAACCCAAATTGACATCTGCAAAAAGCTGGGCAATCAAGCCCTAACATTTTGAAGACAAGTAGAGCAATAGTAATACACTCATTGTATTTTAGGGCTAATCCACTACCAAGTCGAAGGCACCCCATGCAATAGCCAATTCATTGCAATAAAGAACAGTCCCAATCTCTCCCAAGAACTCTAAGCCATTTTCCTCTTTATATTTTGTAAGATCGGCGACAAGATTGTCGACAGCTGGCGCCGTCTATGGGCAAGAAGCCGTTGAGTTCTTGAAGATTTCTTCACTCAGCCGTTGAGGAGAACTGGTTCGACTAGGCAGACTACTCCAACCTCGACATAAACGCATTCTTCTGTGCCATGAAAGATGACGCAATGTCATCGTCATCCTCTTCTATCGTGGGCACTCCTGTCGCTGAGACCAGCAAGATCGACCGGACGGATGAGGATTCACTGCCACCATCAATGGCGCCCCTAGAGGAATCGATTGTTCCAACCAGTTCAAAATGTCCGAACACCTCAAGCCCAGTTCTTCCGACCAGCAAGAACGGCGATACAAGTCCAACGATGGAATCAGAGGGTCAATGTACTCTCGATACATTGAACGGTGGTAATCTTCAACCGCTCCCCATCATTGAGGCTCCTTGCCAAAGCACTGGAAGGCTCTTCCTTAGCTGCGATGGGACCTTGTCGGAAGACCGTTGTTGGAGGCACGAGGTTAACGCAATCGGAGATATCAATCAAGATTATGTGCATAGTCCTCCAAAGCTTAACCCACCATCACCTACTGGTGGAAATTGTACAAGCACCCAAGCACCAAATGGTGGAGGTAATCGAACTGATGTACATCGATCAGTTAATTCATCTGTTTCTACCCCACAACGCATGATGGGTCGAACTGGACAAATCGGAAGGTCGGGTGGAAATTCGAGTCATCAAACACCCTCTGCTAGCGATAATCCTTTGAGACCTTCAGTAACAATTCAAAACCTACAACGAGTTTGTGACATTTTGAAAAACCCAGATCCTGCTCTAGCAGAGACTCTAGGTTATGTTCAACTTGCAGGGTAGGTATCGGAGATCCTCCAACAGACCTTGCAATGTACAGAAATATATCGAAAATAAAGGAACTCACAAAGTCACATGATGACTTTGTCCCATCATTCCTCCTTTAGTAGGGGACAACATGGTCGACTGGAAACAATCCAGTACCAACACCTCCTCGAAGACTCCAACAAGGGAGTCACGAGGGAAGATGTCTCTTTCTTGAAGCCACTCCTCCCCTTCGTCCAGAGGAGCGACCAATTGGCTCAGATGATCTTCAGCATCATTTGAACCAGGAAGCAGGTCAAAGGTGTTATACTGACATCCACGATTGGATTGGGACGCCAGACCTTCAGTCTACCAATCCAACAAATTGGTCCCCGACCGATTATAATCCAGCTCCATTTCAAAGAAGGCGCCATGACTCGATTACATGCTGCCGAGCATTCTCGGCAGATCCCCAAGTAGTACGTTGGTCAGACAAGTTCAGACTAGCAAACATGGAGAAGTTTAATGGAACTCAAAACCCATTAGAGTTTCCCCAGATTTATACTACCGCTATCAGAGCTGCTGGTGGCGACGACAACGTGATGATAAATTATTTGCCCATGGTCCTTGAAGGATTTGCCCAGTCATGATAGCTTAACCTACCGGTCGGATCAATCTACACTTGGGAGCAGCTCTGCGACCTTCTGATCGCCAGCTTTCAAGGGACATATGAGCACCCCGGAAAGGAGGATGATATTTATCAGATTCGGCAGGAACCTAACGAGACTCTTCGTTAGTATATCAAGAGGTTTAGCCAGTTTCGTAACTCTATTTCCGAGGCCGCAGATTCTTCTGTGATCCAGGCCTTTAAGAAAGGATTAAGAAATCGAAGGTTTACGGAGGACATTGTGATGGATCCTCTATGAACGACCGTTGAGCTTTTCGATATGGCTGATAGGTATGTGGTCGCTAATGAAGCGGCCGAATGGAATAAAGTCATAGATCGAAAAGAGAAGATCCTGCAACCTAGTCTGGATAAACTAGAGAAGAAGCACAAGAAGTCTCTCGAGGGTAAGAAGAAAAGTAGTCCCAACAATAAGGAGGTCCTTGCAATTCCAATTTTTTTTAACAAGGGCAAGAAAGATTATCCCGGTCGGAACAAAGTGAAAGTTCCGACCGATGAATACAAAAAGAACAAGAAGTGGTGTCCACTTCATCAGGCGGTAGGGCATGATCTGCTCACCTGCCGAACCTAGCAAAAGAAGCTAGAGGATTACTATACAGGTAAAGGACCTTTCTCTTTCATACTATAAATAGGAACACTTATCATTTTTTCTGCATACATCTTTGCATAAATTCTTATCATCAAAGCAAGTCTTATAATATCTTCCGACCATACAATGTATTTCATTGTATTTTGATTATGGAAACAGATCTAGAACTAGTCGAATTCATACATTGGTTCCGACCAAATTGATTTCCTAGTATTAATGCGATCCGTTTTACCACATCTTCAGCACAAACTTTGTGCAATGGTCATGACTTTTGCTCTTTTCTTGTTCTACTGCTTCTATAGAAAGTTATTCTATTACACAAGTAGTCGGTTACTAGGAAATATATCAAAACTCAATAAGTTAAAAAAAGATAAACATAAGTTTTACTGATGACAACGGTAAGTTTTTACATTTATAATTATAAATATTACATAAATCTACTATTTGGGGCCACCAGATTGGTCGCTATGCGACGGAGATCCAACCTCCATCTCTTCTGCAACCTTGTTTCCGAAGGGTATTACTCCTTCGAAGATTTTGGTTGCTTCTTTCTCTAAGCAGTTGAAGTCCGTTTCGAGATATTGGAGATTGATGGAGGGTCTTGAGAGTGAATGTTGTCGCGAGCATTCACTCATGCTATACCGGTATACGCGAAAGAAGTGCATGTGGACATATAGATTAGAGTTGCATTGATATTTGAGAATAATGGATGTGAATCAAAGAGAAGATAACTGCATGAGAATATTAATGAAAGTACCTATGATGATAATGAAGTTATTGAATGCTCTGGATTTATTATTGCTCGTTGTTTATGGATGTGTTTGCTGAGTCGTGGACTCACCCTTGCTCTATTGTTGTCTTTAGGTGATCTTCGAGGGCGCCGTACTGAGAGCGAATAGAGCACATGGACAACACATGATCATTCGCCATAATAATCTTTTCATTCATTATTGGTTTCTACTTGGACATGTTAGAGGTTGAATAAATTTAAGACAATGTTTGGACTAGACTATTTGCTTTATTAATTTGGATTCATTGGTTGATGCTACTTTGGGTTATTTACCTGGTTTTAATTCCCATTGCTTATTTATTATCACTTGATCCATAAATAAGCATTGCTCTTTTGTGGTTCATGGATATGATTATCATTGTTTTCTTGCTGTAATTTTATAGTGTGTCAATAATTATTAGTTGGAAGAGTAGTGTGGTGGCATTCTGGGCTCAGTGTTGGGCTGGGGTGTTACAGTTGGTATCAGAGCCGGGCTTTAGGTCCGTGGTGAATAGATTAACAACATAGGCAAACTAAAATGGTTAAAATTTGTTTTAGTTTAGTAAATCAACTAAAAATTTGCTAATGGTTAACTAACCTAAAATTTGACACAGTAGTGCACAGTAGGTTAGAGAGAGGTACGAATATAGTTTTTACGCTTCCGTTATGTTGTTCATTGATGGTTGAGTTTATTTTGAGCTTTGAACTCATTGTGTATTGTTGATTGTGGTTGATAGCTATGCCGAGGGGTAGAGGACGTGGTCGTGGTGGCCGCGGTCGTGGAGGTCGTGGCCATGGGCGAGGTTCCGTGGAGCCACCCTGAAAGTGATGAGTCGATGGTCGAGGGGGTTGTTGACCCGCCTCCGGCTGGGGCCCAAGATGAAACCCCGCTGGCCGAGAGAGTTGGTGGAGAGATCCGTGCTCTTCGTCAACAGCGCCGGCAGATTCTGTTGTGCGCGCATCCGTTGTTGCTCCTGCCGCACATCCACGTGTTCCCGAGGCGCGATGTCACTTCGAGAGTGGATGGGGTTGAGGTTGGATTCGTTGACTGCCGGGCACACGGTCCGTGCAAATGGAATGGTTGCGCTACATGGAGAGGCGCTTGAGCTTTGGAGATGTCTTCACATCGAGGGTCCGTTTGTAGCCTTTCACCAAAGGGCAAGCGATATTTGGTGGGAGCGTGTTGTCTCGAGGACCGCCACTCAAGGGCCACCACTTGGGAGGACTTTGTTGATCAGTTCAAGGGAAGTTCTACCCTACTCTTTCGTTGAGAAGATGGAGGTTGCCTTGACGACCTTTGCTCGGGAAGAGATCTATTGTCGAGTATGAGGTCGAGTTCAACAACTTGGTTCGCTTTGTCCCTACAAAGAGCTAACGATGATCTTCAAAGCCAAGAGGTTCCGTCGGGGTCTCACCTCGAGTACCGGCATGTGTTGGGAGCTACTCCACTCTTTGACTACGACTGTTGTGGAGCAAGCTAGGGCATGGAGTTGGAGATGCACTCACAAAGGGCCAAGCCTCGTGGATCGGTAGCTTCGTGGTGACGTAAGAGGAGTTCTAGTGAGGGAAGTGGGTCTGCTCAACACCGCTTTCAAGAAATTCAAGGAGGACCGCAGCCTTCGTGTCTAAGCGAACGAGGCCGTTCTCTTCTTGGCGCCTCGTCCTTTGCAGTACTCGGCTCTTCGTCTGTCCTGTAAGGCATGCTTTGCTTTAAGTGCGGTGATGGACACCGTGGCCGAGTGCACTGGACGGAGATTGCCGCCGGTGTGGCCGACGGGTCACAAGGAGCGTGTGTCGCGTAACCCCGCTAGTGTGATCAAGTGGGAGCTGTGCCATCTTCTTCTTGTGAAGCGGTTCACGCCTTTTCAGATGCGCCTCGAGTGGGTCTTGGTGTGTTCTCATGCAAGACGGTAAGGTAATTGCTTATGCGCCGAGGCGCTTAAAGAAGCACGAGCGTAATTATCCCACTCATGATTTGGAGTTGGTGCATGTTGTTTTTGCTCTCAAGATTTGGAGGCATTATCTATACTGGCGAGCCTTGTGATATTTTCACGGATCACAAGAGTCTCAAATATATCTTCACTCGTATGATCTGAATTTGAGGCAAAGGAGGTGGTTGGAGTTGATCAAGGATTACGATCTTACTATTCAGTATCATCCAGGCAAGGCCAATGTAGTTGCTGATGCTCTTAGTCGCAAGGCGACTCCCGCTACTCTAGATTGCCTTATTGCTGATTTTGATCGCATGGGAATATCTTATTGTTATGCGGGCACATCACATGTTGAGACTCGCTTGATTCTTGAGTCGGCTATTCCGCACTGCAAAGCGGAAGCACAACAGAGTGACCGCTATTACAGGAGGTTAGGAAGCGTCTGGATGGGGGCAAAGAGAGTGATTTTAGTATGGATGATTCTGGTACTTTGAGGTTTAAAGGACGTCTTTGCGTGCCACAAAAGGCGGAGGTCAAAGACGATATTTTGAGGGAGGCACATCGCACTGCATAATCGCTCATCTGGTGAGACTAAGATGTATCGAGATTTGAAATGTAATTTTGGTGGAAAAGAATGAAGGTGGACATTGCTAATTATGTGGCTTCTTGTGGGGTTTGTCGCAAGTGAAAGCCGAGCACAAGCGCCCCGCAGGTTGTTGCGCCTTTGGAGGTACCCTGTGGCCTTGGGACGATATCTCTATGGACTTTGTGGTGGCGCTGCCTCGCTCGCCGCGAGGGAAGGATGCGCTTGGGTAGTGGTGGATCGATTCAAAGAAGTCTGCAAGACTTCATTCCTATTCGCACGACAAATTCAAATGAGTGATCTAGCTCCTATTTATGTGCGTGAGATAGTAAGACCGCATGGTGTGCCAAAGACCATCATTTCGACAGGACGCCAAGTTTGTCTCCAAGTTCGGGAGAGTCTGCAGAGTGCATTGGGCACACACTACCGAGTACTGCTGCTTCACCCATGCATGATGGGCAAATGAGCGCACTATTCGGACTTTGGAGGACATGTTGCGATCTTGTGTTCTATCTTGAAGGGTAGTTGGGAGGACCACTTGCCACTTGCGAGTTTGCTTATAATAATAGTTACCATTCCAAGATTAGAGCCGCCATTTGAGGTTCTCTATGGGCGGAAGTGCAGATCGCCGCTTGTTGGGATGCGATTGGAGAGAAGGCGCTTTGGGTCCTGACCGATTCAAGACCGCTGAGCGTGTGGCCATGGTGAGGCGTAATTTGTTGGCGGCCGTGAGTAGATGTAAAAGTTATGCCGATTTGAGGAGGCGTGACTTGAGTTTGCGGTGGGTGACCAGTGCTCTTGAGAGTGTCTCCCACTAAAGGTATTGTTCGGTTTGGTACCAAAGGGAAGCTTAGCCCGAGGTACGCTGGACCATTCCCGATTATTGCAAGAATTAGAAAGTTAGCCACCGCCTGACCTTCCCGAGTCCATGGGGTTCATAATGTGTTTCGCCTCGATGCCGAGAAAGTTTTGAGAGATCCAGAGCATAAGATTTCATTAGAGCCACGACTATTGAGCAAGATCTCACAGCTTGAGTCGCGGCCCCGCCAAGATTCGGAGAGGTCTGAGCGAGGCCGAGGCACAAGACGCTGGTATACGCAAGGTGCCGTGGACGATCACCGAGAGAAGCGACTTGGGAGTTGGAGTCTCGCATGCGCGAGCAATACCGAGTTGTTCACGTCCTGCACGTGTTGTTTTGTTGTTTAATTTCACCGTGCGCTTTTTCTTTGAGTAGAACGCAGTAGAATTCGGCCTAATTGCTAAGGGGGTAGAATGTAATACTCACGAAAATAAATAATATTAATAATCGCGTCTTAAGGTCTGGAGCGTAATTAATTAAATAGTAACAATAAATAATTAATTAAAAACGCCTTTAAGGGCCTGTGCAATTAAATAAAATAGTACATATAAAAATAGAACTTTCGAATTTTTATGAGCTATATAAATAGATTTGTGGGAATTTTAGAAACCCTAGCTTTTCTATTCCACGAGCCGCACCAATTTTCTATCTCATTGCTTGCCGCCGCCACCGATTGATTTTGTTTTGGTCGCTATACCGTTGTTTACCGCGTGGATCTCGCGGCGCGTGGCGGCAATGGCTTCTGCGTGCACGCGCTGCGGCCGCCTCGCCAGGTTCTCGCCGCCTCGCTGGTCAGGCGCCGAGCCGCTGCGGTCGCTCTCTGCTGCCGCTGCATAGCGCCGAGCCGATTAATCGCTGTGTACTCGCGTGTGCTCGCTGTTCAGCTTAATCGCCGCTGCACCCGAGCGAACCGGCCGCCGCCGATCTTGTGCGCGCAGTGTCTTGCCGGCATGTGTATCGCTCGGCCGGGCCGGTCTTGTGTTGCTGTTGATTTTTCTTTTGTTGCTTCCGCCGCGATCGACCGTCCGCGTGGAAGCACCGAGCCGAGGCGAGGCACGGAGCGGCGTCTCTCTTCGTCCTTCTTGCTGGCCACGATTGTTTCGTGGAGAAGATCGGCCGGGCAAACCGTAAGAGAAGGAAGATAGAAAAAATTAGAAGAAAGACGCCAGATCCGGTTCTTGTGGGTAACGATCTATAATTTCGCTTTCGTCTCGTTTCATTGTTTATTTAGAGATTATAATTGAGGATAATTAGAGAAGGTTCTATAGTTTTAGTCAAAGTGTCGATTAACTGATTTGTTTAACCTTCTGCCGTTCCGTTGTACGATTTATTCGGATATCTTAATGACGAATTTTGGAAATCTCATCTACTAGTTAATTGTAGATAATTTCGATATATTTCTATAGCATATTTAATTATGTCAATCGGACAAGTATAATTCGAGTTATGATTTTCGGAAGACCGCTGTTTTTACGGTTGTCGTCTTTCGGCGCTGTTTTGGTAGACTGTAGAGTAAAAATAGTAAATAGCTTAATTAGAGTTTTTGATCTACATGAAAGTTGTAGATAATTGTCCAATGGTTCTGTAGAATCTGAGAACGCGAATTTTGGTTGAGTAAAACAAAAGTTATGAATTTAGTAAGACTGCTGTTCCGAAGCGGACAGACCGACTTTCTGGGCTAAATACGGAGGGTTAGATGATTTAATTAGAAGACTTCGTAATCTAAGAAAATGTGGATAATTTTATAAAGAATCCAGAATGGGGTGGTTTGTGGTGATCGGACTTTCGAGTCAAAAGTTACGTTCGTTTTAGTACTAAGACCGCAATGGGTAACTTTTCGGTACCGGCGTAACGTGGTATATTTGGGGACGAGTAGGAGCGATGTATATGGATTGCTATTCTTGTTGCTGTAGCTTGTATTGAGGTTTGTATATTTAATGTAGGAGAGGCGTCGTGTTTGTTGCCGTCTTCTAGCCAAATCGTGCGTCGCAACTAGTAAAGGCAAGTGCATGGTAGACAGCGATCAACGATTGATCACTGTTTTCTTTATCTTCTATTACCATTATTGTTGTGCTTTTATCTTGTTTAATTGCAAACAATGGAATGACATGTCCATGGTTATATCTTTGTTGATAAATATGATGAAAAGTTGGATATGATGTTTATGATGGAGTTTGCATGTTTGCATTCATAAGCATCTTTGCATAAGAGAAGGTGATCATTATGATCACAACTCCACGGGAGTGGAGGAGGTCCCCGATCCTTATGGAGGAACGGGCTTGAGAGTGAATGTTGTCGCGAGCATTCACTCATGCTATACCGGTATACGCGAAAGAAGTGCATGTGGACATATAGATTAGAGTTGCATTGATATTTGAGAATAATGGATGTGAATCAAAGAGAAGATAACTGCATGAGAATATTAATGAAAGTACCTGTGATGATAATGAAGTTATTGAATGCTGTGGATTTTTTATTGCTCGTTGTTTATGGATGTGTTTGCGAGTCGTGGACTCACTAACTCCACTAGCAAAAAGATTCTTCATGGTCTGCGCATGGTTCTTTCGAGTAGTTTCGAGCAAACTTTTGAGATCTTCAAGTTGTCGACTAAGATAATTTATTTTCTCCACCGAATCTCTTAATAAGGGAAGACATAATCCCAATCCCATATCGAAGAGCATTTTGTTAAGAGTCTTGACCTTCTCTTCAAGACTCCGCCTGAGTTCTACCTCCTTGTCATGCTCGAACTTAAGAGCTTTTTTTAGTTTTTGAATTTGCTCTGCATGAGTGGATCAAGAGTTAAGAAAAAAGAATTATAACACATAATAAGCCTGGTCAAGTTTACGATCAATTTACCTTGAGCTTCTCGGAAGTCTTAACGGCTTCTTTGTGCTTGAGAGAGGCTTCATTGAACCTAGTCGACCAGTCTTCGATTGACGGTCTTTAGCCTGTCACCTCTCTTCAAGCCTAATTATCATAGCTTCCTTAGACACGATCTCCTCAAAATTTTCAAATTCTGTCAAATATGACAAGGGAAGAAGTTGAGGAACAGTAAGGAACAAAATAACAAAAAAAGTGAAGAAATCAAGAAGTTCTTACTTTTCAGTTCAGAGTTTTTCCTTCTCTATGATAGTTATTCACTAGGTCAATCCTCTGACCACAGTGATGTTCTCCACCATATGCTACAAAAATAGCAAACTCCTGTAAGTTTTTTTAATAAACTTTGAAGAAAGGACTATAAGAGTGGTCGTAGGTGCTTACCTAAATCGTCATGTCCGCATATTCAGAGTAACTAGTAATGGGACACGTCTCTAATTGATGATCCAAAATTCTCCTCCAGGTCTCGTCGAGCTTCTCATCGTCGAGAATCCAAGGGCAGCTTGGGAAGTTACTAGGATGAGGAGACCTCTTGGTTGAGAAAGGACTACCCTTCATGAGATTCATTCTGGCCCCAGTAGTGGTCGAAACCTGCTGGGACTCTTCTGGAACCTCTGCCTCCACAAGCAGAGTTGGAGTTGCCAAAGGTTCATGGGCAAGAATCGTGCTGCCACTTGCTCAGGGGCTGGCTCAACAATCGTCAACTCAGGAGTTTCCGCCTAAGGGGCTCTCTGGTCCAAAACAACCAGAAAACCAGGGGATCTATACAAGCAGAAAAAGAAGAAGCATATTTTAAGATACAAGAAGTACTAAAGGTATATATTTACATATGTTTCTTTTTTTTAACATACCTGGTCTTCTTTGTCTTAATTTTGAAACGCCCTGGAGCAAAGTCCAGAGCGCTTGCCTTTCTCTTGATCTTTTCAACCAATTTCACCGGTTCCGACCCGGTAGGGTTGGTTAGACCCCTCACATCCTCCAACCATAGGTCGGAAGAAGTCTCCTCGATCACGAGCTCGGAGATAATCTTCCTGACCATTTGGTCAGAGATTGTGGCTTTGTCAACCTCTAGGACGGTTACTTCAGGAGCAACCGCCTGGTCAATCACAACCACTCCAGAATCCGCAACAACGACAACTTCGGTCGATAGATTTTTCTTCTTGCCTGCTTGATTAAAAAAAGTTAATTTGGTGATGAATTTCTCATCTAAGATGTACGTTTCTTTTCAGTGCTCCTTTTTTACCTCTGAGTAACCACCTTCTTGAGTGGTCATTGGGGCAGAAGCGGTCGGAGAATCAATTGGCTCACAACTTTCAGCGCCCTCCTTGATCTTCAATCTGACCGACTGCATGTCAAAGGGGTATTATAGCATCCGATTAGAAAATACATTAATGGTGAAGAAAAGGTTGTTATTTTTTACCTTAATCCTCTCTATTATCTCTTCTGTAGAGACAATAGCCAAAATCCAGAGAAAATTAGCCTTGACATCACACTCCCCAGCGCAGATCATTTTAACCCATTCCCTGATCTCATCAGGAGATTGGGCTATAAAAAAATGATGATGAGTGACTTTAAGGTTACAAAATAATCAATCAAAATAAATAAAACCGATCAGAATTTCTTACGACTCACATTTTGAAGAATCTTTGGTCACATCATCCTGACCAATGATACCAGAGCATGGAGTGCTCTCGGACCTTCAAAGGGCTAATCTGGCGCATGGAGAAATCTCTCACCGCATGCTAGGAAGTTAGACCTCTTATGTTAAGGTGTTGGATGGCTTCAATCCATCTCCCTACCTTTCCCTTCTTATTTACCGAGGATCGCCACCTTGGGTTCTCGACCACCACCCTACCGACAAAAGCAAAGGTTGTCTTCTTTAGTGACCGTCATGTAGAACCAACATTTCTTCCATGACGACCATGATCGATTTGGAGTACATACGGACGTACACCTTAGCCTTTCCGTCGTAGAGAAGTAGTGCACACTCTCTAGGTGACGCCTTTGACTTCCCCGACTTCACCATCTTGTAGAAGTAACTGAAGACCTTAAAATTTGGTGGAATTCCTAGGTACGCTTCACAAAGGTAGACGAAGATGCTGAGGTTGGCGATTGAGTTGGGGGCAAGGTTCACTAGTACAACTCCATAGTATTCAGGGATCTTGGAGAGATAGATACGTTGGTAACCTAAACACGCACTCAAAAGAAGCAAGAAAAACGGGGATTTCTACCTCGTTTCCGCTCGAAAAATGTTCTCCTACCGCAGATCTCCAAGAGATCAAAGTTTTGTTTGGATGCATTTCGTTTTTCTCCAAAGCCTTGAGCTTCTTCTCGTTCAAATATGAGACCAACTAGTTGGAAATCAAGTCTGACATTGTTGGATTTTGGGCGAGAAAATGAAAGGAAGTTGAAGGAAGTTCTTGGCGAAAAGACAAGGGAAAAGGAAAACTCAGAGCATAAAAACCCTAAGTCGGCGCATTCAAGGGATTTATAGCCGCACTTCCTTATCTACAAGCGAGAGTTACCTGAAAACCCAATAGGCACAAACCTCTTCGGTTTCCCAAACGGTTTCTCAACTTTAAAATGAATACAAACAACCGCGTTAACTTTGCCATTAAAAACGAGGGCTTTTTCCCGATAAGGATCTTTGTCGGAAGGGGTTCACACTACAAATTCATTTAAAGTTCGGGGCTAGTTGACGAGGATTAAATTTCTAAATATAAATTTATTTAATTAAAGACTGCACGTCCTTCATGGTCGTAACTGCTAAGGCTCACGATCCCCATAGTCGTGAGGATTTCAGAGGTTACATTGTGGGTACCCTATTTGGACAGGGTCTTGCACCTTATCCCTGACCAAGTGACTGCTCGTAGTATCAATAAACTGACACTTGGACTCTGTTCCAAGTATATTCCTTCCGTGTGATGTATGGAACATGTGCCTTAATTGTTCTAATCCATACGACGCTTCCGGCCCTAAGACACTGATAACAACTCCTTGACAGTTTTGTCTCCTGTTAAACTGCCTCTCCAATCAGACATGTCACTTACAGGAGATGTCTTCTTAGGAGTAACTGACAACTCTTGGGCGGTTATTTAAGGATAGATGATAGACAACAACAATGACAATCCGGATTAACGTCTACAACAAGCTTAGGCAATCAAGACCCAACATTCTGAAGACAAGTAGAGCAATAGTAATACACTCATTGTATTTTAGGGCTAGTCCACTGCCTAGTCAAAGGCACCCCTGTAATAGCCAGTTCATTACAATAAAGAGCAGTATCATTCTCTCCCAAGAACTCTTAGTCATTTTTCTCAATATATTTCGTAAGATCGGCGACTCGATCGTCGACGAGATTGGATTGGGATCTAATGCTTACTCTGTCATCAACATAATTAACTACACGTGTAAACAAGCATCGATATATAAAAAAATTAAGCTTATATTGTCCGAAATAGAAAGAACTTACACCATGACCAGAAAAAGAAAACTCCATCCGGGACTAAATACGAGTCGTCCTGATGCATGAGGTGTTTTTTTTTTGAAACTTTGACAACCCGTATGTGTCGAAATATATAGATGAACCACATGAAAAATATGATCATTATATTTTTCTTAAAATAACTTTATAATATATAACTTTTACTATTTCTACTAGTATATTATTATAAAAATCATAATATAAGTCATGCATTAAAGACTGTGAAAGGTCATTTCTTTTAATGGACATCTCAAAAACTGCATTTAGTTGAAATTTGCACAACTAACTCGATTCCAAATCAGAGGCAGGTCCAAGTGTAGTGACCGGGGCTACGTAACCCCGACGATCTTATGCACAATCCATATATACAAGAGATTACTTCATAAACTCAAGTGATGTTATTGTGTGGTGACCCTAATAACCCCAGTAATTCATTTTTCTAGATCCGCCTCTGTTCCAAAACAGAGCTGAACAGGTCCTTTTTTTTTAATGCGTGCAGGTCCTTTTTATGGCCTTTTTGTGGAGTTAACACAAGGTCGTGCATTATTTGGTGATCAAGATATAGTAAGCTCCACCCAATCATTGGATGTTAAATAAATGGCCAGGACGCAACACCAAATGAATTTGCTAGCTCTTCAATTCAACGAGAGCTCAGCTCGCACCCACGCTGGGTAATTCCAACTGCCCCACGGATCGATTTGACGCGTGAGGAGGAGCCATCGCAGACAGGCAGGGCTGCCAAATCCTTCCCTCGGCAATAAATAATCCCCCTCCAATTTAATTTTTAACATGATGAGATGAGCATTTCAGAATATCAGGCAGCAGCAGGGCGCAGTGGTACCGAACGTACGTGCTAACTTTGACGCTCGTCTCTTGCAATTTACCTGCCGCACCCTGCATCGATCGCCTGCCCGCTGGCTGCAGCAAATCAGCTAATTCTTTCTTCCCTTACATGGCTTAATTCCAGAGACATGTTGTACGCTGTGTAACATTGATTCTGTCGGCCGGGCCAAGAGTCCTCCTATGGCCAGCCTCCTCCTCCTCCTCCTCGCGTTATCGACAGTGCATGCATGATTGATTGTCAAGTGCCCCATCCATGATCCATCCATGCATGGCTGATGGCCCGGCCGGTTTAGTTTTGCCTTTCCATGTCAGTTACTGTGGTCCAAACATGCATGCTACTCTACCTGCTAGCTAGGTGATATATAGCTCCCTATCTTAACCGCTCAAGCAAGCACCTCGTTTCGGCTAGATCATTGCGTGGTGGTTTTTGGTTTTACCACGCACTCATGCACCGGCAGTAGGGGAAAACCAGGGAGCTTAAAGCGGCAGTACTGGCAGTACCATTTAGCGGATGTGTAGGGCGGACCTGCAGGGGCATGTACATGCAGCCGGCGGTGGCCCCGGCCCGGGTGGCCGGTGGATCGGCGCGCGTACGTGGTCCTCCTGTCCGGACGTCGATGATCCATCGTCGCGAGAGATATGCGCAGCGCAGCAGTTGCATGATCGATCGACCGGCCCCGGGCCGGCGTGTACCAGAAACGTGAGCCCGAGCAATAAATAGCCGCGCGCGCGGAGCGAAACCCGCTGCGCGCGCCGTCCTCCCGCCATTAATCCGGCCGGGCGGCGCGGGGCGCGGCTCCGACGCACCCCGCGGTGTGGCTCGCGCGGGATCATCATTCCTCCCGGTACTCCTTGGCTGGTGCGTGTCCGCCCATGCATGTGACCGGATCATCATCAAGTAACACTGCAGTAAAAGAATAGTACCACGTTGCTTGTAACACAAAGACCGAGTATGTCCATGTGTTCTATCTCTGGGATGGATTGGACTGAGGCCTTTCTAAGAAATTAAGTGCAGTTTTGAGCAGTCCGGTTCAAGCTATAGCCATCTCTGTGGATGCGATATATGACGCGAATTATGAAACACCGGCACGTAGCAGAGCAGACCATGAGTGCGGTACGTAGTCAGTTCTTAACTCTTGTCGATAGAACCAGAGGGACCGGCCGGCCGGCGCCATTTCCAGCCGCACGATTGACAGTGCACGCCATCTTGTTGTGAGATGTACCTATACAAAATTCGGGTCCTTCTGTGGGTGCATGCACGTACGCACGCGTCACCAATTCTGGGATGAAGCTTTGTCGGCTTTTGCGCGGCTCGTGCATGTCTCACTCGATATCATTTCCAGTCATTTCAGGGTTCAATACCGCAATGATAGGAGATGGACTTCATTCCGCGCGTACGACAAGAAATTTGCTCATTGGCACTGTTTCGAACACGGGAGGGCAATTGAAAACTTCACCGGAACCACCTATCTAGCAAGATATATATTGTTGCGGCCGATATATGGAGGAAATTACACAGGAACGACCAACATATTGTTGCGGCCAGATTTTGTTGTAACGAAGTAGCTTAGACTTAAATAAAAGATGCATCATGGCATGCTTATATAGATCGAGCAGCCATCAAGCCTATGTTCACGAGGAAATCCTAAAAGTACGAATCCTAAATGACAGTCTACACGGGTCTAATTAATTGGGAGAGATTAGAGGCATACCTAACATATTTTATCATTTATTTTTAAAAGGAAGTGGCTATACATCGTCGAATAAAATGTTGTCAAAAATCTGTCAATTTTTTCAACCATCGAATTGAGATCCAACGATCCAAGGTTGACTCCCACTGCTATAGTCACATCCCTGTCGCCCAACTCTAGTCGTCTCCCCTAACGCCACCTGACGCGCCGTCCCCGCCACCTCACCGGTGTCGCCCCCGACACCGGCAAGGCCCTCCCGCGAGTCCCCTCCGTCCCGCCCCGAACCGCCCCACCTCCCACCATTGCAGTAATCTTTCATCATCTCGAGCGTCTATCCGCCAGATCTACTACAACCTCGTGCCGACCATCCTCACTGATTCCTCCTCCATCTCATGGCCGAGGTGGCCGCTGCCACCCACCGCTGATCTACTACCTCCCTCCTCTAAAGTCCGGTGTTGGTGAACCCACCGCTAGAGACAAAGATGGAAGTGGTCTACTATCTTGAAGCCCCCAATTATGTGCAATGTCAAAGAAGCCACTATCCCCATGAAAGTTTTAGTCACCCTAGGCCAAATTAAGCCACTATCCCTATGCAAGTTTTAGTCACCCTAGGCCAAATTAAGCCACCCTGCTGCGGGGCAAGAAATATCGATTTTTTTTTAAAAAAAATATTTTTAAAAAGAAAATTACAAAAATAAATAATGGGTTCCTGTCACCGGTTGAACTGGCGATAGGTACCCTGGCCCCGTGCTGTTGCTAGTCTGACTTCGTGTCGCTAGTTGAATTGACGACATGAATCCAGCTATAAAAACCCCAAAAAAATCAGCCCAAACTCATTTTAATTCCAAAAAAAAAACAGAAAGAGAGGAGATGGAGAGAAGAAAGGTAGCGAAGCTCTGCCAGTTCGTCGCGGAGGAGAGATAGACGGAGCATCGGATCCGATCGGCCATCTTGCAAGTACATTTTTTCAAACTTTGTACATTATGTCAAAACATTGTCAGTTAGCAAACAAAAATAGCAACATAGAATTTGGTAGATTAGATAAATATAATTCAATTATGTAGTACATCTTTTGAGCTGTGTACGAGGTAGGTAGAGGGTAATGTAAGTAATACCAGTTTTATTTAGCTCCCCGTTTGTGCACGGTAATTATATTGCTAATACCGGAAATTATTTTTTAAGTAGAAAACTAGCATGACATGTTTTAAAATTGAAAGTAAAATCCGTAGCAGCTAATTAGGGTAGGTAGAGCCTAATCAAATTAATTGTGGCTTCATTTAGCTTTCTATTTCTGCGCGATAATTATATTGTTAATGTCGGAAACTAAATTATAACCAGAAAAATAGCATGACACGTTTTAAAATTATAAAAAAAATCTGGAGCAACTAATTAGGGTAGGTAGAGCCTAATTGAAAAAATCACAGCTTTATTTAGCTCTGTAGGTTAGGTAGAGCATAATCACAGATTTATTTCTTGTCGCATAAATTTGATTTCTATTTATAATGTATGCACTGAATTTTCAGTACGGCGGACCCAGACCATGCTGACGAGTGGCCATACAAGTTGCTTGACGCAGTGATTGACCTACATCACCGTAGCCGCCTTAGTACCATCCTCCCCCAAGAGGGCGAAGCGCCGATTGAGCTTGGCGCGTTTCAACTACGCATGCCCATCAGGGCCTAGAGGTTGCACCCCAGCTGGGTACCAAGGTACATGTCATTGCGATCTTCGTGTACTCATTTGTGGCCTGACTACTACGTGTGGATCAACGTTTGTTCGTAACCTGACCCGACGCAGGTTGAGAGCGGCAGGCCTCCTTCCGCTGGCACGGATGGTGGAGGCAACGTGGGAGGATGACTAGGACCACGTTCCTAGTCGTACGTCCAGGCGTTTTCCACACAACCGGGCCCTACTGATGGCGTTGGTCGACCGCTGGAAGTTGGAGACACACACGTTTCACCTCCCGTATGAGGAGATGACGCCAACGCTGCAGGACGTGCGCTTCCGATCGGGTTGCCCAATGCAGCTTCCCCATGGCGGCGTATGAGATCTCACCCATGTGGTGCACGGAGTTCCTGGCGAGGTTCCAGGATGTGCTACCGCCGGGCAGCGATTACCACGAGTTCAGCAACCCGCACGGGCCGACGCTGAGGTGGATCTACTAGTTCTACGTAAGTCTTTGTAACTATTGTCCTCTCGCGTCAATTCATTTGTGGACCTTGCTGACGTGTATATGTCTTCTTGCAGCCCAAGTGTATGGTGGAGAACACACCGACGAGACGGTGAGGAGGCACTTTGAGGCCTAATTGCTGTCTGTTTGAGTAGGTCATATTCCTGGGGTCCTACGGCGACAACGTCGATAAGCACTACATCTACGCATGTGAGCTTGCAGACTGGCCGGTGGAGGAGATCCAGCCCTACGCTCGGGGTTCGATCGTGCTGTGTGCGATGCACCGCGCACTATGCGACGCGTGTCGTCGGTCCCAGGACAGCTCCATACTCTCGGATGCCCGCTACTTTTGCAGCTTTGGTCCTACGAGCGATTGCATATCAGACATCCACAGATGGACTTGAGAGCGTACACGGTCAGCCTGTACGCCGAGGATGACGACGTGGATCGGCCTACTATTGGCACGGTGTGGTGCCGCCGATGGGTTATTTTCATGAACGTTTATTATTTTCTCGTAATCCAATCATAATTTCTTGTGCTAAGTGTTCCTTTGGTCTATTCCACAGGTGACTTACACACCAATCACCACGCAGGAGTCGTACTCGTCCTACGTCATGATGTTCGATCAGCTGATGGATGACCACGTCATCTAGAGATCGTGCACGGAGGAGAGGGTGTCCGCGCACACGCCCAGAGGACTGTCCAGTCTGTGCACGTGAGACCACCTATATCGATACATAAGGAGGGCATTGGTGCAGGAGATCTTCGTGGATGAGTACCAGGTGGTGCGAGTCATGTGCCAATTCGGTCTACGACAGCAGGTCCTAGCCTCCTGGGCGCAGCGGCTGCCGGCCCACGTACACGGGTTAGTTTGTGCTTTAATTCTTTAGTAGAATCTTCATTACATACGTACTAAATGATTATCTTACCGTCCATAGGTACACTAGAAAGGGAGTATGTGGTACTGCCACCTGGACGGAGAGGATGTTCCCTTGGGTTAAGGGTTGGCTCAGCGCCTACGTCGACGTCGTCTTGGAGGATGCTCCCTAAGACCCCACGGAGTACGAGGTGTACATGGAGTGGTACGGCAGTCGGACGAGGCTTCGCTACATCCGGATCGTGATCGACCCACCACGACACGAGGTTGCAACATCCGACTCGTACCCCACACAGCCGGACTCCACATTCCATCGCATGGTACATATTCAACGATCGATACTTCATATTTAATTAGCTATATTTAGGTGGATCTACACTGGGAGATCCTCGACTTGACAGGCCGAACGCAGCAGTTGTCACATGGGGGAGGCCAGAGGGATCTTATAGCGTACCGCGGAGAAGGCGAGGGATCCAGATCGCAACTTGTGGCGGGCCGAGGACACATTCACATTACCAGTGCGTCGACGAGATGGCAGCCATGGTTTCTCACGACCACGGGCTCCTCCCCCTGAAATGGCAGGCGGGTCCTCGTGGCACTGTGATGGGAGCTCCTCGGGACAGTTTGTAGGTGAGAATGACACATTCACTTCCGCTATTTTATTTCGAACTCCACTAGTTACTAACGGCAATCTTCCCTTGCAAGTCCTCAGTTCCACCAATACACGAGGTAGGAGTATGTGTCGTCATCTGCGGCTGCCTTCGTGCCTGCTGGTATGATAATCTTGTTTGATTTCGTAGTTTTCCTATAATTGCATGCATAACGTAATGTTTCATAAGTCGTGCACCGAGTTGGGACGAACCGGACTTTGTCGTACGACGAGATATTCGCCAAGGACTTCCACTTCCCCCAAGACCAAGCCTCTCAGCTGCTAGGTGCATCGGAGCCGACCCTACCGACACGGACCTTGACGTCGCTACACCACCTCTAGCTCCTCGCGAGTGGTCGGGTACGTCAGCCACCTAATCCTTTGACGTACTAGTACCAGCGCCGGCCACGGCCGGGGACGACACACGGGGTACGCCCCAAGATGCCATGTAAATATTAATTTTTGTACAACTATAGTAATGGTAATATAGTGTTTAATTATCTCTTTTCAACGTGCACTACAGTACTATTTGTTTTGAGTACTATTGGCTTCGAGTACTGTTCGTTTCGAGTACCGCTAGCTTCAAGATAGTTTTTCGCAGCGATGTGACCCAACGAGATAGTTTTCCGCAGCGACATGACCCAACAAGTCAGCTTTCCGCAGTGATGTGACCCAACGAGACAACTTTGCAGCGACATGACCCAACGAGTCAGCTTTGCGTAGCGATGTGACCCAATGAGTCAGCTTTGCGTCAGCGCTGCCTCACGAATGCGAATTTCCGTCAACTGGATTACAATTTAGCTACGTACGCAGGGCCGCCTCGGCCTATAAGTACTACCCATTCCACGGCGGGTTCTCCTGCATCAACACTTCAATATAATCTCGCTAAGATGAACAAGAAGAAACAATGGGAAGAGATCCGCGAACTTGCATGGCATGCTATGGCCCTGGACAAACAAAGGGCGCGTGCCAAGATGGCACCTCCCCGCAATGACGCTGCCCCCCCGAAACAGCATACCCATCCCGAACATGCCCACCGAGCCTTCGCGGAAGGGGCCGCCGAGGGGGAGACTCCGCCTCTCTGTTGGTGCAGAGACCTATGCAAGTTCTTCAAGTCCAAGCATCGAATAAGCATGGGCATGCATTACTGGGGTTGCGTGAACTACTCCTCGGACTATCAACCGTTTTGCTCATTGTTGTGGCGCTCCTACTCCCGGATCTCATGGACCCTTTTGGCATCCCACTCCTCGTAGTCCATACGCCACTGATTGCGTGGGTAGATCTATTGGTCGATCCACTTGCGGTAGCCACATAGCGAATCCAGGGACTACGGGTAGACAGAGAGGTTATTAGTGCGTACTTTGAAAGAGCAATAGTAGGGGAACATACTATACCTGGTCCTTACCGGCTGCCGATAGCTGCTCGTGTCCCAACGACGGTCCGCAATGAGCAAAACGATCGTATCCGTCGGGAGACGAAAGCTCATCTCGAGGCATGCAACCGTAGGGAGCGCAAGAAAAAGAGAGAAATAGCGGCCGGGGCAAGGGAGGCTAGCGAGGAGTACAACACCGAGCTCACAAGGAAGGGTAAATGGCCCCGGTCCACGCAATAGGTTGGGCCATTCCGTAGTAGTCTCCCATCCTACCTGCCCTATTTTTACTATCTCCTAAATGCATGTATACTTACATGTTCGGGTACTTGTGTCCTAGTGTACCATAGTAGTACCTAGGATGACTAAAGCAATTAGTCGAACCATCATGTCATGTGAACACGTGTAATGTTCTTCTATTTGCGGACTCTAATGTATTCGTTTCGAGTACTGTTGCTTTTGAGTATTGCTGGTTTCAAGTACTATTCGTTCCTCCCACAAGTTGGTAAGGAAGATTAAATCATGCGAATTTGTCATTACTCAAAACTACGACATGTCACACCGATATTACATAACATTGAGCAAAACATCATAACACTTAGTTTTTTACAAATGAAAGTAATATTCCAGAACATTGGTGTGGATATCATGGGGATATGCTCCAGATCTTAGGATGATGTGACAATTGGCAATGACGTTAACGGTTTGTCGTTTCACGTGTTTTCGATAAAGTTTCTGAACTGTCAGGTGATAGGCAGTCTGACCGGCCATATCATGGCGGTCCGACCGGTCCCAAATCGGTCGGACCGGCCATGGCGGCGGATCGGACCATTGTGACAATTGTGTCAAAATGAGCTGGGCCAAAAATAGAGGATGTAGGCAAGAGAGGGAATTCTATTGCTCTTGGTCCCATAATTTTTGGAGTCTCCAGTCAAAAGTTCTATTGGTTTAAAGTTTCCAGTACGTTTCGGATTTTCAGGGGTTGAAAATCGGCTAAGTCCTTTTGGGCGGTCGGACCGGCCTATGGCTGGCGGTCCTTCCAGCAAGGCTGGCGGTTCGACCGGCCCTGAGGGGCGGTCGGACCGATTGTCACTTGAACGTCGGCCTTCGTGGCGGCGTTGTTCGTTGGTTAGGTCAAAGTTATGAGTTTTAGTGCATATGAGTTTCAAAGAACTTGTTCCTGGATTCGATTTGCTTGTCTATTGTTGTGCAGGTTGCTTGGTGGTCAACGACGGTCAACGGCGAGGATGATCGGGACTAGGCTTGGAGAGCTGAGGTCCAGAACGATCGACGATGCCGGGTGAGGCCAATGAACTCAAGTGTGGTCCAGAATAGACAATGATGACCGAACGGACAGTTCGGTGCGACTGGTTTGATCAAGCGGCGCGGGTGTCGGTGCAAGTGCCATAGTGGTTTCGGTGGAAGCTGGATGGAACAGACTTGCCGACATGGAGAGAGCCGTTGATCAATCTACACGTGGCGGAGCAGACGAAGTGCTTCGCGCAGATGGACTCGGTCTTCGGAGAAGGACCGAGAAGGGGTATTTTGGTAGTCTTACCAAATACCACCTTGGTGACCTTTTACCAATCCGCGGCGCAAGACGACGCAAAGAGAAGCGGTTTAGGTCAAGAGGTGTTGAAGATGGCGCTTTGTAATGCGTGCGTGTGTGACCCGTTTGTGTTGGGCCATAACGGGAGCCCATTTAAGTTAAACTTCTAGAAGGTCTAAGTCTCCACTATAAATAGAGGAGGGAGGTGGCTGCACCCCCTTTAACCCTTTCATTATTTGTTGAAACCCTAGTTTGGCTTAGGGAGAGGATTAGTGGAGGTTAGGGTTCTAGAGAGTTTTGATTTGATTTCGTGCTCTTGGATTGAGCTTTGTCCTCCATTGATGGAGTGGCTGTAAACCCAAACCCTATCAAATCAATCCAAAGAAAGTTTGCTCAAAGATGTGTCTCTTTGTCTTTTTTTCTCTCTATTTGGTGATTTTGAGTCTTTCTTTGAATCGTGAGTTTTTGATTGATCTCTTCACGTGATCTAGCTTGCTGTGAAATGTGGGAACACATCTAGGATCATCTTGATCATCAATCACCCACGAGCAACTTTTTGGATCTAGTTTTCGTTTTAACTCGGTTTTGAACCATCCACCTCCCAAACTGAAAAAGGTCGTAACTTTTCCAAGGGTCTTCACGATCTTGGATTGGAATAGGTTCCTAACATCCTAGACAAGGTGTGTACCAAGTTTCATCAAGTTTGGAGTTGTAGATCAAAAGGTACATCTATTTGCAACTTTATTTTTTGGGCTGTTTTTACTGTTCATCAGACTGGAGGTCAGACCGCCCAAGGTGACCGGTCCGACCGCCAAGGTGACCGGTCCAACCGCCATTAACACAGAGGTCAGACCGCCCAACACTTAGAATTTTAGCCCGTGTTGATTTTGGTTGTATTGTTTCGGGGTTTAGATTGGATTCAACACTAGTCTTCCGCTGTACTGGTATATTGATCTTCATAGCTTCCATAGCTATTGAAGTGAAATTTGGATTGAATCTGATCTTGGTTGAAAAAGTGAGCGTGCTCCTATTCACCACCCTCTAGTCGCCCTTTCGGTCCAACAATTGGCAATCACATATTACAACTTTTCGTGATTTCCTGTGGCAGTGACCTCAACGTCCTCCATATGCTCTATGTGGACTGCCTCAAGTCGGGCGGCCGGATGATGTCCTCGCGGCGATGTCCGGAGTGCCCGTGTCTCCTTTCTCCTAAGGATTTCTCGTTGAGCATTTCTTCAAGGTGTGCCCAGACTCCCTGCAAATGGAGCACTTCTTCGTACGTCGTTCGGCTTCTACTTCGTCCATGTTGTTCCTGATGTGTCGTACCTGTCGTCGACCGACCTTTCCCTTCAGCCTTTCAATGTCCCGGCCTAGATTAGTTGCTCCCAGCTTGGATGGCCAGTGAAATGGCCAACCACAGCATAACCATACATCTCTCGCACTCCATATTTGCATGATCACCTCTTTATTGAAGTAATTAGAGAGGTACTGTCTAGGATGCTGCGCCACCATGGAACATGCGGTCATGACATGGGAGCAGGGCCTATGCAGAAGAAGGTGCTTTTTGCAACTGCATGCGCGGCTAGAGCGGTGTAGCGTGCACTCGTGGGTAATCCTCCCGCGACGTCCTTTAACCCTGCACATTACCTCGAAGTGAAGCTCTCTTGTGCCCATCTTGAATGCGCGATGCATCTCACCCTTCTTGCTCTTCTCCTCCATGTACTTGGTGGTCATGGCGGAGAAGAGTACTCTATCATTTGGTATGGCGAGCGACGCGTTGTTGCTTCTGTCAACGAAGCAGTTTGTCGTATCGCGGAGAATTGCCTCCACAATACCAACCAATGGGAGGCACCTTGCACCGCACATGATCCAGTTGTAAACCTCGGCTAGATTGGTTGTCATGACACCATATCGAGAACCATCCCTGTCATGCAACAGCGACCACTTATCCTTAGGCTCATGCTCAATCCCGTCCGTGTGAGGACCCCGGATTATTAGGCTTGTAATGCTTAGTCACCAATTGACACTAGAATCACAAACAAAATAATCTGTGTCTTCGAGACAAGTATACTTCCCAGAAATGCAGTATACACACCCCTTTACAAAATTCATGCATCAATTACATTCATTCACATAGAACCGAAGCACAGCAACAAACCAGAAGTTAAAATAAGTAAAGGATAGTTATTACAAAAGAGAGGCCAACCGGACAAATACATATAAATACAAAAATTGAACAGCGGAAATAAAAGTACCATAAGATGGCCATAAACAAAAGAGCCAATCAGTGTGCCTTTAACCCACAAGGCAATCGACCGGACCGCCAAGCTAGTCGTCGAACCCACAACATATTTCACAAAAGTGAGGCCCTTGGGGCTCACCCTCCTCCTCTGCAACAAATAGTTAAGCAAAGTAAATGAGTACAAAAATTTTACTCCGCAAGACTTACATGTAGAATAACAGACCTATACATATGCTACATGCAAGCTTATTTAAGTGGAGGCTATATGTTTCATTTTCGGCACAAAGCAATCTTTGTTTGCAATAATGTAGTACCTTTAAAAGCAAGTTGACAAATCATGTTTTTAATGTTCAAATAACAGAAAATGACAACAATAATAATAATAGATAGAGGAAAAAAACAATCCTGGAAGTGACTAAACACATAGTCACCACAACAATAGCATGAATTACCCATTCATTCCAACCATGTCAAATATTAATAAAAAGGTTGTAGTCTAGTTCTTGCACGACCTTACCAAGCATATCCATAACCTAGGACGAGGGTATTCGAATAGTTTTATCCTTGTAGGGGTGTACCAATGTACCCACACGCCAAACCGCCTTTTTGCCAAGCTATTAAGCACACTTCCTTAGGTATGCCGGCACGGCTAAGTTCTACGAGACATTTCCAATATTGTGTATTAACTACGAGCCGCCCGTATGGATAGAAACACATATGTTGTGTCGGAGTCATCGTAAAGCCTCGGTCAACTACCCATCGCAGGTAAAGCCTTGGACAACTACGATGCCCCTCGAGGTGGAGAGCCTACCCGGAATCTCCACCATTGCACACCCAACACAAGAACACATATCCTTTTTCACACAACACACACAACCCCCTCCTGCGACTCGGAGATAACACACGCCAAAGTACTTAGTCAAGAGAGGTCCCATATCCCTCTCGCGTGGTTAGCATGCAAAAGCGCTTGGCTTAGTGACACAAGTAACTCGGTCCTTGATGATCTAGGCATCATTCCATTCACACCAATAGATCACACCAACATACCATTGTGCCCAAATCTAAAACAGTTTTATTTTCAGTTTTTAACTTTACAAAGTAACAAAGCACAAGTGCTGGACATAATGGAATAATAAATAGATGTGTGATCAAGATCATCGACTAAAATCGATGATCGCCCATTACTACCGAAACTAAGCATTTCTAAGAAATTTTTAATCGCAATCTACTAAGTGACAGGAGCTCATCCAACGAACTCAAATCACACCAAATAACCTAGGCTCATGGTAGTATAGGATAATAAATTCCTACAGATTATGCAACTATAGGATACTAACCATAATTTAACAACAACATAGCAATGCATACATACAAGTTGAAATCAATATATTAGACTTGAAAAATACTGGGATTAACATGATCAAACTACTTGCCTATTGCTGCTGTTCAAGATGTTGCAGAGGATCACTTAGGTGATCAATGTGCTCTTCGGAACCTATCGAGAAAGCGAAAAAGAACCGATAAGAACGAAGAAAACAAAAAGACTCAACATCAAACTTTCTCCAAATATTTTAAAAATTTTACAGCAGTAAGACCATGATTTATAAGAAATTTAGCAACAAGAATCAATTGATTTAGATTCTTAATGCAAAAGATATGAGCAAAACAAATCTGCTCAGCCTTATAAATCACAAATGCTACTATTCATTGCAACTAAAATCCTAGCAAAAATTTATGGAGCTATAATGAGGTTAGAAACATTTTTAGATTAAAGTTCAGTTAAAAACATAACTAGTAAAATTTGAATCAACCGAAAAGGAATTAAAATGAAAAAGTTATGTATTTTACAAGTTAATTTCATTTTTCAGTTGGCAAATAATCTTCTCGGGAAAAACTGAGATAACAAAAATCGACGTGGACGAACTTGGACTGTTGATCTTGGATCCAACGGTCCAAGTCCACGGGACAACACGCGCTCAAGCGGCTCACAACCCCACCATTGGATTTAGATCCAATGGTCCACGTGGATGGAGACGTTCGGACGGTCCGAACGTTTCAAATAGATGTGGGCCATTGATCTAGAGATGGACGACTCACAACGAAGGAACCTTCGACCGGTCCGAACGTTCACTCGAATCTGAGCCGAAGATTCGAAATACAATGGCCCACGCGCGCGGTGAACAGCGCGTGCGCGGCTCATTCGTTCACCGTTGGATTTAGATCCAACGGTCCAGGTGGTTGGAGACGTTCGGATGGTCGAACGTTCACTCGAATCTGAGCCGTTGATCTAAAATCCTACGGTACACATGGATCGCCGCGTTCGGATGGTCCGAACGTTCACGCGATTGTGGGTCGTTGATCCAAGGATCGACGGTCCACAGCGAACCACGTTCAAAGAGCTCGCGCCCAGTTCAACCGACAAAACTTGACGGCGAAAAGAGGCTCACCGCCGGCGACTCTGGTCACGGCGGTGCGAGCAAAGGCCCAAAATGGGTCCGCAATAACTTTGCGCACACCCTGGGACCAATTTCTACGGCTGCGGCGGTTTAGAACGCTGGCAAGCCGGAGTTGACAGAGATGACCAAAAATGGTCGAAAACGAAAAATGCGAAGGAGCTCTGCTGCGGTCCAAGTAAGCATGTGCCAAGCAACTAGGGACTAATGTGAAGCTACCTGAGCACGGGAGAGGCACAGAAGAGGTTGGAGCTGCTCCGATGACGAAAAGAGTTGCTTTCGGCCGAAAATAGGAAATCTCCAATTCAGCCAAGCCCTGAGGAAGATAAGCAAAATTAAGCGAGGGTTAAGCTCAAGAGAGTAAAGAGGGAGCAGAGGGAGCAAGAAGTGAAGGGAGAGAGCCACTGCTGTACCGCCTTCACCGTAAGCTCGAAGCTCAACAATGGCGGCAGAAGTGCTTTCGGATGAATGCAGCTCAAACAAACACTGAAGTGCTAGCTAGAGTTGCGAAGGTGCTAAAGGAAGCCAAAGGGGAAGCAATGGAGCTTAAATAGCTGAGAAGGCAGAGGGCAACGGCAATATTTCTCCTCGGGTCAACACTGCCATGAGAGCACTTGAGAGCGATGGGAGCAGTTGAGCAATGGACGTTTGAGGGCGGTGCACGACGGGCAATTAATGCGAGTAGAGAGAGCCGTTTAAAGGCGGTCACCGAGGTGACACTACGCTGCGCCCTTCTCCTCTGCTTACGCCATAGCTTGACTCAACGCACGCTCAGACTCGAGGAAGGAGACGACTCGTCCACCGTTGGATTGAAATCAGACGGTTAAAATGAACGGGACGATTAGAACGGTCTGATCGTTCACTTCAATCCAGGCCGTTGATCTAAGATCCAACGACTCTCGTTGATCGAAACGTTCAGATGGTCCGAACGTTTACGTGCATATGAGTCGTTGATCTCAGATCCAACGATCCACGATACTCGCGCCCGAGCGACCGCGCCGGTGCAGTTAGTTGATTGAATCCAGTCAAGTGGCTCGAGCCCGAGTCTGACTCGAACACAAAGAACAGTGAAAACCAGCTAGGGTTTTAATTAACAGCTGATTTTTCAGGAATTTTCTTAAGGTAGCAAACAAGCTCCAAAAATCATAAAATTTTAACAGGAGGTTGCTGACTACAGGATAAACGTCACATAAAATTTTCAAAGATATTTATGCAATGCATTTTTCTCCAAAAATTCCAGAAGGTGTGAATTAGGGTTTGACCAAGCTTTGACTTGGTTTGACTTGCCTCCAAATTTATCATATAATTTCTAAAAAAATCATGAAATAATTCAGACGTGTTACCAAGCCTCCTTAGAACTCGGGAAAAAATATTCACAGATGTTTGGCACAAGATTTTTGCCAAGGAGGTTTATTGATTGGAGTCAATTGAGGATTTTAATTTTTGATTTTCATAATTTCTTTACAAGAATTACAGAAATGGCCAAAGACTTCAAGATGCAAGAAAAGTTTTAATTTCTTCTCATTTTCTTACATTTGAAACACAAATCCACATTTGGGATGTTATAGTCCGAGAAGCATTTCACCTGCACCCCGTCCTATTGGTATCCATGGCAATGCTTCGGGGGTCCTAGTCAGTGCTTGGGGTGGCCCTTTTCGTTGCCTCCCTTCTGTGCATTAGGGTTGCTCATCCAGAATATTCCAGAGTACTTCAAACTTCTACTATTGATTCTGGTTGCACATCCACTTGAATAGGTTCATCAGGTCCTTGTTGGGGAACTACTGGTAGAAGTTTGCCCCCAAGTGCCTTATGCACCACCTACTCTGCAGATCTAGCCATGTAAATGGTTCTTTATCTCCTTGTTGTAGCTGGGTTATTGCACTGAGCAGGCCGACATGTCGATCTGATAGCCCTGTACAACAGAAATCCTCACATTCTTTAGGAACCATAACCAGCTGTTTTGTTCTCGCTTTCAATGAAAGCGAATGCCATAGGAAGAACTTGATTGTTGTCATCCATCGCTATTGCGGTCAGTATCTGGCCCTTATACTTTCCAGTCAGGAATGTGCCATCTACGCAAAATATTGGACGGCAGTGCCGGAATGCATTGATGCATGGACCAAGGGTGAAGAATGCTCACTGCAGTACCCTCTTATCGGCCCACTTCGTATGCGTAGCGTCTTGAATGTTGACATGAGTATCTGTATTCCTGTCTTGTATAACTTGGAGTAGCCTGGGTTGGTTGTGGTAGGAATCATGGAACATGCCAGACCTTGATTCCACTGTCTTCTGTTTTGCCCTCCAAGCCTTGGCGTAACTGATTGTGTACTGGAACTTTGCCTCAATCGCACGAATGAACGATAGATCGTGGCTCGAAATCAAGATTATCCACGATCTCACCGTACATAAGGTTGGTAGTGAAGCGTGATGACAGGTTCCTGTGGGACTGCACTGACTCAGCGACGACGTATGTGTGCGGGACTGCTATAGAGCACTTTCAGTAGATGTCCCACTTGGGTTGAAATGCGTGCACTCGCCAAGGGCATCTCTATTTCTCACTTCACGTCGTAGCATCTCAAGTTGGACTTGGCGACTGTGAAATGTAAGCCGCACCGACAAGGCCCAGAATTTGACCGCCTCCTGCACGACCTCCTTGCGTTTGTACATAGCTCTCTGCCTGACCTCGCTCTGGTCGTACTCCCACGGCACACGAGAGCCTTCGTCAACAATGAGGTTGTCGAACTGGTATGTGTTCCACTCAGATGGAACCACCAGCTGGTCCATATCATCCTCGTCGTCGGATCCTTCATCTTCTGATAATGCATTATAGTCCCGGGATTGCTGGTCCATCCTTTGCACAATGGCTTCGAGCTCCTCACCCTCGTAAACAAGCCCATTGGACTACCTGACTGAAGGAGCTACTTCTTCAGGGTCTTCGTCGACAGCATTAGTAACTCCGGGAGCTTCGGCAATTGTGTGCGCCGCGTGGTGGAGTCACCTACTTCTTCTTCGGCATCACCACCCCTTCTTGTTCAGCCGCAGATGCAAGAATGGGCTTGGCATATGCCTGGGCCAGAAGAACCAAATTCTACCCTCCCTCCCTCGCCACGCGTAGATATGACTGTCATGACTTTGTTCCCTTCAGCCACACTACCTCCAAATATGTGGGTTGTGTTGCTCGAGAGGCAAGGCAACTCAATCTCAGATCATACACATCACGGTCCACTTGGAATGTATGAAACAACCACCGCATCACAGCACCCCATGTACGTCCCTCTGCTCTTGGCAGGGGTACGGTCGCCGATTGGAAATAACGTAGGCCAGTCCCCTCAGGACCCTTCAGAATAGTATCCGGACTGTAGTAAATTTTGAAATTGGTGACGTTCGACATAATAGACGCACTGCATTATGAAGAACATTTTCACGATTAACCACATATCTAAAATAAGACTACCTGCTGAAAAAAAATTGTGTACAACATACTGCACTACGCAACCATAATCCAAAACTATGTAATCCATTCGGTTCAAAACATTACCTCTGGACGGGCAGCGTTTCGCTAGCTTTTCTCCTCCCTTCTACTCCTCTCCCTTCCCTCTTCCTGTTTTTTTTAATACAAGTGAATCATACGTCAAATTTTAGGGTTTCATCGAGCTTTTATAGAGGTGTAATTTTTATCGCCAGGTTAACTGGCGACATGAAGTCGGACTGGCGATAGAAGGGGGCCAGCGTACATGTCACCAGTTCAACCGGCGACATGAATCTATTTTTACTATTTTTTGGATCGATTATTTATTTTAGTAAATTTTTTAAAAAAAATTCATAAAATATCTACGGAGAAACTCACACACGCGAACCAACACTTAAGTCTAAACTCTAGATAGGTGCTGTTTATTATAGGAACCTGACAAGACACATAATTTTTTTTTCTTAAACTCCAGATGCTTGCGTTGACTGTTGTTGATACTGCATATATGCCTAGCTAGAGAAATGCCGCGCGCGGCTGCGCGATCTGTAGGTGTAAGAAACGGCCGCATGCACACGCAAAAGAGGGCACGGGAGACGGCCGCCCGCACTCGTGCTCCTCGCGAGGCGCGCTTGGGGAACGGATGAAAGTGGAATCGAAAGGGCGGGGAAGGTTGCCGTGTTTCCCGGGCAAGAACGGGGACGTGTGTGTATATATATTACAGTAAAGATAATAAGTATATTGAATTATCTTTTATATATCTCTACAAAGAAATTCCTCCATGTATAATATTGCATGAGAGATGATCAAATTTTTATAATCATCTCTCTTTTCCACTTCAACTTGCGTTTTATGTGACAAGATTTATAGACAATTAACATTACACCGGTATACATGCTCTAGCAAAATGTCTACCAAATTAACCAGCTGGTGCAAATTAATATGCATTAGAGTGCAGTCTAAACATAGTTATGGGTAAACATGGTTGGTTGAGAATGGTGTATTCAGGGGGTACTTTATTACCGCGCACAGTATTGATCAGACCGTAAAATTGGTGTAAAACTCGTGCCGTAAAAGTAGCGCGGTCAATGGTACTGGTAGCAGTACAGTTCACAACAACCTCCTCTGCGGCTGCGACGGACGGGTGGGCCCACCCCGTGCGGTAGCTTCCAGTTTTGACTTCAAGCGGAGCTGATCAACGCTCCATGGAGACAGCGTACGCACATATACCATACACGGGAGGAAGCTGATGACTTGTCAACGTCCAAGCGCAGGACAACAGTGGCTGAGCTGGCTGGTACACATGCAAGATGCATGCATCCCTCTCCTCCTCGGCCTTCGGGACGAAATGCGAGTGCCTTCGTACTAGTATGCCTTTCTCTGATCCTCGCTGTTGGGATCCGTATATATGCTTGCATCTTGCACCATTTCTCTGCTTGCTATTGCCACCCGGCTGATCACGTACAGCTTGAGCCTCCAGGGGTGGACACCGGATCCGACGCCGTTTTACTCTATCTAAAGATGTATATCCGGTAGTTTAAATCTAATAACTCTACACATACAGAGACAAATTCAACGTGCGGAGGACGGCGATCATCAAACTTCAGACTACCCCACCCCCACCCCCACGACCACACCCTAACCTCCGGCTCCAGCCATCTGACTGCCATGGCCGTGTCAACAACAGAAAGATGGAGCAAGGAGGGAACAAAAACATGCGGCCCTTATCGAAGCTGCGAAACCCACAAGGCCCAACTCACATTCAGTCATCCACACTACTTCCCCACCGGTCCCCACCTCACGTTCCATGTTCCCCGTTCCCGTTCCAAAATTACAAAATCATTTGAGTGAGGAGAGGTCGAGGGGGCATGCACCCGAGGGTAGCCAGTGGCGACGACCGACGAGGAGCTAGGCAGGCGGCGATGCGCCAGTGTGGCAGTGCAGCACCGAGGTTTGAGGAGGCTCAGGAGGGAGCTGGGGCAGGAAATCCACTGTAGTCCGCCACGTCACCAGTAGAGGAGGGAGGTTGAGTAGGCAGGGAGCCGAGCGCCGGGCGGTAGAGCCGGAGGAAGCGAGGAGGGAAGTTGAGGAAGGGAGCTGGGAGCCAGCGGGGGAGACAAAGGAGGTGAGGAGGGAGACCGAGGAGGCAGGGAGCCGGGCCGAGCGGGAGGGCCGGAGAAGGAAGGCCGAGGCAGGGAGTCGGAGGAGGCAACGAGAGGAGTAGATCTAGGCAGTGCCCAATGGGGCTGCTATTGGTGAGTTGTCATAGACGCAATCATAGAGATGATTGTATTACGTTTATATTTATGAGTTATAGAATAAATATGAAGAGGATCTAATAATCCCCAATTAATTATTTATTTGTAATTCTCGTTATAGACAACAATATCTATATACTACTCACAAGTATACCCCTTACTGTCCACAAGGGAGAAGCTTAACCGAGTGGTCGTAAGTCTTACTATGACCACCCCTGGTCGTAAGGCTTTCTATGACTAGTTTCTAGTCGTGAGCTTTTCTACGATCCATCTCGGTTATGAGCCTTCTCTACGAGCACCTTGTGGTCGTAGGTTTCTCTACAACCGCCATATAATCGATGGAGCCTGCATACATGTGGGCCCAGTCGATTAAGGAGTCTTGTGCACCGTGATCAAGCACACGGGGTAGTTAATATGCGTTGTTATTCTCTAGAATAACTGCACATATTATATCTCTGACGTCTCGGCAATAACTGCCTAGCGACGTGATGGTGTTATTTCTCTGACACTAACCTCCATCAACCGGTTCATCATTTCGAACGTTGAGACGTCTCTTGGTTTGGAGAAACTGACACCTCTTCATGCACTATCTAAAGGATGAAGTCAGTGGACAGAGGGGGAGAACGATCTGGAGCAGAAGCCATTAGGCTTTAGTATTTCTCTTGATTGTAATCAGTACATTCAATATAACGACACAGGAGTAGGGTTGTTATTCTCCCCAGAGAAGGCCCGATCATGTGTAAAATCCATGTGTCATTCTCTGCGTGCTTCTAATTCTAGGAAACCCCCGAATATTCATTTATAAGATCGATAGTAAAACATCGACAAAATGTTATTATGCTCATTTGATGAATTATCATTTATAAAGATTAACAAGTTCATAGTATTGGTTTAACTTGACAATGCTATCAAAATGCTTTTGGGCCTTGGGGCATAGTGTTGATCGCCGAGGCATAGTGATGCCACCCAACAAACTTGAGTTAAATGAGATATGATTGGCAAGGGCTTGCTTATCTAAATTACTAGGTTTCTAGCAGAGATACCAAAACTCACTAGGACTTAATGATATATGGATCTTGAACCCACTATATGAAGTTATAGGTAAACTTGGTTTACAACATATAGTGGGAGTATCTTTTGTTAAATTGTTTAATAGAAAATTTTACATAAACATAGTGCTGAATTTTTTGCGTATACATTTTTTTTGTAGATCATAGCACCTAGTACTTCCACCACACATACCTTTAACTTGCGATCTACTCTCGAGAAAGAAAAATTGAATGGAACAAACTTCATTGGTGGTTTGGTAATCTGATAATTGTTATCCACTACTACAGAAAAGGTCATCACAGACGGTTCGTAACAGTCATCACAGACGGTTTTTGAACCGTCTGAAATGTTATGTCTGAGATAACAGGCGGTTATCACGAGCACGGTTGAAAACCGTCTGTGATAACTCTTATCACGAGCAGTTCGACCACGAACCGCTCAGTGATTCTTAGTATCCTGAGCGGTTCGTCGTTGGAACCGCTCGTGATACTACATAATCACAAGCGGTTCCGCACACGAACCGTGCAGCGATTCTTAGTATCACGAGCGGTTCGTAGTTGGAACCGTGCGTGATAAAAATATCACGAGCACGGTTTCAACTACAAACCGTGCAGTGGTTGTTCGATATCGCTGCAGGCGGTTCGTTGTTAGAACCGTCTGTGATAAGTCCTTTAACCTAATTAAATTTTTTCGTATTTTCAGCTAGCCTCAGGAATTGCTAGCCATGCCCTCTGAAAACTAGCAAGTAGAAACATGTCACAGATAATTACTGACAACTCAAAGTGATCATTTAACTCAAAATCAATTACAAAAGAATGTTTCAAGTATATATTGTCGCTAGAGTTACAAATTGAATTACAACCAGTCAAAGTGAATTACAATATTGAATCAACTGTTTCGAGGTCGTTCATCGGTGTCGACGGCGTGAAACTCTCCGTTGGTGTTAACTATGTCTGCCTTGATGAAGCCACAGAGCTCCCCTCGAATGTGCGTGACCTGGTCCATCTCGAGTGCATTTAACTCTATGTTCAAGCCCTGTCGCTAGCAGGAGTAAAGTAGTAAGCATATATATTTAAATTTATAATTAGGAGATAATTATTACGAGATTGACAAACCTGGGGATCGTTCGTCCTAGAAGCAATCAATAGCTGCATATGATGGCATACGTAGAATGCGCATAGGTGATCTCGCTTTTTCTGGCGTGACACGCAAAAATAGAATTACATATATATGTAGTCGATTCGAGACGCAATATTACGGAGTATGATATATGATTATTGTGCTGTAGCGCGTACCGGAAATCGCATCCTGTGAGTCAGTGTGGCGGTCGTTCCCTTTTATAAACCTCCCTCGGCAACATAGCCGATGAACGCCCTACATGATTCAAAAAAGTTATCCTTGTCCATTTAAAACGAAGGAAGACTACAATAGAGTTATGTGCGGAGGAAGACTACATACCTGTCGAGTATTTCTTTAAGAATGGTGAAGTCGTGATTTTTGTTGAGTAGAGAATAAAGGTACAATACCATGTTCCTCTTTGGCACAAGAATCAGAAGAATCCAGTGGAACCTACTCGTGTATGTCGCTATAGTCATAAACTTATGTTGAAACGTAATTTGTATAGCAAATATTGAAGTACTTACTTCTGGTTGTAGGGTACCATTATGTACTCCCTGTCGTTCTGAGCAAGCAATCCCATTTTTATGTAATTCTCGACGTAGGATGCGTCTTGGTTGATTGTTTGCTCGAGACCACGTGGGTCGAGAAACCCACCGGTTCTTTGATTCGCGGGCACATTTCATAATGTATCCGTACATAGCGATGAGTTATGATATTTATCGGTATCACGTGAGTGTAGAAATTGATTGCACACACTTACGCTGTCCAAAGATCGTAGAAGTGAGGCGTCGAGGCGCTTAGGTTGTATAAGTCAAATAAGTCTTGAAGCCCACGACGGTGGCGTGCTCGTGGAGAAAATGCTCCCTCCGTGATCGACGGTGATTCAAAGATGACCCCTTCGCTCCGTTCTTGCGCAAGTACCAATCATGCAAAGCTTGACAAGCTACTCCGAGCTCTTTATTTCGCGCAGAGACCAACGGACTTAGGGGAGTATTTCACGGGTTTGGGAGGTGCCTTAATGTTCTTCGATTTGATTTCTTAACGAGGCGGCCGAGGGCGTCTTCCGTGTGGACGCCTCGTGGACCGATATGGTGACACGCTTTTCTTGTCCCTTTGTCGTCTTCTCGGCGGAAGCGATGTGGCGCCTTACGAAGCTTTGGTTGAGGCGGACTCATCGACGAGGGTCCTATTGGAGAGCGGGGTCCTCTCGATATCAGCGTCCATGAAGGGTCCGGTCGATGTCCTTCTTGGGCCTTTGGATAAAAGTGTGCGTGGCATCCCTAGTGTTCGATTTCTTCGCTCGGGAATCTCGGTAGGATGGCCATGAAATTGTCATGGACCATGTCCACCGCACTCTGGCGTAACCTGCGCCACCGGGCACCCGTTTGCCTTGCCTTCTGGTATGGATACACCATACCCCCCGACCTCAATAGGAATCGACCCTACTATCCTCACTTGGAGCTTGCGGCGTCGGCTCCTACAAAAGCATACACAATTAGCTAAGGCGCCCTATAGGTCTATCTTTGGAGCACTCGAGAGATGTACATTACCTCGATGCCGTCGATCGGTAATTGCACGTCGTCATGTCCGAATTATGTGGACGCGACGCCATCCGATGTCGGCGGGACTTGCTCCCAAATTAACAGGCGGCTTGCGCTGCATGAGTTGATTTACTTGGTTACGCAAGTTTGTTATTTGTTCTTGAAATTGTGAAATAATCACATGTTCCAACCGAGCCGTGTCTTGGTCCTTGGATCTCTTCCTACTCCTATACGTGTCGGAGTTGTGTGGGAATCCATCCTCCAAGGTACGTAAACCCCAACTCCTCGCGTGCGACCGGGTGCTCCTTGTTTCCCGTGGTCAGAGCAGTACATCCTTCTCCCTGCCTACTTCGAAGGAACCTTGGGAACATGCGGAAGTCAATTCTTCCTGCAAGAGAACATCATGTTATTGTAGACACCATGAAGTTATGAACTTATTAACAATTAAGTGGTTGGAAATTTACGAGACGTTGAGACACCGCCGCGTCTGCGGGTTTGTCGAGAGATGTTGCCGAAGACGTGGGCGATGCCCTCGCTCTTAACGAGGATCGGCGCTCGTCCGAGATCATAGCAAACGGTCGCGGCTAGCCTCGTCCTCCGCCGCCATCTGCGTGTTTTACCGCGTACCAGCGGTGCCGAGTCTGTGGGGGTGAGTGTTTTGTGCCTGGATAGCTCTGTGCGCCGCACTTTGCTCCTGAAATTCAGCCGTCGTCTTCATCTGCACGAAGGCGTCCCATGTATCCCGCGACAAAAATTGATACGTCGTGAAGGGCGTCCGACCCGTGTTCACGTACTGCGTGACAAGCAGGCTCTTGAAGGTCCTCCACGCGTGGGACATCGCCAGCAGCGCGTGCCATCGCACACGTGCAGTACGCCGAGGAAAGTGAGCGAGCGAAAGTTCAGTCCACAACTGGTCTCTCTGTACATCCGTTAGAGACTTCCAGGTTGGGGTGGTGATGGGGACCCGTTCCCTTGCAAGTACCGCAGACGGTCCGGAATCTCGCAGCTGCTTTCTTGGGACTCAGCGGGATCCCGACGTCACTGACCTCCGTGATCGTCATGCGGCCCGAGGGCAATTTGGAGATTCCTCTGCCTTCTCGCCTGCGTACCACCTTGATCGGAGATCCAGACGCATTGGCGACGTCGATGACGGCGGCGAAGACGGTGCCTCTGCCATCTCGCTTACTTGCTATCTATATAAGTTACGTACGCAATTATTACATAGTATATAAAATTGAGTTTGTACTTCAAATATTAAAAATTAACTCGTTTTGATCCATAGACCAGAGTACAGACTATCTGTAAGTGAGTCATGCCAGTGTACTCCGTTAGATGATATTAAAGATAGTAGTCAATATTTGAATGTCCACAAAAGCATTCCAGATATCAGGAACCATAGGACATTTGTGGGCAAGCAATGCAAAAAATTGTTTCATAAAAGGCATTAATCACAATAGCACCGAGTTCTACACACGCTCTTGGCATCCATGAAAAAAAATCTAGATACGTGCAAATCCAAAATAGCACCAAATCCTAACAAATCGCAACCAAAATACGTTATAATATACTACACGTTTTCGTCTAATTAGCAAATCCAACGTGGATCTACACCATATAAGAGAACGTTGATGATAAATACAATCTTATGCCCAACATTAACAGAAGGAGATCAACCATAAGGAGCATAATGTACATATGATTGATTATGGAGTGTGCTCTCAGAGAGAGAGTTGCAAAGGAACTAGCCTTTGCCATCTCAACCCCATTGTCAATAATCTTCATAAATTGAACTAAACAACACAAATTCACAACTTGAGCTCTAAATAATGCTTAACTACTCTGTCTAAAGATAGCAAAGCCAATAGACCACTCAATAAAATTATGATTAACCGGAGATCAAGTTTGATCACGAACAATACTCAATTCTCCAACAGTTGATCACGAACAATACTCCAATTCTCCAATTCTTATAATAATGAAAGAATTATACTTTTATTTAAAGCAGATAATGTATGTGTTACACACAACCGGGGAACATGCAACCCACACGAATAACATGTTAGAACAAATGAACTATCTCCAAGCAGATTCTATATCCAATGCATCGTATTGAAAACTCAGAAGCTACCAAAGAAATGTATACATAATGAACCCCCCAGTACATGCTATGGATGAGACTATGTAACACTTGAAAATGAACCACTACAACCACAAAGATGCAATCAAGAAAATACTACTACCAATGACTTTTTAAGTTTCACCAATGTCCTTTGTATTTCTAGAAATAGGTGTTACAACACAATCGGTTGGGGCACATCAAATATTTTAAATGCTACAATCAACACCCATGATCAAGCCGACCAAACTACCAGCAACTTATTGGCACACCTCGCATCCCGCACTAGAGCTCAAGTATGAAATGATTATCAGTTCAATCTCAGTATTTGACCATTATCATCATTGAGCAAACCAGCAAAGCCCACCGTACAAAATGCAATTTCTTCAGATACCAGAAATAAAACAGATATTGAGAATCAACTAGCACTGCAAATATGTATATAAAGTACCAGCCGAAGGCAAAGCAAAGGCACAATACTCACTCAAGCGGTGGTAATCAAAACCGAGAAGCACCGCCGGCCTGGGAGGCGTTGGAGAATGAAGCCGAGGGACGGGTTAATGCCGCACAAGACAACCGAGAAGCACGGCCGGCCTGGGAGGCGTTCGAGAGGAGGCGGCCGGCTCGGAGGCGCCGGGTCGGGGAGGCGTTCGGAGAGGCGGGCGGGCTCGGGAGGCGCCGGGACGGGGAGGAGGGGGCGCCGGGTCGGGAGGTGTTCGGAGAGGAGGCGGCCGGGGCGGGAGGCGCCGGGTCGGGGAGGCGTTCGGAGAGGAGGCGGCGGGCTCGGGAGGCGCCGGGTCGGGGGAGGAGGCGCGGGGTCGGGAGGTGTTCGGAGAGGAGGCGGCGCGAGGGCGACACCGATAGGGTTAGATCAAAACCCTATCGGTGTCGTAACCTTATATAATCAACACGCATCACGCGGTTCTCGAGGGAACCGTGCGTGATGTGAACCGCTCGTGATGTGGAAACATCACAGACGGTTCCCTCAAGAACCGTCTGTGATACGAAACATCACAGAGCGGTTCTTCGTTAACCGTCTGTGATATATAAGTATCACAAGCGGTTCGCTTAACAAACCGTCGTGATACTTCATGGCGGTTCTAAACGAACCGCTCGTGATACTCTTCTCATCACGCAGCGGTTCGCTAAACGAACCGCCTGTGATAATATTTGTATCCGCAGGCGGTTCGCTTAACGAACCGCCTGCGTGATGAGAAGAGTATCACGCACGGTTCGCTTAACGAATCGTCATCAGAAGTATCGCGCACGATTTGTTAAACGAACCGTCTGTGATACTTATATATCATGCACGCTAACGAAGAACCGTCTGTGATAATTTTATCACAGACGGTTCCTTTTGAACCGTCTGTGATGGGGTGTCTAGTATAGCATGTTCTGTAGTAGTGAAAGAAGGAGTATGCTCTAGAGAGTCTTTATCCCGATGAACCAAATGTAGATGCTACTCGTACTAAAGAGTGCTTATGAGATGCATTGCAATGATGTAGTTGATGTACACTGTCTTATGCTTGCCACCATGAACTCTGAGCTTCCGAAGCAATATGAGACCACGGATGCTTATAATATGATTATACGTCTGAAATGCTTGTTTCAGAACCAAGCAAGGGAAGAGAGGTATAATACCTCCAAGGTATTATTTTCTTGTAGGCTGTCAGAAGGTAGTCGGTCAGTCCTCATGTGATTAAAATGATTGATCACATTGAGAGCTTAGAAAAGCTTGATTTTCCTCTTAACTAAGAGTTGACTACTGATGTGATTCTCTAATCGCTTCTGTGAGCTTTGAGCCCGTCATATTGAATTTTATATGAATAGCATGGAGAAGTCAACGACCGAGTTGCATGGCATGCTTAAGGGTACCAAGGAGTGCATGAAGAAAAAGTTCTAATCATGTGATGATGGTTCAAAAGACTACTAGCTTCAAGAAGAATGGTAAGCCTCGGGAAATGGAAAATGTAAAGGAAAGACTCAAGATGAAATCGAGAGTCTCAAGGCTAAGCTTAAGAAGCTCAAGATAGGTCCTAACCCTGATACATAATACTACTATTATCATGAGACTAGGCATTGAAAGAGGAATTGTACGAAGTACTTGCCAGAGATTAAAAAGAACAAAGGAAGTAAGATTTGATTCGGTATAAATGTTATGGAAATTAATCTTACCACTTCTCCTACATGTTCTTAGGTATTTAATGCAGGATCAGTTGCTCATGTTTGCACACTACTACACAAAACCTCATCACAGATGGTTCTAAACCATCATCACAGACGGTTTTTGAACCGTCTGAATTTATGCGTCTGTGATGACATGAGATCATCACAGACGGTTTTTGAACTGTCTGTGAAAAAGGCTATCACAGAAGGTTCTATTCATGAACCATCTGTGATAGTCTATTTTCATAGACGGTTCTAACCACGAACCGTCTGTGATAGTAATAATCACAGATGGTTCTTGTTTAGAACCGTCTGTGATAGCTTTTTCCACTGCAAAAAAAAGAAATGGGTTTTCACTTCGTCTGGAGCCTCGCGAATGAATCTGATATAGATTTTCGGATTGAACTTTTCGTTAGCTTTCCCACAATAGCCACATCATCACATTAGCATCAACTCAATCCATTCACAGAGCACTAAAAACAACACAGCATCACGCACATTACAGTATAGCATCAACTCAATCCATTCACAGAGCACTAACACGTCACAGTAGTAATCCACATCACAGAGCAAAAGGGGGAGTCGAGAGAATGAGGTCGTGGGAGGCTGGGGGACGAGGTCATGGGAGGCCAGCGAAGACGAGGCCGGGGCGAGGTGGAGGAGGCCGCAGGCGATGAGCTCAGGGGAGGACGGGGCGACGAAGTAGAGGAGGATGGGGGTGATGAGGTCGTGGGAGGCCGATGACGACGAGGCTGGGGCGAGGTGGAGGAGGCCGCGGGCGACGAGCTCGAGGAAGACCGGAGCGCAAGGTCAGAGCGAGACGGAGATGGCAAAGGAGAAATGGCAGAGAAGGAGATAGAGATGGCAAAGGAGGAGATGGAGGACTCTGTTAATATAAAGAGATTTTTGGCAGCCCGCCCATTAAGTGCAAATTTTCATTTTCCCGCCCAACAAAATAAAAGTATCATATATAGACGGTTTTATAAGAAAACCGTCTGTGATGACATATCATAGACGGTTCGTATAATGAACCTTATAAAACCGTCTGTGATGACATATCACAGACGGTTCGTATAATGAACCGTCTATGATAAGCATTTCATCACAGACGGTTCTTAATACGAACCGTTTGTGATGAGATACTCATCACAGACAGTTTTTCTATAAAACCAAAAACCGTCTGTGATTTTAGACTTTACCATGGCTTGAAATTTTCCTCACTCTCTGATTTTACCATGGCAACCAATACTCTATCGTGGTAGGATTTGGGCAGCCAATCCTCTACCGCGGCATACAATTGATGGGCAGAGGATTGGTTACCACGGCAGAGGATTGTGTGCCGTGACAGAGGATTATGTGCCGCGGCAGAGGATTAGCTGCCCCGGCAGAGGATTGTGTGCCGCAGCTGATATTCTCAGTATCTTCACAGACGGTTCTAACCACGAACCGTCTGTGATATCTACATATCACAGACAGTTCTAGAGAACCGTCTATGATAGTTCCAAATCACAGACGGTTTGTCTTCGAACCGTCTGTGATTATTTTATTACAGGCGGTTTCAAAGAACCGTTTGTGATGAGGCGTCTTCTATGGCCTCTTTTGTAGTAGTGGCAATTCGATGCAGGAACTGATAAGGAGTAGAAGTTCAGTAAGGGCGAGGTTGATCTTAGCGTAGGCAATGGAGCAAGAGTTGTTGCATTAGCTATTGACACTTTACCATCAGTTTTACCATCAGGATTAGTTATAGAATTAAATAATTGTTATTATGTTCCCGGCTTAAACAAAAATATTATTTATGCTTCATATTTGGGAGCATAAAAGTTATGGGTTCAGAATTGACGAGGATCGATCTAATAATCTTTAATTAATTAAATTGTTTATCTGTAATTGTTATTATAGAAAGAAAATATCTTCATGTTATTTGTAAAGATACCCCTTATCATTAATAAGGGATAAACTTAGCCGAGTGACAATAAACCATTTTACGACCACCCTATATTATCATAAGTTCTTCTACAACTACCTAGTGGTCATAAGATTTTCTACGACTATCTCATGATCGTAAGCCTTACTACGATCACTTCATGATCATAAGATTTACTATGACCAGGTCAACTATGACCACCCTATGGTCAACAAAGTATACAGGTATGTGGGCCTAATCGACTAGGGACACTTATACGTTGTGTTTAATACACACGATAGTTAATATGTGTTGTTATTCTCCGGGATAACTGCACATGTTAAACCTCTGCCTCTGACATAACTGCAAGGCGATGTGGGAGGGTTAGTCTCTGACAATAACCGTCACTAAACGTGCGTATTTCATTAAACGGTGAGACACCTATTGATATGGGACAACTGCCACCCTTCATGCTCTATATAAAGAGTAAAGTCGGTGTACAGAGGACAAGAACAACGACAACAAACACAAGACAAGTAGCGACAAGATCAGCAGACAGAAGTCATTAAGCCCTAGTTTTAGTGATTTCTTCCATGTTGTAAAGCATAGTCAATACAACAACACATAAGTATGGTTATTATTCTCTCAGGAGAAGGCCCAAACCTATATAAAATCTCCGTGTCTTTTTCTGTGTGGTTTAACTCAAGGAGAGTCTCCATCATTCATTCGTAAGATTGATACTAAACCATCGATAAGAATAAAGAATAATTATTATTCAATTTATTTTAATGATATGTTTTATGTTCATGCTCCATTGGTGAATAGATTATATAATTTGAATCTTGAGGATGTGCCTGTTTATAACATTAATGCTAAGAGACATTGACCTAATGATTTGAATCCCACTTTTATTTGGTATTATCGTCTAGGTTGTATAAACTAAAAGCACATGATGAAGCTCCATAAAGATGGTCTTCTAAACTCATTGGATTTTGAATCAAGTGAAACATGTGAATCTTGTTTACTTGGCAAAATGACAAACGTGCCTTTCACGGTTATAGGTGAGAGGGAAAGTGACTTATTAGCCCTTGTACATACGGATGTATGTGGACCAATGAGCACTTCTGGTAGAGGTGGTTTTCAGTACTCATAAGTTTTACTTTGGACTTTACTAGATATGGTTACATCTACTTAAAGAGGCATAAGTCTGACTCCTTTGAAAAGTTCAAGGAATTTGAGAATGAGGTACAGAATCAACTTAGCAAGATAATTAAATATCTACGATCAGATCGTAGAGGTGAATGTTTGAGCCATGAGTTTGATGATCATCTAAAGCAATCTGGAATTGTTCCACAACTTACTCCATCAGGAACGCCTCAATGGAGTGGGTGTATGAACGACAAAACCAGACATTGTTAGACATGGTTCGGTCAATGATGAGCCAATCTGATCTTCCATTGTATTTATGGGGATACACTCTAGAAATAGTTGTTTTCACTTTAAACATGGTTCCATAAAAAATGTTAGAGAAGAGATCATATGAGATATGGACTGGGAAGTGTCTTGGATTGTCTTTTCTCATGATATGGGGTTGTGAGGTATATGTAAAACGTTTGATGTCTGATAAACTCACACCCAAGTTAGGTACTTGTATGAATGACTTTAGTGCAAGTGGAAGACAGTTGGTGATATGTCCTAGAGGCAATCATAGAGAGATGATTATATCACGTCTATATTTATGTGTTATAGAATAAATGTTGTTATGTTCCTTGCATGAATTATCATTTATAAATATTAACAAGTATATGACTTGTTAGTGAAGCTCTTTAACCTATATGATGTCATTCTAAATATGTCCCTGGTAAGCATATTAGTGACTTATCAACCAATACCAATATTGATTTATGATCATGTTTCATTGGTCATGGATATGGGGATATCGAATCAATAATGTGAACACATGTTAGAGAACATGGTGTTGGATTGACCCACCTTGAGATACTATTGAGATTGTTATAATTTTATGTGTCATCAGTTGGTCTCAAACAATGATGATGTATAATCCTTAGACCTGAGATCAGCATGGTTTCTTACATTTGTAATAGTACACTTGGAGGTTGCCAAACGTTACTCCGTAACTGAGTAGTTATAAAGGTAGCTTTCAGGTATACTATGAAATATGCAGAGATATGTGACTGGTCAGATATAGGATTTGGCCCATCTAACATAACAGGAGAGGCATCTCTGGGCCCCACGATGTGGTCGGATATGGAAAGTGCATGACCGTGCCACTAGTTGTCGAAGAGTTGACCACATGAAGTTATCTGTCACTTGACCGAGAAAGTATTGAACAGTTCATGGATGACAATATATAGCTCACCTGGAGTTCAACCAAATATCGTGAGGCAAAAGGAGAATACTTAAGCAGGTTGTTCAATTCGACCATATACGAACATGTCATATGGAGATACGAACTGGTAATAAACTAGTCGAACATGATCACTAACTAGTCCTCAAATTGGTCATAAGGAGTTATGAACTAGTCGTGACTAAATAGGAACAGGTCATATGAAGATACAAGCTGGTCGTAAGTGATAAGGATCTGGTCGTAGATTATATTGCATAAGGTTCGTCCGATATAATATTTATGTGTGTTTAGGAATCATTATGTCATGCTAAGAATCGCTAACAACTCATGATCAGAAAGGAGTTTCTGAGTCACAACCGATTACACATGAACCTACAGGGTCACACACTTAACGGGTTCAAAAATGAGTTCAGATAGAATCCGTCATGGGCTCTTTATAAGGGGATGCATGGAGCTTTTGGTTCGTAAGAGTTGCTCCACCGAAACCCTAGCCACCATCTTCCCGAAGGGCCTACCGTGTTGTTGGTAATAGCACACCAGCGTACAATGTTCCACCCCTGGACGTGTGAATACCGTAGAGGCACTACTACGATTGTTGCTGCATTGAACGGGGATGATCTACAACTTACGCAAGGAACGTGATAGGTTGCTGGAGGAGACAATTGGTTCCGAGGGCGCTAGACGATCTACTACGACCACTACATTGACGAGCTCGGCATTGGATCAAGCTGATCTAACTCTTCTTCTACTGCACTGCGCGTCTATTGATAATGATCTATAATCTCTTACTTGCATGGATTCCTGATTTATGTGGTATAATTTTTAAAATTATTAGCTAGTGTAGCCTACCCGTATCCCTACAGATATATCCTAGAGGTAATCATATAGATGATTGTATCCCGTCTATGTTTATGGGTGACATAATAAATGTTATTATGTTCCTTGGATGAATTATCATTTATAAAGATTAACTAGTATGTGATTTGTTGGTGAAGCTCTTTAACTTATATGATGTCATTCTAAATGTATCCCTGGTCGGATGTCACAGGTTGAAACACTGGTGACTTATCGGCCATCACATGTATCAATTGATGACCATGTTTCACCGATCATGGATATGGGGATATCTAATCAATAATGTGAATATATGTTAGAGAACAAGGTGTTGGATTAACCCACCTTCAGACACTAGTGGGGTTGTTATGATTTTATATGTCATCAGTTGGTGTCAAGCAATGATGATGTATAATCATTAGACCTTAGATCAGCATAGTTTCCCACATGTGTAATAGTACACTTAGGGGTTGCCAAACACTACTCCGTAATTGGATAGTTATAAAGGTAACTTTTGGGTATACTATGAAACATATGGAGGGATGTGACTGGTCAGATATGAGATTTGCTCCTCCTAACATAACAGGAGAGATATCCCTGGGCCCCTCGATGTGGTTGGATAAAGAAAGTGCATGGTCGTGCCACTAGTGGTCTAAGAGTCGACAACATGAGGTTATCTGTCACTTGATTAAGAAAGTATTGAGTCGTCCATGGATGACAAAATATCTCACCTCGAGTTCCACTAGATATTGTGAGGCAAAGGGAGAATACATAAGTAGGTCGTTCAGTCCGACCAGATACACACTGGTCGTATGAAGATACGGATTGGTCGTAAACTAGTCGAACATGATCACTAACTAGTCAGCAAACTGGTTGTAAGGAGTTACGAACTGGTCGTGACCTAATATGAACTAGTAGTATGGAGATACGAGCTGGTCGTAAGTGATAAGGACCTGATCGCAGATCGTATTGCATAAGGTTCGTCTGATATAATACTTATGTGTGTTCGAGAATCATTATGTCTTGCTAGGAACCGCTAAACGACTCGTGGTCAAAAAGGAGTTTCCAAGTCACAACCGATTACGCATGAACCTACTGGGTCGTACACTTAACATGTTGGAATAAACAAGTTTGGATAGGATCCGTCATGAGCTCTTTATAAGGGGATGCATGGGGTTGTTGGAACGTAAGAGAACTACTCCACTAAAACCGTAGCCGCCCTCTTCTCGAAGGCCATGTCGTGCGGATTGGTGCTAACACACCAACGGACAGCGTTCCACCCCCAGACGTGTGGATACCTTAGAGGCGCTGCGGTGTGGATCGATGATGATCCATAACCTACGCAAGGAACATCATGGGTAGTTGGAGGAGACGATCACTGCCGAGGACATTGGACGATCGACTACGACCACCACATCGACGTTGGATCAGGCTGCTCCAACTCTTCTTCAGCTGCATTGCGCGTCTAGTGATAATGATCTATGATTTTTTGCTTGCATGACTTCCTAGTTTACGTGGTAGAATTTTTTAATTGCCAGCTAGTGTAGACTACCCGTATCCCTTCAGCGGCCGTGCAGGGGAGTCGGTCCAACCGGAAGAGGAGGAGGCGAGTTGGAACTTAGATGGGACTAGGGAGTAGGGAGGGAGGTTTGTGACTATGAGGAGTGAAGGGATATGGGTAGGCTACGCTAGCTGGCAATTTAAAAATTCTACCACGTAAACTAGGATGCCATGCAAGCAAGAGATCACAGATTGTTACCACCAGACGTGTAGTGCAGCGGAAGAAGAGTTGGAGCAGCCTGGTCCAACGAAGAGTGCATCAAAGTAGTTTTCGTAGTCAATCTTCCACCATCATCGATCGTCCAGCGTAGTCGATCGTCCTCGTAGTCAATCGTCTCCTTCAGCAACCAATCGAGTTCCTCACCAAGGCACGGATTATCCTTTAGTGCAATAGCAACCACAGTAGCGCCTCTACGATATCTACACATCCAGGAAAGGAACAACCGTACACCGGTGTGCTAGCACCAACTCGTACGGTAGGGCTTTCAAGGAGATGGCAGCTAGGGTTTCGAAGGAACAACTCAACTCACGACTTTCGTGCATCTTGTCTCTGTTACGTGAATCTCCTCCCTCCTAATAGCCTCAAGCATCTTCTTATATAGTGCCTGTGAAAGATCCTATCTGAACACGTTTGACGAATCATATCCGTACTGGTTTATTCCAAACCGTTAAGTGTGTGACCCTGTAGGTTCATGCGTAATCGGTTGTGACTCGAAAACTCCTTTCCGATCACGAGTCGTCAGTGGCACCTAGCAGGACATAACGAGTACCGAATACACACGATGCATTATGATCTGCAACTAGGTCCTTATCACTAACGACCAGCTCGTATCTCTATACGACCAGATCGTATATAGTCTCGACCAGTTCGTAACACCTTACGACCAGGTTTCGACCAGACTACGACCAACTCGTATCTCTATATGACCAGGTTATATTTGGTATCGACCAGTTCATAACTCCTTACGACCAGGTTTTGACTATTAGTGATCATGTTCGACTAGTCTACGATCATCTCGTATCTCCATACGGCTAGTCTGTATCTGATGGAACTGAAATATCTGCTCATGTATTATCCATTTGCCTCATGATATCTGGTTGAACTCCAGGTGAGATATTGTGTCATGTATGGACTGTTCAACACTTTCTTGATCAAGTGTCGGATAATTTTGATGTGGTCGAACTTTTCGACCACTAGTGGCATAGCCATGCACTTTCCTTGTCCGATCACATCGAGGGGCCCAGAGATATATCTCCTGTTACGTTAGGAGGAGCAAATCTCATATTCGACCGGTCACATATTCCTCTGCATGTTTCAGACTATACCCGAAAGCTACCTTTATAACTACCCAGTTACGGAGTAGCGTTTGGCAACCCTAAAGTATACTCTTACACATGTAGGAAACCATGCTGATCTCAGGTCCAAGGATTATACATCATCATTGCTTGAGACCAACTGATGATACATGAAATCATAACAATCTCAGCAGTGTCTCAAGGTGGGTCAATCCAACACCATGTTCTCCAACATGTGTTCACATTATTGATTAGATATCCCTATATCCACGACCGGTGAAATATGACCATCAATCAATACATGTGCTGGTCGATAGAGTCACTAGTGTTCCGACTAGTGACATCCGACTAGGGATACATTTAGAACAACATCATCGTAAGTTAAAAGAGCTTCACCGACAAGTCACATACTCGTTAATCTTTATAACTGATGATTCATTCAAGGAATAGAAGAATATTTATTCAATAACACATAAATATAGACGTGATATAATAATCTCTATAATTACCTCTAGAGTGTATCACTAACAAGTAGGAGGCGAGGAGGAGATCAACTGGTCAAGAGGATGAGGGCGTGAGGGAGGCTGACTGGCTGAGGATCTGCCGATCCGGTTGCCATGCCCGGCGAATGTGATGAGAACTCCATCCATCGCACATCCACTTCAGGACCAGGACTGGATGCCGAGGTGGCCATACGGCCCATGCCCTCCAATACAACATCCGCAGCACAAAGAAAATCTTTGCAGATTCGAAAAGTTAGTAATACTGAATTTGTGAAGGCGTTGTTTGTGAAGGCCGGGAGGTAGGAGAGTTTGGCGGTGAGCATACCATTGCCAGGAGCGTTTGGGAGAGACGCGGCAAGGGTCCTGGCGTGGGACGGGAGTACTAGCAGGGGGGACAAAACGGAAGGAGGCAGACGGGCCGAAGAAGAGATAATGGCGAGCGATTATTGCCTGCTCTTCCTGGCCATTCTCTCCTCTCTCCTCATTCATCTCCGAAGTACATGCCCATACTACCTCCCTCTCTCAATCTCTCTTTCTGTGAACATGTGTGAGTATAGATCAGAATGAATGAATGAGAGTGAATGGATCGGATGTCATATGTTCTGCATGCGCGAGGCGATCGATGAGCCGTCCCATCTCTCTCTCTCTCTCTCTCTGCCCCCCATATTTATAGTTCTTGTTCCCCATGTTAAAAATGGCTTTACTTCCTGTGACATGTACTACTACGCACTGTCTTCATCTGTTTCTCTCTGCTTAACAATCTCGTGATCTGTTTGGAACGCAGGAACAAGAATTTTGTTGAAAACGGTGCAATTCCCGCAGGAATCATAAAAAACTCCCTAGGTTTCAAACGAGACCTGCACTCCACCCCTGTGCATCGGCCGGGGACTGGCCATTTTAATCAAGCGCGTGTGTCGGTGTGTGATGGGAATTAATGACGAGCCAGCGTACTGCTATACTGTGTGCGTGTGTAGAGGAGGTGTACTACAAAAATGTAAGAACCAGGCTGGGCTGCGGGAGAAATGACAGGTCGATTAAAGACGCCGAATGAGATGTAATGCGCGCCGAAATGCGTGCCGGCGCAGTGAATAAGCTCAGTTCACTACTGTTGGGGTGTCGGGGTTGGCTTGTATCGGTTGCGGCGAAATACGAAAAAGAAGACTAAAGACGACGCAAAGCCCATCAAACCCAACCCACTTGGAATAAACTCGACCTTGCACTAACTAAGCAACACGGCGAGCCAATCATCTCGTCGACGACGACGGCTTACCACCTCGTAGAATCTCTCTAAAACATGTCTACCCACGGTCGATGACATGGCATGCAAACCCCAATTCGATCACAAGACCCCTCCCATCGTCGCAATGATGCCCTTTCAGAAAAGTAGCAGGATGCGGTGTGTGCATGCCAGCACTACACCCCGATTCCCCGAACATGCGTACTTCCGTGCCATCGCCATCGGAGGGCCACGGCCCACGGCTTGCCTGCCGCTGCGGCCCGCATATATTTGGGACCTCGAGCAAGCATGTGTGAAGTGGTACTTGGCTTCGCTTTTGTGATGAGTGGCCGTGATGTTCTTATTCCCTCGTGCTCCGAAGGACGTTAGCCGAGTAAAGTTGGAGCAGATGTGCACTGGGTATGCAATGAGATGGACCATGATATCGAAAAATGACGGAGGGAAATACATCTCAAGATGACACAGAGTCGTCACTACCTCGGCTGCAGAGCATCTAGTCCTTGGGGATCGATGACCTTCTCGAGCAATTGAGTTGAAGAAATAACACGACCTCAAGATTGCCACTCGGACCTTGTTTGGCAAGATACTCCTAATTGCAACAGAAGCATTTGTGTCATCGACACACGACAATCATGCGACTTCATACCAATTAATTTCAAATCTTGCATAGAAACAAGTTTCTTAATGTTAGCGGAGTAACCAGACGGGACTTTCACACGTGCAAGCTCGCACGATTCATTTCTCTCGGCCTTGGGCAGAGTGTAGCAAGTCGGGGAAAATACGTTAAGTCTGATCGGTCTCTTTCGGTGCTAACTCGGTCCTTATGTTCATATCGACCAAGTCACGCCGCATGCGTTAACACCATCCTTTGTTTTGCCACTAATGTTGACAAGAGACCAATCAAGCTATCACATACATTCTTCTCGTGCATAACGTCGATGCGATGGCGAACTTCTAAGTACTCCCAATAAGGCAAGTCCCAAAAATTGACCGCTTCTTCGGATGTTCTTCTCACGGGTTCTTAATTTCGTCCCTTCCCAAGCACAACATCGATATCCTTAACCATATCATAGACCTCTTTCCCACTAAAAGCCCTTGAAGCTGAACCGTCTTCCTTATTTCCGTCGAATTGTTTCTTCATCTTGCGGTATGGGTGACTCCTCGGAAGGAACCTACGGTGGCGATATACACGCTTTTCTGCGAGTTGTTCGACCATACACTCTCGTAGCATCTAAGCGGTGCGGACGGGCTTTGGCTCCTTTTGTCTTGGCTTGACGACAGTTACCAAGGGCGGGAAAATCATTGATGGTGCGAGAACAACATGGCGCGTAAAGTGAAGTTCTCTCGTTTATACGCATCCCATACACTGCACCCTTCGTTCCACGGTGTCACAAGATCTTCCAGCAATGGTGCTAGGTACACATCAATATCATTCCCAGGTTGCTTCGGCCCTTGGATAAGTAGTGACATCAAAATGTACTTCCGCTTCATACAGAGCCAAGGAGGAAGGTTGTACATACATAGATTCACGGGCCAGGTGCTATGTCGGCTGCTCATGTTACCGAAAGGATTCATTCCATCCGTACTCAACCCTAACCTTATGTTCCTCGGTTCCGCACCGAACTCTTCGAAGCTCCGATCGAAGTTTCTCCACCGCGTAATCGGCAGGTGTCTTAGCTTTCCATCTCTCTTACGCTCCTCCGAGTGCCAGCGCACAATCTTGCCTCCTTTGGGTTCGCAAATAAACGCTTCAAGCGTGGGATTATAGGTAGATACCACAACATCTTAGCAGGAGGTCCTTGCTTCACCTTAGCAGTATTTTGACGCTTGTATCGGGATGCTTTGCACACGGGACAATAATGCATGTCTGCATACTCTTTACGGTAGAGGATACAATCGTTCGGACATGCATGTATTCTTTCTACTTCCATTCCCAATGGGCAAATAACCTTCTTTGCTTGATAGGTGGTGCTGGGCAACACGTTTCCCTCCGGAAGGATGTCCGCTAGGAGACCTAACAACGTCGTGAAACTCTTATCGGACCAACTATTGCTTACCTTCAATTTCAATAGTTCAAGCACGGTTGACAACCTTGTGTATTCCGGCTTGCGGCCGGGGAACAAAGGTCTCACCGAGTCCTCCCATAAGCCCTCGAATTTACAAAACTCTCTCTCTCGTAGTTCTCTTACGCATCGCGTAGCATCCGATCCAGTTGTCATCGTGCCCCTATCCTCATCAAAGCACATCCACATCCGGCAAATCGTTGACTTCCTCGGCGATGTCGTCATTATTAACTTCTGGTATAATCTGCTCTTCACCGTGACTGGTCCAACATGTATACCCTTTTTGAAACCCCTTGAATCAAGTGCGCCCGATCTGCGCGCGTTGTTAAACATCTTGATTCACACGCAATCAATGCACTGACGATTACATAAAATTTATCCCTTCTTCAACATATCACGCTCGGTGGCTCTTCTAAAAGCAACCACGCCATTAATGTAATCTTGACTCACACGGTTCACACCGTACATCCGATTCGATCCATCTACACTACGCATGTAACAAATTAGTGTCAAATTGATTAGCGATTAATTTATAGCAAGCGAAAATGTGCAATATAAACTCATTCTCAACATTTGTATCTAAGGTTATTGAAAGAAAACTCTTCACTAGTTATGTACCACACGCGGTGGCATAGCGTAGCCATGCCTACGGCCACAACCATGATCCCTACCTCTCGACATCGATATCTATCTCAATTGAACAATCATGCAACCCAAATATAGGCATCACCTCATACAACACTTATTAACCTAAAATACAGGAACAGTAAATGCAATATTGCTTGACCCAAACCCCACCGCATTGTGAACCGGTGTGTAAATTTTATTTTTAAGCCAATTAATTATCCTAACTCAAATTTTAGTGATTATTAGACCTAATTCAATTTTATTAAGTTACCACTCCTAAGTCAAATTTTAGTTCATTAGTTATAAGGTTTCAAAACTAAGATTTGCGGGGCTAATATTATTTATTCCAACATTGACGGTGCAAGATCATGTGCTCATACCGGTATTAGAGGAGGAGCGCGGGTTGGAGGAGCTAGAGGCAGGAAGTGGCGCTGGAGCGGTAGACACAGCCAGCAGTGAGGAGCTAGGGCGAGGAAGTGGCGCGAGTTGGAGGAGCTAGAGGGAAGTGGCGCTGGAGCGTAGACACCTGCAGTTGAGGAGCTAGGCGGGGAAGTGGCGCGAGTTGGAGGAGCTAGGCGAGGAAGTGGCGCTCGAGCGGTATACAATGCAGTTGAGGAGCTAGGGCGAGGAAGGGAAGTGGTAGACACAGCACTTGATCTTGTGCAGAGGATGTCTCGGCTCAATTTATATGAAGCACAGAAATCCTGAGGCGGTTCTATTTGAGAACAAATGCAGTGATAAACAATATCACGAGCAGTTACGGAAATAGAACCGTTTGTGATATTACGATGCAGTTCTATTTAGAAGCGTGCTCGTGATAGCTATGACAGTTACGAAATAGAACCGTCTATGTACTTTATCACGAGCGGTTCTATTTCCGAACCGTCTGTGCTATCCTGCGATTGCGGAAATAGAACCGCTCGTAACATCACTGAGCAGTTCTATTTCATAACCGTCAGTGATAATTTCTATCGCGAGCGGTTCGAAATAGAACCGCTCGTGATAGGCTCGCCGCGCTAAAGATAGCCAGACGGACCCAACACGAGGCGGTTCCAAAGGAACCGTGCAGTGATGGGCCGTCTGCTATAGCCTCTTTTGTAGTAGTGAGCTTTCAGGTATACTATGAAATATGCAGAGAGATGTGACTGGTCGGATATAGGATTTGCCCCATCTAACATAACAGGAGAGACATCTCTGGGCCCCACGATGTGGTCAGATATAGAAAGTGCATGATCGTGCCACTAGTGGTCGAAGAGTTGACCACATGAAGTTATCTATCACTTGACCGAGAAAGTATTGAACAGTCCATGGATGACAATATATATCTCACCTGGAGTTCAACCAAATATCGTGAGGCAAAAGGAGAATACTTAAGCAGGTTGTTCAATCCGACCAGATATGAACTGGTCATATGGAGATACGAACTGGTAATAAACTGGTCGAACATGATCACTAACTAGTCATCAAACTGGTCATAAGGAGTTATGAACTAGTCGTGACTAAATAGGAACATGTCATATGAAGATACAAGCTGGTCGTAAGTGATAAGGATCTGGTCGTAGATTATATTGCATAAGGTTCGTCCGATATAATATTTATGTGTGTTTAGGAATCATTATGTCCTGCTAAGAATCGCTAATGACTCATGATCAGAAAGGAGTTTCTAAGTCACAACCGATTACGCATGAACCTACAGGGTCACACACTTAACGGGTTCGAAAATGAGTTCGGATAGAATTCGTCATGGGCTCTTTATAAGGGGATGCATGGAGCTTTTGGTTCGTAAGAGTTGCTCCACCGAAACCCTAGCCGCCATCTTCCCGAAGGCCCTACTGTGTTGTTGGTGCTAGCACACCAGCGTACAACGTTCTACCCCTGGACGTGTGAATACCGTAGAGGCAATACTGCGATTGTTGCTGCATTGAATGGGGACGATCTACAACTTACGCAAGGAACATGATAGGTTGCTGGAGGAGACAATTGGTTCCGAGGGCACTAGACGATCTACTACGACCACTACATCGACGAGCTCGACATTATTGGATCAAGCTGATCTAACTCTTCTTCTACTGCACTGCGGGTCTAGTGATAATTAATGATCTATAATCTCTTACTTGCATGGATTCCTGATTTATGTGGTATAATTTTTAAAATTATTAGCTAGTGTAGCCTACCCGTATCCCTACAGATATGTTCTAGAGGTAATCATATAGATGATTGTATCCCGTCTATATTTATGGGTGACATAATAAATGTTATTATGTTCCTTGGATGAATTATCATTTATAAAGATTAACTAGTATGTGATTTGTTGGTGAAGCTCTTTAACTTATATGATGTCATTCTAAATGTATCCCTGGTCGGATGTCACAGGTTGGAACACTGGTGACTTATCGGCCATCACATGTATCAATTGATGACCATGTTTCACCGATCATGGATATGGGGATATCTAATAAATAATATGAATATATGTTAGAGAACAAGGTGTTGGATTAACCCACCTTGAGACACTATTGGGGTTGTTATGATTTTATATGTCATTAGTTGGTATCAAGCAATGATGATGTATAATCATTAGACCTTATATCAGCATGGTTTTCCACATGTGTAATAGTACACTTAGGGGTTGCCAAACACTACTCCGTAATTGGGTAGTTATAAAGGTAACTTTTGGGTATGCTATGAAACATACGGAGGGATATGACTGGTCAGATATGGGATTTGCTCCTCCTAACATAACAGGAGAGATATCTCTAGGCCCCTTGATGTGGTTGGATAAAGAAAGTGCATGGTCGTGCCACTAGTGGTCGAAGAGTCGACAACATGAGGTTATCTGTCACTTGATTAAGAAAGTATTGAGTCATCTATGGATGACAAGATATCTCACCTGGAGTTCAACTAGATATTGTCAGACAAAGGGAGAATACACAAGTAGGTCGTTCAGTCCGACTAGATACGCATTGGTCGTATGAAGATACAGATTGGTCGTAAACTAGTCGAACATGATCACTAACTGGCCAACAAACTGGTTGTAAGGAGTTACGAACTGGTCGTGACCTAATATGAACTAGTAGTATAGAGATACGAGCTGGTCGTAAGTGATAAGGACCTGATCGCAGATCGTATTGCATAAGGTTCGTCCGATATAATATTTATGTGTGTTCGAGAATCATTATGTCCTGCTAGGAACCGCTAAACGAATCGTGATCAGAAAGGAGTTTCCGAGTCACAACCGATTACGCATGAACCTACTGGGTCGCACACTTAACATGATGGAATAAACAAGTTTGGATAGGATCCGTCATGGGCTCTTTATAAGGGGATGCATGGGGCTGTTGGAACGTAAGAGAACTGCTCCACTAAAACCGTAGCCGCCCTCTTCTCGAAGGCCATGTCATGCGGATTGGTGCTAACACACCAACGGACAGCGTTCCACCCCCAGACGTGTGGCTACCGTAGAGGCGCTGCGGTGTGGATCGATGATGATCCACGAGCTACGCAAGGAACATCATGGGTAGTTGGAGGAGACGATCACTGCCGAGGACATTGGATGATCGACTACGACCACTACATCGACACACTCGATGTTGGATCAGGCTGCTCTAACTCTTCTTCAGCTGCATTGCGCGTCTAGTGATAATGATCTATGATCTTTTGCTTGTATGACTTCCTAGTTTACGTGGTAGAATTTTTTTAATTACCAGCTAGTGTAGACTACCCGTATCCCTTCAGCGGCCGTGCGAGGGAGTCGGTCCAACCGGAAGAGGAGGAGGCGAGTTGGAACTTAGATGGGACTAGGGAGTAGGGAGGGAGGTCTGTGACTATGAGGAGTGAAGGGATATGGGTAGGCTACGCTAGCTGGCAATTTAAAAATTCTACCACGTAAACTAGGATGCCATGCAAGCAAGAGATCACAGATTGTTACCACCAGACGTGTAGTGCAGCGGAAAAAGAGTTGGAGTAGTCTGGTCCAACGAAGAGTGTGTCAAAGTAGTTTTCGTAGTCAATCTTCCACCGTCATCGATCGTCCAGTGTAGTCGATCGTCCTCGTAGTCGATCGTCTCCTTCAGCAACCAATCGAGTTCCTCACCAAGGCACGGACTGTCCTTTAGTGCAATAGCAATCACAGTAGCGCCTCTACAATATCTACACATCCAGGAAAGGAACAACCGTACGCTGGTGTGCTAGCACCAACTCGTACGGTAGGGCTCTCAAAGAGATGATGGCTAGGGTTTCGAAGGAACAACTCAACTCACGACTTTTGTGCATCTTGTCTGTTACGTGAATCTCCTCCCTCCTAATAGCCTCAAGCATCTTCTTATATAGTGCCTGTGAAAGATCCTATATGAACACGTTTGACGAATCATATCCGTACTGGTTTGTTTCAAACCGTTAAGTGTGTGACCCTGTAGGTTCATGCGTAATCGGTTGTGACTCGAAAACTCCTTTCCGATCACGAGTCGTCAGTGGCACCTAGCAAGACATAACGAGTACCGAATACACACGATGCAATATGATCTGCGACTAGGTCCTTATCACTAACGACCAGCTCGTATCTCTATACGACCAGATCGTATATAGGCTCGACCAGTTCGTAACACCTTACGACCAGGTTTCGACCAGACTACGACCAGCTCGTATCTCTATACGACCAGGTTATATTTGGTATCGACCAGTTCATAACTCCTTACGACCAGGTTTTGACTATTAGTGATCATGTTCGACTAGCCTACGATCATCTCGTATCTCCATACGGCTAGTCTGTATCTGATGGAACTGAAATATCTGCTCATGTATTATCCCTTTGTCTCATGATATCTGGTTGAACTCCAGGTGAGATATTGTGTCATGTATGGACTGTTCAACACTTTCTTGATCAAGTGTCAGATAATTTTATGTGGTCGAACTCTTCGACCACTAGTGGTATAGCCATGCACTTTCCTTATCCGATCACATCGAGAGGCCCAGAGATATATCTCCTGTTACGTTAGGAGGAGCAAATCTCATATCCGACCAGTCACATTCCTCTGCATGTTTCAGACTATACCCGAAAGCTACCTTTATAAATACCCAGTTACGGAGTAGCGTTTGGTAACCCTAAAGTGTACTCTTACACATGTAGGAAACTATACTGATCTCAGGTCCAAGGATTATACATCATCATTGCTTGAGACCAACTGATGACACATGAAATTATAGCAATCTCAGCAGTGTCTTAAGGTGGGTCAATCCAACACCATGTTCTCCAACATGTGTTCACATTATTGATTCGATATCCCTATATCCATGACCGGTGAAATATAACCATCAATTAATACATGTGCTGGTCAATAGAGTTACTAGTGTTTCGACCAGTGACATCCGACTAGGGATACATTTAGAACAACATCATCGTAAGTTAAAAGTGCTTCACCGACAAGTCACATACTCGTTAATCTTTATAACTGATGATTCATTCAAGGAATAGAAGAATATTTATTCAATAACATATAAATATAGACGTGATACAATAATTTCTATTATTATCTCTAGAGAATATCACCAACAAGGAGGAGGCAAGAACGAGGTCAACTGGTCAAGAGGATGAGGGCGTGAGGGAGGCTGACTGGCTGAGGATCTGCCGATCCGGTTGCCATGCCCGGCGAATGTGATGAGAACTCCATCCATCGCACATCCACTTCAGGACCAGGACTGGATGCCGAGGTGGCCATACGGCCCATGCCCTCCAATACAACATCCGCAGCACAAAGAAAATCTTTGCAGATTCGAAAAGTTAGTAATACTGAATTTGTGAAGGCGTTGTTTGTGAAGGCCGGGAGGTAGGAGAGTTTGGCGGTGAGCATACCATTGCCAGGAGCGTTTGGGAGAGACGCGGCAAGGGTCCTGGCGTGGGGCGGGAGTACTAGCAGGGGGGACAAAACGGAAGGAGGCAGACGGGCCGAAGAAGAGATAATGGCGAGCGATTATTGCCTGCTCTTCCTGGCCTTTCTCTCCTCTCTCCTCTCTCCTCATTCATCTCCGAAGTACATGCCCATACTACCTCTCTCAATCTCTCTTTCTGTGAACATGTGTGAGTATAGATCAGAATGAATGAATGAATGAGAGTGAATGGATCCGGATGTCATATGTTCTGCATGCGCGAGGCGATCGATGAGCCGTCCCATCTCTCTCTCTCTCTCTCTGCCCCCCATATTTATAGTTCTTGTTCCCCATGTTAAAAATGGCTTTACTTCATGTGACATGTACTACTACGCACTGTCTTTATCTGTTTCTCTCTGCTTAACAATCTCGTGATCTGTTTGGAACGCAGGAACAAGAATTTTGTTGAAAACGGTGCAATTCCCGCAGGAATCATAAAAAACTCTCTAGGTTTCAAACGAGACCTGCACTCCACCCCTGTGCATCGGCCGGGGACTGGCCATTTTAATCAAGCGCGTGTGTCGGTGTGTGATGGGAATTAATGACGAGCCAGCGTACTGCTATACTGTGTGCGTGTGTAGAGGAGGTGTACTACAAAAATGTAAGAACCAGGCTGGGCTGAGGGAGAAATGACAGGTCGATTAAAGACGCCGAATGAGATGTAATGCGCGCCGAAATGCGTGCCGGCGCAGTGAATAAGCTCAGTTCACTACTGTTGGGGTGTCGGGGTTGGCTTGTATCGGTTGCGGCGAAATACGAAAAAGAAGACTAAAGACGACGCAAAGCCCTCAAACCCAACCCACTTGGAATAAACTCGACCTTGCACTAACTAAGCAACACGGCGAGCCGATCATCTCGTCGACGACGACGGCTTACCACGCACCTCGTAGAATCTCTCTAAAACATGTCTACCCACGGCCGATGACATGGCATGCAAACCCCAATTCGATCACAAGACCCCTCCCATCGTCGCAATGATGCCCTTTCAGAAAAGTAGCAGGATGCCGTGTGTGCATGCCAGCACTACACCCCGATTCCCCGAACATGCGTACTTCCGTGCCATCGCCATCGGAGGGCCACGGCCCACGGCTTGCCTGCCGCTGCGGCCCGCATATATTTGGGACCTCGAGCAAGCATGTGTGAAGTGGTACTTGGCTTCGCTTTTGTGATGAGTGGCCGTGATGTTCTTATTCCCTCGTGCTCCGAAGGACGTTAGCCGAGTAAAGTTGGAGCAGATGTGCACTGGGTATGTGGAGTACTATACTAGACTGTGTTCAAGCTGCCGAGTATGCTGCATGTTTGGTTCCTTGTGTATGGGATTTTTTTTTGTGCGAATAATCAGAACAAACCTGGGAGTAGTAGTACTAGCACAAATATGTCCATAGAATTAATTAGCATGACAACTATGATTAATGCTGAGGTGGAGGTAAAATTAAAAAAGAAACAATACCAGAAATCATTTAGTTCCCGAGTGCCTATATGTTTATCGAGTGTTTGGACAAAAACACTCGGGCAAACCCCCAGTGTTTCATAGAACAATCGGAACGGGAAGTCAGCACTCGGTAAAATAACTTTCCCGAGTGTTTCCCATAACACTCGAGAGATCAAGACAGGAGGCAGCAGTCGTACACATAAAAATGGGATCTCACCACGATCAAGTTAATATAACACCGAGTGCATAAAAATGGAAACACTCGGGAGAGAAAGGGCAGTGTCACGCCCTTTTTCCCCCACCGCTAACCGTACATCCTCAATCCCTGCAGCCGCCTCCCCGTCCTCCTCCTTCTCCCCACTCCCCCCCTTGCCCAACTCTCCTCCCCGTGCGCCCAGCACCTTCCCTCCTCCTTATGCGCTCACGCCGCCCTCCTCCTTCTCCTCCTCGGCGTGTCCAGCTCTCTCCTCCTCCGCCGCAGTGGCACCTCCTCACCCGACTCCCTCCTCCCAAGCGTTGCCCGCGTCCTCCCTCCTCCTTCCGCGCCACACACCCTCCTCCTTCTCCTCCTCAGCGTGTCCGGCTCTCTCCTCCTCCGCCGCAGCGGCGCCTCCTCCCCCGACTCCCTCCTCCCGAGCGTTGCCCGCCTCCTCCCTCCTCCGGCATCACCGTCCTCCTCCACCCTCCTCCGCCCGCCTCCCCGGCGACCTCTTCCTCCCTCGGCCCAGGCTAGATCTAGACCTCCTCCCCCAACCTCTTTCTCCTGGAGTTCTTGCTCATGGCCGATTGAAGCTTTTGCACATGGTGCCTCCTCCCTGTCGGCGGCTCGGCTCCTCGTCGCCAAGCACTGCCACCGGCCTCTGTGGCCCAGCTTGCCTCCGTGCGCTCGGACCGACCTAGGGCCACCTCGCCACGCCTTGGTCGGCCCATGCCGACGTCCCAAGCTTTGTCCGCCTGTCTCGCTCCCCATTGGCTCTGGCTTGGGCCACCCCCATGGCGCCTCTGGCCCTCTACTCTCTGACCAAAAATGCTCTTGAGGATACTATTTCTCTATGCTTCTTTGGTTTTAACGTGTTTAGGATTGATTAAATCTTTTGATGCTTGATTTATTTTATTGATGTTGGTTGTTTGATGCATGATGAAGGAGGTGTTGGGGGTGAGCTACTACCTTACTCCCTCTCTATCCCGCTCCCTCCCCTTGCTCTATGATGCATTGATGATGGTATGAGCTATTGTTAGTGTTCTGATGGAATGGGTTGGTTATGAAGGATGTGCCGGGGTGAGCTATCTAGATCTTGCTTGAATCAAAAAGATTATTGGTTGATGAAAGAACCGTAATGCATTCAGTGTGTCGACATGGACCTCATGGTCCATTTGCTTGCAAGAGTAGCGAGTTTAAACTAGTGTTCAACATCTTCCAGAACATTATGTTGTACTCTTAGTAACAGGTGAAACATTGCACTAAGGTAGACGTATGTTTACTTGTTAAGGGCTCTGAATTATGTGGTACTCTTAGTAACAGGTGATATTAACTTGGTAATTCATCTTCGAGAATATTATGTGGTACTATTAGTTTTCTATATTTAATGGTGTATTGTGAAATTTGACCTCATGTAACTTATTTTCAACTTTTCAGGAAATTGCACTCCTCAGTCAGTATGAACATGAGAATATAGTACAATATTATGGAACAGACAAAGTAAATTGCTCATCTTGTGATCATGCATCACTTTGTTGAAATACTATGTGTATATAAATTCATAGATTTTCATGTACTTATTTCTTTTGACACTGATGATCATCCAACTATGTGACTGTGTTGCAGGAAGACTCATAACTTTACATCTTCCTTGAACTAGTTACTCAAGGATCTCTAGCATCTTTGTATCAGAAGTACTGCCTACGAGATACTCATGTTTCAGCATACACAAGACAAATTCTTAATGGTTTGACTTACCTCCATGAGAGAAACATTGTTTATAGGTAATAATATTAGTTTACTGGTTCTTAATGGTAATAATATTAGTTTAATGGTTTGACTTACCTCTAGTTTCCAGCTTTTTTACTCTGACTACTATTCAGACAAAGAGAAAGGGCGTGTATATGTGCAATCTATACCTCCTCCTCCTTGTCTCCCCTCCTCCGCTCTCTGTCTATAACTATACTTAAATTTTGTATGGTTGTGTATGCATTAAACATAAGTCTACTGATACATGAGCATCTTGACAAATCCACTGTAGATTCCCTCAATGAAACTATACAAGTGAATTGTCTAGCTATGATAATGGCAGATCAGAGGTTAATGTTTTCTATTGATAATTTGGTTAACCATTCAATCCCTTCTTCTAGGCTAATGTAAAATTGTATATCTTTTATTTCTAGCACTTGTAAACAATAGTTTGAGTTTATTTAAATTTGTAACAAGCTACCCACTGATATCTACATGCAATCTTGACATATTCCCTATGTATACATTCCTGACTTATAAGAGCTGACATTCTTGGATAGCTAGACTTACTAAAAGAAGGAAATGAGAACTAGCCTAATGCCATATCAAAGCTATTTTGTTAGGTTTATGCTAATATGCTATTTATTGTTCTGCCATGTACTTTGATAATCTATGAATAGACAAAGCTATTTTCATTGTCATTGTAGTATCCTACTACTATTTTCATTGTTTGAGTAACCTGTGACAATTAAATACATGAACATGATGAGGTTTGAAAGTTTGAGCTGCGGTCTGATTGTAATACTAGTTTAAGAGTTCACAACTGATCCATGATTTGATTCTTTGCAGCTGAGCACTGGAGTGACAAATTGAATGTTACAACTCATGTAACTGTGCAACTCAACAATTGATGTATCATGTACATGTAACTGTTATTTAAACTAGTTTGTTGTTGAACTCCTGTAATTGTTGGATGTTTTCAATTTGAACTCAATCAAATATGTTGCGGATCGATGTCAGGATCTATCTAGTAGTTTGTGGTTGTGTAACGAACTCGAACATGTTATTGTCGAATCTATATATGACATGGTTTATGGATGTGGTACATGTCAGTTTGTATTGTATTATTTGTTATGAAAAATTAATGCATGATTGTTTGATAATCTATGAATATGCAGATATGAAATGCATGCTACATGTGAATAATTAGGTTGTACATCTAGGTCCCCGTGCTAATTCCTGAGTGTTCATTTTTTGTCCAACACTCGGGAATATAAGTAACGTGTAGTTTCAATTGCGGGTACACATGGCACAGATTCTTGAGTGTCCACACTCGGGAAACACGTCGTAAATTTTTTTGAGTGTTTGGCACTCTGGAACATATTCCGTTACAGTGGGTTGATCCATCACAGATTTTATCTCCCGAGTGTCTCTTGTTTCCCAAGAGTAAAGGTGAGCACACGGAAAAATACAAATCTCCCGAGTGTTTATTCCTAAAACACTTGGTAAACTGAAATTTACCTGACTAGCTAATATATCCCGAGTGCCAACCTTTGAGGAAATATATCCCGAGTGTTTTGTTTAGTCTCCCGAGTGTTTCAAACACTTGGGAACTAAGAGGACTCAGGTAGTGAGAGAGAGGGAAGCAGTGCCTAAACAACAAATACTTGTATTTGGGAGAAAGATTGTGTCTATCTACACTGTTTTGTGGGACCCATTGTATTAACCCTGTACCACCATGCCCATGGTTGCGCTGTCATGCCAGGCATCAACTGTGTCGGCTGAGCTGTAGTCACACCGACCCATCATGCCAACCCGTTGTGGCCACCACAAGCCTGTCGTGGCCGCCATGGCTTTCACCTGAGCACCATGCCAGACCACCATCGTCGCATCTCATCCGCGCCAACCTACCACCGCCCCTTGCATAGGCCACCTCGACAGAGTTCTCTCAGATCCAACCAGATCTAGGCACTACTAGCACTAGGGGTGAAAAAAAACTCGAAGCTTGTGAGCCAGCTCAGCTTGAACTCGTGCCATAAACGAGCTGAGCCGAGCAGTCATTTAAGCTCATTTCTTAACAAGTCAAGCCAAAGCCTAATAGCGAGTTGCTCGTTAGGCTCAAAAAAGAAATTAAAACCTAGCTTTTCCAACACAACAAACAATTCGGACTTAGCCAAGAATTAAGCCCATGGCCTACTTAGTCCATAGCAGCATAACCCTAACTAGCTAGCACACAAGCACAATAGATACTACTACAGAAAAGGTCATCACAGACGGTTTAAAAACGTCATCATAGACAGTTTCGTGAGTCGTCTGAGTTTATGGGTCAATAATAACATGAGGTCATCACAGATGGTTTTCAAACTGTCTGTGATGCGGACTATCACAGACGGTTATTAAATCAGAACCATCTGTGATGCAAACTATCACAGACGGTTATTAACTGAGAACCGTCTGTGATAGTTAACTATCATAGACGATTTGTAGATGAAACCGTTTGTGATAGCCGATGCATCACAGACGGTTTGTAGATGAAATCGTCTTTGGTAGTTGATGTATCACAGATGATTTTTCCTAAAGAACCGTCTGTGATATTCTGTTGTATTGCTAAATCTATTTCTGTTTATTGGCTAGCCTCAGAAAATGCTAGCCATACCCTCTCAAACAAGCAGAAACACAACAAGTACATGTATATACATTCAATTCATATTCATTTAAAAAACAAGCACATCCATTTCACAAATCAATTAACTCAAATGAACTAAAATTAACCATTCATGAACAAATACACACATGTACCATTAAGTTCAATCTTATCTCAATCAAGTTAAATCTACATTGTGGAACTCTCTTTTTGGGTTTATGACCTCACGCAACAACAAGGCCGCAAACTGTCCTCGAATGCTTGTGAGCTCACCCTGTTCCAATGCAGTTGTAGCAATGGTCGCAATCTGTTGCTAGGAAGATTAAAGTCAGGCATATATAAATTGATAATTATGAAATAATTATTGCGAGATTGACAAACCTGAGGATCATTGGTCATCGCGGACCCGATGAGTAGTTGCATGTTGTGGCAAACATAGTATCCACAGATGTTGCCCGACAACTGCTACTGGCTCTGCAAAATTAGAATTAGTTAGTTCGAGAGGCATTACTACGAAGTGTTATATAGGATTAATGTGTACTAGCAGATACCTAAAAATTTAGATCGTGTCGTAGGATCCCTCCCTTGGATCTCCCTCCAGTAGCAAAGTACATGGTGAACGACCTATGCGATTCCAAAAAGTTTGCCTTGGCCATTGCAAAGGAAGAAAAGACTACAATAGAGTTATCTATGGAGGAAATATATTTACCTGTCGATTAATTGTCGGACAACTGTGAAATCATATTTGGCCTTCTTTAGGGAATCAAGGTATATTACCTTGTTCCATTTTGGTATAAGTACAATTACAATCCAGTGAAACCTACATAGGTATGTCGCCATGGTCATTAAACCTAAGTTTGTGTTGCTTATAAAGTACAAATCAAAAAGTATAGCCACTAGTGCAGCACTTACCTCTGGTTGTAGGGTAAAAGTATCAATTCCTTATCGCGGTGAGCCAGCAATGACGCCGTCATGTAACTCTCGACGAAGGATGCATCGTCGTCGATGCTTTGCATGGAGACCAAGTGTGGGTCGAGGAAACCTACCGGTGATTTCCTTGATTCAGCTTTAGAAATCATGTATCTATATATATATATATATACACACACAAAAGAAAGGAGTTATTTATAACATTTATCAGTATTACACGAGCGTAGACTGTGATTGTACACACTTATAGTGTCCAGCGTCGCATGAGTGAGGCGTCGAGGTTGAAGGTTAAGAACAAGTCCTCGAAGGTCACCGTGAAGACACAGTCTTGAGCCTCGTGGTGAAGATGATGCAGCTTGAACTTGATGTTGACACCCGAGCGTTGTTGTCCATCCGTCTTGGTTTCATGTTCCATGTCCATGCATGCAATATCTTGCAAGCCAATCCTAGGGTTTCGAGGCGCTCTACCCTCTTGACCAACGGCTCGCGTAGCATAAATTTTTGGGCCAACGACAAGAAGGGGATATCATTGGGCTTCTTCGATTTGCCCTTGCTGCCTCGCTTTTTAGAGGTCGACTTCACGGGAGTCGACCAACTGCATTGGGCCATTGCCGCATCAGTGTAGGTAACTCTGGTGCAAATAGCTCCGTGCACTTGGCACCGTTGTAGGACTTTCCCATGAAATTGACACCGGTACAAGTAGCTCCATGCAGATATCCCTCTTGGGCAACTGGATGAATGTTCTAATGACTTGCCCTAGAGTTAGGACGTCATCGTTTGGGGCATCTGCAGTGGGACAACCTCAAAATTGGCATGAACATCGTCCACATTCACCTTTGCGAAAACTGACGCTAGATTTACTCCGTGCAACAAGGCCCCATCACCGAATAGATACGCCTGGCCCTAAGAAGCGTCCAGGGCAACGAAGGCATATCTCACTTGGAGTTTGCACTTCATAGCCACCTACATAACGATACAAGGTTAGCTATTCCAACAGGACTATCACTGGATCGAGCATTCCAGAGATAATAATTACCTGGATGTCATCGATAGGAAATCTGTCATCGCTTTCTGAGGTAGGGTTGGACACACACCTACTCCAACGATTGGGGGCTGGCTAGCATAGTAGTGGTTGGGGCTTGCAAGTGATTTCCCCTAAGCCTTTCTCAAGGCTATCTATCTGCCGTCGCATCTCATCTCCGACAGGATTAGTGATCTCATCTCTAACGGCATCAATGATCTCATCTCTAAGGGATTCACGAATCTCCTCTTGTAGTCGCGCATCGCGCTCGTCTTTGGCTCTCTTCCTACTCTGGTACACTTCGGAGTCCTCTGAGAATCCCTGTTTTCATGGAATAAAAAGACAAAGGCCTCTCATAAGAACTGGGTGCTCCTTGTTTCCCAGGACCGCAGAAGAGTATATATCTCTCCTTGACTACCTGGAATGAGCCTTAAGAAGATTGTGCACTCAGCGCTTCCTGCAAGAACTCGACATGTTATTTCACTTCCAATGAAGTTATGGTGTAATTACAAACTAGGTAGTTCAATATCTTACCAAGCATTGGGATACATCCTCGTCTGTGGGGTTTGGAAAGGAGATGGCCCCCGAAGACATAGTAGATGACCTCGCTCTTATCCAGTTTTGGACGCGATCATCAATGATCCCAACAAATAGCGAGGAGACCTCCCACAGGGTTGCCTGCTCGTCATCCTTCCTCCATTGCGAGATTTTTCCAGCATACCCAGTGATGCTGAGTGTGTGGGGTGCGTGTTTTTTGCCTGGAGGGCCCTGTGCGCCGCACTTTCACTCCTAAAATCATCTGTCATCTTCTCCGCCACAAAGTCTTGCTAGTACTCTTCTACGAATGGATACTTCTGGAAGGGCGTCAGATCCTTCTCCACATATTGCTTGATAAGCGTGCTCTAGAATTTCTTCCACACTTTGCACGCCGCTAGCAACGCGTGTCGTCGCATGGAGGCCTTGTATTCTTCCGGGATCTCGAACGATTGGAAAATTTTCGTCACCAGCGCATCTTTCTGAACTTTGGTCAACTCCTTTCGCGAATCGTAGGTGATCTTGACCCGTTCTCGTGCAAATATTCTGACATTCTCTGGAATGCGAATGCTCCTCAGTGAGGATTGAGAGGGGTTCCAAATGCATCGACATCCGTGATTGTAAATCGGCCTTCAGGTCTTTTCGATATTCCTCTTCTATCACGCTTGGATTTTCCAGAGGACGGCGCATCAAACGCATGAGGTGACAATGACGGAGAATGAGCGGACGACATCTTCACAAGAAATAGAAGTTATGACATGCATGAACATATTATATAAGATTCTCTATGTGTATTGGTATACACACCAATTAATAAATAATTGGAATATAATTGGAATATGTAGGGAAGAAATTAGGATACTTTCTTATTAAGTATATAGCTACCACAAAAAAATACATACATGCTACATATAAGAAGATGATAAATTTGCAAAGTTATACCATTACTTATAATTCCAACACAATTAATTCTAATTAAAGAAAAATTCCAGCACCAATATAATGACATAATTGACATATAAACATGTAAATCCTCCAAGTCATTTAAAAGGAATAATATGCTCAACACAAACATCATGTGAACAAATGAAATCAGCATAAAGGTAAGATTTAATATTTTGATATTGCTCTCATATGTAGAGTTGCATAAGATTTAATCTTGGCATTCTTGCTACTTTAGTCTATACTCTTCATTAATTGAATTTGACAATATTAATTCAAACTTTGAGTTCTAAACTAGTGCTTTACTTATCTGTCAACAGGATCTTTAAATAAAATACAACACATAATACTTTCGGCCAACAAGATATCAAAGCAAAATGATCACCAAAACAACACTCTAGTCAGCCAACAAAACTTGATCTACTGACAGCATAAAGGGTCACAGTTTAACAAGTTCAGCAATAATCCCACTTAACTGACAGAATAGCATGTATTATGAATAGCTAAGGATCACAAAACCTGGAGGTTCAACCAATTAACCAACCAAAAGTAACAGACTAAATGCTAAAGACTAATCAACAGTAGTAAGCATTCCAATTAGAGCTCCAGTTCAAACCTGGTTATCAAAATAATTTCAGTACAAGACTATTATCATCATAGAGTATTCATCACAAGCCCATCACACCACATTGCACTATATTCCAGTAGTAGTATTAAAACAAATACAATATGAATTGCTGACTAGAACATATCAAATGCAAAGGGGTAATTAAATTGAAATGTTATGATACTCACGAAGTAGATGGCAATCAAAGCCATTGAGCAATATGAGTAATGTAGATATTCAGCATGGATTCATTTTTAAAGGTGATTTCAGATCTGCGTTGACACAATCAACTTGATTTCCACCCCTATTAAGCATAATTTTTTTGTTAAGTTCTGGTCAAAATTCCTAAAACAAGCACAACACCTCATATTACTCAGTGTTTGAACCAGATACCAGCGTAATTACCATGAGTCCATGAGGACCATGATAGCATGACGACATGATAGACTATTGATAGCAAGAGTGAGGGGAAGGGACGTCGGGGTCATCAACTCAGCATCGGTTACCTTTGGGCGTCGAGGAGAAGGACAAGCAAGGAGCACCAGAGCAACAGGGCGGTGTCGAAGGAGGCGCATCGGGCTCGGGGGAGGAGGGGAGCCGAATTTGTGGAGGAGGTGTTTGCCTCGGGGGAGGAGGTGCACTAGGCTCGAGGAGGAGGCGGCATCGAGGATGGCTGTGACGGGCTCGGGGGAGGAGGGAGAGTTAGAGAAACTTAATCATTTGGGTGGGGGACACGGGGAACCCTAGAGTCTGAATATAAATTGGGTTGAACATCACAGACGGTTCTAAAGTACAAACATTTGTGATAAATACACATCATAGATAGTTTGAATAAATAACCGTCTGTGATAGCTTATGTATCACAAACAGTTTGTAGATGAAACTGACTGTGATAACTTATGTATCATAGACGGTTTGTAGATGAAACGTCCTGTGATACATCTTTTGTATTGCTTAATAATTTTTTGTTTATTGGCTAGCCTTAGGAAATGCTAGCCGTGCCCTCTGAAATAAGCAGAAACACAACAATTACATGTATACATCCAATTCACATTCATTTCAGAAACATCCAGATCCATTTCACAAATCAATTAACTCAAATGTATTAAAATTAACCATTCATGAACAAATACACACATGTACCATTAAGTTTAATCTTATCCCAATCAAGTTCAATCTACATTGTGGAACTCCTCATATGGCACATTCTCATATACATAAATGCAAATTTAGGACATATGACACATAAACATTTCATTCATCATTCCACTTGGTTATTTCCTTTAAAAACTAGCCCTTCATGATGATCGATACATATGTAGCTAGTTTCATCACGTTGTTGTTCCTCGACCCATATGTTGTTTTTGAAATGAGGCAACTCATCAAATTGATTGCATTCTTCCTCGTCCACTACATTCTCAACTCCGACCATCCTCCTTTTTCCATGAAGAACTACGGGGCGCTTCTTATTTGCCTGGTCGGTTACATAGAAGACTTGAACAATTTGGTTAGCGAGTACGAATGGTTCGTTTTTGTATCTGACATGTGCGAGGTCCACGGTTGTGACGCTGTACTCATCGACCTTCACCTATGTGAGATGGACCCAATGACACCAAAACAGGGGGATCTTGAAAAGCATGTAGTCGAGCTCCCAAATCTCCTCTATGAACACATAGTAGGAGCTCCTCAACCCATCGATCGAACACATCTATCTGAACACCCTTTGCTAGCGGTAATGCGCATACATGGCACGGTTTGAGCACTGGGTTGACGGAGATGGCCGCAAGAGGAAGAAGCGGCGAGAGAGCTCGGTTTTGTCGGACGCAAGCGCTCCGGCGATGCTCGGCGACGAAGGTGCGACGAGGTAGTGCTAATCACAATGGTATCGGTGGAGCAAGGGCGACGACGACGGCGGCGAATCCACCGGAGAAGAAGCTCGGCCGGAAACCTTAAAACTTGGAATGCGGCGCTAGGGCGACGGGCGACGAGAGTGGCGGAGGGTTGCGGAGTCCGCGGTGCTAGTGCTATTTATATCATGAGCCCGCGTATAGATTGTGTACCCATTTATGTTGTATTCATGCCATGTCACAACTATAAATATTGGCCCTTTTGCCAACTACGTTAGCATATCACATGATGAGCTCCCAGCGAGTTGCTCCTTCAATCATTGGTTGAACCAAGCATCCAATTTGTACACTGACCCTTGGAACGACACACACCATTGGACAGGATGTCGCGATGTGACATTGTCTCGTGATCCAAACATCCGCAACACATGCCATCCCACTTAGTCAAATTTATAATTGCAACTCTCACATGAAATGATGACTCGTGGCATGGCTAGTCTAATCGTATCTAACCAACCCCGTTGGTGTGGATTACATTGTTGAAGCACATCCTTATCTTTATTCAAGGATTTAAAATAGGTTTTTCTTTTAAATAAATCCGGAAAATGCAAATAGCAATTAGAAAATAGCAAATGATTTTGGAAAAATTCGAGAAAATTCTATAAAATATATCCAAGCATATAGAATCTAAATAAAATAGTTTTGACAATTGTTGATGTTGGGATTAAGCACAATAAATCAATTTGTCCTTAAAGTCCATATTAAGCTATTTAAATTAATATTCAAATAATCCAAATTTTGGTCAATATATGGGAACACTTTAGTCATGTGTTGCAAGACCATGAAATGGGCTTGAGCATAAACATCCAGATTTTGGAGTGATTGCTTTCTTTCTAATGGTCTTGATACCCTCGAGCCTCCCCACATGGTGAGATCGAGGCACACCTATCGGTTTGACCTGAGTCATGTAATCGACACAGAACTCAATGACATCTTCGGTTGCATGACCTTCAACGATGCTGCCCTCCAACCGAGATGTATTTCGTACATAGGACTTAAGAATTTTCGTTAACATGTCGAACGGGTACATGCTACGTAGGAACATGGGCCCGCACATCTTTATCTCTCTCGCAATGTGAATAATGAGATGGACCATGATGTCAAAAAATGACAGAGAAAATACTTCTCAAGATGACATAGAGTCATCACTACCTCGTCCTGCAGGGCATCTAGTCCTTTGGGATCGATGACCTTCTGAACACACTACTACAAAAAGGCTAATATTGGATGCCTCATCATAGATGATCGTTTTGGTTTAGCGACCATCTGTGTTACTGGCTGTGCTAAAAACCGTCTATGAAGAGGTAATATCACAGACGGTTCATGTTGAAAACCTTCTGTGAAGTATCACTGACGATTCTGAACAAGAACCATCTATGACTTCTCGTCCTCATCACAAACGGTGTGTATTAAAAACCATCTGTGATTTTACTATAACTTGAAATGCATAACTCTGTGATTTTACTATAACTTGAAATGCCTAACTCTGGGATTTTACCATGACATGAAAAAATGTCTAACTTGATGGAAGATTTGAAGTTAATTGGCATGAAGTCTCATGATTGTCATGTGCTAATGACACAGATGCTCACTGTTGCAATTAGAAGTATTTTGCCAATCAAGGTCCGAGAGACAATCATGAGACTATGTTATTTCTTTAACACAAATGCCAGTACTACAAAAAAAGGTAATCACAGACGGTACAAAATGGTCATCATAGATGGTTTTTTGAACTATCTGACTTTATAGGTCAGTGATACTATATGGTCATTACAGATGATTTTTTAACCGTTTGTGAAAAAGCTATCACAGACGGTTCTGAACAATAATCTTCTGTGATAGTCAATTATCACAGACGGTTCTTGTTCAAAACTGTCTGTGAAAATAGACTATCACATACGCCTTCTGTGATAGTTTTTTGTATTGCAAAAAAAAAAAATCAAATTTTGAGCCAAACCAATCAATTGCTGGATAGTAGTTTTCATATACTCTTTCGATGGTTTGTAGGAATGTAATTAAAAGATACACAATCTCTCTCAATCAGTGGCTCACTCTCTGACGAGAATGAGGTCGAGTAGAGGCGTCCATCTCAAATTGAATCGGCCTCCCTTGTCGACCACAGATGGGGGTCCTCATTGAGAACGAAGTCTGATAGGATGCAGGGGACGAAATCAGAGTGAGAAGGAAGCCAAGATGGGGATTTGAGGGCAAAACTTCGTACTCACTTGATGCCAAGGTGGCGGGTGGCCGAATCTGGCGGTACTGGTCGAGCCGCAACGCCCTCTCACCGGAAGTGCCGTGAAACAGAGGGTACGTCTCCTTGCCAAACCGCATAGGGTTATCAAGGGAGGATGCTGGAGCTCGGTGTGGGGAGGGGAGAGGAAGAGACTGATTGAATACAAGGCTGGGGTGGCTATAATATATAAGGACAATGCCAAAACATTTCGCCTCCCGCGCACGCGTTCAAAAATTTTCGCCTTCCCACACTGCGAATCACAGATGGTTTCAAATAAAAACTGTCTATGATGTAATATTACAGACGGTTCTTGTTTAGCATATCTGATACTTCACAGATGGTTTTCAATATGAACCGCCTGTGATTTTACCATGACTTGAAATGCATTACTTTGTGATTCTATCATGACTTGAAAAAATGCCTAACACTGTGATTTTACCATAATTTGAAATGCCTTACTCTCTGATTTTACCATGACTTGAAAACCCTTTCAAACGGGGAATTACAAGAAGATACCACGCTACCTTAGCAGGAGATCCTTTCTTCACCTCGATTCCCTCGTTGTCATCTGATTGATTCTTACGCTTTTATCGGGATGCGTTGCACACCGAACATACATGCATGTTTGCATACTTTTTACGGTAGATGCTACAGTCGTTCGAACATGAATGTATTCTTTCTACTTCCATTCCCAATGGACAAAGAACCTTCTTGGCTTTGTAGGTGGTTTTGGGCAACTCGTTTCCATCTGGAATCATGGCCGCTAAGAGACCTAACAGTGCCGTGAAACTCTTGTCGGACCAACCGTTACTTGCCTTCAATTTCAGAAATTCAAGCACAGATGACAACATTGTGCATTCACCTTGCAGCCTAGGAACAAAGGTTTCTCCGAGTCCTCCATCAAGCCCTCGAATTTACCAAACTCTCTCTCACTATAGTTCTCTTCTGCACTGCGAAGCATCTGATCCAGATTGTCATCGTGCAACCTATCCGAATCGGAACCACAATCGACATGATCCGACGGCATATCATTAACTTCGTCGGCGATGTCGTTATTACTATCTTCCTGTATAATCTGCTCTTCATCGTGATTGGTCCAACATGTATACCCTTTTTGAAACCCCTTTGAATCAAGTGAGCTTTGATCTACGCTTGGTTCTTAAACATAGCCAGATTTTGGCAATCAATGCATGGACTATACATATATTCCACCCCCTTATTCAACATATCCTCATCTGTGGCTCTTGTAAAAGTAGACACGTCATTAATGTACTCGTCACTCACACAGTTCTCAGCGTACATCCAACTTTGGTCCAACTGCGCTACGCATATGACTATTTAGTGTTAAATATTGAATTAATTAATTAGTATACTATATATATATGATCTAAAGTAGAAATAGACTATGGATTGACTAAACCCTATACCCTAAACCATGCTAGATGTAAATAATCTTCTCTCTACTACCAGCTAGATATAAATCATCTTCAATTCTCTCTTTACTAAGCTCAATTCTCTCTTTACTAAGCTAGATATAGAATATATTGCAATTATAAACAAATTACTAACTATAGATAGTCAAGAACAAATGGATCTACAATAGTTGGCAGTGATGGCGATGGCGATGACAGCTCAGCACGAGCGACAATAGCTGAAATCGACCGCACGAGCGTGCTCAGCACAAGGTGATACTCAAGCAAGGCATGGAGTGGCGAGGGACTCACTGGGCTTAGAGATCTCTCATGGCTACCATAGCGCCACAGATGGAGAAGAAGACTCTATTGAGAAGCTACACAGGATCGGATGGACAGAGAAGTGAGGAATTGAGTAAGCGAGCAAGTTGAGTCAAAGAGCAAAATGGCGCAGAATGATGTACATATCATAGACGGTTTTAAGAAAAAAATCATCTGTGATATTTAGTAATATCACATACGGTTCTTTTTTAGAACCGTCTGTGATACTTCACATACTATTTTAAAAATGAACCGTCTGTGATATTACCTCTTCACAGACAATTTTTAGCGCAGACAATAACACAGATGGTCTCTAAACCAAAACCGTCCGTGATTGTATTTAATAATAATGGTTTTGATCAACCGTCTGTGATGAGGCGTCCAATATTAGCCTCTTTGTAGTAGTGCAAGCCAACACATGCACGTGCACGACACAGGAGTTGCCGCCGCCGCCACCAAAGTCGACATCCTCACACCACTACCTTCTGCCTCTGCCCTCCCCTCCATGTCCGGTCTCTACCCAGTGCCCGCCTACTCTAACTCTGGCCTCCTTTCGTGGTCCCCCCTTCCGTCTCCAGCCTCCTCCCGGAGCCCGCCCACTCCGACTCTAGCCTCCTTTCGCGGTCCCTCCCCTTCGTCTCTAGCCTTCCCCCGGTGCCTGCCCACTTCGACTGTGGCATCCTCCTATGGTCCCGCCCCCTCTGTCTACGGCCTTTGCCTGGCGCCGGCCGACTCTAACTCCAGCCTCCTCCTACAGTCCTGCCCTATCCGTCTCCGACCTCCGGCCTCCGCCTATGGCCTCCTCTCGATGCATGCCTACTCCGGCCTTGGCCTCCTCTCGCGGTCCTGAGCCAAACGAGCCCGCTTGAGCTTTCAGGGCGAGTTGAGCCGAGCAAGCATTTTCCTCATTTGTTTAACGAGCCGAGCCATGTTCACTAACAAGTTTGACCGAGCCGAGCCGAGCCGGCTCATTATCCACCTCTAGCTGGTGCAGATCCGGACAGACCTGGGAGAAGGCTGGCAAAGAGGGGGAGGAGGTGGCTGAGGGGAGACGGAGGTGGCTGGTGTCAGTGAGGTTGGACTGGGCCGCCGACCGGTGAGAATGAGAGAAAGAGCACGGGGAGGGCGGGCGGTAGGTGGAAGGCGCTAGCGAAAATGAGATAGAGAGAGAGAGAGAGGAGCGGGTGGTCGGTAAGTTCGAAGACGTCGGTGGGAATGAGGGAGAGAACGGAGTGGCGGTGGTGGTGATGAGAACGTGGGAGGAGAGGGAGAACATGGGAGAAGATTAGCATTTATTGTTTGGGCCCAGTGTAGATACTAAGCTCTGGGATGGTTGTGTCTATTGTTATTTCTAAATGATGTGGAGGGCTATAGACATAGCAAAGCTATGTCTGCACTGCGAATACCCTAAAAGAATTTTTGCTGAGGAAATGATCAAAGACAAATGGAACAAGAAAGGGTAAGAAACAAGAGTGGTTTTGGGCTTTGGGTTGGAAAGACATGGGCCATTCCTCCTTTTAGGGGTTAGATGAGGCCAGTGGTGGACTAAGGATTTCCAGAATGGGTGTTCGAAGTTAGAAAAATATTGTTCTATATAAAACATAAATTTACATAATAGTAAAAATCAAAGTATAAATTATTCGTACTAATTACAACATCCCAGATAATTTAGTAAAATTACAAAATAATCAATAAAAATCACAATTTAACTCAATTTTTCTTCATGCCTTTCAAATCGACAAACTTCTTCATTTTGTTGAAGCTTGGAGATCCACTTTCAAAAAAATACAAGATTTACCAATCACAATTCAAACTAACACAAACAAAATTGTTGATTTGGGTTTTTGGGTTTGCTCTTTGTTGGTTTGGGAATTGAGGATATGATAATTCAGATTGTACCCACATCTACGCTATTGAGAATTTGGGTACCGCGACCTTCTTACCGGGAGCCATCGGGTCGTTGCCGCTGGCCATAGGCTCGCAGGGCTCCCCGGTCGCCCTCCCCACTCAGCGTTCACCCCATCCCGCTCTGCCGCTCGGCAACCCAACAGTAATGGCCCACCCGGCGATAGGTGGTCGACCTTGCTCCTTCAACCACCGACCTGCCACCGCACGCCGCCACTGTGTTTGGCATCGTCGTGGTCGCGCCGCCTCGTCGAGAAAGAGAGAGAGAGATGTAAGAGTTGGTTGTTGTTTGTTGATTGTTAGGTTTAGAGAGAGAGAGATGAGGGGAATGGCCTTGTTTTGGCTGGGTCGAATGGTCCAATGCCCAAAAGGCAAAGGTCGAAGGGTGTGTGACCATGAGCTAGCCATCACATGGGTCGGTTTGAGGTTGTGGAGCGCTAGAGGGAGATGTGGTTTGATGAGCTGAGAGGAAGTTATGATCTGGTTGGCCCAATTAAGAGTGTGTATATATATATATACTATACTATGAATTTTTTTCAAAAATTAATAGAGGTTCAGCTAAACACATATAAACCTAAGAGGGACCGGCCCTGAATAAGGCCCGTTGTGAAGCAGATGTAAAGGATGTTGTATAGCTCTTTGTTGTAAGGTTCTTCTTTTTTCCTTTCTTCCTTTCATCTAGAAGCATCTCCCCTACGTTATTTTTTTAAAAGATCTTCCAATCGAGTGAAGTGCCTTTTTAGTAATTCCTAGTGAGGGCTATACCTAGATCACAATTTGGGTACCGCAACCTTCTTGTCGGGAGGTGTCGGGTCGTCACCGCTGGCCACAGGCCCGCAGGGTTCCCCGGTCGCCCTCCCCACTAGGGGGTCGCCCCATCCCGCTCCGCCGCTCGGCAAACCAACAGTAATGGCCCACCCGGCGATATGTGGCCGACCTTGCTCCTTCGACCACTGACCTTCCACCGCACGCCGCCACTGTGTTTGGCATTGTCGTGGTCGCGCCGCCTCGTCGAGAAAGGAGAGAGATGTGAGAGTCGGTTGTTGTTTGTTGATTGTTAGGGTTAGAGAGAGAGAGACATGAGGGGGAATGACCTTGTTTTGGCTGAGTCGAATGGTCTAATGCCCAAAAGTCAAAGGTCGAATGGTGTGTGACCATGGGCCGACCATCACATGGGTTAGTTTGAGGTTGTGGGCGCTGGAGGGAGATGTGGTTTGATGAGTTGAGAGGAAGTTATGATCTGATTGGCCCAATTAAGAGTATATTATATATATATATATATATATATATATATATATATATATATATATATATAGGAGCCTTACATACTCTAGGAGTACCACTTGAATATACCACTTAAATAAATATATTATACTTTTTTTATCATTTTCAGTATACTTAAATACCAATTATAAGATACTCCAATGCGACTTGATTGAAAAATTTTCATTGGAGTCCTTTATTTTTTGCTATATACCTTTTTCATATATAAAAGAAGTATATACACAAATTTAGCTATAAAAGGTGGACTTTAATGATTTTTTTTCCATAGAACTCACTTTGGGGTATCTTATAATCATTATTGGAGTATGCTCAAATAGATAAAGAGGTATCATCATACGATTTAAGTAGTATATGAGAAGCGGGAGTACGTACTCCCAGGAGTACTATATCATTTTCCTATATATATATATATATATACTATAGATTTTTTTGCAAAACTTAATAGATGTTCAGCTAAACACCTATAAACCTAAGAGGGACCGGGACTGGATGAGGCCCATTGTGAAGGAGATGTAAAGGATGTTGTATAGCTCTTTGTTGTAAGGTTCTTCTTTTTCCTTTCTTCCTTCGATCTAGAAGCATCTCCCCTGCGTTATTATTTTTAAATGATCTTCCAATCGAGTGAAGTGCGTTTTTAGTAATTCCTAGTGAGGGCTATACCTAGATCACAATTGACAATGACAACACAATATATATATATATATATATATATATATATATATATATATATATATATATATATAGGAAGCCTTTTCCTACTCAAGGAGTAGTTACTCCTATTTCGTATCTCACAACGTAGGGAGTATTTTTTGCATAGAGAGTATGTATGTGTAGTATCACAGTATATAAGACCACCTAGGTGGTATTCACACCTTTTAGGGTGGTATGTATAATTTTTAGACATACTCCTTTTTAGTGCGAATATGAATGTATTTCTGAGAATATGCTAAAACTATGGACTCTCTTACAATTTTTAGTGTGGTTCGCATTGGATTATCTTATAATTAGTATATGAGTATACCCAAAGTGATAAAGGAGTATGTCAAGTTCTTTTAGGTGGTATATCAAAGGTGGGAGTAACTACACCCGGGAGTAGAAAGTATTTATCCTATATATATATATATATATATATATATATATATATATATATATATACTATAGAATTTTTTGCAAAACTTAATAGATGTTCAGCTAAACACCTATAAACCTAAGAGGACCGGGATTGGATGAGGCCCATTGTGAAGGAGATGTAAAGGATGTTGTATAGCTCTTTGTTGTAAGGTTCTTCTTTTTCCTTTCTTCCTTCGATCTAGAAGCATCTCCCCTGCGTTATTATTTTTAAATGATCTTCCAATCGAGTGAAGTGCATTTTTAGTAATTCCTAGTGAAGGCTATACCTAGATCACAATTGACAATGACAACACAACAAATCCTACTGAGTACCCATCAATTGGGCCAAGATTGAGATATTTTATTTGGGAGGCACGATATATCAAGGTTAGTTACCCTCTGGTCTACACAGTTTTCTATAATATATAAAGTACCAAATTGAGAAGCCTCTCGAATGCTTAGGGTATCTCTAGTGTAGGTGAATCTACGTTAACTTTTCGCCTCCAGTTTAAAGATAGTATATTTTGGGTAAATCTTAAGGAAAGCTGGCACATTCTTCTCATTACAGGATGACACACAACTAAATAAAAACATCGTTTCTTTTGTCTCACCTACTCTCTCTCCTTCCCTCTCCCATTTTACTTACAAGTGAGTCATATTTTTTCCTTGAGCTAGCCTCGATGTAAGAAGGTTTCAATGCAAGGTGCTATTACATAAGCATTAAGGAGAGAGAAAATATAACAACATCAGGCACCCATATAAGAACATGTACAATGCATATGCTTAAAGAGGTGTTTAGAAAAGAAAAACTGATTTTACTCGCCACGTAGAATAGGTAAGGTGCTTAATTTGTAGTATAGTTGTTTGATTAGGCACCGGTGCTTAAGAGATGCTTATGTATATAACTATATATAATTAATAGATAATACAATTATCTAAGCACCTATAAAAAATATATTTCCATTGGAGAAAATAACTTTTACATAGGTGCTTGATGACGTAACTATATTCTCTTTCTTTAAACACTCGTATATAAGTGTCTTGCATTATACATGACTCGTCTCCTCTAAATCAAGTATCTCTTTATAGGTGTTTAAATGGTTGCATGATCTATTAATCAAGGGTAGTTATAAGCGTAAGCACTATTAAGCATGGGTGTTCTCATCAAGCACACCCATCTATCCTTCGTGTCAAAAATTAAAGGTTTTCTTTTGGTAAGAACCCCTGGCACCTGCGTTGGAGATGTTTTATTTTAACTCTTGGAATCGGTCTGTGCAGTGGCTGGCATCATGCTATGAAAACCATTTTTTGTTCTTTGCTTCGGTTGGGAAAGCAGACTGGAGATGGCCGGCTTTACACACTGCTTCTCATGAGAAGTGGAGCATTAGATTCATGTTAGGCAATTGTTACTTAGCATGTCTATGCATGGTGGACAGATTCCACAGCAACTTTTTGTTGGAGAGTTAAGGATTCAATTGGACTATTTCACTTTATTATATGTATGATATATATTGTAATGCCGTAAGTGGCTAAAAGCTAAAAACAATTTCCTCTGTTCCAAAATATATAACGTTTTGAACATTGAGGATGCAGTCTTCAATATGCAGCTTTAACCACTAATTTTAACATGAATATGTTCATACAAGTATAAAATATTATATTATGAAAAAAAAATCATGACTATTCCAATGATATCATTTTCACATGACCAATTTAAATAATTTTTAATATATATTAGTGATGAAAGTTAAAGAAATTTAACTGCATATTTTCTAAAACATCCTGTATCTGAACAAAGGAGCAGCTAATAAAAGGAAAAGCTAAAAACTTGATACTCATCTATATCAACGAGGCATCTTGGAAGCTGTACTTCAACACAAATTTACACTAACTAATCCGAGTAATTGACAGAGGTGTCTCAAGTCTCGACACTAACAATTTAGTGTTAGGATAATATAGAAGGAACAATTGATTATTTCTCACTCTACAGAGTGATACTTTAGGATTTGCCACTCTATAGAATGTAATTCACCATTTGCCACTATATAGAGTGGCTAATTCATTTTCTCCCATTTTTAACAGTTTTGCCCTTACATGGACATTTCTGCACCTCGTTTTCTTCCTCCCTCACTTCCCTTCTCCTCTTCTCTTCTTGCTCCGGCACCGGCGATGGATGGGCTGTACCTCGCCGACGGCCGCCCGTGTCCACCCTCCACTAGTCCTCTCTTCCCTCCACCGCATCTACTGTCTACTGCACCTTTCACAGTGTTGCCACTACCATTCTCGGAATCACCCGTCCCGCCTGACATCGTCCAACCCCATGGAGGAGATATAATCGGATCGTCAGCGTCAGTGGGTGGGTGGTAGGCGCTGGTGATCTTGCTCTTGCCCTCAGAGGAAGAGATCCGATGGAGTCCTCCTATCCTCCTTCTGCCCCTCAAGTAGTCCCTTCCCGTCCCCATCCCCTTCGCCCATCACTGCCACGCCTCCCTCCACGCGAGGTTGTTGATGTCGCCACCAACCTCCGTCTCATCGTGCAATGCACACAAGGTGTTCGACCACAGCTCGCCGGAGGGCCTACTGCGAGGTGCAGGGGGAGCTGGCCGCAGCTCTCGTGGTGTCGGTAGGAGGTGGTGGGTGGGGTTGGTTATGAGAAGGTAGCAAAGGAGGAGATCGACACTACTACAAAATGGTAATACTGGATACCTCATCACAGATGGTTGACCAAAACCATCAGTATTAAATATAATCACATACGGTTGATTTAGCGACCGTCTGTGTTACTGGCTGCGCTAAAAACTATCTGTGAAGAGGAAATATCACAGATGGTTCATGTTGAAAATCATCTGTGATATTACTAAATATCACAGACGGTTTTTTTCTTAAAACTGTCAGTGATGTCCAACTCTATTTATATTCAAACTCTAGGGTACTTTGCACGTGCCCCCACTAAATAATTAAGTTTCTCTAACTCTCCGTCCCCCTTGAGCTCGTCGCCGCCGTCCTTGACCCCGCCTTCTCCTTGAGTCCGGTGCGCCTCCTACCCCGAGCCCGCCGCCTCCTCCCCAAGCACGAGTCACCGCCTCCCCGAACCTGACACCCCTCCTCCCTTGAGCCCGGTGTGCCTCTTCCCGAGTACGCCTCCTCCCTTGCCCCGAGCACGCTACAGTGTTGAAGTGGTTATTTTCTTGACTCGTGCTTCAAAGGTACAAAGCTTTATTTCATAAAGACCAAAACATACATATTGCATGTTGCAAAAGGTTAAAAAATCCTAGTTACATTTCTTCTATGACCTTTCTTCTAACTGGTTAGCCTTTTCAACTAGTTCCTTGGAATTGATCTTCAAAGTGGTTAAGGTTGATCTCCAAAGTGGTCAAGGTTGATCTCCAGCAGAAGATATATAGTTCGGTAGATGCTTTTTTAGATTCCCCCCTCTAGTATAGACTTCAGTCTTGATCGAAGTTACACATCATAGACAGTGAAGCGCTCACTTGGTCATCGAGATTTTTTCTTCTACCAATATCTTGAAGACTTAAATCCATAGACTAAATTGACTTTTCAACCATCTTGAAGTCATGATCCATGGATTCTGTCTTTTCCATGATGGTCGAAAGGTGGTCAAAAGTCAATTTGTTTCGTGGAATATATCTTTTTCACGATCTTACCCATAGTGGAAGAACTCAAGGGACCGATTATTTCTTCTAAGAAATCTATTCGGACTTGAGAGCTTTGGAGATGAGAACTTTAAAACGAAGTAGAAGTAGGAAAGATAGAAAGTCTATGCGTAACCCTTCTAATGGTTATTTATAGGCTATCGACTTGTGGTAAAGTTAAACAAAATTCCAACATATAAAATTTTATTAGAATCTTTCCCAATAAATCATTGGAAAATCATAGAATCACTGTCTGTTTATGGAATTGTTCTTCATAAAGATGGTTGATGTTTCTTTTTCTATCTATTTCTATTTATTGGCTAGTATATATTTTCTGAGACTAGTCAATAAACGTAAATAGATTTAGCAATACAAAAAAATATCACAAACAGTTCCTTAGGACAAATCGTCTGTGATACATAAACTATCACAGACGATTTCATCTACAAACCATTTGTGATAGTCAACTATCATAGAAGGTTCTGAGTTAATAGCCGTCTATAATAGTCTGCATCACAGACGGTTCAAAACCGTCTGTGATGACATCATGTTATTACTGGCCCATAAACTCAGTTGGTTCATGAAACTGTCTGTGATGATGTTTTTTAACTGTCTGTAATGACCATTTCTGCAGTAGTACGTGTTGTGTGATGGAGGTAGAGGAGTTCAGAGGAGGGGAAGGGACACAATAAGGAGCGGGGAAGAAGAGAGGAGGAAGGAGGAGGGGAGGAAGAAGGGGGTAAAATCGTCAAAGGTAGGGGAAAATGTTCAAAGTGGTAAAGTTTGAATTGTATATTGTATAGAGTGTCAAATTAAGAATTACAATTTATATAATAACAAATTCTAAAACGCTATTCTATTAGGGTAAATATTGAATTGTTCGAAGAAAGGATCTGATTTGTTGACCGGGAAAACCTGGCTGAACCCAACTCGGATTTTTTAATAATCATTATTTTATTTTGAAATACAAAAATATACGTACCTTTTTTATTTTACACAAGTAATACTCTGTCTCTCCCGTTGGGTGACTTGGACCTAGTCGCTCAATGGTTGGGCGACTAGTCCAAGTCGCCCAACGGGGGAGCGACACGTGGCATTATCGCCCAACCATAGAGCGACTATCACTTTAGTTGCAAGTCGCTCAAGCGTTAAGCGACATATAGCCCCTAGTCGCTCAATGATTTGGCGACTAGGGCTATATCCCACGGGTGTATGCATTGCATCGACATTTCTCTCGCTCAGAAGCAGGGGGAGGAAAAGAGAGGAAGAGAGAAGGGATAAGAAGAGAGGAAAGAGAGGGAAAGAGATGAGGAGAGGGAGGGAAAGAGATGAGAAGCGATCTATGCATCTACGATGGTGAGTTTTCCAAACTTTTTGTAGATTTGTTTTCAAAAATATGGTAGGCTAGCAAATAGTATGGTCATAAACAAGTTAGCATATAGTGTAGTTGTAAATAGGTCAGTGAATAAGTTAGCATATAGAGTAGTCGTAAATAGTATATAGTCATATATAGTATAGTCGTAAATAGTGTAGGTCAGCAACTTAAATTACGGTAGGTTAGCAACTAAAATCATTAGATGTGTAGTGCTATTTTGTTAACAAGTGAAAATAGTGTGGTTGTAGGTTAGCAACTAAAACCACAGTAGGTTTTAGCAACTAAAATGACGGTAGGTACGTCACATATTTTAAAAGTTGTAAATATTGTAGTAGTAGTAGAATTAACGCGAATTTAGTTGTTAATAGTCGTAATGCAGCTGTAGATATACCCTAATCCAAATCCTAACATCTTAACTCCATACCCTAACCCTAACCCCTAAACCCTGAAACCGTAAACCCTAAAACTAAAATGCGGCTATGGTGATATATGTGGATGATTATGCGCTTTATGCAAGAATTCAACTAAAATTTTGGAATTTCTGAAGCTACGCTATAAATAATTAAACCACTAATTGTGTCATAATTGCTAACTTGAAATTTACTCATAGGTATGGCTCGTGACCTTGGTGGTTTCGACTGGCCTTTCGACCTACTAGACTGGTGCATCGACGCCCAGCACCGCGCCAGTCGTCGTGTCCTACATCTTGAGAGCGGGACGAGGCGACTGCGTTGGGGGTGGTCCATACGCAGACACCCCGACGGGCTTGGGCACTAGACCCACGATGGATAGATAGGTTTGTCTACAAACAGTGACACTTCTTTTTTATCACATGTATATGCTATGTACTTACTTCTTTATGCTTTACAGGCTGAGCGATGTCGGCCTTCTACCTCTTGCGCGGATGGTGGAGGCCACCGATGAGGACAGCGCTCTGGTCGAGGACGACGGGGAGGTCCAGGCCGGCCCGAAGCGGTCACGACGGTTCCTATTCAACCAGTCACTGCTAAATAGTAATTCCTATTACCATACAATAATCATCAAATGCCTTTGAAGTAAATTCTCTGTCGTTGTCCATTCTGATGGACTTCACATGATGATCATACAAATTATTCTTAATTTTAATTATCTACGATATCAGCTTTGCAAAAGCATAGTTTCTCGTAGATAACAAGCATACATGTGACCATCAAAAGCATAGTTTCTCGTAGATAACAAGCATACATGTGACCATTTTGAGGAAGCATCGATGAGCACCATAAAGTACCTAAATGACACTGATAGGGGCTATATAGGACCGCAAATGTCTCTTTGGATACGGTCCAGAAATGCAGGGATTTCATCCTTTACTTTTAGAGTAAAGGGTCTAGTAATCAATTTCCTAGTGACACATGCGAGGCACATAAAATCTTCCTGATTCGGGAATTATTTACATTGACTTTGTGTCCCTGAGAATTAGTAATTATATTTCTCATCATTCTAAGACCGGGGTGGCCTAATCTATCACGCTATAAACAGAAAAGTTCAGAGCTTCTAAAAGTTGTTTTGAGCAGTATAGACTGCATGTGCCTTAATGTGAGTGTAGTATAGCCTAGATTCATATGAAGGAAGTCGTTCTAATACCCTTTTCCCATTTTCTTCGCACTTTGTAATAAGCAGGTATTCCTTACCATACTCTTCTTCAGTCTCTACGTCGAGACTATTAGCATAAATATCTTTAAAGGTTAAAAGAGTCCTAGTCGATTTTGGGTATAACAAGGCTTCTTCAATGACCAATGTTTTGCCCATCGGGAGTATAATTGTGGCTCTTCCTGAGCCTATTATACAAGTATCGTTGCCTGCGATTGTCGTGAGACTACCAGTATTCTTACTGATCAACTGGAAAAAATTTGTCTCTCTCAATATGGTATTCACTGTGCTGCTATCTGCTAAGCACACTTCCTCCATAAGGCGCCACACGCATTCTAATATATAAAGTATTTATTAATATGGGGTAGGAAGCAATCCACACACATAAGTAAAATACTTCAAAACAGAACACAACTTGCTATTATTAATGCATAAAAAATCTTGCAGAACTCATCATAAGAATTTATTGCTTTGCTCTCCTAGAGCTTATAACCATTATTCAAAATTCAATATTCTATCACAACCATAAACTACAAATGACTATAAAATCTAAGTGCAATGCGTGCACTAGATTGAATCAACGAAGTATGGAGAAACTTCTGCCTGAATCTGCTCCATGTCCAACGTATCTTCTTCGACAACAACAGCTGCTACTACTGTAATGTCCAAAGAAGGTGTGATGCGGGCTACTACTCAGTTGTCCACAACCATGGGTGCAACCCATGATTGTTGATCGTCTGTGCCTACAATGGCGAGGTGTGCCTCTTGCTACCCTTTTCCCTTCTTCGTAGACTTGAAAGCATCAATCACATACTACGGCTCACGGCAAACAGGTGATCAATGTCCCCAAGTGCTACATTTGTAGCAACTTTGGTCCTGCTGACTATATGGTTTCTCATCGCGCTTCTTTTGTTCGTCCTTCTTGGCTTGAGCATTATGCTTGGCTTTGTGACCCATGACCTTACCCTTCTTGCCTCTTTCTTTTGAGTGAGGCTTCCTCACCTTGTAGCTACTTGCATTGACTTCATGGCCAACTTTACTACTAGGCGGCTGTGAGATGTAGTTCTTTCTGATAACGTCATTTTGAGCTTCCGCAAGTTGCATGATGTCAATCATTTCGGTATACTCCTTGTAGTTGTCCTGAAGATAGTTGTGTGCGGATTGCCCCGAGTTTGGGTGAAAGGTAGAGAGGGTTTTCTCGATCTTCGGCTCATCTATAGTTACCTTACCACAGATGTAATACCCTGAAAATCAAATTGGTAAATCACAGATTTAGCCGAGAGGAGAAAAGGGAATAAGAGGAATAGTAAAATATAAAACGAGTGGGGTCATCGATATTTTTGCCAACTTGGGGCTGGTAGCGGCCAGAGAGGCCTCCTTGTGGCGGCCAAGTCTTTGGAATCATTATTGTTATTTGCCTTTATTTTTGAGAAAGGAATAATGAATTGTTTTACAAAACCTCATAGAGGGTAGAGCAACTGATTGGTGGTAGTCAAGTGAAAGATTTTGTGAGACTCTAGGTGTCAATTTGATTGAGAAGCATTGAGTGATAAGTTGATTTCTTGGAGTAATCCCTGGAGAGGGTTTGACTTAAATAGGAAGTTTTGTCTTTGGGGCTAAACCGATCGTAATATTGTAACTAATAGAACCTATAGTGGTTTGCGGTTAAAGATTATTTGTTCAAGTTGAGTGGAACATTGGAATTGTTGGACGAATGAAAACCTTGGTTAGTTTATTAGAGACGATTGGGTACTTTACCAGGTTGTGTAGGCAAAGTATGAAGGTGTAATTTAATGAGAGTAGGATTAGCAAAGTAATCTAATCGTGATGTCAATTAATCGGATAGTAGGGAGCGTTGAGATGTCGGCAGGTATGCCCTAGCTTTAGTGAATAACCCTCTAGGAGATAGAATTCTTCTAAAATATAAGTTGGTCGAGAAAATATTCACATGTGGACGATAAGGATTGAGTATGTTTGGAATGTGGGAATTTTATTGAAAGAATCGGAGGATTCCTCGATGTCTTTACAAGAAGTTGTTGTAGGAGTTCTAGATGTTGAAATTGGGTTATATTTTTATGCTAGAACCCAGGTTGCCAATGATTATGTGTAAGATAGTAGAAAGAGCATATTCAGAATGGTGGGATGATCATTGATATAACTCATTTGAGGAAGCACATGGGAATGTGTGAGGTGATATCCAAGTAATTCATTATTAAAGGATTGAAGTGACGTGTTTATGTGTGAAGGTCCATTTAGGAATGCATTTGGAAGTCATCTGCCCAAAATTTCTCCGTTAGTAGAGGTGTCGGCTAGAGTATATTTGTAACATCCCAAAAATGGATTTGTGTTTCAAATGTAAGAAAATCAGGAGGAATTAAAACTTTTCTTGCATCTTGAAGCCCTTGGTTGTTTCTGTAATTCTTTTGAGAAGAATTATAGAAAATCAAAACTAAATCCTCATTTGACTCCAATCAAAAACCTCCTTGGCGTAGATCTCATGCCGAACCCTTGGAGATATTTCTCCTGAATTCTAGGGAGGTTCGACAACACCTCTGAATTATCTCATGATTTTTAGAAATTATTTGATAATTTTGGAGGCGAGTCAAAGCTTGGGCAAACCATAGCTTTCGCCCTCTGGAATTTCTGGAGGAAAATTCAGTACATTAAAGTCCATGGGAATTTTATGGGAGGTTCCTCCTGCTGTCGGCAATCTCCAGTTAAAATTTCGTAAATTTTGGAGCTTGCTTGCTACTTTAAATAATCCCTCAAAAATCAGTTGTTCAAACACCAACTGGTTTGCACTGTTCCGCATGTTCGAATCGGGCTCGGGCTCGAGCCACTTGACTCGGTCCAGTCCACTAACTGTTCCAACTCGGTCGTTCGGGCGCTGGGGTCGTGAGCCGTTGGATCGTCATCGAACGGTCTTCGACCAGCCGAACGATGGCGTCGTTTTAATCCACCCGATCTAACTCAGCCGTTGGATCGGCATCGAACGGTCTTCGACCAGCCGAACGATTGGATCGTTTCAATCCGCTGGACCTAGCCCAGCCGTTCGATTTCAATCCGACGACCAACGAGTCATCTCCTTCCTCTGTCCGCGCGCGCGTGAGCCCCTGCCATGGCGTGCGCAGAGGAGAAAAGCAGTGGCGTGCAGTCCACTCTATGGCCACCTTTAAACGGCTAGCTCTGCGCGCATTAAATGCCTGTCGCACTCCTACCTCAGTAGGCCATGATTTGACTGCTCCCATCGCGCTCGAGTGCTCTCATGGCAGTGTTGACCCGACTGGAAAAACTCGGTCGTTGCTCTCTGCCATCGCTCTATTTAAACTCCCTTGCTTCACCCTTAGCTTCCTTTAGCACTTCCGCAACTCCAGCTAGCATTCACCATCTTGCTTGAGCTGCAGTTCCTCGCAATCTCCTCGACCGCCATTGTTGGGTGTGGAGCTTACGGTGGAGGCGGTGCAGCGGGGGTTTTTCTTCTTCAAGTCTTGGCCCCCTTTGCTCCCCTTACTCTCGGGAGCTTGACCCTCACTCGGTTTGGTTCTCTCTGTGCCCAGGTCGCTGTGGCCTAGTGAGGACCTCACCGCAGCCGTTCGGTCAATCGTCGCCGGAACCACTCCGTGGGTCTCTGGTCGTTCTTCAGCTCAGGTACTTTCGCATTGCCCTATAGGAGCCTAGATGTGTTCTCATTGTCCTTTGGTATTGTCCATTCGGCGAGTTTTCGAGCCATACCTACTCGGCCGCATTCCGTGGTCGTACCGCTGTGGTCAGAGAAGCCGTCGAGCCACTGGCAAAGCATGCGGGAGGCGCTGCCTCGTGGTCGAAATTCTGACCAGTCGCTGTAGCCGGTCGTTTCGACCAGATGCAGTGTTGTGATGGGTAAATAGGTCGTCTCGTAGTCCCCAGAAGTGCCCTTATGCTTATAAGGGAGAGGCCTACGAGTGATTGTAAGTTCTCCTACAATCACCCCCATAGTCGTAAGTCTCACTACGACTATGGCGCGGCCATAAGTCCTCCTGCGACCATCACCCAGTCGAAAGCTATGTCGTGGCCTGTACCTCGTCGTAAGTCTTACTACGACTATGTCCGGGTCATAAGTGCTTCTACGACGTGTACCAAGTCGTAGGTCTGTCTACGACTAGTAACCAGTCGTACGTCCTCCTACGACCACTATCTGGTCGTAAATCCTTCCACGACTGTTGTTCAGTCGTAGGTTCGGCTACGACCACTACCTGGTCGTAAGACCTTCTTTTGGTCATATCTTTAGCATTAAGAATCTAAATCAATTGGTTCTTGTTGCTAAATTCTTTATAAATCAGTACTTTGCTTCGGTAAGATTTTCAGAAATTTTAGAGAAAGTTTGCTGTTGAGTCTTTGCATTTTATTCGTTCTTATCGGTTGCTTTTCACCTTCTCGTTAGGATCCGAAGAGCACATTGACAATATTGTCGATCCTCAGCAACACCCTGACCCACAGCAAGCAGGCAAGCAGTTTGATCATGTTAATCCCATTATTTTTCAAGTCTACTATATTGATTTCAACTCGTATGTATGCATTGCTATTTTGTTGTCAAATTATGGTTAGTATCCTATAGTTGCATAATCTGTAGGACTTGTTTATCCTCTACTACCATGAGCTTAGGTTATTGGCTGTGGTCGGAGTTCGATGGATGGACTCTGGTCACTTAGTAGCTTTCGATTTGAAATTGCTTAGAAATGCTTAGCTTCGGTAGTACTGGGCGATCATCGATTTTAGTCGATGATCTCGATCACACATATATGAACTATGTCATTACGACCAGCACTTGTTCTTTGTTATTTTGTAAAGTCAAAATCTGAAAAGAGAAAACTGATTTGGACTTGGGCAAGTGGTCGGATGGTGGGTTATTGGGTTTGTGGATGTCTTGCCTAAGTCAACAAGGACCGAACATCTTGTTACACTAAACCAAGCATTTTTGCGTGCTAACCACGCGAGAGGGATATGAGACCTCTCTTGACTAAGTACTTTGGCGTGGGTTATCTCCGAGTCGCAGGAGGGGGTGTGTGTGTGTTGTGTGAAACATGATATGTGGTCGTGTTCTTGTGTTGGGTGTGCGGTGGTGGAGATTAGGGTAGGCTCTCCACCTCGAGGGCGTCGTAGTTGTCCAAGGCTTTACAGGGAAGGGTAGTTGGTGAGGCTTTACGATGACTCAGACACAACGTATGGGTTTCTATCCATACAGGCGGCTCGTGAATAATTCACAATATTGGAAATGTCTCGTAGTACTTAGCCGTCTTAAGCATACCTAAGGAAGTGTGCTTAATAGCTTGGCAAAAGGCGGTCTGGCGTGTGGGTACAGTGGTACACCCCTGCAGGGATAAAACTATTCGAATAGCCTCGTCCTAGGTTATGGACACGCTTTGGGAGGTCTTCCAAGAGTTAGACTTCAACCTTTTAAACTAAAATTTGACATGGGTGGTATGAATGGGTAATTCATGCTATTGTTGTGGTGGCTAATGGTTTAGTCACTTCCAGGACTGTTGTTCTCTATCTACTGTTATATTGTTGTCATTTGCGATTATTTGAACATTAAAAACAGATTTGTCAACTTGCTTTTAAATGTACTACACTATTGCAAATAAAGTTTGCTTTATGCTGAAAATGAAACCTATAGCCTCTACTCAAAAAAAAGCTTGCATATAGTTATGTACAGGTTTGTTACTCTACACGTAAGTCTTGCGAGTACATTCAAAGTACTCACCGGCTTTCTTTGGGCTCTTTGTTCTGAGAGGAAGGTGAGCCCCAAGGGCCTCACTTTTGTGAAATGTGATGTGGATTCGACGACTAGCTTGGCGGTCCGGTCGGTTGCCTTGTGGGTAAAAGGCACACTGATTGGCTCTGTTGTTTACAGCCATCTTATGGCACTTTTGCTTCCGCTGTTCAATTTCTATATGTATATGTCATTTGGCCGGTCGGCCTCTCTTTTGTAATCACTATCTTCTATTTATGTTATATTTTGGATTGTTGTTTATGTTTCGGTTGAATGAATGGAATTGATGCATGAACTTTGTAAAGAGGTGTGTATACTGCATTTCTGGGAAGTATACATGTCTCGAGTCTCGGATTATCTGCTTTGTGATGCTAAGACCGAATGGATGGTTAAGCATTACAAGCCGGATAAACCGGGGTCTCACAATATTTTTTGTGGAAGTCATTAAAATCTCTCTACAGAGGTGTGAATGGTGAATTCGGGTTGAGCATAGTGCTGAGGTTGCCAATTTAAGAGAAATGAGTTAGTGTGATATGGATGAAATGGGGTTCTATACTTTGAGAGAAATTCTATTTCTAAAACAAAAAAAAATATTTTTTCCTCGAGTAGTGAAACGCTCTCTTGATTCTTGTTTGAACCATGCGGTTATGACGGATGTCTTTAAGTAAATGGAGTTTGACCTTATGGTGGCATGCGTTGTTCTTATCGATTCGTAAAGAATAAAGAAAGTAATCGATTTGGGTATTCGAGTGGTTTCTCTTTCGGCTTGTGAGGTGTTTATTTGTAAATTGCCTCTTTGGAAAAGTGGAGATTTCATGATGAATCTTCGCTTTTGAGTTCGATCCTTTTGGATAAAGTTGCCATTTTGTGATTGTGATGAGGATCCGCTATTTTCGATTGGGTTACGGTTATAAAAGAGTTGTTTAAGTCAAGTTACATTGTGTGATCTGGTTAAAGGATATGCTCATTGTTAAGATGAAAAGGTTGATCGAGAGTTGGAGCGAGTCCCATGTGTTATGTGTAGAGTGTGCGGTTTGGTACCACAGGAAGCTTAGCCCAAGATCGTCGGACCGTTCCGATTATGGCTAGGATTGGGAAGTTAGCCTATCGCTGGACCTTCTAGAGTCCATGCGAGGAGTCCTAACGTGTTTCACGTTTACATCTTGAGGAAGTTTTGAAAGACCCGAGCATAAGATTTCATTAGAACCAGCGACAATTGAGCAAGACCTCACGGTTGAGTCTCGACGATGCATATTTTGGAAAAGTCAGAGCGAGTGCTGAGTCACAAAACGTTGGTATTTGTCAAAGTATCGTGGACACACCAAACGGAGAGGGAAGCCACTTGGGAGTTGGAATCTCATATGCGTGAGCAATTTCTAGAATTATTTACCACAGGTACGTGATACTATGGTTTTAGTAGCTTCTGCTCTGGCGTGTTAACATTGGTAGAATTCGGGATCGAATTACATTTTAAGGGGGTAGAATGTAATACCGGAAATCGAATCGGTAAATCATGATTTAGTGAGAGGAGAAAAAGGAATAAGAGGAATAGTAAAACATGAAACGACAGGGGGTCATCTGATATTTTTCACCAACCTGGGCCTGGGCCTGGGCCGCGGACCAGGAGAGGCCTCCTTGTGGCCGGCCAAGAGGGGTGCCCACCCCCCAAAACCCTAGTGCCCACCCCTTTCCCCCCTTTCCCCCTTTTCCCCCTTTCCTCCCCCTAGCAGCCGCCGGCTCTCCCCACCCTCCCCTGCGCCAGATTGGTTCGTCAGATTTGGGTAAGTTTCGTATATTTTCTGATCTGTACACCTTTTAGAAAGTTGTAGACCTTGATCTTAGCTTTCTTTTGGCACCGAGATCACCTGGTTTGGAGTTACGGTTTATGAGATATGTCCGTTTTTGTGCGACTAGTCAGGAGAGCTGACGAGATTTGGCAGTCTGCATGTCTAGTCAGATTGTATTTTTTTTATCCCGAATCTGAAGAGCCACCCAAAACGAAAGTTGTAGCCATTCCAGTAAGCTTTCAGGATTGATAAAGAACATATTTTTTAGACGTGTGAATCAAAAGTTATTGAATGTTTACCGTCGCTGTTGTCTGATTGTCAGACTGAGGGAACAGCAAACTTCATCGGAACATTAGGATTATTAGAAGGCTAAATCAGGAGTCTTACCCAACTAGGTTATTGTAGCCTGTTTAATAATATTTCCAAATTGATAAAGATCATCTCAATTGGATCTGTAGAGTGAAAGTTATGCTATGTTATTTACTGTTGTCTTGTATTACGGACGGATGTCATCAATGGTTTTCAACGGTTGTTTAGACCACTAGTTTGGCCGAATCAAAGAACCCCACCAACTAGAGTTTCGTAGCCCGTTACGTTAAGAGTATTTGAGCACTAGTTTCAAGTCATTCAGAGTTACATATATTTAATTAAGATTTTTCTCGTACTGCTGTCCTGGGAAGCATTATGCTAGACTGCCGGGAAATTTGGGTAGAACCTCTCTTTGAGTCATAGATCTTGAGGAGTTGGACTAAGGGGTGTAAGCGAGTCCAACATTCATCGTATTATTGTTACCGCTATGCTTGTGTAGGAGGCGGAGTTCGAGTAGAGACACCAATTTTGCTTCCTCGTGTGTAGTAGCGGGAAAGAAAGAAAGCGAGCAAGTGCACCTATAATGTGGTTGTTATGTGATTGTTCTATATGATGAATCATGGTAACATATGCTTGTTTCGATATCTGATTTATGGTGATATGTATTTGTTCATGATGGCTAGATTATTAAAATTCGATTCTTGTCATTTTATTGTTCATCATGTGCACTCATGAATGCAAGTTGTGGACTTACGACACCCACGGAGTGGGTGGTGATTATAATACCCACCATTCCAAAGTGGGCATTGTGGATCCCGGTTGACTTGTTCTCAAGCGGGCTTTGGATCCCAGCGTGTTGTAGAACGCGGGCATAAGTGAACACCAAGCGGGTGTTCACTCGCTATACCGTATGAGCAAAAGAGAAGCGCATGTGCATTCATTCTTTCATTCATATGTTGATTTGATTCATAATGTTGATACCTTTGTTGGATAATGAATGATGTTGTTATGTTTTGTATCATTGCACTTCTTGAGTCTTGGACTCACCCTTAGTGTTGTTTTTTAGGTACATCGGTTGTGGTCGGCATGCATGGGCGGGAGTAGAAATTATCACGGTTGCTGCGGCACTAATAAAGTGAATAAAATATTTAAGTGATAACTTGGACTTTGAATAGCTTTATGTGAGGTTTACTTCCTTACGTTCTAAGTCGTGGACAACCACTATTGGAGATTGGTAGCGTTTTATGGTTGTTTCTTTCATGAACATGTTTAGTACGCGCGTTTGGATATTTGCTTATTATTGTTGTTATTTGCGCGAATGTCCGGATAGTTTGATTTACAAAGGAGACTGTGCCGAAATTTAGAAAGAAATGTCTTAGTTCCATTTGTAGACTTGTTACGGTGGTAGCATTCCAGGCTCAGGTTGGGCTGGGGTGTTACAACAGAGTTAAAGACTTGTACAAATTCTGTGTAATGCAGAATTGTACTCCCCCACGGTCTTGCAGTCACCAAAATGTAGTCGGTTCCATTCTTGCTCTAAGGAAGAATGATGTACTTCAGCTTCTCGAACCGCTTTTTCAGTGCGGTCCATAAAGCTAGTGTATTCTTTTCTGACATAAACTCATTCTTGAGCGTTAAGCAGAGATGGTGTTTGAGAAAATAAAGTGCTTGATCATTCTCCTCAACAGTTAGAGTGACGTCCTTCAAGGTGCCAAGTCCAATAGCAGCACAGAGCTTCCTGGCTCCAAGTACGATTTCGACATCTGATGCCCAAGTCAGGTAATTGTGGCCATGCTGGGCCAGCTCATCGAACTCCAATTCGTAATGCTAGTCATCTGGATATTCTTGCAAAGATTCCATAAGATTACTACTGGTAATTTGCTAAAAAAATAGTTGCAAAAATTCTCATAATATTCTCCTATTTTTCTATGTATTTTTCATATTTTATTGCTATTTTTAGTGATTAAAAGCAATATAAACAAATCAAAAATAATCAAAAATAGTAAATAAAATACATAAATTGCATAGAAATAATAATAACAAAGTAAACATGCTTTAAATGCAAAAACTGATTTAAAATTTAAATTTTGAGGCCCTTTTCTGCTAGAAAAATGATTTAACGGTGAATTTTGTAATTTTCAGGGGTTAAAACGTGCAATTTCAGTTCTAAATTTTTTTGTAATTTTACAAAACTTTGAGGGCCTTTTGCATAATTTCTTTACACACGTAATTATTCTCATAATTTCTAGAATCTCGAGGGTCCTTTTTACAAATATTCCTTATTAGGTTTTCTTCTTTTTTCTTTCTGAAAAAACGTCGGACCGTCCGATCCTCCCCCTTTTTTCTTTCAGAATTCGAATGGGCCGTTTTTTTCCTTCACCCACACGGCCCAAGCGCTGAGCCGAGCCTACCCGTGCGCTTCAAAAAAGGAAGGGGAGCTAGGGTTCCTAGCTCCTTTCCTCGATGGGGCGGCGCCTTTGTGCGCGGGAGGAAGGCCGGCGGGCAGCTCCTGTGTGAAGGGGAGGCGCACATGCACGAGCGACTAGCTGCAGCAGCCGTCGCGTGCGGACGGCGGCTCGATGGCGCGGCGTGGCGGTGGCGGCCGCGGCTTAACGGCCAGGCGGCGTGGCGTCGGCCATGCGAGCGGCGGCTCCAGCCGCAGGCGGTGGTGCGGCTCCAAACCAGCGGTGCTTGGTTGGAGGTGGCTCTGGCGGGAGGGCTCGCGACGCGTTACGGGCGGTGGCGGCCGTGTGCGGTCTACCGGAATCAACGTGGCTACGGGCATGCGGAGCTACGCGGCCGGTGCGGTAGCGCGCAACACGTGGCGGAGGCCCATACGGGGCCGGTGGCCATGCAGGGCTTCATTCGCGCGTCGGTAGCGGCGGTCGGTATGGGTAGCCATGCGGCGATTGTGCTTCAAGGGCGCAAGCGAAGCGGTAGGAGGAGCACCGTGCGGCGGTGCGGCCATGTAGAGCCCACGCGGGGGCAGCGCCACTTCTGGTGGCCAGCGGCGATTAGGCATCCGACGCACCGATGGGAGCCCGTACGGGGGTAAATTTTTGTTTCGAGTTATTGTTCATGTAATGCAATGCAATGTAGTGCAATCAACATCTGTTCTTTCATGCAACTACCGATCGGCTTGGCCGGCGACTTCAAGTCTGCTCGCGGTAGGTTAGAAGGGATTTGCAAGTTTCAATATAATGTACAATCGGTATCAACTTTTTCATGCAATCTACCGATCGACATTATGTCGGCGACTTCAAGTCGGTTCACGGTAGATTAGAGCGAATTTGCACTGTAAAAATCAATCTAGAAAGCAAATTTGCAAAATTGAAAATGATATAGAAAATATGATTCAATCTACAAATGTCGTTATTCGACGGTTACCTTTCGATCCGAAGAGAGTCAATCGTGTTGATAACGTGTTGAGAAACCGTCGCTAGCGAGTCCAGTCTGAACGATTAGCTCGTAGAAAACTCAGAATCATAAGATCAATGCAATAATACAAGAACATAATAGTAGATTGAACACAGATATGTATGATATTTTTTGCTTCTTTTTATTGCTTTTCATACAATCCACATTTTACAATGACTAACATCTTCTATATATAATCTACAGACTCTGCTTGATTTAAAATAGAGTGTTCATATATGAGTGACTACTGGACCGAGCTCATAGTTTTCAAAAAAAAAAAAAGATGGACAGATACGATTGGGAAAAATCGTCGGTGCTGTTCACCCCACCCCTCGTACAACCGTAACTGATCATACAGGGAAAAAAAGGGGGGGGGGGGAGGATTCAGATCGGGTCGCTTTGGTGAGCGTCTCGTCGAGCGGGGATCGTTGCGGCGAGCCGCGACGATGGATTCGGCTCGGTCCAGGAGGGTCCCCATCAAATCCCAACGCCCGGACTGGAGAGATGAGGTTCGTTCCGTTCCGCTGCTCATCTCGCCGGATGGCGGTGGTGTTGATTGTTGGTCTTGGTTGTTGATTCTTGATAGTTACGCTGAGCGCCGGTGTTACGAGGCGTAATGTTACTGTTGAATTGTTGAGGTTAGTGGTTGGGTGCCGGCGCCCTGCGCGCCAGGTGTTCGATTGATTGCCAACGCAGTCTCGTGCCCTAGAGCTGCCTGCAGATATGTCAAAGATTTGTGCTATATTCTTAGGGATCATGATAGGTTAAGTAGGAATCAAAGCTGTATAGGCGTATGGCAGTTCCGGTGAAATGCGCTCGTATTGCTTGCGTACTCTCTGTTGATTGTTGTGTTCCTTCTACTCATATTGCCCATAGTGTGCTTGCCATGCTATAACGCGTAATGTTCCTGTTGGATTGTTGGGTTAGTGGTTTGGTGCCGGCGTACAAGTGGGCCGGTTCCCTGGTGCTGATTGCCTGCAGGTTGTCGTCTGCATCAGGTTGCCTAGTTATTTGTGCCATCTTTTTAGGAATCATGATATGTTGTGAGTTTAAGGTTATCTGCATCAGGTTGCCTGTTCTGAAGAACAGCGCATGTATGTCCTGTCAGTCTTGCATAATGCATACTATCTTTTAGTTGTTCTGTTCCTTGGACTCATACTGCCCATAATTTGTGCTTATCCCCTGCTGTGCTACCCACAGCTTAGGACAAATTGCCTGAGAAGAGTTGAAAAGGAGAGAGTCCACTTGCTCTGGAAGATCAGGACCCATGGGAGGCTGCCTGCTAATGACATGGTATCTAAATCTGGTGCATTTTTTATCAGATTTTGTGCAGTTCCATACAGTTTATGTACCTGTTGTAAATGAGGGCTACAAGCTATGCTTTAGATGTTCTATTGTCCTCTGTGCTATCAATGCAAGTTCGTAGTATAAGTTACTATTTTCAAAATGAAAAAAAAACAAGTTGGATCAATCTCCATGTATGATATGATTTCTGAATGCTTATTATACGCTCCTCCCTGCATTTGGAAGGTTAACTATATACTTGAATGTTGATTTCAATTAAACATTGCCTGGCAATTATGTTGCTGTTAGAAGTTATCATAACTCATGTTCCCTTTTACTCCTGTTCAAATTTGACATACCAATAGTTGGTTCAGATTTGACATACTTGTTAACACAGCAAGGACATAAAAAAGAAATGTTAAGGACTGCAGAGTTATCCAGTTATGACTGGTTCCTGATTACACACTTCATCCCTAATGATTGATGAACTAAGTGAATCGATGTCTATTTCTAGTCCCATTCGTTCCGTTATTTTTCTAAAATGTTCTTGTTAAAAAATAGACATATTGAAGCTGGCCACGATAGTAAAACTGAATACACTATGACTATTCCAAATTGATAAATATAATCATATTGTATCATGTATATTTTGCATACTTCATGTTAACATCATATGTGCTGTTTGAATTTCTTTTCTTTTTATGTATGTCTGATTTATCTACATATGTCGACTGACAGAACAAGGTCGAGTCTGCAGTCAGGGACATTATCTCCGATGAGCTACAGAAACTCAAACAGTGTGTGGATGGAAAAGAGGACCAAGAAATTGATGTGATATGGGAATATCAGGGACCACAGGCAGCTAAGCCTGCTGAATTTGAAAGTGAAGATATATTGCTTGAAATGGAAAGACTTCTTTATGAAGATCTGAGGGAAGAATTGATCCGAAAAGGTACATTTTTTTGTACCTTTTGATAATTTTTCATTGATGTGCCGCGTAAGTACTGACCGACAATCTGCTTTGTTCATCTTCTCACTGGAAATTTAACTGCAAAAACATTGTAATAAACTGTGTCTCGCTTACCTCTCTATATATCTTTACAACCTTATAGACAATACCCTCAATTTCATTCACATATCTGCTCAGAGTCTGTCTGACCTTCTATCTAGAAATTTTGCCTTTGATTATTAAAATATCTTTTGCTAACCATTGTAGAACTAGAGGCCCTTGATGAGGAAGATGCATACTTAGCTCAGGCTGTTTTTGATCATATGCAATTGAATGACAAGGAGGTATGGGTTCATTTAGCATCTAGTTCAGCATTTTGCTTTGTAAAGTTTTTTTTGTATAATATATACTTTTAATGTATATATTCCTCTCGCATAATTTCTTTCTGTGCTTGGCTGTCTTTGCTCATGCCATTACCTGGTCTTTGAAGGGCATATTAGGGTTAAATCATTTCCTCCATGATTCTGTATTTCTGTGTGTAGTTGTTGAAGCTTTTGACTTTCTGTTTATCTGGGAGGGAGGAACTACTAGAGAATTGCCAAATTTGCACAATTACATTTATGTCAAACTTCTAGGGAATTTCCTGGTTACTGGTTCAGGTTTGGAGAGCCAAAACTAGGGCCCAGTCCTGCATCAGACAGAAGAACACGATACAATTGGAGCTAATGGGAATTATGGGATACTACTGAATCGTTGGCATGCCAGAATGTTATTAGCAATCTTGCACTTGCATGTATTCATTGTATCTACATCAATAGAGATGGCTATAATGACATTTACAGTGTAAAGTGATGAATATCTAAGCATTTTTAATGGCTTGACAATAAGTAGGTGCAATGAGTAATTGCAGCTAGCAAAATTACTGTTTCTTTTCTGTATAGTGGTGTATCTGTATTATCTAGGGGAGCACTGCTATTCTTGTTGTTGCTACTGTAGAAAGTATGGACACGCTTTTGCAGGCGTAGTTCACGTCTTATATTGCATCTTACGGAAACATTGTGGTAGATTGCGCACAAAACATGAACCTAGGCAATTTGTATATGTACCAAACTTAGTATTCTGGTGGTTTTTGTTGTTTGGATTACAAGTTCAGCACAGCTGGTTATGTCAACTATGTGCAGTCAATTTCATTGTACTCTTTTATTCCTTTCTGTTGTCTTCTTCACCTTTTGTTTTGAACAAAGACTTGATGGGTGCTATAATTGATGTCAGGGTGCCGAAAGTGCTAAGCTCTGGTGTCCAGTATGCAAACAAGGAGAGCTACGAGAAACACATAATCTCATATACTGTACTTTCTGTAAGCTACGCCTTGACCTTGGAGAAGATAAGGTAGTTTCCATTTTCAAATTTGCAGGTCTTCCCAATACATTGAGCTTTTTTTTTCCTTTTTTTTTGTAACCATCGTAGAGAGCTTGATAACTTCAATCTGTTCAATCAGATAAACCTGGATTTCTTGCGGGAACGGTTGGCTAATGCGCATATGGAGCATTTGGACAGAGGATGCGAATCAACACCCAAGTTCTGCTTACAGACCATGTTTGGGTTGACTGCACTTTACATACAATGCGAAGAATGCAGCACTTTTGATATTGTGGTATAAATAATGCTACAAAGCTGATGATGACCATATCACAGAGCATAGGAAGGTTGTCGACACTTGCCTAAAGTTCTCTCTCCATTTCCTGTTAGATTAACTGTTAATTTATTCTCAGAAGATTGTTGTACATTAAAAAGGCACACCTGTGTCCATTTTTATGTTGAGGTTTCAAACAGTAGAAGAGTCATACAATTGTAATCACGTGTATGCCTGCCTTGTTTGAACTTTGCCACGTAAAGATCTACAGTGCAGTGTAATTTGCCAGTTGTGCTTGGTCATATTTTGTTGCCAGCTCACATGGCACTATCAGTATATTGAACAAGTATGAACTTAAATGTACAGTATGTACTTTATCTGTCGGACTCTAAATTTGTAATTTAGAATCTACTGTGTCAGTCTGTGTTATTCTATGAATTAGTATATAGCATACATAGATACATTCTTAGATCAATCACATACATCGCATACATAGTCAAAATATATTATATACTGGTTATGCGGCTCACTGTTTTACAAAAGAGTGCGAAGACCACAATATCACAAAGTCAGAGTTAAGAGTAAGTGAAAAGTGCGGAAGCAAAAAGTAGTAGTGGATCTATTCACTCTGCCCACAGGCAAGCGACTGGGGGTGTCAGCCTAAGCTTCATCGTCCTCGTCACCGTCTGGTTCGACTGCCACGTAGTAGTCGTAAGGGTCCTGATCGAGCGACTATGAAAGATTATATTGGACGAGCCTGCGTACACAACCGTATTCGCTAGCCAACACACAATGCAAGTTATCATAGATGCAAGGCTAGTAAGGAAGGTTCGGAGTTCTTTTATTTGCATAAAGCCAAGTTTGAATTAGATCAAGTAATAGAACATCATGTGACTTATCATTTTTAGGAACAGGTTTTATAAAATGGATTTCATTTGTAAGGTACTAGTGGAGATCCTATCTCCTATACCATCGAGTGGCTCCATCCACTCGATGCTCGGGCTAACCCATAATTATCACTGGTCCCCGACCAGGCCTCCACAAATCCCTAGGGTCCACCCCAGCTCCACAACCACACACAAATGGTTTTATAAAAATGAAAGCTAATTCAAGCGAGTTCCCGGCATCGCTCTTGACCGTGAGTACAGCTATCTAGATAGTTTTTTTACACTGCAGAGTTCGTACATTTTACCTACAAGAGATATTCAACTTATAATATCTCCAACACACTTTCGATGATGTGCGACTAAGTTAACTATCACAAGACCTTTACAATGCCCACCCAATGCAACCCCACATCGCTAGGCGTCACCCCTTGGGCCATACCCCCGGTGGTCTTCATTTGCGCCGTATGGTTTTCCTGTGCCTCCTACCCATATGAACGTCATATATCCACCGTATAGCAAGGTTGCAAGGGCGCGAACAAATTAGTTAGCTAGGTCGTACCCATTATAGACTTGTGGTCGTATTATTTTTACACGAGATGTCATCACAAGAACTTGGTCCTTTATTGACTTAGGCGGTGCATCCACAAACCCCACCGACGTGCATCACCAGCACCAGCCACTCTTTCCATATGTCCAAGTCGAAATCAGTTTTTCAGGTTTTGGTTTGTTTTAAAAGTAACCTTTAGTCCAACATACCAGCCAGGCTCCCAGCCTCAATTGCCCAAATCCAGCTTTTCATGTTTGGAAAGATTGATGTCGAGCAATTTAATGCCCGCACGACAACGTATCTAAATAAGGCTAAGCATAACACTTAGATACAAACTTATTAACTGGTATGTAAACTATTAAGTCTACAGTGACAAAGGATAATGCCCGAGTTCAAGGATTGGAAGGTTATACTCAGTTATCGTTAAGGCATTAACTATGAACTAGACCAATATAGTTGTATAAATCATAGCAATGTAATTTTATAATTTAAAGCAACATAATTTACAAAGACTAGGTGAAATATGATCAAAGTATTGACTCACCTTGGTCGTGATACTGTTGCTCCTGCTTGTGGTCTGGTAGCGGGTCTCTTGGAGATTCAGGTTCTATACGCAAAATACAACCAAAATTCGAATATGCCCAAATGAATTCGACCTACATTCAAAAATCCAAATGAACTCCAAATGGGGGTGTCCTCGGTTTAGTTGGACAGTTTTAGTTACTCCATGGTTCTTGTTACCGTGTTCGGGGTTGGACATAGGATTCGAGTAGGTATCGTAAGCTATTTTCGTGATAGTGGCTAGTCCGTGTATGAGTCTCAGCTTTGAATACTGTTCAGTGTTTCGACCACCGGGTCGAAGGAGTTTCGACTATCTGAAAGATGGGGTTTTTAGTACTGTTCATTGATTATAGTACTATTCAAGATTTCGACCACCTGGTCGAAAATGGGTTTCAAATACCTAGTTGAGAGGGCTTTCGAGTTATGTTCCTAATTTCTACCACTTAGTCGTGATGGGTTTTGAATACTTGGTCGAGAAGACTTTCAAGTACTGTTCATGGTTTCGAGTAATATTCATTGTTTCGACTACTGTTTATTGTTTCGACTACTGCTCACTGTTTCGATTACTGTTCATTGTTTTGACTAGTTGGTCGAAGGAGTTTCGTTCAACTGGTCGAAAGGAGTTTCGGCAGCCTAATCGAAGGTGTTTCTACTATCGGTCAAATGTGTTTCGATAATCTAGTCGAAGGGGCTGCGACTAACTGATCGAAGAGGTTTCGACAAACTGGTCGAAGAAATGTCGACTATTAGTCGAAGGCGTTTCGACTATTAGTCAAAGAAGTTTCAACAATCTAGTCGGAGGAGTTTTTTACCAACTGGTCGAAGAGGTGTCGACTATTAGTCGAAGAAGTTTTGACAATCTGGTCGGAGGGGTTTTCGACTAACTGGTCGAAGGAGTGTCGACTATTAGGCGAAGGAGTTTTGACTATCAGTCAAAGAAGTTTCGACAATCTGGTCAGAGGAGTTTTCGACTAACTGGTCTAAGATGTGTCGACGAGTTGGTCGAAAGGAGTTTTCGACTATCTCGAAGAGAGTTTCGACCACCTGGTCGAAAGGGATTTCAGCTAACTGGTTGGGAGAGATTTCGACTATATGGTTGGAGGAGTTTCGATTAACTAGTCGAGACGAGTTTCGACTATCGGGTTGGAGGAAGTTTCAACTATCTGGTCAAAGGAAGTTTTGACTAACTGGTCGAGACGAGTTTTGACTATCTGGTCGGAGGAAGTTTTGACTAACTGGTTGAGACAAGTTTCGACTATCTGGTCAAAGGAGGTTTCGACTAACTATTCGGGACAAGTTTTGACTATCTGGTTGAAGGAAGTTTCGACTAATTAGTCGAGACAAGTTTCAACTATCTAGTAGGAGGAAGTTTCGACTATCTGGTCGAAGGAGATTTCAACTAACTAATCGAGACGAGTTTCAACTATCTGGTCGAAGGAAGTTTCAACTAACTGGTCGAGACGAATTTCGACTATATGATCAAACGGAGTTTCGATCATCCAGTAAAAAGGAGTTTCGACCATCCAATCAAAAGAAGTTTCGACCATTCGGTCGAAGGGAGTTTCGACCATCTGCTCTGGAGGAGTTTCGTCCATCTGCTGGGGGGTTTCATCCGTTTGATCGGGAGGGGTTTTGTGGATATCATGGGAATATACTCCAGATCTTAGGATGATGTGTCAATTGGCAATGGTGTTTACGGTTTGTCGTTTCACGAGTTTTCGACAAAGCTACAGGCATTCTGGACAGAGGCGGTCCGACCGGTCCGACCGGTCCCAAATCGGTCGGACCGGCCATGTGCGTGATCGGACCATTGTAACCTAAAAGTGGTCAAAACGAGTGGGCCAAAAATAAGTGTTGTAGGCAAGTGAGGATCCCAATGCACTTGGTCTCATGATTTTGGAGTCTCCAAGAAGAAGTTCTATTCGTTTTAATTTCCGAAGGTTTGAATTTGGGGCATGATTTTCGGCTAAGTCCTAGGGCGGTCCGACCGCTCACGAGGAGCGGTCCGGCCAAGCCAAGGCGATCGACCGCTCACATGGAGCGGTCGGACCGGTATTGACTTGAACGTCCGCCAACCGTGGCGATATTGTTTTGTTAGGTCAAAGTCATTGGTATCGTGGCATATGGTTTGCATGATGCATGTTTTGACTAACATGGGTCAAGTTGTGAAGAACTTATTCCGAATTCGTGTTTGCTTGTCTATGGTTGTGCAGTTGCTTGGTGGTCAACGACGGTCAACGGCGAGGAGGATCGGGACTAGACTTGGAGAGTTGAGGTCCGAGCGATCGGCGATGCCGGGTGAGGTCAATGACTCAAGCGTGACACAAGATGGACAAGGGTGACCTATTGGCAAATCCATGGTGCATGGTGAAGCGGTTTAGGTCAAAAGGTTAAAGACGGCGCTTTGCGGCGTGCGTGTGTGACCCGCTTGTTAGTGGGCCTTAACGGAGCCCAATTGAGTCAAACCCTAGAGAGTTCTAGGCCTCCACTATAAATAGGAGGAGGTGGGGCTGCACCTCTCTCTCATTGTTTTCACCTCTTTATCGCTTGCAAAACCCTAATTGGCTTAGGGGGAGTTGAGGTGGAGGCTAGGGCTTTTCATGGTTTGAGGAGAATTTCGTGATCTTGGATTGACCACTGATCCATGATGGTGTGGGTGTAATCCAGCAACGATCACGTTCTTAATCTATGCAATATCGGTTCTGGAGTCGGCCGGTCAGACCGCCCGTCATCACCGGTCAAACCGATTTTGGAGCGGTCCAACCGCCAGCACAACAGCGGTCAGACCGCCCGGCAATCGGTCCAACCGGCTGGGTCCAGAGGTCAAACCGCCCTTGCTTTGAGATTTTACAATCTTAGTTGATTTTATCATTTTGCTTAGGGGATTTAATTGGATTCAATACTAGTCTTCCGCTGTACTAGTATATTGATCTTCATAGCTTCCTAATAGCTATTGGAGTGAAATTGTGTTGAATTCAATATTTGGAAAAAAAGTGAGCGTGCTCCTATTCACCCCCCCCCCTCTAGTCGCCTTTTCGGTCCAACAGGTTTCGACCACCGGGTCAGAGGAAGCACCGACCAACTGGTCGGAAGGAGCTTCGACCAACTGGTCAGAAGGAGCTTCGACCATCTGATCGAGAGGAGTTTCGACCATCTGGTCGGAAATATAGGTTCGTCCACAGTATTCGGCGGGGAGGAGTTCGACTATCTAGAGGTTTGACTAGTAAAAACTTAATGAAAATAGATATAAGTACAGAACTAGGAGTGATGAGTAAAAGCAATAAGTACTCTATATTTTTATCAATGTTTTTCTTTAATTTTTGAAAATAAGACCCAAGTCTTAAGGCAACGACCAATCTAACTAAGGATTATACAGTCGTATGCTCTGATACCAACTCTATCGGACCCGGATTTTCTAATCCCGAATCCTCTGTGAATACACTGTGCTATTCCCTGGATCAGTAGATAGCTCTCAGAGGCACATTGCTGAATCAATTCATACAAGGCGTAATTTAAGACATTCAATATATTACAATCTCAGAGTGACATAGACCATGTCGGGTCAAGTTTTACATAAGGGCGGCAGGCCAAATCGATTACATCACATAAAAGCATGAGGCTTTAGCGGAAGCAAAAGGAGGGTAGAGCTCATCTCTCCACAGGCAAGCGACTGGGATGACCTGTGTATGACGGATATTACGCAAGTACTGAACGAGTCCACTTAGACCGGGGCGAGATGTAGACAACAGACTAGACTACTCCTCGTCATTTCCTTGTCCATCGACTTTAGGGTCTTCGTAGTAAGCGTAGTCCCCTTGATCCACGTCATTTGGAGGGTTTGGGGGAAGAGCAAGAATGAGCACAACTTTCGTGCTCACGAGCCAACACACAATATGCAATAGTATACATGCATGGCTTAACAAGGAATGGCTTGGGTTCTTTTATTTGATAAAGCAATGTTTTCAATTATCATAGTTACAAATTACTATGACTTAGCATTTTAAATAAATTTTATTTTATTAAATAGAGTAAGTGCAATATTAAATAACAGTAGAGCTTCCCTCCATCGGAAACTCTACACATACATCATTTTATTTGAGCTACCTCCGCTCCTCCATACCAGTGAGCTCGACAGCTCAGGAAAAATCCAACCTCGGGCTAGATGAGCCGACCTGGTTGTCAACCTCAGGCTAAATGAGCCGACCTGGTTGCATTCCACCCACAAAGGTTTTTGAAATAGAACTAACTCAAGTTAAGATCCCATGTCCGCCTTTGACCGTAGGCACGGCTGTTTAACAGTTTAGACTCTGCAGAGGTTGTACACTGTACCCACAAGAGATAATCCTACTCGTTACCCCATATGATTCCTTAGTTATGTAGTTGAGTGATCGTCACAGTAACGTTTCAAACTACCTCGTCCCTTCCGTCATCTCACCCCTATGGGCCACTCCCATAAGTTGTGCGGGAAGTTTACCACAATGACTAGTGCAGCTGGCCCCGGCCACAACGACTAGCACAGCTGGCAACTTCACCCTACCTCGGTGTCCCTTTCAAGCCGGAACACATCATGCCGCTTGCACGCTTCCAAACTCCAGTTTGTGGGATGACATTTAAGGTTTAATAGTTTAACTAAGCCAAGTTGCACTTTGCATAGTTGCGATTGTACTTGTTTTACAGGAGGTCATGACAAGATTAAGTCCTTAATCCATCTGGGCAGTTCATACCACATACTAACCACTCTCGTGCACGACAGCACCCACCACTCTTTCCATCCGCCCAGATGTGGTTCTAGAAAGTTGTTTAGGATTTTGGGGAGGAAAACCAATTAACATAACACGCCAGTCATTTACATCCAATAACTGCCCAAAACCACTTTCATGATTAAAAGATCATAAACAAGACATTTATTGTCCTGGTACTTAAGCAAGTCTAGTATGTCGCTTAAGTACAACCTATGCTAGTATTTACCACATATTTTCTAGGGTGATATGGAATGAGGGATTCAATTTATCAAAGGATGGATAATAGTTAATTAATTAACAAATGGGTGTTTAACTACCTTAAGCTTTAACATACATTTGATTACAGAATTAAAGCAAGCAACTTTGATATTTTAAATAAATATAATTTGCATAAAATGTAGGCTCAAAATAATCAAAGTATTGATTCGCCTTGGTTAAAAGCAGTGGGGTCTTGGTACTCTTGAGGTTTCTTGCGTCTTCGAACCCTAATCGGATGAAAGTACCAGAAAAAGATACAACAACAGAGAGAGAAAATAAATACAAAACTCATAACAAATGAACTCTAAATTGAATAATGTCGAACCCGGGAACGAAGGATCCCGAATTCTCTGTGTTCATACACTAGTCCAGGATTTCCAGTGTACACAGTCACAAAAATGTTATCACAAACATATCCAAAGTGTATATTTAATAAGCATAGAGTTTATTACAAGCTGGGCCGAGGCCAAATAAAACATTGCGGAAGCAAAATATAATGGTAAGCCACACGATACGCCACAGTAATCGTCTGAGGTCGCCGCCTAATCGCCCCGCTCCTCACCTACGGATAGCAGTCTTCTCTGAATAATAATATTCAAGAAGAGTGAGCACTACAACTGTGCTCGCAAATTACACCCAATACTGAATTTAGAATGCATGCATAAGTTATTCAAAGGAAGGTTATAGGGTTTATTTGCATACATCAAGATTTTGGTTTAAATAGTTATACTAAGTTTCAAGGCACATTTTCATTTCATAACTAAAATCGATTTAAAATTTATCATTTTATAGTGGATAACCTCCATATGAAACATGGTGAAGGATACCCTCCTATCACAAGGCTACCTACTAAATTTACCACAAGGATTAACTATCCTCAAATCATGTCCAAAGTTATTTTAAAACCAAAACAAATCTAACTTAGAGTGGCTTTGCTCAAGATGTCCATGACCGTGGACACGGCTATTCGAATAGATTTACACTGCAGAGGTGGTACAACTTTACCCACACGAGATAATTTGCCCGTTATGTCCGGCCAATGCACGCTTCCTTAGGCGTGTGACTAGGCAATTATCACAAGGCGTTTCCAATGTATTACCTCAATACCAATATGCCCGCTAAGGTTTCACTTCCATTAGGCTAACCACCTGCCGGAAACCCCCTCTTGCACCAAGTGGGAATAAAGTCTAACCGACACCCACACAACAAAAATGGCATAAACAATACCGAGGTAATACAAATTATTAAGCCCGGTTCTCGCCCATATGAACATGTGGTAGTACGGTGGAGCTTTTGCAAGATGCGCTCAAAGGCCCGGTCCTTAATCTACTTGGGCAACTTTCAATAAAAACCCCAGGTCTCGATCCCAACAGACAGCCCGTGCATAAACCCGCACTCCACCAACGGTCCATGTTTGCCCAAGCACAAACCATTTTCTTTATTTTTATAATTTTCAAAGACATTTGCAAAAGTCCACCATGACAAAGCAATGTCATAGGCTTTTTATCAATTTATGAAATTTTGGCTAAATTCTCCCAAAGTCAAATATTTCATGGTCTAAGCATTTGCTATGCATATATTTATTTTTAAATTCATTTGACTAAGGTTACAAGGAATTGATAATACAACAATCAAATTTGGCTATACAAAGGAATTGGAATAATTAAATATTTAAAACAGGAATTTAAAATAATTAAATATAATTATGCATGCAATAATAATTTAAAACAGGAATTAAATAATTTTAAATATTGGGGGCAAAATGGTCAATGGTGTAACTTGCCTTGTTCAAATTCCTGGTATTCTACGCGAGAATAATCCAAATTCAAACAGAATTCAAATGAACACAAATAAATTCAAATGAAAATTCAAATTAACTCCAAATTAAATAATTTTGGTTTAGTTAGCTAGATCTTGATTTTATACAAAATTAGAAATTTGAATCACCTAAATCGGAGTTTGTATGAAGAAATACGAGCTCCTGGAAGTTTAAAACCTAAATTAAATCCTAAAATCAGAATTTCCGAATTTTCCGAATTAAATTTCTAAAGGAAATTATCTTTATTGCGCTTGGTGACGCCGCAGAAGATCTTGCACCGAGATCGACAAGTGGGCCCGCATATCATGGATCGAGTCCACGGCGCTTTCGAGTCCACGGTGGACTCGGCCACAAGACTGATGTGAAGGAGCGGCCACCTGGCGCCACGTACGCCACGCACGATGAGGGTGAGGTGGCGCCGATGTGGCCGAGGTGGTCGACCACGTCGGCCGGAGAGGGAGGCGCCGAACCGAGGCGCAGCGGCGCGGCCTTGGCGAAAGCTCCGGAGGTGCGCGAAATGTTCAGAGGTGATCTTTGAGGCGATGCGCCACTGGCGACGCGAGGGCATAGCCGGAAGATGGTCGGCGACGGCGAGAGGCGGCGTGTGGTTTGATCGTTGGCGGCGAAGGAGCTCCGCGACGCCCGAGGGCGCGAGGCGCGCACCAGTCCCGTGGCCGAGGCGGCCGGTGGTGCGGCCGAGGTGGCCGGAGGTTCACCGGTGGCGGCGCTAGAGGCAATGAGCACAGCTCGGCGGCGAGAGAAAAGCCAACACGAGCGATGGGGCGAGGAGGCGAGGAGCTGGGGCAAAAGCTTGAGGAGGAGAGGCGCACTGGTGCTCCTTTATAGGGCGAGGCGAGGCCGGAGATGGAGATCGTGGGCAGGTGGCGCTGGCCGCTTATGAGGTGAAGGCGGCGCATAAATGAAGTTATGGAAGGGGTAAAGGCCGTGATGAGCGGGGTGAACGGCCGAACTCAATGCCTGTGAATGCGAGGAAAGAGAGGGAGGAAATCACGGGGATTGATGAGCTCCAGTGAGGCTTTAATGGCGGCAGGGGCGACGATCGCGCGGGGGAGAAGAAGGGGGCGGGGAAGACGACGCCAGGCGTGGGCCCCACCGACAATGAGACAGAGAGAGGAGAAAGAGCTACTGAGTGGATTGATGTCGGCCATCCGATTGACGGACGGCCGCGTTATTTCGCGCGGGGAGAAAGTGGGTCGAGACAGCAGACAAGGTCGGGCTGACCAAGATCAGAAAGTGTAGAATTTTAAATTCTTTTTCAATTGATTTAATTCCAAAAATTCAAATAGGCTTTAGAAAATAGTAAATGAAGTCCAAAAATTTTGAGAAAATTCACAGAAATTCTATGAGGCATTCTGGACTTAAATAAAATAATTCCAACTTTTAGTTGGTAATAGATTTTGCACATAAATTCTTTTAGCCTTAATATACTTTAGGGAAAAGCTTTTAAAATTTCCAGAAAATCCACAAAAATTATTGATGTTTTATTTTCAACTGAAATTGAAATTTTGGGCTGTTACAAATAAGACTAGTACCATTAGCAAGATCTTGAATTTATAAAATTTTAGAAACAAGTTTCATAATTTTTTGAGTTATAATGAAAAAGGTATGAATTTTTTTAAGCTTTCCAATTGAATTTTTAATTGAAAAGAAAATTAGAAAACTGGATTTTTCATGTGCTGACATGTGGCGCGCATAGGGCTCGGTCCACCGCACAGTGCATGGACCGGGTCCATGCACACGGGCGCGTGGGTCCACGGCTGACCAGGCGTCTGGGCCCACTGTCGACCTCACACGACATCAGGTCTTTGGGGACCCACCACTGTCGGTCGGGCGTGGGCTTAAAAGAGACGGTGTCACGCGGAGTGCGACGCCTCACTTTCTCCGTGAGCGGAGAACAAGAGGGGGAGGGAGAGGAAGAGGCGAGGAGAGGCGCACGGCGGCGGCGGGAGCAGGGAGGAGGGGGAGGGAGGGAGCAGCAGCGCCGGAGAGGGACCAGAGGCGGGGATGAAGCCGGCGGAGGCGGCGGCGAAGGGGCGAGGCGGAGCGGCGGCGGCGACGTCGTCAACGGAGACGAAGGCGGCAGGAGCATCGGCGATGGAGGAGAAGGGAGGAGGCGCTGGGGCAAGGGGGCAAGGTGAAGGCTGGGCGCAGCAAGAGCAGGAAGGAGGGAGAGGGAGAAGGGAGGCCCAGAAGCGGCCAAGCCAGAAGCGGCGGCGGTGGGAGTGAGGAAAAGAAGGGGGCCGGGCGGCGGGCGCGAGGCGGGCAAGACACACAGAGGGGTGTCGGTCGGGCGACGCGGGTCGGCAGGCCCGGGAGCGGAGCAGAGGGAGAGAAGGAGGAGGTGATGGGCCGGGCCGGGGCGGACTGAGCCGAGGCGGCCCAAACGAGGTGAGGTTTGAAGTTTTTTCAAATTTGACAAAAAAATTGAAAATTGAAAATTGAAATTGAAATTGTTTTGGAATTGATTTGCAAATTTGGAATGTTATAGTGGCCAAGTGTGAGCCCAGTCCGATTTTTCTGGGCTCGAGCCAAGCAGGGCCCGATGCCCGAGTGAATCCCAATAATAATAATTTAATTTAATATTTAATATTTTTAATTCTAGAAATTAAGTAAATATTAAATATTCCATTCCAAAAAAGAATTAAAATAATAATATTTCATGGGAAAATGTGGATTTTGGGCTTCGAGCCTAACCTATGTTGGGCCAAGCCAGGCGTAGGCCTTCCCATTTAGGATCGGGATTTTCTAGGGCCAACCTGACCCAAGACTTATACAGGTCTACTCCTACCACAATGAGGGTAGAATGGCACGTGGCTAATCCTAAAAGTTATGTGGGTCACGACTTACGAGCATCAACAAGTCGGTTCTAGAGGATGCTAATCACGTGTCTTGAGGTGCTTCGGGTGAGGTCGTCCACGGCGACGGTCACTGGAGACGATGGCGTGTAGGTGCGGTGGCTGTAATGTGCTCTATGGCTAGCCTACCGAGGCACCAGCTCCACCCGACCACCCTGCTATGTTCATCCGCCACCGCCGTGACCTTGTCGCTGTTTTAGGAACTACCACCATTTTACCGAGCTCCGGCCGTTGCCCGATCTCTATCTCTAGTGAGCTTTCGTCGAACCCAATTGCGTCACAACGTATTCCACCTTTGTACCAATCATCGTCCTTAGTTAAATGCATTATCTCACAGTCGTTCATTAGAATCGAGCCATCTTCCTCATCGTAGCTCGAACCGCCACCATCGTTGATTTCATCGCCGCAGGTGAGTTCATGCCATCATTGACCTCACCATCTTATTCCCATGCTACATTCTACCCCGTGCTCACCTCGCCCTCGTTAGAACCCCACAGGAACGTCATTGCCATCATTCGCCTCCATCTCCGCCTCGACTATGGACCCTACTTGTCGCCAGCACCGTCGCTGAGCGCATCCATCGTGAGGTCCCACCAACCCATCTCCTCCCCGAGGTCCTACCAACCCATTTTGGTCGTTGCCCGTGCCTCCTGAAATGTTGCTCATTAGAATTGACATTGTCCAGAGTTATGCGCCATGGCCTCTGCTTCCTCTATTATTTTTCTCTGTCCTAAGGGTCGCGATGGTTGTGGGCGCGAAGGGTGGAGGCGGGGAGGAGGAGGTGGTGGGTAGTGGTAGTGATCAAAGACGACGTCGTGGCTGAGGGAGGAATAAGGAGAAGAGGGAGGAAGGACGAAGAGGCCCACTAACTGAGGTGGCCAGCTCACGTGGCACGTCGTAATGGTGGGAGCGTGACCTTTGTGTATGACAGGTGGGCCCGACCTATCGGGAGCGCTATCAGCCGACAGAGTTGCACATATGTGAAAAAATGTTCATTATCCTTGCAGTTTTTTGAAATGTCCGCTTGAAGGTTGAACAAATTAATAGTTTAACCAGTAAAGTTGTAGTTTTATGAAATTTACTCTTTCAATAAGCATGCACATGCCTGCAAAAAAAAAAAACATGCACATAAGGGCACCTCAAAATGTTTATTTCTAAAATTGGTCTTAAGGAGGATGACATGGCTTGTTTCATTTTTATACAATGTATGCGGACTATTTGGGTATTAAGGTGGACTCAAGTCACATTAAAAAACCATAAATTCCTTCAGCTTCCCCCGCTCTCTCTTAACTCCTCGCTCTGGTCCCTTCTCCACCCCGCGCCCCCCTCCCGATTTACCATGCCACTGCCACCCCTTCAGCTCTCCACCCTTTCGTCGCTGCCCTCCCTCTCCTCACTCTCCTTCCACCACAACCGCCCCTCCCGATCTCCACTTTGTATCCACCGCAGTCGCCCTTTCTCCCATCCCCTCACCTTGGATTTCACGACTTCCTCAACCTCCGCGTGGCGTATTTGGATCTAGAGTTGATGCCATCCTTCCCCGTGCTGGATCCGACGGTGACGCCCGTTGAGAAAGGCCTCCTGGTGGCGCGGTGGAGGAAGCCATCAAGGACGCCATTCCCGTACTTCCCGCGGGCGGATCCAGTTCCGACGACCATTGAGACGTTGCGCTCAAATCCAGTGCTGGCGGTCGTCGAGATGTCATCCCCTTCGTCCCCACACCCGGATCCGTCCACGTCGTCCACACGCCCGAATCCGTCCACGTCGTCCCTATGGCCGCAAGAGCAAGGATGATTGGTGACCGAGAGAGAGGGGAGAGAGATGCAATTTATTTATTGCTTGTGACCAGACGTAAGCCTAAGATAGGCTCATACATTATGACCTGTTTTTTTTACTACATTGTGGTGCCCTGTTAGGGTGAAAACAGGGTGGATAATTCTCGCTCGATCCGATGCTATATTTGAAAAAAAAAAATCTGCTCAGAGTGCTATTTTCTAGTCTCGATCACATCCGATATTATCCGTATCCGAAAGATCTCATGGAAATAGGTTAGGATACGGGAAGAGCAATATCTGATCTGTATCTGTATTTTATAGGATATCAAATAAGTCAACAAAATGTGTATCCGATAAACATCAATATTTTTTAATATCCTCTATGGTTTTCTAGTTATTGACTAATATATAATATGAATTTACATATGATTATGTTTATGTTGCTAAGAAGGACAAATAATTCTCTAATAAATAGTATAATTTGACACTTTCGCTGTTGAAGTTATATCTTTTCTTTATGTGTACATTATCCATTAAGTTATCTGTGGCCGATTTGAATCCGATCTGCATCGTCTTCGTGCCTGTATTTCAAAAAATCTGTATCCGTATACAAGTCCGAATCCGAAGTGAAATATGAATTAGAATACAAAAAATTATTTTCACCCATTCCTTATGGTATAAAAGGCCCACGCAGCCATTTGGCCCTAAAGAACGCAACCATCTTCCCACCGACCCTCACCTCACAAGTCGAAATTCAGAGATGGAAGGCCTCATCCCGCTCCCCTACAAGGCCATCAAGGATCGGCGGAGCGGCCGGCCGGCCTACCCCGGCGGCTTGGAGCACGATCGGCTCGTGGTCGCCGCCGCCGTGGATCTCGACGACCCGGAGCAGAGGAGGCGGTGGCTGCAGCAGGAGGTGCGGTCCCCGCTCCACGCGGCGGCGGCGGCGGAACCGGCCACAGGAGGAGCTGGCGGGCGAGGTCGGGCTCTCGGCTGACCGGCGCCTCGTGACCCCAGTACATGCGTATTGGGATTCAAACCCAACAAAGTGTGTTTCGACCTTTTCTTCCCTTTCTGACCCAACAATGTGTACTTTTCGGCCCATTCATTAACAGGCCAGACATGCCGTGTATTGGATACGTACTCTCGTCCGCATCCGATACATACTCTCGTCCGAATGGCCACCAGTCGGCTCGTCCACACGCTCACCAGCCGGAGGCGCCCTCCTCTGCAAAACAAGAAAATAAATTGATGACAACAATCAAACATCTCCTTGAATTAACTAGATGTATGCGGTACAGGACTGCCAGTCTAATTGCACGAGCGTGTGGCTTAATTTCTCTGCAGCTTCCTTTCGTTCTCGTCTCTGTAGTGCATGTGATCCGCAGGGTTCCTAAGTAATTAATTTAGTGGCAATGAATTATAATTAATTTAGTAGTAATTAAAAATTATGTTTGTTTGAGTAGTAGTTTATTAGTGGTAATTACACTAGTAATGAACAACTCCTACCTAATTTTTCGACAAGTAATGAATTTGTTGGTAATTAATTAATTATTTGTATTTCATTACTCATATTCAATCAATTAATTGCATGCAATTTGTCCTCATTGTTCATTACTCGTATTTAATCGATTACCAACGAATAAATCATTTGTTAATTAATAGTATTAATTAGTTCAGTTATAATAAATTAATAGTACCGCAGATCAGGTTGTCGTGGCTTCAGGTAATTTCGAACATGCAAGACTTGGTAGCATCTTGGTTATATATCCGGCTGTACGGTCTACCTACATCATGGAATTAGAGGACATGGATGACTTCGGCACTTGCCGCCACCGTCGTGCCCCCTCCCGACGACACGGTGGTGGCGAGTGCCCTCTCGACGGCACGTTGGCGGCGAGTGCCGAAGTCATCTATGTCCTGTGATTTTATGATGTATGTAGACCATACGACCGAATACATACCCAGGACGCTACCAAACCTTGTATATTCGAAATTATCTAAAACCAAGACAACCCGATCTGCAGTACGCGATATAACAAATATGGTATGTAGTTACCAGAAATTTATTATGTTTGACTGATTAATACTATTTATTAACAAGTAATTTGCTACCAAGTCTTGTATGTTTGAAATTATCTAAGACCACAATAACCCGATCTGCGTGGTATGCGACATAGCAAATAAAGTATGTAGTTACCACAAATTTATTATGACTGAACTAATTAATACTATTTATTAACAAATAATTTATTCGTCGATCATCGATTAACGCAAGTAATGAACTATAAGGACAAATTGCATGCAAGTAATTACTTATCGAAAAATTACGTAGGAGTTGTTCATTACTAGTGTAATTACCACTAATAAATCACTACTCAAACAAACATGATTTTTAATTACTACTGATCATTTACCACTAAATTAATTACAACCACCGATTCACATACACTGCAGAGACGAGAACGAAAGGAAGCCGTAGAGAAATAAAGCCACACGATCGTGCAATTAGACTGGCAGTCCTGTATTGTATACATCTGGTTAATTCAAGGATATATTTGATTGTTGTCATCAATTTATTTTCTTGTTTTGCAAAAGTGTGCAGAGGAGCCGCCTCCGGCCGTTGGCCATGCGCACAGTGGTCGTGAGGGTGAGGCGCGCCAAGTCGGTGGTCGTGCGAACGAGAGCACGTGTCGGATACACGACGTGTCTGGTTTATAAGCATACAACCGAGATACTATTTTTAACATTACATCACGAGAAACATTAATTACGTCAAAAAAAGAAAACGCCGTGGCAATTGCATCAAAAACTCGACGTATCTGTCCAAGCCAACCCAACCCAACCTAACCGGTGGTGGCTGGAGGGGATCAGAGCCAGCTTTCACATGATTGTGAGAGAATGCATGCATGAGCCGGCAAGCAAGAACGCTTAGGCTTGACTAGAGGTGGGCATTGGGCCGCGCCGCGTGCGGACGCGCCAGCCCACCGTGCCGTCGCGCCGTGTCGTGCCAACTCGGCCCGGTCATTCCATCCGCGCCGCGTCGTTTACCAGACGCCTCTAGTTAGGCCCAAGCACGCCAAAGCCCGCCGTGTCGGATCGTGCGTCTTGCCGCCCGTGCCCGCCCTAAGTAACTATAGACGCCGAGAAGACGATAACCGCCGCCGCGTTGTCCCAGAAGACAAAGACACTTGTGGTTCGTCGGGTGGCGAAGGGGATGATTGGTTGGGCTAAATGTGGGAGAGTGATTGGACTAGGCTAAGGGAGGATTGGGCTAGAACGGAGGGCTAGGCGGTGCGGGGAGTGATTGGACTAGGCCGAGGGAGGATTGGGCTAGAACGGAAAGGTTGGGCCTATTTCGCGCCGCGGCCCAAGCACGCCCAACTGATCGTGCCGTGTCGTGCCGCCCAACGGGCCGCATTCTCAGGCCCGGCCCGGCCCGTTGTTGGTGCCGTGCCGGCCCGGCCCACCACGTGTCGTGCCGTGCCGTGCTTAGACCGTGCCGTGCCGACCGTGCTTCGGGCTGGCCAAAAAAAGCACGACCCAAGTCCCAGCTCTAGGCTTGAGTGACGTTCCAGCGAAAACCAGGGACGTGGGAAAAACATATCTGGCTGGCAAGGCACACAGGTTTTCTTCCATGGGAGGATACAACGTTGCTGGAACAAGGTTGTCTGGGGGGAAGCACAACAATATTTGTCTCTTGTATAGGAAATATCAGTGTCTGCACTCTGTAGTGAAAATGCATCGATGGTGGTTGGTGTGAAACACACGCAATCTCTAGTTGGCGATCGACGGGGTGGGGCCCAGGGCAATTTTGCAACAAATATGTTACCAATTCGAAGCTTGCTCCTTCCTATTTTGCCCCCTACAAGCTTCTTTTTAAGCCGGATATTGAGACCAAATACAACCCAAGCCTTAATTTCTTGGCAATTCCTAGACAGAGGCTAGAGAGTGTAGAGATGTCCCTTTGGCCACCACCAACGCTGCTGATGACACAAGATGTGCCAAGAAATGGTGTCGTTGGGTCGGTTGGGAGTGGCTCGTATGTGCCGGTGATCGTGGTTTTGGTCGTCATTGCAGTCCTCACGGCCGCCTCAGTGGCTGTGGGGCAGCTCTGTCTCTGGCGTCGAGCTTTCCTCAATGGTGGATATAACATGGAAGCCTTTGTAGAGCGCAGATGCAGCGTGTGTGTATATCCGTGGTGGCCCCTTGAAGAAGGGATGCGACATTGAGGAGAATGCATGCGTGAGGGGATCGAGTGGTGCCTGCTGCCATGAGGATTCCTAATATGGTCATCAATCTATGTTGTATTTTCGGGGATTCTCGGAGCCATTGTTGTACGTATTCCTAGAATGCCAAGATACGACATGATATCTCGGGAGGCACTCAAAATAATTTATGAATCTAATGATATGGTCTTGGTGGATCAAAGAGTAATAAATAATAGATTGGCATAACTTAATGCTATATATGCATGTCTAAATTCTTTACGTTTGGGTACTTATCTTGAATTATTTTTTTAGTTTTACAGTTTTTGGTCATCTATTGTGCAGTTCAAATTTTAGTGCTAGGTTCACGCCATTTTCGATGCATCCGGTGCCGGCCGATTGAGACTTGGATTACCTGTGGATGTACTAGTGTCGATTGAAGATGCTCAAAATGGATTACTTGTGGATGTGACTAACTACCGTAGTTTTTTTTTTGTAAGGATTCTGTTTCCGTGTTCACCTTGTATAATCTAAACACAAACAACCCCTCCCCGCCCCCAAAAAAATAGTGTGTGTATATCTGCAACAAGTGATATCACTATATTCAAATGACACTACCACAGAAAAGGTCTTCACAGACGGTTCAAAAACGTCAAACCGTCTGAGTTTATGGGTCAGTAATGACATGAGGTCATCACAGACGGTTTTTTAACCGTCTGTGAAAAAAGCTATCACAGATGGTTCTGAACAATAACCGTCTGTGAAAATAGACTATCATAGATGGTTAACCGTCTGTGATAGTCAATTATCACAGATAGTTCTTGTTCAAAATCGTCTGTAAAAATAGACTATCATAGACGGTTAACCGTCTGTGATAACTTTTTCTATTATAAAAAAAATTAAATTTTGAGTCAAACCAATCAATTGTTGGATAATAGTTTCCATATACTCTTTCGATAGTTTGCAAGAAGGTAATTAAAAGATACTCTCTCTCTCTCTCTCTCTCTCTCTCTCAATCAATCAATGGCTCACTCTCTAACGAGGACAAGGTCGAGTAGAAGCATCCATCTTGAACCGAATGGGCCTCCCTTGTCGACCACAGATAGAGTTCCTCACTGAGAACGATATCTGACGGGATGGAGGGGACGAAATCAGAGTGAGAAGAAAACCTGGATGGGGATTTAGGAGCAAAACTTCGTGCTCACCTAAGACCAAGATGGGGCGGCCAGATCTGGTGGTACTAGTCAAGCCGCAACGCCCCGCTCACCGGAGGCGTTGTGAAACAGCTGGCCGCGAACGCATGTGTCGGCCTCCTGTGGTAGACATTTAGCTAGTGTGCATCCCTCCTGGTCGTCGTCGGCGACGGCGTGGGGAGGGGAGAGGGAGAGACTGATGGAATACAAGGCGGGGGTGGGTATAACATATAAGGATAGCGCCAAAATATTTCTCCTCCCGCGCAAGAGTTCAAAAATTTCTGCGAATCACAGATGGTTTGAAACAAAAACCATCTGTGATGGGCTAATATCACACACGGTTCATATAAAAAACCGTCTGTGACTCTGTGATTTTTCCATGACTTGAAATGTCTAACTCTGTGATTTTACCACGACTTGAAATGGCTAACTCTATTATTTTACCATGACTACTTGAAATTCATAACTCCCTGATTTTACCGTGACTACTTGAAATCAACCCTGGTTTTACCTTGACCTGAAATTTACCGTGACTACTTGAAATCAACCCTGATTTTACCCTAACCTAAAATTTACCATGACTTAAAGTCATAGAGTTAGACATTTCAAGTAGTCATGGTAAAATCTTACCATGATTTGAAATCAGAGAGTTGGGCATTTCAAGTAGTCACAGTAAAATTAGGGCATTTCAAGTAGTCACGGCAAAATCAGGGAATTTCAAGTAGCTATGGTTAAATCACAGAGTTAGCCATTTCAAGTCACAGAGTTAGGTAAAATTTGGATATACTTATCGGGAACGTATCTAGTGCTAAGGTGCTAATACCAATCTTGACCGTTGGATCTGGATCTTGACCGTTGGAGGTGGGAGCATGCATGATGTTTAATGAAAACGCATTAATGAAGGTGCATTGAAGGTGGGAGCATGCAAAGTGATTAAATGGTTTAGAGGTGGGAGCCCGCATTAATCTTGGATGTTCAATTCAGATCTAATGGTCAAAATTGATATTATTACCTTAGCACTGAATTACTCATTGGTACTAGATACGTTCCCATACTTATCACAAACGATTCGTATTAAGAACCGTCTGTGCAGTATCACAGACGATATCACAAACCGTCTGTGATAAGTATCTCATCACAGACGGTTCTTAACGTATCCAATGATAGAGATGGTCGCGCTGGTAAAACCGTCAGTGATTATCATCAATTGAATTATGAATAAATCTTGCATCACATACATGATTGAATGGAATGAATACATGAATGGATGGAATGAAAGAATGCACTGAAGGAATGGACTAATCACAGCTTATACCGGTATAGCGAGTGTAACACCCGTCGGTGTTCACTTAAAGTTACCGTATGAAGAACGTTTCATACGGGTGTCCAACGTGGCCCACATTGGAATGGTGGATCACACGCACTCCATTTCGAATTGATGGGTTTTCAAATGCCCATACTGGAATTGATGGGTCTTTCAAATGCCCATACTGGAATTGATGGGTCTTTCAAAATTCCACTCCCGTGGACGGAAATTAAAGCATGTATGAATGGAATGAAGCAAGTAATATGAATGTCATCATCTTTTCTCAATTATCAATTTGAAACATATCAACATCATGAACAAGTGCGAGAACATACATGTATACATCACATTATCATGCATTCAATTGAAAACACCACAAGTTAATATGTAGTACTTGTCTGTACTGGAATATGAATATTGAGTAACTTCGTTGATTGAAAACATGAATCATATAAACATTAGCATGAACACAATCACATTATTCATCAATATAAAGGATTCAATGTACTTGCCTTTCGCGTTGCGACGCACTAGCAAGCAATGAAGGTGTCCCCACACGCGATGCCTCACCGCCTACACAAGTGTTCCCGAAATAAGAACAACGTGAAAATACATTGCTACCGGTGTTCTACAATATCTCCTGACTACCCAATATACCGCACAGACCCGAATTGAAAATAAACTATTCAGCCAGATTTCAGCCCTTCTGATTAGCGGTACGAGAAAAAGCATATTTAATTATCTGGAATTCAAAATGACCCAAAACTAGTTCCCAATGAATCTTAACGCACGACACTACGAAACTCTAGTTGGCGGGGTTCTCTGATTCGGCCAAAACAGAGGACTAAATAACATCGAAAACACCGATGTAAATCTGTCCAGATTACAGAACAGTGGTAAATAAAATGACGTAACTTTTATTCTACTGATCCAATAGAGGTGATCTTTATCAACTTGGAAATATAATTTAAAGGGCTACAATAATCTATTTGGGTGAAGGTTCTGATTCTGACTCTAACTAGATCAAAACCGAGATACAAACAGACTGTCTTCAGTTTACAGACAGACAGAACAGTTCGCACTTAAAAATTCATATCTCCTAAACCACAGGGCGAAATTTCATGATCTCGGTGTGAAAAGAAAGCTAACAACCTCAGGAACAAAACTCTAGAAGGCGCAAATACCAGATTATGCCTCTAAGATGCCGAAACTTGGCGTACAACGTACTGGACAGATTGGATCTACTGCATGAGGCGTAACGAAACTACAAATCCAATCGGATTCTCAACTCTAATGGAATCAAACAACGAATTGGATGTCTCGTTACCCTTGTAGACCAGAGGACGACGATGATCCATCACACACGGCCTTCCTCCTTCCCCTCTTCCCTCTCTTAAGGCCGGCCACCGAGAGACGACGAAAGGCCGGTGACGTCGGCAGGGAAAGGAGATGTCGGAGGGGATCTTAGGGAGAAGCGACGGGGATCACCGGAGATGGCACCACCACTGCGAGGAGACACCAAGGAGCAGCAAGGGAGCCGGCTATGGGGAGGGGAGGTGGCGGCTAAGGGGGAGGGAGTGGGGGAAAAAGGGGGAAGTGGGGGTTTTGGCCTAGGGTTAAGGAGAGGGGTGGCCGGCTTGGGCTTGGGCCCTCTTGGGCGCCCCCCCCCCCTTCTTGGCCCACAAATTGGCCGGCCAAAGGCAGCCCTAGCCTGGGTTGGAAGCCCAGGTTCCAGATTTTTCCCAAAAAGATTAAATTTTTAATTAATTCCCTCGCCCGATTAACATTCTCTCTAATCGATATTCGGGGTACTACAGCGGTGATCGCGAGATGTGCTACTAAGTTGAAGAGACCACAACCTTCAATTGCCTCAGCCTGTAGGGATCGTGGCGAGGAGGTCGATGACAAGGGGAAGAAAGACATAGTAGGAGCTTATGGCGTTAAGGATAGGCAAACTAGGGTGTCAAAGCCCTCATTCTTTGTGGACTGTGATGATGATGGGGATGAGGAGGAGAAAGCAACAGGAGCTTGTGCTGTTAAAGAGGTAAGCGGGGAGGTGTTGAATGCCTCCTGTTTTGGGCATTATGGCAATGCTGATAAGATGAAAGGAAAAGGAGCTTATGGCCTTGACAAGGTAGCAAGGAGGGTGCCCAAGGCCTCAAAGTTCGAGAATTGTGATGCTGCTGACAACGACGACGACGATGATGCGGGGAAGGAGAAGGAAAGCCGTGGGGTTGGTGAGGACGATGATGACGATGTTGGCTGGGAGAAGACGGAGGACTTCAAGATGGAGCCCATTGGAAGTGTCGTAATGCTGAAGCCATACAAGCTCCCAGGAAGGATATTTAAGATGCTTTAGCCCCATCAGTGTGAGGGGCTCAGGTGGCTTTGGGTTCTGCATTGCAGGGAACTGGAGGGATCCTAGGGGATGACATGGGCCTCGGCAAGACCATGCAGGTGCAGCCCTTCATTCTTCTTCTAATTTCGTTTATTTTAAAGTTTTTTTTATTGCATCGTTGTTTGATTACAACAAGGATCAAGAGAATATCTCGTGGTACCATTGATGCTGGTTGGTTACACCCCTTGTATATCAAGACTGTTAACTATTGATTGAAGCTGTATTTTTTTCCCAATTAATGGCAGGATCAGGAAAGGCTTTTGTTTAGTCCTTGTGGACACCTTTATGTTTTGGTAATAGACTACAGAAATTGTGAACACCTGCATCTTTTGCACTGTTTAGTTTCTGCATTTGTGAAACTGAAAGCAATTTTCATTCAATAGAAGAATAAACCTCTTTTCTTGCTGTCATGAGTGTAGTGACAATGGTTTCCTGATTTGCTTCATGGTGCGAATTGCATTGAAACTTTTTTCCTTTAGCCACTGTCTATTATGAATATGAAGTGGTGTAGTGTGAGTGCAATTCAATAATGAGTGCTTGCATCATTATTTTTATTTTGCAGGTTCTGCATTTCTAGCTGGATTGTTTCATTCCCGTTTAATCAAGAGAGTGTTAGTTGTTGCCCCAAAGACACTTCTGACTCATTGGATCAAGGAACTTTCAGTTGTGGGCCTCAAAGAGAAGATCAGAGAGTAGGATCTGCTATATATTTTTTTCTCAAATTGATAAGAGGTCAAGACCTGTTAGTTGTTGTTGATTGTCTATATTTTTTCGACAGCTACTCTGGTCCCAGCGCAAATGTTCGCAACTATGAGCTTCGATATGCCTTCAAGGTCTGGTCTCCTAACATAAATATGTCTTTCATTAGGATCATTCATAACCTGGTGTGTTCCAACTTTGGATTTTGTAATACTTGGGAGTCCTAACAATTTAAAATTTGAGCAGAGATTCATTTGTACATAGTTCCATTTAAAAGAATTCATGTTTCTTCCAAGATATTTTAATGAATCCTCAAACACTGAACTTATTGTTTCAAGTATTCTACATTCAGATTGCTTTGGATTTACCTATGCCTCATTGTTGTTAGATGGTGTGAAACTGTGAATTGCTAGAATCAAAACTAAATCTTCAGTGGTTAGGCTCATCACGAGATAAGAGTGTTTTTTACCTATTAGATAATACTAATAGTATTGATTTAACTCTGACACTCCCCGAGATCAAACTGCAGGGATTGAGGAATTGTTATAGAGGGAAATATGCTCCTTTTCTTCTAAATAAAAGTTGGTGGTATTCTTTTGCAGCGATATTTGTTTTTTAAATACATTGTATGAAAGATCCTACATGTTTGCTCCAATCCAATATACGTACAGATTAGTGCATCCAATGATTGGTTATTTATATTAAGAATGGTTAGCTCTAAATCCTATTTGTATGCTATAAGATGCCATCATAGGACTACTTATCTATTGTCCCATCATGCTAGACGCAGGTGTCATGCCACCCTTTGAACTGATCCTCCAATGATAGCTCCCCACCCTAGCTCATTTCTTGACATTTTTATAAGGATAAGGACATCTAATGGTCATGTTCTATGAATAAGGCATATTGTTGTTTCATCATAGAAGAGTAAGCTATTATTGCTTAATGAAACATGGCATGGTTGGAACTACTTGGAGGCTATGACTGACATAAGGAATGTGGGAGACTTGGAGCTGTCTAGATTCTAAAAGCAAGATTGAGACACTCTCAGTTTGCATTGATCATTTTATGTCTAATCATTTATAGGTCGTGCGTATATTTTGGGCTTTGGAGAATATGGTTCGGGGTGCAGACATAATTGAGTAAGTGTACCTTTCCAGTAATAATCTAAATAAAATATTTTTTTAGTTTGGAATATACTCAGAGGTCAAAAGTAAAGACATTTTCATTTATAGATCACCATTTTCTTATGATTTGCACGTTTAGAGTTTACCTCTACAGAAAATGTTATTATTTTTTTAAAAGTCCTTTTGATGTAGTCCTTGTAGAACCTTTCAAATATAGCTATTATTCTTGCCTCTGTGGTAGAAGAATGTGTGTTACAAGTTAGTTTAGTGCATCGCGCAGTTCTTATCTACTTGCAGTAGAGTGTATAAATTACCTTCTCCTTCATTTCAGAGAAAAGGAAACTCAACACTGTCTGTAAAACAATGCTTTAAACTACGCAGGTTATCTGATAAATGAAAAGGAAACTCACTAGCTGAAGAAATTATATGTGGCATGTTTCACAGATTAAAATGTGTAGGAGCGGTAAGAGTGAATGAAAGGTGTCTCTTTTATTGTAGATTAGGATGCAACACATGATTACCAGTATGTGCCCCTGCTATCTCCCGCACACGCATCGCTTATGCAGTAGCAAGTGAGGCCGTCTTTGCCATGATCATGTCATGAGCCACATTGTTCTAGCCATGTTATAGATAAAGATCAGGCAACCTAGAGCATGTTTGAAGCTATATGCGAAAAGCAGGTTTTGATGAAATCTTAGTTCCAATATATTTCATATATGCTTACTGATGTTTCTTGATTATAATAACAGACAGCTTCAGCATTGTGTTTCCTATAACTTCTACGAAATCTAGGTGCTTTTCTTTATGTTCTATAAAATTTTCTTCTTTATCTGCCACTTCTATGCAAAGAAACAAACACATTTTTGTGACTGTTAATAAAGTATTCAGAATCAAGTATTGGCGGTTTATATATTTTTATGTTTGTTCTTATTCGTTTCAAGCGCTAAATTTACATGCTTACATGATTGTTTCCTATGACTGGTCATAATTGCAGAGTTAGTTACTCTTGAGTTGTTATATTAATAAGTGTGCTTCTGATTCATATGCTGTAACATTTGCCTATTGTTTGCTTAGCTAAAGATAGTTAAGTTAGAATGGAAAGTGATGAGTTTCAGAAAATATGAAATACTGTTGGTTATTTTCTTCTTTTGTTTTGCACAGATATGGCTTATGCGCTATCGTACGATAAATTCTAATGTTTAAAAAGAAATAAATTCATTTATAACCTTGCCACCTGTGTGCAACAGCCACGGCCGCGTCATTTATAACAAATGCTATTAGCTACACACAAAATATTCTGATTAATCTTTTTTTGTGATTCGGTGCTTTTCAATTCCTCAATATGTCAAATAAAGAATTGATTTGATCAATTCAATGTCCACTGCAATGTTTGCTCATTGCCGTCTATTTTCTGATTTGCAGAACTAAGAAGCGAAAACCATACTAATTTGCTATTTTTCTTTAGTTTGTTGCGCCAACAGGTTTGCTGGTGCAGAGAGCAGGTGCAATCTTTTGTCAGAAATAAAATTTTATTTTATTTTGTACTGTGCAGTTGGTCATCCTTTGTGCTTATGATCCCCCACTGTGTTATTGAATAATGCTAACTGCTCCAAGAAGACATGTCATGGATGGATTGATTGAAGACCGATTAGTTTTTTTGAATAACTTGCATGGTGAAATGTTTTCGAATACACTACTGCCAATGCAATACTTTTCTTTCATCAGATTCGCCTGTGAGTTTGGTTACAACCAATGTGCTAGGTTTCAATAGCTTAGCAAAAATGAATTGTAGTCATTGTGCTTCATCTTATCTCATATGCTGTGAATACCGTGAATCCTATGTATTACAACACATACTGAATACTTACTAATCATTTTATGATTTTACCTTGCAAATCGATGTAGCCCTGTTATGGCCATCGGCGATCCACACGGCTTACTTCTGGGTCCCTGGATGCTGTTTCGTTGGGATTGTCTTCGCTTTTTGTTTTTTGTGGAAGCCATGGTACGTTGTTCGCCGTTTTCTTATTCAACAAAATCTAATAGGATCCGTTTAATGAAACAAGCAGCATGTGTATTCTTATTCTTTCTTTTTTATTGAATTGCATGCTTTTTAGCTTAGAAATTTACAAATACCGTACAACCATAAGCGTTGTTATTTCTTATCCTTAGCCTTTTGCGTTTTTCCATACTTCAGCTATAATAGTTGAATTGTTTATTGAGATTCAAGAATACTCTATGTACACAACTCACAGGGTTTTAGATTATTGTTTGAATGTACATAGATTACTTACACCTTTCAAGTTCCCATTAGGTTGTTACACCATCGGCCGGTTTGATGCCCTTGGAACACATGTTGACATGTTACATAGATCACTTAACCAAATTTGTTGTGACTTCCACGTTGTGTTGTATCCTTCTGCTAGTGTTTATGTCTTTTAGGCGTAGTATGACTACGAAATGGTAGCAAATCGTTTAACATCGACATCTCAGACTTAGTGTTTGATTTCACGGGCGCAGCGTAGCGCGCCATTCCTACCTAGTATAACTTGACTGCTAAGTAACATCTAAAAGGCTAAAAACTTTGGAAAACAACACTCTAAGAGAATATTCTATCATATTTTTTTTAAAAAAAAGATATAATTATCCCTATTCTCCTCCAACTCCGGCACAGCTCGGCCAGAGAAGAGGGGGATGCAAGAGAGGGCAAAAATATCATTTTACCCCTACGGATGTTATTTTATTAATTTTTGGATTTTCGTTGTGTACTAGACAGTCAACTACGATGCAACATCATTTATCTAAATCACGACGATTGGAATGTCGCTGATCTAGTTTTCCCTATGGACAATGCTATAGCTAACAAAACAAGAAGGGACATGATCGCACACATATATTATACATGCATGTAACGTACTATATTGGACAACTTTGTGCGTATGTAATATGTGTGTGCAGTAGGACAAATTCCCCATGTTGAGACATTATTCTTTTATAGTTAGATGAAAAAAAATACATCTCTATATGGTTGTAGAGTTTTTATTATATATATAAATGACATTGAAGTTCATTCCCACGCACTAATACCTTATTTACTAAAATATATTTTCTTAAAACGCCTCCATACTCTATAAGGATTTTTGTAGAGATGTGTTTATTGTGTTTCTATGGCATTCAAAGCATGGTATATATGGACAAACGAAAACCTCACATCTTGATCTGCTTATTACTTTATTAGTGTTTTTTTAATAATTACAAGTAACTTTTAGTATTTCTCATTGTCTCAAACACCTCAAAGAACATCTCGAGTTTTAAGAATATCTTTAAAAGATAAAGTTCTACATGGTTTTTTTTAAATGACTTCTCAAAAAGCTTCTCTATAGGATTTTTTTTTGTGATGTTTTCTAAAGTGTCTCAAACATCTGTATCATATTAAACTTATTAGTGCAGAGACAAATAAAAAAATACTTGTGCAAAAGTGATTATGTGGGGTTTTTTTTTGTTGTATTGGCAATAAAGATAATCTTGCCCTGTGTGCTGTGGTCATCTCCTCCCATTACACGTCATGCACCTCCAGCTTGCCACTCAAAGCAATTTCTCTCTCCTTGTCCTCTCTATCACTCTATGACCCGAAATATCATGTCGTCAATCATATATCAGCCGCTATTTCACCAGAAATTATACTCATGACTTCTAGTACTTTAGATCTGTATTGTTCTACTACTGTATACCCTATTAAAGAAAATATACTGCAAAGGAGACCCAAGAACAAAAATGTAGCACACAACCTTTGAACACTTTCCTCCATAATAAGGTTACATACAAGAGTAACAACACATCCATATTTGTTTGTATCAATGAAACACCAATCTTTTAAAAGAAGAAGTCCAAAACTTTAACACATGAAAACAAACTACATTGTCCAGCAAATTGCATACCTAGCCACCCCAGTGAGGTGTGAAGCCATACAAACTATGATCTAGAGGTTGCGCTAGAGCGTAACTGTGGTGTGTGCATAGGTAGCGGTGCCGCCTCTGCCATCTCCCCCAGTGAGGTGTGAAGCCATGGCTATGACTGCCATCTCCCTAGAGTGTCATGGTATGACGTGGTGTCTTGGAAGGCATTTGAAGGAACAGAGAGAGAGATTTGATCTTGATGGATCAAAGAACAATAATGCATTAGTTGTTAGATTTGGTTTCTATGATAGAATTTCTAAATTCTTTAGGTTTTTCATGGATATGTTCTGTTTTCCTATATTTCGATTATGTGCCATGTGATTTTAATTTATATGGAAGTTTCATCCATTTCAATAAATTTGGTGGCATATGATTGAAATTTCCCCTCCACTGAGTTGTGAACGTTGGTCATATATATAGGACTGCTTCATGTCTCACTCGAATGGCAAGGCTGATTATGCTATTTAATGTTTTGTTCTGTGTCTGACCTATTTTCCTTCTCTCTTTTTTTGTGAAACAAAAGACATGTATGGTGATTGGTGAACAATCACCATTTTGTGCAGGTAACACAACCCTATAGTGATCTGGGATGGACAAAAAAGAGTAATCCTCTTCTGTTACCATCAAAGTTTTTCTTCTTCGAGATATTGCAGGCTGCATTAGAATTTATCAAAAGAGAGATCGATTACATTTGAGATAAGCAGAATCGCCTCGAATTAATACACAGGGTTGTTTTCAACAGAGACTTTTGCACAAGGTGCAGATAAGAAACACTATAACCATCAGAATTAATGGTGAACGGAGATCATGAGATTTGAGGTTATCTTATTCTTCGAGGATTCTTTAGAGGAACTGTCGCTGGCGAGTTTAATCCGAGCGATTACCTCGCAAACAAACTCAGAATCGTAAGAACAATGCAAGAACATAATAACAGAATAATAGATTGAACACAGAGATATGAGAGGACTTCAGGGTCTGCTTTATTGCTTTTCAATAGACGTGCGTTACAATGAGGGGGTCCTCCTCTATTTATAGGCATCAGGGGATGAGGAGTCCAATTGGGCCAGGACTCTCCGAGAGTCTTGGGCCCGGTTTCTTAATAGTCCCCCTTGGACACTCATCCGACATGTTCATGACTCGTCAAAACTCCATAAAAACCCAATGGAAAAAATTTAGAGAAAGAGTACATGCTATGTGTTCTGCTGTGTTGCTCGAATTGCCTCATTAAAAACCTTAGTCGAGAAACTTCAGGAAAACTCGTAAGGGAAAAAGAGTACAATCCACTCAATTTCATTTAATCTCCGGGATTCATTCTTTGGGTACTCGATCTTCGTGATCAAGATTCAATAATGATTTCGTGAAGATTCTCCCCCTGAATTCTGCACTTCTCTAAGTCTTATCATTCCAATTCCACATATGCATCTTTCAAAGCTAGATGCTGGAAGTGACTTAGTGAATAAATCTACAAGATTTTCACATGACTTAGTATGCAGTACTTTAATTTTGTCCATCTTTTGCAATTCATGAGCATAGAAGAACGTGGAGTTGATATGCTTAGTGAGAGGACTCTTCACATAACCCATTTGTACTTGTATAACACAAGCTGCATTATCTTCATAGATAATTGTAGGGGTTTGTGCGGCATTCAATCAACATGATTGCTGGATGTGGTGAATCTTCCGCCGAAGCCAAGCACATTCTTGTGAGGCCTCTTATAGTACTATGATTTGCGAGTGGTTCATCAAAATCGATACAAGACTTTGCTTAGACGATTTTCATGGAATTGCAGTTCCACCACATAGGAATATATAGCCTGTTTGCGACTTGGCGGTATGCGGGTTCGACAGGAACCCGACATCTGCATAGTCATTCATAGACAAATCTTGGTTCTTTCTGTAGAACTGACCAAGTTCTTTACTTCCTTGGAGGTAACGGAAGATGTCCATTATTTCCTGTCAATGCCTTTGGTAGGTTCTGTACTATACCTTGCTAATAGGTTTACGGCAAATGCAATGCCTAATCTAGTACAGTTTGCTAAATACATAAGTGATCCTACTGCACTCATGTACAGGAATTCTGGTCCCAGGACTTCCTCCCCCCTCTTCTTTAGGTCTGTACGGGTCCTTGTCTTGCTGCAAGGATATCCCGACCATCGGCACTTTCGAAGGATATGCCTTTTCAAAGCCGAACCTTTCCAACACTTTCCGAGTGTAGGTTGGCTGATGTACTAGAATCCCTTCCGGGGTATGCTCAAGCTGCAAGCCTAGGCAGTATTTGATTTGACCCAAATCTTTTATTTCAAACTCCGACTCCAGGTAAGAGCTTGCTTTCTTAATACCTTCTAGGGTTCCAATGATATTCAGATCATCTTCATACACTGAGAGTATACAAAATCCATCCTGAGATCGTCGTATAAATACATAGGGATAATTCTCATTGTTCGTATAGCCTTTCTTGCATATAAATACACTGAGTTACAATGAGGGAGTCCTCCTCTATTCATAGGCATCAGGAGATGAAGAGTCCAATTAGACTAGGACTCTTCGAGAGTGCTGCGCTTGGTTTCTTAACAGATTCTAGTGCATGTATGTAGTTTTGAACGAAGAGAATAGCTGGGCCTTGCTGTGGGTCCATACAACAGCCTCATGGAAAGAGTGAGTGAGAACATGCATCAGCCTGGCACTAACAAATACAAGTAACGTCCCAACAAAACAAGATTAGAGATAAATCAGCTAACAACTGGCTAGGACGACACATATGCTTTCTTTTTGGAAGGATACACATTGCTGGGGTAAGACGGTCTGAAAAAAACATTAACATATAGCAACACAACAATATTTGTCTCTATGCATAAAATCTCTTAAGTCTTTTTTCAAAAGTTCAAGACTTTTTTTTACACATATAGAGAATTTGCGATGCCTAGTACAAATGCATATTTAGTGGTGCTGTGAAACACAATATCTATTTGGTGATGTGAACCGAGGCAAATTTGTTTCCGGCTTCCTCTTTTACCCCGTCACTTCTTTCTTACGTCACTTCTTTCGCGGTGGACAACTCAACACAAACACACTTCAAGCCTTTATCAGCAATTCTTGGCTCGAGACTTGTATAGATTTTGTAACATCCTAAAAATCCTAAGTTTTGGTAAGTATATTGATAATAAATGAGGGGATACCTTTGAGTACGTTTATATGTGGGAAAAATATTTTTAGCATGTTTTAAAATTTTGCATAAATCAAATGTTAAATTTGCATTCAAACAGCAGCTTGAAAGAAATTTTGAGAAAAATATAGAATACATAAAATTCTGAAAAATTTCATAATAAAGTACACTATTCTAGGAGCCTCCACAAAACTTTTCATAAATTTTGGAGCTCATTTTCCAAATTTAAAAATTATCCCAACTCTCAGCCTTTTTCTGAAAATTTCAAACTTCATTTGAAATCTCTTGTGCTCCATTGGACCGAAACCCAACGCGGCCCATTTCCCTTCACACGCTGCCGTAGCCCAACAGCCCACCGCGCTCGCGCCTGCTTCCCTCTCGTTGACACACTAAGCCCGCCTGTCAGGTGGTTTCTTCCACCTCGCGCCCGTCTCCGCGCGCCAGCGCGCTCGCCTACTCCGCCCGTGGATTGCGACGTCACACCCACCATTTTCGAGCCTCAACTGCCCCCGTCGCCTCCGTTTGCTCCTCGCCCATGCTAGCAACCCGTTGACGCGTTTTTTTTCCCACGAGGACGGAGAGACCGATGCGAGCCGCGAGCTTCTCGTCGCGGTCGCATTTTCTTGCCACTCATCTCACGCTCTACTAGCTGCTACTTAAGACTCCAAGCACGTCATCATCTCTCTAGCTCGCCTCTCATTCCATCTCGCGCTTTCCCTAAACTTCTGAAGGTCTAAAAAACCTACAACCTCTAAAATAGACAAAGGCACTTGTTTATTTTCCACATAAGCTTTTCTTTTGAAGTGTGCTTTGCGCGAGGGGGTACACGTAGTTAAAAAGAATCCCAAGTGTAACCTCATTTGTCTAGTGTGCAAAGTATATATATACTACATGAAATTAAAAAGAATCCCAAGTGTAACCTCCTTTGTCTAGTGTGCAAAGTATATATATACTACATGAAATTTCTTGAATCATATAATGAAAAAAGGGATTATCTGTTTATTACTCAACTAGATTTTTTATGAAATAAGTCAAAATTTTCCACAACTAATTTTTTATGAAATAAGTCAGAATTTTCCTTATCATTCAATTTAGATCCAACCATTCACCTCTTCCCCCCCCCCCCACTGTAAGTGGCAGAACGAGAAAATAAATACGGGAGAGTCGGATGAACAAGGCGGTCTTCTCAAACTATACACTCAGAAGAAAACATATAGATCCAATGTAACTTTGACAAAATATTTGTGTAGGCGTGCATTAAGGATTGATAACATTACGATTTACAACTGCATGATGCACACACACAAAATATGGACAAATAGAAGATAGAGGGAGGTATTAGTTACATTAGCTAATGTAGTAATCTAGTTGGAAGAAAGAGGTGTGGCATCATCCTATTTGGGGAGTTAAGAAGTCAAAATAAATAGAACTATGACAAAAGAGAACAGGCGAGCACTACTACATAAAAGATCATCACAGACGGTTGTAAACCATCATTTATGTGTTTGTGATAACAGGGGGTCATCACAGATGGTTTTTGAACTACATGTGAAAAAAACTATCAAAGACGGTACTGAACAAGAACCATCTGTGATAATTACTATCACAGATGGTTCTTGTTCAGATCGAACTGTCTGTGATAGTTTTTTCTATTGCAAAAAAAATCAGATTTTAAACCAAACCAATCAATTGCTGGACATCAGTTTTCATATGCAATCTCTAGTAAGACAACTAAAATTCAATTAAAATTCTGATGGAAAACACATTATAGGAAAGGAAAACCAAAAGGTTTCACAATGTCCCCTCCAAATGGGAAAAAAGGATAAAGTTACAAAGTTAAACTAGCTAGAAACCATCTGTGCCTCCAAACTCCTGAAGAACTCATCGGCTTCTTGGATTGTCTTGTGGGCTCCTCTCTGTACCTTACTGTCGGTGTATTAGAACCGATCTTACGTAAAGATTGTTTGATTCGGGGGGTCTCCTAGAGATGAAATCACGCAGAGCGATTGACACGGGATTTTTATACAGGTTCAGGCCTTCTCCGAGGAGAATAACAACCCTACTCCTGTGTGTATGGTATTGACTGTATTCTTGACGATCAAGCAAGAAACTAAGACTATTACAAAGAACAGTACTTGTGTTTCTCCTTGACTCGCTCTGTTTCGCCCTCCCTTTCGCCCTCTGATTGATGTCTCTATATAGTCGTGAAGGAATAGCCGTTTTGTCCTGCGAAAGAGGCGCCTAATTAATCCAGTAATGGGCGCATGATGGCAGTAATTACCGGTGCATTGGCTTCTTCACGCCGTCTGGCAGTTATCTTTCAGAGGTAATGGGGTATTTAAGCACTATTACTACCCGGAATAATAGTGCATGTGGACCGTCCGGATTCCTTAATCAATTGGACCCACTCACTTGTAGGTTTGATTATAAGGTGGTCGTGGTTGACTTGGTCGTAGTAGAGCTTACGACTGGGTACAAGTCGTAGCAGAGCTTACGACTGGGTACAAGTCGTAGCAGAGCTTACGACTGGATAATAGTCGTAGAAGGACTTACGACTAGGTAATGGTCGTAGAAGGGCTTACGACCAGGTAGTGGTCGTAGAAGGACTTACGACCATGACATAGTCGTAGTAAGACTTACGACTATGGGGGTGATTGTAGGAGAACTTACAATCACTTGGTAGGCCTTCCCCTTATGAATATAAGGGGTACTTCTGGGGACTACGTGACATCATATTTACCCATAATAAGAATTATAGATAAAAGATAAAATGAGGATTATCAGATCCTCGTCACTTACCAACATATCACAAGCTATTTTTCCATGTCGTCCGAGTTCGACTCAAGATCGTCGGCAAGGAAGGAGAGACAACCAAAAACCTCCAGCAGCGCTCCGACTTTAGGTAACACAAAATTAAGATTATTTTTACAATAAACAACCAACAAATTATGTATATTTTAGGGATGTTCCGTACCTTCCAGCAGTCTACCTCCTAAGGCGGACAACGAGCTCCTCTGCATCCCTCCTCCTCCTCGACGACTGTGTATCCTCGCTGAACCGCGACGGGGAATTGAGGGTGGTCGCCAGAGCTCGGCGTGGGGAGGGGAGAGGGAGAGACTGATGGAAGACAAGGCTGGGGTGGCTATAATATATAAGGACAGTGCCAAATTTTTTGACCTCCCGCACACGCGTTCAAAAATTTTCGCTCTCCCGCGCTACGAATCACAAATGGTTTCATACAAAAGTCATCTGTGATGACCATAATACTGCACAAACGGTTTCATACAAAAACCGTCTGTGATGACCGAAAAATTCCAAGTCATGGTAAAATCATAGAGTGGGAAAAATTCCAAGTCACATATGGTTTTTAATATAAACTATCTGTGATGATATACTTATCACAGACAGTTCGTATTAAGAACCGTCTGTGAAGTCAGACGGTTCATGAGACGAACCGTCTGTGATACTTCACAGACGGTTCTTAATATATACCATCTGTGAAATTAGCTCATTACAAACAGTTCTTAGCGCATCCAGTAATAGAGATGGTCGTGTTGGTAAAACCGTCTGTGATTACCATTAACACTGATGGTTTTGAAAAACTGTCTATGATGAGGTGTCCAGGATTAACATTTTTGTAGCAGTGGAGTAAAAAAAGAATGAGCCTGTAATTTAGGAGATTCATGGTGATAGATCTTTGCACCAGTTTTTGATATGCGCCAAAGTAGAGAGTAAAAAGAATTAGGGCTGTTGGAAGGAGAGAAAAGGCTTATCTAAATTAGCAGCACATGGGATGGTAGATGGGACATCAAAATTCAAAGGTATATCCTACCAAAAAGTTAATGGAATCCACAATAAAGCAATCCCACATGTATATGTGACCACATGCACTATCTACACCACTCAAAGTGCATCGAGATTCACATCTAGTCTATTTTGCAAGAACACCAGTCCCTTTCTCTTCCTCCCCATATCTTCTCCACTCTTTCCCATCCCGTCTCTTCCCTCTCGCGAGAGCTCGCCGAAAAACTCACCACGTTGGAAACCTCGGCGCACCGAAAAACCTCGAAACCACGCTGTTAGAAACCCCAAGCCCCATCGCCACCACCACCGAAAACCCTATCGTCGGTCACCGTAAACCCTACCAAATCCCACAGCTCCGTCGGAAACCTTAGGGGTATTTAGCGCAGGGTTTGGAGGGGTTCCCGATGCGGCGTGGGGTTTCTAACAACGACGACAGGGCGGCTTAGGCTGGGGAGGCACATCGACTAGTGGCGAGGTGTGGGGGCAGCACGACACAGTCAAAGGGTAGAGAGGAAGGAGAGAGGCGCGACAGGGAGAGAGGAAGGAGCGAGGTGACGGTGGGCAGCGGCAAGGCGTGGGGACGACAGGGCACAGAGGTGGCACGACGCGACCAGTGGGAAAGAAGAGGAGAGATAGGGGAAGGGAGAGAAAGGGAGATTTTTTGGAAAAAACGTAGCACGAATATTAGAACACCTCAACGGTAGAGATAGCACATGGGGTACCATGTAGATGTGCAAAAACCACACTCGTGTGATCCCATGTGAATAAGTATAAGTATATATGAATAGAAGGTATATATGCTAATCCTTGTAGGGGTCATACACATCTTACAAATAATTTTGGCATACAAATATTAGTGATATGCCTTAGATGCAATAATAGAGATAATTGTGTCGCTTCTATGTTTATGAACTTTTGATAAATATGTTATTTTGTCCCTTGAATTAAATACCATTTATATTGATTGGCAAGTATGTGACTTTGTTTTTCAAACTCTCTATTTATGTTTATGATGTCATTCTAAACATCCTTGGCCTTATGTCATTATTTGTCACACCTATTATTTATGGATCAACACATATATTGATTGATAATCACGTTTCACGGATCATGGATATGAGATATAAAATCAATAATATGGACATAGTGTTGGATTGACCCGCCTTGAAACACTACGAGAATTGTTATATTCTTAAGTGTCATCAGTTGGTTTCATACATAGTGTATGTGATATCCTTAGACCCGAGGTCATCATGGTTTCTCACATGTATAATAAGCTTATGTAGGCGTTGCCAAACGCTACTTCATAAAAAGGTAGTCATAAATGTAGCTTTCGAGTTTACTATGAAATATGTGGAGGAATGCGAGCGATCAAAATGGGATTTGTCCCTCCTTTTTAACGGGAGCTCTGGAGCCCTCGATGTGGTTGCATTAAGGAGGTGCATGGTCACACCGAATATGGTTGAGGTGTCAACTACAACTAAGTAATCCACTACAAAAACGAGTGAAAGATCAAGCTATTATAGGATGGCACGCATCTCGCCTTGAGTTCGATTTGGTATCGTGAGGCAAAAGGATCAACACATGAGCTTTATAAAGGTTCATCCGATATGATCTTTATGTGTATTTGGAAGTCACTATGTACTGCTAGGAACAACTACGTACTTGTTGATCCAAAATGAGTTTCCGGGCCACGGCCGATTACGCATGAACCTATAGGGTCACACACTTAATGAGTTGGAATAAACTAGTTTGGATTGGATCCATTAGAGTCTTAAAGTAGATTATAATCCATACATGATTAAGAGTCCTAATAGGTTTCTAATGTAAAGATCGGTTAGGGGCTCTTTATAAGGGAAGACGTGGGCACTTTTAGGAGGACGTTGCACCACCCGCCGAAACCCTAACCGCCACCTCCCCGAAGACCCTGCAGTGCGCGCTGGTGCTAGTGCACTGGCACACGACATTCCACCCCTGTACGTGTGGATACCCTAGAGGCACTATTGCGACCGCTGCTGCGCTAATCGAGGACGATTTGCGACGTGCGTAGGGAATGCAAGAGGCTGCTGGAGGAGATAATCAGTGGCCAATGATGTTGGATGATTGACTACTTTCACTACATCAACGCGTGTGTCGTTGGATCGACTGCTCTAACTCTTCTTTCACTGCATTGTCCATTTAGTAGTAACGATCTATAGTCTCTTACTTAGTTTACGCGGTAGAAAATTCTTACCGTGCGGGTCCCCCCTCACTCCATTGCCCATTGCGTATATCTCTCGTCTTCTCTTACCTTCTCTGAAGTCCTAACCCTACCCTACCCTGCCTCCACTCCACCGCACTTCCTCGACCTCTTTTTTTGTCCTTCCATACCTCCTCCTTGTGTTCATCAGTGCTGTCGTCACCTTCATGTGCTATCGTTGATCACCTCAAAAACTTCAATTAATCTATTAAGGAGGAGGGAAGGGGGTGTTCAACAAATGGGCGAGCTGGAGACGCGAGGCACCGGTGGATTCGGCTTCGCGGGAAGCAGCTGTGGAGGCAGGGTGGCTCTCAAAATCGTCAAGCACATCGAGATGTTAGAAAGTCGACTGAAATGAAGAAGAAAAAATTAGTTGGGTGTTATATAGTATTTTCGAAAATAAAATAATGAAAAATGGCATAAAAAACTGTTGGTTGCTGATACACTACAAAAGCTCTGCCAAACCACATGATCGATCAGGAGCCAAAGCCGTTCTCTGAAGTCTGAACCCGGCTAGCTCAGGCTCAGCATTAACAACTGGGCTTTCCGTGCAGCACAAAATGTCCGCTTGATGATCTCATCTAATTCGAAGGTTAAAACTTTGATTTCTTTACTTGTATACGGTCGAAGTTACGAGCTACCCAATCAACAAAAACGAGACAATTCCTTCCTAACTATCAGAACGATGCCAAAAGAAGAAGAAAAAACTCCAAAACAAACTCGCACGCTGGCGCGCGCGCACGCGTCGTTGTCTTCGATCTTCACAAGCACGGCGAGGCGATGCTGCTCCGGCCGTCGGACGGCACGAACGCCAGCGCCAGCAGGACGGCCATGAGCCCTACGGGGACCAGCAGCAGCAGGAGCGGCGGCGGCGGGAGCGGCGGCAGGACCAGAGGCAGGAACACCAGCAGCGCGGTCAGGCAGAGGAACAGCACGGCCAGCTCCGCCGTGAAGTATTCCCCAGGCGCCGCGGCCGCCCCCGGCGCCGCCTTCTGTCTCTGCGCCGCCCGACCCTGAATCATCCCGTCGGCGCCACCGCCGGCGGAGACCCACTCCTCCTCGCCCTCCTCTCCATATATCAGCACTACGTGGTCTGCACAACTCCAAGACAGCAGTGTATATCGAATTTGGACTCCGGAGTACGAATGTATGATATGTGGTAGTAGTACGTACATATAGAAGGAGCTGCTTGCTTTGCCTTGCCACCGAATGACTTGTCAGCGAATTAAGCTCTCAATTTGGATGGCACAATGACCAAGGATAGATACTACTACTGATGTGGCTGCAGATTGACTGCACACTTACTCTGGTTCTGCACTTTTACATGCAGTACCCAGTTGGCCTCTGTTGGAGGAAAAACTCTGAAGATTTGGAGGGCTGGGTGCAATGTATGCAGATCCATGCATGCTATCCAAACAGTAGCATCGGTCGCTAGTAAGAACTAATACTTTTGTGCTCCCCGGGGGTGGTGCATCTGGATGGATATGTACATATATACATATCTAGTCTCTACACACACAAACACTGACTGGCTACAGGTGTACATGGTTGGTTTGATTCATTGGTTGAATGAATGGTTGGTCATCCTGTGGTACTACTTTTCCTACTGATCGATGCAAGCGGACCAGACAGCCTCACATGGCTTCAGATTCAGTGCCGTTAGGGTTCCTCCCCCCTGGAGAGCATCCCACACGTCCATCTCTGGTCTCTTTCATGGGAGTGCATAGCTAATTATGCCTTGTTGACGGTATCGATCAATTGGGTATGAACGACTGGGCGAGTAGACGAGTTCGGTTCAGGTGCAGGGTTCCTTGATTGCACGAGCGTGTAAGCTCGCACGGCAAAACTGAGAGTGACGCCTCTGAATTGAGATGGATTATAAGGCTTTGATCTGTACCTAGTTACGAGTTACGACCGAAGGCGTATATCGGAATTGACACTCCCTGGCGTACATGGTCAGTCATTCGATCTAATCTCCTGACGACTTTTCTCTCGTGTAAGCTACATGGTATATAGGAATGGAAAATGGATACGGGTTATCTGAATTATTTGACTATCGTATTATATTAGATACGAATACGATATATATTTTTTCATTCGTTTAACAATTTCTCTTCTATTCGTATTCGGATTCGCACAAAAAAAAAATGGACGCAAATACGGTATGAAATTTTCTCATCCGGATTGTTATTTTATCCGTATTCAAATTCGATGAAGCAATGTAAGTATTTTATTGCAGTACACCTGATTAGTTAGACAAGTTTTTTTAGATTCAATGTGAATTCATGTTCATTTTGGTGGAATAAATAGATTAGAATGATTAAGTGTTACTATACAACGATAAAGTGTCACTAATATCTTCATATTATATAAGTTGCAAGGATATACGGATCCGACAAAATTGAGTACATATTCTATTCGAATTCGTATTCATTATGGCATTCGATTCGAATTCGTGGTTGAGCATATTCATATTCGTATTAAAATAATACAAATATGGTTAATTCATCCACTATTCGATCAGTTCCCATCCCTAATAGTATATTCTTAATCGTACCGCTGAGTTATCCCATGGTTTGAGTGGACGAGGCTTTTAGACCAACTGCAAACCTTCCCTGCCACTAAGCTAGCTATCACACGATCGATTAGATTCTTGTTTAATTTTCTTTTTATTTTTTGCGATTCTTGTTTAATTTTCAGACCAACTCCAATTCCATCCATGGTATAGGTCCATAGGAGATACAATGTCCAATATGGCTGATTTGAAATTGTTTACGTATGAATAAATTAAATGTGCTGGATTGATAACCAGTCCATGCAAGATCTCAGGCAAGATGGCCAGTATCTGTCCACTGATACTCCCTTGCCAGACATGACAAGATCAAGCTAACCGTCGATCCATGTATATGCATGCACCAAATATTTGGTCGATTAAACAATTGATTTTGTCCCAGAATCGCATCAGCGTATCAGCTTGTTTTGCAAGCAGGGGTTATACTAAATTAATTAATTAATTAACGCGTCGCATGTTTGCATATCTCTTTGGGAAAGCGGGCGCAAGTTGGTGTTGGGTCGTGTTGGATTGGACTGGTTCGCTCTGGGGGTCGTGCTCGTGCATGACTTGCGTCCAAGTGCATGCATCGGTTGTGTTCTGAGCGCGCGATGCCAAAAGTGAAGTGTCCTTCGATCGACGTGGTTGCGACTTGCGATCGACAAACAAGCGGACGCTGACGGCATAAATTCCGCAAGGCACCGGACCTGAAAAAACAAAACACAAAGAAATTAGGATTTTTTTATCACTTGAAGTTAATCGGATCTCTAAAATATTATTACAAAAACGCTTATTCTTTCGTTACTATTGGATCTCAATTTTCATCTCTTTTACTACCCCGTTAGCCTCATTAGATTCAACCACAGTTAACTACTGAAAACTTATCACAATGTCCATCTTACCCTTCTTCTTCCTCCTCACTCTTCCTCTTCACGCCTTCACCTCTCCTCTCCGCCTCCACCGTGGCCACACTGCCTCGCCCAATCTGCACTGCATCCCCCTGCCCACGGCCGCCGCCAGCCCCAACCTCCTCCTCCCCGCCATCACCGGCCCGACCTCCTCATGCACGCGTCGCCTCACCTAACCCACGCCACCTCACCCTGCCTACGCCGCCTACCCCTACCTCGCCCGACCAGCACCGTCTCCCATGCCCACGCCGCCTCCCCCTGCCGGCCTCCATGCGCTTTCGTCGTCTGAACCTCTCGGTGGGGAGAGACGAGAGAGATATGGAGATAGAGGAGGGATGAAGAATAAGATGAAGAGTAAGAAGGGTAAATAGGTCTTTTCGTACATAATCTGAGAGTCAACTCATGATTGACTGACGGGAGTGGTAAAAAACGGGATGAAAGTTGAGATCCGATGATAACAAAGGGAGGAGCATTTTCACGATGGCATTTTAGGGACCTGACCAACTTTCCGTAGCAAATAAGAAACTAATCCAAGAAATTAAGGTGTTTCCGAATTCAGGGCTTTTGAATCACCGTGCTTCTGAAGGAAAAAAATGAACAATGCACGCGGAACCTGGTAGACGTTGGGATGGTTTTGGTGAGGAGAGATAAAAATAGGGTAGCTAATGAATTTCCCTGCGAGGAGGGTATGGTATGTCTGCCACAGTTCCCTCGGTTTCTATTTCCTATCGAATCTCTACCTGATCTAAGCATGATGAGAATGGTGGCCTCGAGGCGCTTTTGTACGATAAGTCCTTGAATCCTCACGTGCGGAGTGTCTTCCGTTCAGCCCGTTCGCTGGCACGATGGAAACGAGGCTCGCAGAGTCCTCGAGGAGTTAGCTGACGAGGATTAAAATCTCTATATATTACTTTAATATATAATTAAAAGACCATACGTCTTCATGGTCGTAACCCCTAAGGTTAACAACTCCCGTTGTCGTAAAGATTCCAAAGGTTACTTATGAGTACTCTGGTCGCATGAGGTTCTGTATCTAGTCGCCGACCAGATGACTACTTGTAGAAGCCTTGAACTGGTATCTGGATCTAACTCCAAGTATATTCTTACCGTGTGACACATGGAACACATATCATATTTGCTCCATACCACGCGATGGTTCATGGTCCTAAGACACTGACAATAACTACTATACAATTGAGTATCTCACAAACGCTAACCGACGATCAGTTACTGTTTCACTAATAGCAATTGTCCCTCCGATCAGACGTGTCACTTCTAGCAGCGTCTTCTCTAGGAGCAACTGTCACCTCTTCATTGGTTATTTAAAGACAGAGCACATAGGAACAAAGGCATCGGATTAAAGCATCACAATCAACACTAGATTCATGTTTCAACTCTGATTCAATAGTATAGCAAGCATTACGCTCAGTGTAATTATGATTAATCTTCCGGCTTGTTGAAGGCACCCCATGTAAAGGATCCAGTTCATAGTAATAAAGAGCAATCACATTCTCTCCCAAGAACTCTTGGCCTTTTTTCTATATTTTATTTCGTAAGATCGGCGACTCGATCGTCGACAGCTGGCGCCGTCCGTGGGAAAGAAGGTGTTGAGTTCTTGAAGATCACTTTGCTCCAGCATTCTTCATTCACTCCTTTCGCCCTATCATCGCTCATGCGAACATGATGAAGACTTGGGATGAGGAAAACTAGATTGACTTGCAGGACTAATCTGACCTCAACATGGACACATGCATGTGCGCCATGGAAGAAAATGAGATATCTTCATCCTCCTCCTCTGCTAGCTCGCCACTTGCTGAAACCAGCGAGATCGACCAGATGGATGAGGATTCACCACCACCATCCGTGGCGCTTCCAGAGGAATCGGTCGTTCCGACCAGTTCAGAACATCCGAATACCTCTACAAGCCCGCTCAATCCGACCGGCAAGAATGACGACAGTAGCCCAGCATCAGAGAATCAACGTACTGTCGATGTTATCATGGACGACCAGTATTCTGCAAAGATTCCTACGTATTCTGGGGACCAACCAACACTTGATGAGAGTGTCAACGAAGTTACCATTGCCACTGGTTGAAGGCCAAGTGGGAATGATAAAGCTTAGCATACGATCGGCAATCCGCCGGATCAGGCTGAATGCACCACAAAGCCTACCAAAGGTGGTAATCCCCGGCTGCTCTCCTTCGTGGAGACTCCTTGCCGAAGCTCTGGAAGGCTCTCCCTTAGCTACGATGAAACCTCGTCGGAAGATCGCTGTTGGAGGCACGAAGTTAATACAATCGGAGATACCAATCAAGTTCTTGTGCGGGATCCTCCACGGCCTAACCCGCCATCACATACTAATGGAGATGGTACAGGCGCTCAAACACCACTTGTCGGAGACAATCGAACTGATGGATGTTAATCAGTTTAATTCGCCTGTTCCTACCTCATAGAGTGTGATAGGTCGGACAAGGCAAGACGGGAGGTCGGAAGGACATTCGACTCATCTAACACCCAATGCTAGTCAGAATCCTCCAAGACTTTCGATAACGCTTCAAAACCTGCAACGAGTTTGTGATATTCTGAGTAACCCAGATCCTACTCTAGCAGAGACTCAGAGTTATGTTCAACTTGTAGAACAGGTGTCAGAGATCCTCCAGCAAACCATGCAGCGTACAGAAATGTACCAAGAGCAAAGGGGCTCGCGAAGTCACACGATGACTCCATCCCATTACTCCTCCCTCAGTAGAGCATAACATGGGCAGACGAAGGACCGGATGGTACTAAGACCCCCTTGTAGGTTTCGACCAGGGAATCACGAAGGAAGACAACTCTTCACAGCAGCCATTCCTTCTCCTCATCAAGAGGAACAACCTCTTGGTTCTGATGACCTCCATCACCATCTAAACCAAACAGGTGGTCAGAGGCGTTATGCTAACATCCATGACTGGTTTAGAACACCGGATACTAGATATGCTAACATAAGGAACCGGTCCACGACAAGTATATTATGTAAGCGAAGTCTTACATGGACCTAAGGAATGATACCCACAGGTACAAAATTTGATCTATGGTCTCCTAATGGCTTCAAGGAAATTAAGGCATTACTTTTAGACCCACAAAGTGGTCGTACCTATTGGGTATCCCCTTGGTCAAATTCTCAAAAACAAAGAATCTTCAGGACGGATAGTAAAATGGGCGTCGAGCTTGGGGCAGTCGACCTCTACTTTATCTCTCGAACAACAATTCAGTCCCAGGCAATAGCAGAATTCATTGCCGAATGAACAAACCCTGAACCCACCCAAGGGACCGAGTATGAACACTACGATGAGTGGACAATGTACTTCGACGGCTCCTTGATGTTAAAAGGCTCGGGGACTAGAGTTGTCTTTATATCCCCTACTAGAGAACACATCAAATACGTTATTCAGTTAAACTTTCCTACCACAAACAATGTGGCAGAATATGAAGGTTTACTGGCAGGACTCCGAGCAGTCAGAGCGCTCGGGATTCGTATATTACTAGTGAAAGGTGATTCTCAACTAGTAGCGAATCAAATCAGGAAAGTGTATCAATGCTCAAGTACCAAAATGTCATCTTATTTGGCGGAGTACGGAAATTCAAAAATCACTTCTTCAGTTTCCAGATCCAACATATTCCTAGAAATGAAAACTTTCTGACAGACCAGTTGGCACGGATGGCCTCCACAAGGTCACCTGTCCCGCCTGAAGTTTTTCTCGAGCAACTCGATTCACCCTTGGTGGTTGAGCATTCGAGGACATAGGTGTTCTGTTAAAGGATGTACAAATCGATCATGAGAACATGGATGCTCCACAGGTCGTACAGCTTGGCCATGGTAGAAATTAGATAACGTCGATCTACAATTATCTTTAGCATGGTGTTATTCCTGAAGATGATGTAGAGGCCGATCGTATAGCTCGAAAGACCAAATTGTACGCTCTGATCGGAAGTGCCTTGTACAAAACGAGGATCTCACGGAGTGTTGATGAGATGCATATCTCAACGGATGGCATTAAGTTGCTATCCGACATTCATGGAGGAGTCTGTGGAGCACATCGTTCCTACAGAACACTAGTCGGTAAAGCCTTTAGGCAAGGATACTACTCACCAACAGCCCTTCTTGATGCAAAAGAGCTCGTGACGAAATGCGTACAATATAAATTTCATAGTCGACAAGTACATCAGCCGGCACAAGCTTTGTAGACAATTCCTCTTTTTGGCCCTCTGCGACCTGGGGACTAGACATTCTGTGACCATTCCTAAGAGAACCTGGGGGCTTCAAATTCTTTTTGTCATGGTTGATACGTTTACAAAATAGATAGAAGCCGAGCCAGTTGTTAAAACAACAACTAAGGCTGCTAAGAGGTTCCTCACAAAAAAACATGATCTAGGTATCAAAATACATTCCGCTTTTGTCACTCATCCGCAGAGCAACAGAGCAGTCGAGCGAGCTAATAGTATAATAATACAAAGAGTTAAACACCGAGTTTTTGGCCAGTTAACAAAACGGTTAGGGGATAGCTTTGTTGGCAATGGCGTCTTTCATAGTCTATGCATGATTTTCCCGAATGGATGCAAACAAACCTCTGAGATCTTCAAGGAGTTGGCCAAGATATCATCTTGTTAAAAGCATTGACTTGTTCATCAAGACTTTGCCTAAGAACTGCCTCCTTGTCATGCTCAAATTCAATAGCTTTTTCCACTCTTTTTAGCTTTTGATTTTTCTCTGCTCGAACAAGACCATAGTTTAAAAAATATAACTTAAAATGCATAGTAAACATGTTAGGTTTTACAGCCAGTTACCTTGAATTTTTTTCGCAAATTTCAAGGACTTCTTTCTGCCTAGTCGTCAAGTATTTGATCGATCGGTCCTTAGCTTGGCCTTCTTCTTCAAGCTTTATTATTTTGGCATCTTTAGCCATAATCTTTTTCTTATTTGCCTCCGATTATATCAATCATGATAAGAGAAGAATTCAGAAATAATAAAGAGGTAACAAAAAGAAAAGAAGAGAGTTAGGGAAAAGTGCTCACTTCTTAACTCTGAATTTTCTTTTTCCAAGTCAGTAATTCATTTGGTCAGTCCTTTGACCACAACAATATTCTCAATCATGTTCTATCAAAGATAGTAGACTTATTTAAATTTTGTATAAATTTTAAGAAGAGACAAAGAGAGTGGTCGAAGATTCTTACCTTGATCGTCGTGTCAGCATATTGGGAGTAGATAAGGGTAGGATCAGTCTCTAACTGACGACCCGACACCCTCTTTCAGGCCTCCTCAAATAATTGGTTATCATGAATTCGACGGTGACCAGAGAAAAAACTGGGACGAGGAGACCATGCGACTAGTGAAGAACTTCTCTCCCCTTGAGCGATCTCAACAGGAGGCGTAACCTGCTGAGGCTCTTCTTCAACTATTATCTCATCATGTACGATTGGAGCCGTTTCAGAGACTAGAGCAGCCACCTGGTCAGGGGCTGGCTCGACCTTTTCCTCCTTAGGGATTTTTTCCTGAGGGGTGTTCTGGTTGAAAACAATAGGAACACCAGAAGACCTATCAAAATAGAAAAAAAGAAAAGTCAAAATTTAAAAATAGCAGAAGCAACAAATAGGTATGTACTTTCATAAGTCTCTTTCATGTATACATACTTGGTCATCTTCTTGGTCTTGATCTTGAAATGCCCGGGAGCTTATTTCATGGCACTTCCCTTCCTCTTCTTCCTCGCCGATTTTACTGGATCTGAACCAGTAAGGTTGGTTAAACCCCTCACGTCCTCCGACCTCTGGTCGGAAGTGACGGCCTCGACCAGATGATAGAGGTCCCCGATCAGCTGGTCGGAGGCAATGTCTTCGTTTGCTTCTGTGATAGTTGCTTTAGTAGCAACCGTCTCATTGTGAATGACCACTTTGAAGCCTACGACCTCTGCTCTCTCGACCTATGGGTCCTCCTTTTCTCCACCTAATTAAAAAGCTAATTTTAATTAGGTGATGAATTATTTCCATCTAAAATATATACTCCTTATCAAAATATCTATTACCTTCGGGAGATCATCATCTTCGCTGATCTCTGAGGCAGAGTCGGTTGGAACAAGTGATGACAGAGACCCTGCATCAAGTTCTTTCAGCCTTAGCCCGACTGCCTACATAATTAGAGTCGAATTATATATTGATAGGAGAATATATAAACGATGAAGAATAAGTTGTTATTTACCTTGAGTCTCTTCAATTTCTCTTCTAAAGAGACAAGTGCCAAGATATGGGAAAACACAGCCTTGACATCAGGCTCCCCAGCGCAGATCATTTTGATACGCTCTCTAATATCATTAGGGTAAAGTGCTTTAAGAAATAAAAGGATTTCAAGGTTAAGAAACAGATAACTAATAAACTATACTAGACGGAATTCTCGGAACTTACCTTCCTTGGTGTCCTTGGTCGCTTCGTCACGACCGATGTGCCAGAGTAGAGAACGTGATCAGAGCCTCAAGGGACTAATCCGACGCATGAAGAAGTCCCTAACCACATGCCAAGCAGTTAAGCCCCTAGCACTAAGGTCTTGAATTGCTTCGACATACCTTCCGACCCTTCCCTCCTTCTTTACAGTCAAATGCAAGTTGGGTTTCTCCCTCGTCAATTTCCCGATGAAGTAAAGGTCGTCCTCCTTTGTGACTGTCATATAGGACCAGCTTTTCTTCCATGATGGCCATGAGGGTTTTGAGTACATTTTGATGTACTCATCAGCCTTCCCGACGTGAAGGCGTAGTGAGCATTCCCCAGGGGTTCCCGTCGTCTTCCCCGACCTCGCCATCTTGTAAAAATACATGAAGACCCTCAGATCTTGTAGATCCCCAGGTATGCCTTGTAGAGGTAGATGAAGATACTGAGGTTGGCTATTAAGTTGGGGGCTAGGTTGATCAGTTCGATGTCGTAGTACTCAAGAACACGCGAAAAGAACTTATGTACCGGAAATCTGAGCCCGCACGCAATGCAGGCAAGAAAAATAGGGATTTTCCCTTCTTCTCCACTCGGGTAATATTCTCCAGTCGCTGGTCTCCACTTAATCATATTCTTATTTGGAAGCATTCCGATCTCCTCCAAAGCCTTGAGCTTTTTCCTGATCAGATCTGAAACCAACCACTTGGTGATTGAGTCTGACATGATTGGATGAGCAGTGGTCGGAGAAGATTTTCGGGCAAAAAGAACAAAGGATGTCAGAAAAGATCCTTTGTAGAAAGATGAAGAGGAGGTTTAAGAAAATCTAAGAGCATAAAGTTCTTTAGGCGGCATGCTGAAGGGTTTTTTGTAGCCGCAACTCCTTAACTGTAAAAAAAGAAGTTACCCAAAAGTCCAACGGACAGAAAAATTTTTCGATTCCCAAGGCAGTTTCTCAACTTTAAAGTGAATACAGACCACTTCGTTTGCCATGACATTAAATGAGGGTCTGCCCGATACAACATCTCATCGGGGTTCACACGACTAATTCATTTTAAAGTTTAAGGATAGCCGACGAGGATTAAAATCTCTATGTATTACTTTAATACATAATTACAAGACCATATGTATTCATAGTCGTAGCCTCTAAGGCTAACGACCTCCGTGTTCGTAAGGATTCCAGAGGTTACTTACGAGTACCCTGGTCAGATGAGGTCATGTACCCAGTCCTTGACCAGATGACTGCTCGTAGAAGCTTTGAACTAATATCTGGATCTAACTCCAAGTATATTCTTACCGTGTGATGAATGGAACATATGTCATATTTGATCCATACCACGCGACTGTTCATGGTCCTAAGACACTAACAATAACTACCATACGGTTGAGTGTCTCACAGACGCTAACCGACGACCAGTTACTGTTTCACTAACAGCAGCTATCCCTCCGACCAGACGTGTCACTTCTAACAGGCGTTTTCTCCAGGAGTAACTGTCACATCTTCATTGGTTATTTAAAGGCAAAGCACGGAGGAACAAAGGCATCGGATTGAAGCATCGCAATCAACACTAGATTGATGTTTCAACTCTAATTCAATAGCATAGCAAGCATTACGCTCAGTACAGTTAGGATTAGTCCACAGCCTTGTCGAAGGCACCCCCTGTAAAGGAGTACATAGCAATAAAGAGTAATCTCATTCTCTACCAAGAACTCTTGGCCATTTCCTCTATTTTATTTCATAAGATAGGTGACTCAATCGTCGACACCAGCGTACCGCATCCATTTCCCCTCGCTCATGCTCCCCTACAACTGTCCGCTGCTGTCACCACTGTAGTTCAGCCAACCTCCCATCTCCCTATGATGCGTCGTCGATGCTGCCCTTGCTCAACGCACTGCCTGCCGCTGCCGCTTGGCCCACTCCCCCTCTCTCTTCCAATGCCATATATTTTTTGCTACGACCAGAGCAGTCATTTTCTTTACATCCATCTCATATTTCTCCCACTTGGAAACGGTCCTGGCCATTTTTCTGAGTGAGTTTGAATTGGATTTGGAAGAATTTGGGGGAAGGATTGCAGACTTGGTTGGCGAGAGAAAACGAGAGCTCGAGAGCAGTTGAAGCAAATGAGGAAAGTAAAAAAAACTATAAAAGACACCCTTGGTAGATATTTATAACCGAAGGTTTGAGTTAAATATCATGGGAACCCAACAGTTGTCACCCCTTCGGGAACCGCTCCCAACGAACAGATCTGTGAGAGTTAATTAGCATTCTTTAATCTGTCTGTTCAGGAAAATCTGATTTGTTTTTATAACTCAAGTAAAATTACCTTCTTGACCAAGTTAATTTTGGGTCAAATAAAATATCAGTTGGAAAGACTCTGCTTCTGACCATTATTTTACGACCTCTTTTCCAACTAAGTTACTTTCATTTAAAGTTGGGGGGCTAGGTGATGATGATCTAATAATGCTAAATTAATTAAATTATTTATCTACAATTATTATTATAGATAGCAATATCTTAATATTATTCGTAAGGATATCCCTTATCATTAATAAGGGATAAGCCTAGCCAAGTGGTCGTAAACCATTTTACGACCACCATGTATGGTTGTAAGTACTTGAATGACTATTTAGTGGTCGTAAGATTTACTACAACTACCTCATGATCGTAAGTCTCACTACAATCACTTCATGGTCGTAAGCTTTAATGCGATCAGGTCAACTACAACCACCATATATGATGAGGACATGACCCCTATGGATACAACCATATTTGCTATGCTTGTTGTTCCAAGTACAAGAGCTCGTACGCTTCAACTTAAATTATCAGGTGAGCTTGTTTTTAGGAGTGTCTTTATATTATATGAACTATATGATGCTACCTAATGATAAAATATATATATGTGCAGCACCATGTCACTTTTGGTCCAAGACAAGCAAGCAGTTCGAGCTAGACCCGTTCTGGAATCCAGTTCGGCCTCCGGAATCAGCCTGAGAGTACCAACTTAAAACAGATATAACTTTTGCAAACGGAGTCCGATTCGGGTGTTCTTGGGCTTGTTGGAAAGATAACGACAAGATATTTCCAAAGGATCCAGCCTCACCTCCAAATTCCTTTTGTAGACTTCAAAATCATCAAAAGAAGGTGCTACATCACCGATTTATGCCGATTTGGGACTTGTAATCGTACCGGAATTGGCCCATATGCCGCCGGCCCACCTGGGGGCGTGATTACTGTTCACATAAACAGTAATTCATGCCTTTAGTCCCACCCCTCTATTTCTTTTTGATTTGTGGCTCCTCATCCCCTATTTAAGGAGGACGCACCCCCTCTAGTTTCCTGGGATTTTATTTAGTTAAAAGTTAGCCTTGTTGCAACTTCGTGTATTGGCTTGTGTCGACTAGACCAACCATAATACCGCTTTCGAAATCCCAATTTCAATATTTCAATCTTTATTTGCAATTTTAGATTGCTTTATCTTGTTCTTGCGTGCTTCTTTGGTGTATGCAGGAATTGATCTTCGTGATCAGGTCATCCGGGTATTCGTGCACGGTTGATAACGACTTATCGAGCAGTTCAGTGATTGCGTGGTTTCGAGCCTTGCGTGTTCGTAGCCAGGATCGTGAGAGTTGAGCGACGAATACCGAACTTATCGTTCTCATCGAAAGATTGGTCCAAAAAACAAGGACCTTCGGGTTCATCAAGTGGTATCAGAGCTACAGTTAATCGGTGAGAGTTTCCAGTTTTCTAGTAGTAGATTTGTTTTTCATACCTAGAGTGCAGAAATTGCCAAAAGAAAAAAATTCGCATCTATCATCCATACCAAGCCCTTTGAGCCTTTGTAATTTTTTCTTTTCAGTTTGCTTGTTGAATATTTGGTTGCATTGTCGTGTCTAGTTGCTGATGTTTAGTTCTAGTTATTATCTAGTTGGTCGTTGTCTAGATTGCTTATCGTATTTTTCCTTTGCGTCGCTTAATCGTTCTTTTAGGGTTCTTAGTTTTTGCATCTAAAACAAAAAATTCATGGATTAGAACTCCTCTAATCTGCACCAAAAAAAAAGAAGAGAGTACACTTTGCTGTATTCGTGACTTGTGAAAAACCCTAGAGCCGGCAAAAAAAGAAGGAGAAAGAGGCCGCCACACAAAACAAAAGTCGTGGTAGAAAAAAGAAAAAAATATTACACCAATACCAGTGAAAACTGGTGGAGCCCTTCTACATATAGCCACAAGTTTGCACAAAAAATTTCAGCAAGATTAGGCTACGGAATCAAAATGTATAGCAATTTAAAGATTGAAACAGAGTCGGTTTCCAGTCCGAGTACGATTCCGTTTCCGAGAGACCTTCAGTAAAATGGACATAACTTTTGCATATGGTGTCCGATTTGGACGTTCTTGGACTCGTTGGAAAGCTAACGACAAGACACATACTTTTGACTTAATACAAAAGTCTCCCTCTAGGGAACCCAAAATCTGTCATCTTCGGCCCCGAATTTGCGTCACAAGTTTTCAGTTTCGGTTTTTGTCATTTCTTTTGGTAATCCCTTCGGAATTTGGCGTTCACCTCAACTGCAAATTTGTAGATCTCGTCGAAATATTTCAAACGAGTATATATAAGCCATATAAAAATTTACTATTTCATCTCTCGAGACTAACTATTGTTTTCTGCTTGAACTAAATGGCTGGTTATGCTGCACGTTATTCCATTTTTGTACTCTACATCGTGTGAACAATCTTGTGCCCTACAAAGAAGTTTGAGTAGTTGGTTAGTGTCTCTCCTAGCACTTGTTGTGAGGTTTTTATTACTTACATCAAGTCATATTTATCTTTGCGTGTGCGTACATACACATCTTTTTAGTGGGGTTTTGATTAGCTGAACTTTGATTATACTAGGATCAGCAACATTGACTAGTACTTTGAACAATTTTTTCAACTTGCATTAACTGATTTGATTATTGCTGATCCTTCCTACCATATTGAAACCTTCCGAGCTGCACTTCCTACTAACTCAGCAGGTTCCGTTCATTGCAATCGTTGGGCTAATCGCAAGTGACAATATCATGAACCAGCCACTGGTTGTACCACTTCCTTGCTGTATTGGTAAGAACTAGTAAGAACTTAGTAAGACGTTGTGAGAGAGCAACTGTTGAAATGCCAAAACCTAGTAGTTGATAGGAGTATATACACTGTGATTTGTTTCCTCGTTTTCTACTAACAATGACAGGTTGGTTGAAGTTGGTAGATTACAATCACATCACGGGCAGATTTGAACTCAAAGGTAAACAACTACCATTATGCATCATGCCACTCACCGCTGATAGTACATCGTTAGACTATTTCATATGGGTTACTATGTTGGAAAGCTACTTTGAAAGACATGACCTTGATCCTTATGAGAAGATGAGAAGGGCAAGGACGGCGCTGATCGGTGATGTTCAACATTGGTGGTCGAATATCGAGTACCACTTCATGTACACATGGGAGCAGATGAAAAAGAAATTGCAACGTCGTTTTGTACCTCCACCACCCACGGTCACAAGCGAGGTGCAACCTAAGGTAACTAAAAATGCTAACATTGTTTTGCCTCCTACTCCATCCACAGATACCACCAAGACGCTTGAAGAGATGAAGGATGATCTGGCGCATCTTATGTCATCAGAGGAGAAGTTTGAGGTACCTACAGTATCTAAGGAGGACAATAATAACAAAGGTACCGATTTGATGTTACAGCATGACATAGAGCAGCCTTGTGAGTATATACCTGTTGTAGTGCAATCTTTTGATATTCCTTATGTTAACTTGAACGAACCATGTACTAATCTGAAGTCACATAATTTCGTACAGGTCGAATTAATTACACATAAGGAAGTACTTGATAGAATATCCACTTCTGATGCGTTGTGTTATATCATGCTTAATGAGCCCGTTAGTTTGGAATGTGCTATGAAGAAAGTTTCTGAACTTTCATCGCTAAATTCTCTATCTAGCACCTACACCTATTGTTTTAAATTAGTTGGAGATTATGGTGTAGACAATCAATTTATGGTATATCGAATATTCATAACTTGTGATCACATGGATGAATTGAAGTTTGTTGTTTTAAACAATAATTATTGTGTGCTGAATCTTGTTCATTGTGAGAGAAAAATAAAATTTAGTGATCATTCAATCCCTATGTGTTCGCCTCTTATTGCACCAAATAGTATTGACAATGTGCATAATAATGTTGAAGTATGGAAGAACTTTCAAATCGTTTCACCCTTGCTAGATGAATTTGCTAACACTCAATTGAAATATGATTATATGAATGAATTTTGTTTGATTCCAAAAGTGCTAGATTTGCCCTTATGTGCTATCACTGCAAGTTTACAAATTCAGAGATTTGAACTGCATAAATGCTTCACTTACATTTGCAAAACTAGTTGCAATAATTGCTATGTGAGAAATTTTATTTTGATCATTCACATATATGATTACTCTTGGGTTAATAATACAGTGATCTTTTATAATCGCTATTATCGTCTAACATTAATTGTACAACAACGAAGAACCGTTAAAACAGATGACATATACATATACCATGCATACACCTTGGCTTCTTTGTTACCCTATTTTCAGCTTATCAAAAGCCGATGATGGATTTGTTTTCAAGAAAGGGAGGATGATGAGGACATGACCCCTATGGATACAACCATATTTGCTATGCTTGTTGTTCCAAGTACAAGAGCTCGTACGCTTCACTTAAATTATCAGGTGAGCTTGTTTTTAGGAGTGTCTTTATATTATATGAACTATATGATGCTACCTAATGATAAAATATATATATGTGCAGCACCATGTCACTTTTGGTCCAAGACAAGCAAGCAGTTCGAGCTAGACCCGTTCTGGAATCCAGTTCGGCCTCCGGAATCAGCCTGAGAGTACCAACTTAAAACAGACATAACTTTTACAAACGGAGTCCGATTCGGGTGTTCTTGGGCTTGTTGGAAAGATAACGACAAGATATTTCCAAAGGATCTAGCCTCACCTCCAAATTCCTTTTGTAGACTTCAAAATCATCAAAAGAAGGTGCTACATCACCGATTTAGGCCGATTTGGGCCTTGTAATCGTACCGGAATTGACCCATATGCCGCCGGCCCACCTGGGGGCGTGATTACTGTTCACATGAACAGTAATTCATGCCTTTAGTCCCCCCCTCTATTTCTTTTAGATTTGTGGATCCTCATCCCCTATTTAAGGAGGACACACCCCCTCTAGTTTCCTGGTATTTTGTTTAGTTAAAAGTTAGCCTTGTTGCAACTTCGTGTATTGGCTTGTGTCGACTAGACCAACCATAATACCGCTTTCGAAATCCCAATTTCAATATTTCAATCTTTATTTGCAATTTTAGATTGCTTTATCTTGTTCTTGCGTGCTTCTTTGGTGTATGCAGGAATTGATCTTCGTGATCAGGTCATCCGGGTATTCGTGCACGGTTGATAACGACTTATCGAGTAGTTCAGCGATTGCGTGGTTTCGAGCCTTGCGTGTTCGTAGCCAGGATCGTGAGAGTTGAGTGACGACTACCGAACTTATCGTTCTCATCGAAAGATCGGGCCAAAAAACAAGGACCTTCGGGTTCATCAATATAGTCAACAAAACCTACAGACATGTAGGCTCAATTAACTAAGGACACTTATACATTGTGTTTAATACATATAGTAGTTAATATGTGCTGTTATTCTCTGGGATAACTGCACGTATTAAGTCTCTGTCTCTAACATAACTACAAGGTGACGTGAGATGATCAGTCTCTAATAATATTCGTCACTGAACGTGCACATTTTATCAAACAGTGAGACGCCTCTTAATATGGGATAACTGTCACCCCTTCACGCGCTATGTAAGGAGTAAGGCCGGTAGACAGAAGACAAGTGGAACAACGGCAACGAAGACATGATCAGTAGATAGAAGTCATTAAGCTTTAGTTCTAGTGATTTCTTTCATGTTATAAAGCATAGTCAATACAACAACACATGAATAAGGTTATTATTCTATCAGGAGAAGGTCTGAACCTATATAAAATCTCTGTCTTTTTCTGTGTGGTTTAACTCAAGAAGAGTTCCCAGCATTCATTTGTAAGATCGATACTAAATCATCGACACCAGTTGACTAGCCTATTAGCCTAAAACCAACCCAATCGAAAAAGAATTGTTTCCAAATTACGCGACAGCCAAGTAGACAGCCTAGAAGTAAGAAACAACAAAAGTACGATCAGGCCCATAGAGGCGCGGCCATCGTGGCTGGTTTCGTGGCACGCCGAGTAGACAGCCTAGAAGCAAGAAACAACAGAGTATGACCTGGCCCACAGAGGTGCGGCCATTGTGGTTGGCTCCGCGGCATGCCGACATGCATGTGTGCTGGAGCATCCACGCAAGCTGGGCAACACATCCAAAAGCGGAAGGAACCAATGTTGTCAGTATCGCGATACGTGTTGTATATCGCGCAATTCTACAATTCTATCGGGGCTAGATGACATGGATCGTAATTATAGATTAGTTTTATGTAGAATCGCACTTGGATCACGATCCAGATCGTAGAATCGTGACACCAATGCGATTTTATGTGATTCCATTCTCGAGACAAAAAAAACTAGTCGTATGATTCGATCTGACAGCAAGAAATTGATGAGAGAGAGAGAGAGAGAGAGAGAGAGAGAGAGAGAGAGACAAACGGCCCAAAGCCCCCAAACGAGAGAGAGAGAGTGCGCGAGCGTGCCAAACGGCCCAAAGCCCACTCGCTCGTAGCAGCGGCGGCTTCGGCCCCCTTCCGGATCTCGCCCTTTTCTGGCCACTAGATATCCAGAGCTATCAAGCATTCCAGTTGGCGCTCACGACCGGTGAAGCAGTGAAGCTCCAGTGCCATCGAGCATTCCGGCTGACGCTCACGACCGGTGAAGCAGTGAAGCTGTTGCAAACTTGCAGCCGTTAGCCCGTTCCAGGTAACTTCACTGCTACTTACATGGCTGAGGGAATTTACTGGATGAAAGGATTTAATTCGTCCCGCAATCACAAGGTTTGCCACGACATACTTAACATTGCACTCACTTCACGGACATCAAGGTGCTTTGATAAATATGTTCAGTTCTGCAACATGGAGTAGTAGTATTTATTTAAGCTTACAATCACTTATGTACTTATTTTCAGTCTTCTCCTTGTGTTATAAAGCTTCTTTTTTATTTCATTCGCAAAGATTCGCTAAAACTAAGGAGGGAAAGAACGTTGCAACAACTGTTTTGGATAGTAGTGGATTCTGGCTTAATCTTCTAACATGCTTGAAGGCTGCATTGCCTCTCATCAAAGTTATACGCTTGGTTGATTCAGACGAGAAGCCTGCTATACCATATATTTATGAACTTGGTTGATTCAGACGAGAAGCCTGCTTTGCCATATATTTATGAACAGATGGACCTTGCAAAGAATAGAATAAAGGAAAACTTCAATAATGTGAAGAAATGGTACATGTTCTAAACTTCTGAATTAACTCTTTTATTTTGTTCACTACAATAGCTTCTTTGGTGGATTACTTCAAGTAAGAAAATACTCGTGTCTTTCATTTTTACAGGTACATGCCTATACTTCAAATCATTGATGCAAGATGGCATCACAACTTTCAAGGCATTTACATGGTGCTGCATACTATTTGAATCCTGCCATCCATTATAATTCCGGATTCAATGATCATTCTGATGTTAAACATGGCTTGTACGCCTGTCTTGACAAGATGATACCAAACAAATCTGAATTAGTGAAGGAGAGCCCTGCTCCTCCTCAAGACAAGCAATGGCTCATAAATCTTGATAAAATTGCTCGGAAATCTGCTAATTTAGCCATTGAAAACTTGACATTTGATTTTGAAGTCGAAAGTATGCCCAGGGACATAAGTGAAGCATGTATAGTTCTTATTTCCATTTGTCATTTGTTCAATACTTCAATGTTTTTACAGCTTTTCATATGCACTAACTTTCTACATTGCTTTGTTAGATGGTGGCAGTGAAGAGCAGCATGAACCCAATGGAGATCAGCATGAACCTGATAAGAATGACAATGATCAACCTGTCCATGCACATGATGATGCCAATGATGACAATTATCAACCTACAAATGAACAGGATGGCAGTGCTCCAGGTCGACATGAAAGAGGCAGTGAAAAACCATATTTCTCATGTGTTGGTAGTAATTCCTGATGTAGGTGTCAACTTAGATGATCTCTGGTGATGTGGTTGGTTGCTTCTTGTTGCATTGTGATCTTTTCAATTAATATGTTGTAATCTGAACCTTCTGTACGTGTTTGTGTTTCAGGCTAGAGAATGGAACTATCGACTAGTATCTTAATAATTCATGTTTAATGATATTGGTGCCTATTTATGCATTGTTGAAAAATGTCCTGTTTGAGAGTAATGATATAATATATTAGAATATTATTAGTCTATTTTCCTGCAAGATTGTCATAGATAATTCATTTGAGGTATTTTTTTGTATAATTTATGAATTTATTATACTTACAAGTAAAAAATCTCACTAAATTGTGATCCTGCTCACAAGAAAACGATCATACTAGGCCATCCTGACAACGGATCTCAAAACAAAAGGAATCCCATCGCGCAAATAGCGCAAAACCCCAGGACCTGCCCACAAAATCGTCATGCCGTGTTCCCGACAACCGGCGTCACACCGCTCCACCTCCTCCGGTTTGGATCCGGACCAGGGATATAAAACCCAGTACCGATGCAAATCCCGGCCACATGTTCCTGGAAATCTCGGAAAGAATTTCAATAAAATTCGCTAAAATTCATTAAAATCAGTCGAAATTCAAAAAAATTAAATTTAAATTTGTTAAACTGAAAAAAACCAATCTTTTTTCCCCCGAAAGCCACGGGTAAGACGACCAGTGTCCGGCCGGGTCTTTTTCATCGATCCGGACTCCCCAAATCGCTCCGCTCTTTTAATACACTGCCCCCCGTTGCGTCAAACACACTCCACTTCACCTCTTTCTCCTTCCGCCGCATCTGCTGCTCTGCTCGCTTCGCGTGCTCGCCCGAACCCTCGCGATCGCCGCGGCCGGCCGAGCAAATCGGCCATGGATGAGGAGTACGACGTGATCGTGCTCGGCACGGGGCTCAAGGAGTGCATCCTCAGCGGCCTCCTCTCCGTCGACGGCCTCAAGGTAAGAGTCACTCATCCATCGATCGGTAGATCGCTTTCCCCGTACTTAGCCGCCTACGATCCGTTCCTCCCGTGCTGGGGTTTCGCTTCCTGGGTGCCCGCTTCGGTGTTGTGGACTGGGGTGGTGGCTGCTGCTGTTTCCTAGTAGTAGTAGATCGAGCGGTGGTACTGGCGCCCGCTTGATCCTGGCCTGATGCCGGTAGATGGGAGATTGCTTTAGCTGTCTCGTTGTGGTGGTTTGTTGGTCCGTACTCTGTGATGCTATCTAGACTAGTTGGGTGACGTGTACCGGGAATCCTAGGAAAATCGCAACACTTAAGGCGGTCCTCGAGCTGTGGGTAGCAATGGGTAGTTGTGTGGAGATCGAGGCGCAGGGGCAAGGCTGGATCAGGAGGTGAATTGCACTGACGGTGACCGTAGCTGCGGTCTCTCTGGTTCAGTTCATGTTAGTAGAGATGTGCTCAATTTTGTAAGGTGAGGAAATGAGATCTCGGAGAGCAGGGCCAGACCAGGCAGTGAGGAGTAACAAAGAAAGGGCACGGTTGAGTTTTCACTGTACATCCAAGGGCGGTGGATACTGGATACATGTCTGAAGTGACAAAGAAGGGGAATTAACATGGTGAACTTGCTAAATGGGTTCTAAAGGATAGACTTGCGATGCCTTTTCAGGTTTTGCACATGGATAGAAATGACTACTACGGAGGAGATTCCACCTCCCTCAACCTGAACCAGGCAAGCAACTATATCTCTATCATGGATTTGGTTTAAATTTAAAGTGCAACTAAAATGAGGTTCTAAATGTATTCATACATACTATCTTAAAATACTCTTGTCTCTATGCAAGTCATTCAGTTGGTTTTGGTAGTTAATACGGCTGTTGAAGTCTTATAGTATATTTTTTTTCATTGTGTTTCTTTAGTTATATATATTTTTTCCCATGTGACAGCTCTGGAAGAGGTTTAGGGGAGAAGATAAACCACCGGCACATCTAGGCGCAAGCAGGGATTACAACGTAGACATGGTTCCAAAGGTGTTACATGCCCCCTGTAGATTAAATCCATCTGTGTGCTACTTTTTTATTACCGCAGTTAATGAGTATAGCCTCGTCATATTCATGCAGAAAATATTAATTGAATATACCACTGTTGCATTACTTTTTCCTGGCAAAAAACTTTTATAAGCTTTATTCTGATTCATTTGAGTGATTTAGCAATAAGGAAAACATTGACGTATGACCAGTAAACATTGTTGAATAAACAGATTGGATGAGTGTGTGGCGGAGTGTTTCATGACAGATTGAGGATGCAACACACGAGTTAAATTTGGAGAAATATAATGATTACCTACCTTGTATCTAGATAAAAATAAATAAATTATGAAACTTACCTTGTATGTAGGGGCTGTAGTTGATGATTGTTGACCATGTCATGGGGCAATTCTTGGACAATAAATATGACACAATGAGAAAGTTACAAAAGTTGGGACTTCTAAATTGAGTGTCATACGAGTACATATTAATTGTTTGCAGAAAATCAACGTGGTGGTGTAAGAAAGAGCTTCTGGAATATTGGATATGCCAATGAAAATCAATGGATGGGGGCCAATGAAATCTGAAACATCTCTATACAAAAGTGCTTACTATATGCTATGTGGTATAGCAGTTATTGTAGGACGCTTCATAGTGCCCATGACCCATAAGGCTATTATAGTACTGCTTTTAAAAACACTGCAAGTAAAATGTAAAAAATGCCTAGATTAGGTTTCTGTTTTGGTGTTATCCATTTCCCTCAAAATTCTGGACCCACCTGGTACACTAGAATTCTGTCGGTTTTCCAGAGGCTTCCAGTCAAGTAGACAAGGAGTATTTCCTTTTTCATCTTGCTTTGTGTTTTCTTGTATTATTTTGCATTTCCTTAGTCTTACACACCCACTAGTATCTATATTATTCAAGACAGCTCCTAGTACCCTGATACTGGTTATACCAGTTTTGATCAGTAACCATCCAGCTCTCATCCGGTATTGGAACCCTGGTCCAGGTAGTGTTTCTTATTAATTGTATCATAGTTGTTATTTATACACAAAAGCTTGGTTCAGATTATGAAATGCTACTAGCATACAAGTAATATATTGAGATGTTAATTGCTTGATGAACATAAAGCATCTCCCTCTCGCTGACCAGTTTATGATGGCAAATGGAACTTTGGTTCGTACCCTCATTCACACTGATGTGACAAAGTATTTGTCATTCAAGGCTGTTGATGGAAGCTATGTCTTCAGCAAAGGGAAGGTAATGCCTTCAGCTTACACTCAGCCCTCCTATAGTCCTATCTTGTATGCATGGCACCCTCCATTCTGTTGATGTGTTGCATTTGCATCAGATTCACAAGGTTCCTGCCACTGACATGGAGGCTCTAAAATCTCCTTTGATGGGCTTATTTGAGAAACGTAGAGCAAGGAACTTCTTCATTTATGTTCAAGATTACAATGAAGCTGATCCAAAAACACATCAAGGATTGGACCTTACAAGGATGACAACTAGAGAATTGATTGCGTGAGTGCCTACTCTATTCTGTCAGCATTGTTGTATCAGTAATATACTGTTCTTTTGGTTTAAAAAATCTAAAGAAAATTGCTTATTCTGTTCAACCACTGAAATGTACAAAAGCTGGTTTTTGTCCTTCTCCATGTTTGGTAATAATAGTTTACATGGTTCTAATTGCGTATGCATCTGAAGCACTACTTTTTGTTCTCCTTTTATTTGTTTTTTTTTTCAGAAGTAGGGATTGGTTGGACGATTTACTTTCTTTTGAGAAATTTGGTAGAGTTGTAGGATATATAATGCACTGGCATGTATCCTTGTCCATGTTGTGAAAGGATATCTCTTACTTGTTACCTCATTCTATATCATAAGTTACCCTATTTGTTGTTTGTTTATCAGGAAACATGGATTGAGTGATGATACTGTGGATTTTGTTGGCCATGCGCTTGCTCTTCACAGGGATGATTGTTACCTAAACGAACCAGCACTTGATACTGTAAAAAGAATGAAAGTATGTCCTGACTGAAGATTTGATATATGTTCTTTTTTTCCCAAGAAGATAGATGGCTACTAAATTATTAACATTATTATAAGTGCTATAATCTGCTTCCCTTGTATATATGTTCACTGGTGATATTTCTGTTGTTTAAGTGTTCTTGTATATATGTTCTTTGGTGATATTTCTGTTGTTTAAGTATTATTGATTGATGGAGCATAATAAAACTTCACTGGTTGCTGTTAGCTTTATGCTGAGTCTCTTGCACGCTTCCAAGGAGGCTCACCTTATATTTACCCATTATATGGGTTGGGTGAGCTGCCACAGGTCAGTCAGTTTTCAATTCCTTGAGCTAATACCTTATATACTGCATGTCGGATGCTTTTAAGATGCTTACATGTTAAGGTGTTGTCTTATGGTTCAGGCTTTTGCACGTCTAAGCGCTGTTTATGGTGGTACTTATATGTTAAATAAGCCAGAGTGCAAGGTAGGTCTTACCCCTTTCATGCTAATGATTCATGTCACTTGAATGAGAACAAATTTCCAAATACACTCTTTTGCAGGTTGAATTTGATATAGAGGGCAAAGTGTGTGGTGTTACATCAGAAGGTGAAACTGCTAAATGCAAAAAAGTTGTCTGTGATCCTTCTTACTTGCCTAACAAGGTAAATATCACTGTCGCGATTTAAAATTGTAATTTTTTACATATGTTCTAACCAAATTCACTGAAATTCTTATGTTTCAACCAAATTTGCTGAATTTTTTTAGCCTTTCTGGTCTGTTCTCTTATAATTCCTGTTGGTTGCTGACTGTTTTGCTACATATTGCTCTCCTACTTTGAGGTTCACTTTGTGTTTGTGAATAGGTAAGGAAGATTGGAAAAGTTGCACGCGCAATTGCCATTATGAGCCACCCAATACCAAACACAAATGATTCCCACTCGGTTCAGATTATTTTGCCACAAAAGCAACTTGGGCGCAAGTCAGACATGTGGGGCTTCTCCTATCTCATTTCTCAAATAATTTTCATTGGATAGTTGTCTAAATTCAGTTGTCATTTCTTGATTGTGACATGTATGCCGATTTATGTTTCTTAGGTATGTCTTCTGTTGCTCATACACTCATAATGTCGCGCCAAAAGGGAAGTTCATTGCATTTGTGTCTGCAGAAGCAGAAACTGATAATGCACAGTCCGAACTAAAGCCTGGAATTGATCTACTTGGTCCAGTTGATGAGCTGTTTTTCGATATGTATGACAGATATGAACCAGTGAATGAACCATCTCTTGATAACTGCTTTGTCTCAATGGTACGTTTTGCAATATATGATAATGAAATGAACATTCTCAATGTTTTAGTAGATGTTAATGGCAGTTTTTCTCTTTGCAGAGCTATGATGCTACTACGCACTTTGAGACAACTGTGACAGATGTTCTTAATATGTACACAATGATTACTGGAAAGGTAAGCTTCAGCATCACTTCTTTTACTTTTGAACTGCCTTTTGTGGTTGTCAAAATAATACAGTTGTGGCAGATTTTTCTTTTCTTTTGCGAAAGTTCCTGAATTTTGCTGTCTAGTTTTAATTCAGTAGCCATTATTTGTTTGCCTTCTTTGGCCCATAGAAGATTTGCCCTTGTTGTGCAAAACCATTTACTACTGTATATCTAGCTCTTGGATATTGGCAGTTTGGTACTACAATTAATTTCGCATTTTGTGGTCGAAGATCGGATTACATATAACTCTGTGCTCTTCTTGCAGACCGTTGATCTTAGCGTTGATCTCAGCGCTGCCAGTGCTGCCGAAGAATACTAGATTTTCGTATGAAACCTTACATTTCTTCAAGACACCATACTTCCGAGAGGAACACCACAGGACAGATCCTACCGAGTGATTATCCGGTGTTATTCAGCTGCATATTGCATAAGTGTTTAGGTCCATGCCTGCTAGCAGCACTATGCAAAACTATTGGTTCAAAATGTTGGAATGATGGTGGTTTCCTTTGTTACTTCCATGATGATCGAATGGTGTAAACAGTAAATCGTGGTCACGTTTTAACATGTTCATGTTCCTTGGTGATGTATCATATCCGCTTTACAGTTATGCCTGCCAGTTTCTTCAAAGTGTTTAACTTATCAGTTCTCACGTAAGGCGCGGTATAGAATGCTGAAATTTTTGAAAGGGAATTAAATTATTTCCTATTTAATTCGTGTGAATTCATGTGTTTCAAACTGGGCTTAAATATCGTGTGAGTTCTCACGTAAGGCGCGGTATAGAATGTTGAAATTTTTGAAAGGGAATTAAATTATTTCCTATTTAATTCGTGTGAATTCATGTGTTTCAAACTGGGCTGAAGTATCGTGTGAATTCATGTGTTTCAAACTGGGCTTAAATATGTAACTGCTTACTTCTAGATCTGAATCATCGTCTCTGCGATACGACTTCTTTAGATAGTGTCTCAAAATTATACGGCTAGTCACATTTTACGTAACAAAGCAGGTTTGGAACCAAACGGGCAATAAAATTTATAAAAAAAACGTGGCAACTGGAAAACAAGTGAGAACATTCGGAAATGCGGAACCGTACAGTATCCATTTCCGAACCGTACAGTATCCCTAGATGGGATTTGACATCCGTGCTACTCTCACCTAATTTCGGAAAAAAAAACACTATTCCTTCCCCTCTTATCACCACTCCCCCACACGCACACACTCTCTCTATCTCGTCTCTAGTGCGGATTTCGGCGATTGCGTGTGGTGGCGACGTCGGGGGATGATGGGTCCAGGTTAGGGTCATCGACGATCGAGACGGTTGGGAAAGGAGGTGGCGGGTAACTCCGGTTAGAGAAGGGTGGCAGCGGGCGGCTCCGGCTAGAGAGAAAAAGTGTGTGAGGGAGAGAGAGAGGGCAGCGTGGGGGCTTAGCAGCTTGGCGACGTGACCCCCGGAGGCTCAGGGTGGCGGTCGGCGGCGCGACGGTTGGAGCCGGGAGGAAAGAGAGGGGAAGGGAGAGAGGAAGAGAGAGAGGGGTTGATAGAGGGGGATAAGAGGAGGAGAAATGGAGGGTGTTTTTCAAAAAAGAATGAGTTGGTGGGTAGTGCTGGCCAAACGGGTTGTGCCTGCCGGGCCGGCCCGAGGCATGACATTGTAGGTTCGGCCTAGGCACGGCACGGCCCACACTGTTCATGGGCCGTGCAGACCCGCCATGACGGCCTGTGCAGTGCTTGGGCCGCTACCCCAGCACGGTGGGTTGTCCCAGGCACGACACGAGTTCAGCACGACCCGAGTGGCCTGAGGGAGAGCTAGCGGCCCAGTCGCCCAGAGGGAGCCGGAGCGGAGAGAGGAGAGGAAGGGCCGGGACGGGCAGTGCCGACGTGGAGGTCGGCGGCTCTACGGGCCAGCGCTGAGAGGAGGACGAGGAGGCGGCAAGGCGGGCTGGCACTGAGAGGAGAACAAGGAGGTGAGGAGGCGACGTGGCGGCTCGGCGCTAAGAGGACGGCGAGGAGGCAACATGGCGGGTAGGCGTTGAGAGGAAGATGAGGCGGTGGTGCGGCGAGGAGGCAGTGCGGCAGTGTCGTGCGGCACGCGCGGGCAGGGGGGTGAAGAAGAAACGGGCCCGGCAGGCGTGCTCGTAGGCCGTGCTTGGCACGTCACGGTCCGGCAAAAATCCAACTGTTGGGGCATTTATGCCCTTTTTGTGATCGTTTTTTTTACCATTTGGGTCTTAGAAATTAGCACAAATTTTTTTTGCGATAAATAGCCATTATACCCTCCCTCAGTCAGCACCCTCCATTCCTCATTCTCTCTTTGAAATTCTGTTGTACAAATTCAAATTTGTGTTGTGCTAATTTGACAAAATTCAAAAAAATATATGCTAAATTTTAGAAAATTCAATTTTCGACAGCAAGTCAGCAAAAGAGATACAATACTATTTTTGCATACTTTTATTGTTAGTGCTTGTTATGTTAATATGAAAGTAATAATAGTGTTAGTTTCGATTTTGCAGTTTTCGTTATGGACATTCCTTATGACAACTTTGCTCTTGGTGATTACGAACTTTCACTAGAGGAAATTGCGTCCATGGAGATGGTTGCGTCTGCCTCAAGCGAACCGGAAGCACAAGGCGTAGTTCCGTCATCAGGCTCCACGGCAGCATCAGGCTCCACGCCAACCGGAGCAAAGAGGTCGAGGCCGTCTACATCAGGAGTGTGAGAGAATTTCAATAGGACAACCAAGAAAGATGCACAGGGAAATGAGGTGCCATTTGCTATTTGCAAAATTTATCGCAATGAATTATTTGCAAAGTCTAAAGGTGGAACGGGGTACTTGCTTGGACATGCTACAAGATGTCGAGCTAAGCAAGGATTGGTGATGAGGCAGACGCAGCTGTAGTACAACCCCGACGATACAGTACGTAGCTGGGACTACGATCCTAAGGTAGCCCGTTAATCTCTCTGTTGTTTAATTGCTTATGATGATTTACCGTTAGGCTTTGGGGAGTCTGTTTCTTTCTAAAATTACATTAGGACTGCGCATAATTATATATTTTCTTTCATTTCTAGACAGATAACAACTAGAGATCTAGTAAAAATACTACAATGAACGTCATAATAAAATAAAAGAACTATTTTGTACATGCACATTTTCGGTGACCCTGACCTTGGGCATATGGAGTGGTCGGGCTAGGGAGGATTACCTTAGTGTAGTTACTCATTATGTTAATGACGATGGGTAATGGAGAAAATGATTTTAGCTTTGAAATTAATTGATGTAGCACACACGGGTGAGAAAATTGCAAACTGTATTATCAAAGTCGTGGAAGACTTTGGTCTTACAGAAAATATATTCTCAATTACATTACACAACGCCGCTTCAAACTCTACGGCCATGGACATTCTTAATCCAGTGTTGAGTACATACGCCGATTCCTTCTTGATACATCAACGGTGTGCTTGTCATATTATCAACCTTATAGTCAAATGCGGTTTGAAGAGGTTGAGTCCGTATATTAAAGCTTTTCGCGATGTTATTTCTTTCTTGAATAATTCTAACTTAAGAATAGTATAATATAAGAACTTCTGTAGAGCAATGGGTGTATGTCCAAGAAAGTTCGGTTTGTGATGAGGACATCAACTGTCGGGACCCAAATATGCAAATCTGGACCCTCTGTGTTTCTGCACTAGTCCAGGATCACGCTAGTGCACACAGTGTCAACATTGATGAAATATCACATCCATACAACGAATATAAGAATAAACGAGTACTTTGAATAGCAAATAACTGTTGGGACCTTACGGTCGAGTTTTACATTTATTAAGCTATGCAAGGCTGGCAATAAAGAATAAATTGCAGCGGAAACGAAATAAACTCCAGTGGGCTCCCATCAATTTACCACAGGCAACTGACTGGGATCAAGACCCTAACGATCAACCTTCGTAGAACTCTTCTTCAAAAGCAGGTGACGACTCCTCCACTTATGTTGATTTGTTTAGCAAGAGTGAGTACACACCGTACTCGCAAGTCATACCACAGAATGCAATTTATAGATGATGGCTTATTCCAAAGGAATGACTTCTGTGGTTATTTTGCAGAAATGCAACATTTGCAATTGAATACCAATAATAGATTGAAAGCATAATTCAAAACAAATAGACAATAATAAGTTAACAATTGATTCCACAAAGGACACACAGTCTACTCAAGTTATTCACATAGCTGTACAAGTTACCTCACACAGCTGACCCTTCCCAATTGTTTTATGAAAATCTACCCCTCGTGTGAAATTCCCGAGCGTGTCCATATCCGAGGACGCGGCTATTCGAATAGATTGATTTAAACACTCTGCAGAGGTTGTACACTTTACCCACACGATACAATCAGTGTAGCTAGCACTGACCATAACAAAACCTTTCAGAGACTTCATCTCAAACAATGACACTCCCGATGTGCTTTACCGCCGTCCAATTTGTACACACAGTCCTTGGAACGACACACACCGTTGGACATGGATGCAGCGAACCGTCCCGCGATGTGACATATCACACCTCCAGCCCATCACACAGTTTAAATACAACCTGAGTTGTCAATGTCAAGACTCCATAACTTACTAAGTCAGGCCCAGCCCATACTAGGCATGTGGTCGTACAGTAAGACCCAGTTCAATGGCGCACAAAGTTAAATCCTTAATTGACCAAGGCAAGACTTCCAGTTTTAACTCAAATCACAAAGTTTATAGCACACAGCTCCACCATTCACACAGATCCACCACTTGCCTCAGTCTAAATCTTTTCCCACCCTGTTGGTTAAGTGCAACACATACCATCAACGAGTAATAGCACACAGCACACACAATTTTATCACACAGTTCCATAATCACTTAGTCAAGTTTATAATTGCAACTCTCATGAAATGATGACTCGTGGCATGGCTAAGCAGTCTAATCGTATCTAACCAACCCACGTTGGTTCTACGATAATACCAACTAATAATGAACCAACCTAGGGTGACAAAAGATCATGGCATACAATAGACAAGGTGGATATAACAAATTGGATTAATAACTATCCCAAAAGCATTTAAATAAATACTTGAAATAGAATGCAATACATTGAAACAAAGTATTTTGAAAACTGGGTTCAATATGATCAAAGGTATAACTTGCCTTGGAATAGATCTAGATATTGGTCTTGGTCTTGAGGTGCTCCTTCTTCTGCAAAATTCCCCGAAGTATCGACGTCTACTCGCAAACGAGACAAAAGAAACAAAAATAAATAAATAACAGAGGCAAAACAAACTCCAAAAATCCAATAAAATTCACTATTAAATAGATCTTAATTTTATATGAATTTACAAATTTGAATGGGCTTAATCGGAGTTCGGATGCAAAAGATATGGGCTTTGGAAGATTGAAAAATCAAATAAAACCCTAATTTGGATTTTATTGAATTTCCCGAATTATTTTTACAAAGAAAAATTGGATTATTGCGCAATCGCTGACATCAGCCGAATAAAAATAATAATTAATTTAAATCCGTACTGACAGGTGGGCCCCACCTGTCAGCCTCTCGGCTCACGGTGGATTCGGTCCACCGAGCCGAGGGTGAGGGGTGGCAGTGGACTACGCCACATGGCGCTGATGCGGGCACACGCAAGCGCCACCTCGGCTAGCGCGGCAGTCGTGGCTGCTGACCTGGCTGCCACGTCGACCGGAGGGGAAACAGGGGAAGCGGAGGCCGGGTCCTCTCCGGCGACGGCGGCGCACCGGCGGCGGTGGAGTAGCAAAATGGGTTGCCGGGGAGATAGCGAAGCTGCTGGGGTTGGCGGCGGGGCTTGAGAGGCGCTGACTCACCGGCGGCGGCGAAGGAGGCGGCTGCGGTGACGAACTCCCGTTGTCGGACGAGGCGGCAACGGCGAAGGAGGCGGCGAGGGGCAACGGCGAAGGCAGCAACGCGAAGCCCAGGTTATTGCGCACGTGATGGCGGCGGTTGCGAAGTCGACGGGGCTCGGGATACGGCGAATTCCGGCGGCGGAGGGGTTGCGGCCGGCGGCGGTCTCCTCGGTAATGTGGCGCGGGGGAGACGAGGGAGAGGGTGGCGCTTTGGGGGTTTGGTAGAGGAAGACGGGGTGAAGAGGTTGGCACAGGAGGCGGCCCTTTTATAGCCCCGGGTGGAGGGATATCCGGAGAGGAGGCGGCGCGGCGGCGCAGGCGGAGGCGGCGCATGTGAGTCGTGGAGGAAGACGAAGGCGACGTGGCGTCGGCGAGGCCACTGGCAGAGAGAGGAAGGGAGGCGCGGCGCGCGGGCGAAGGCGAGCACTTGATTTCAATCCAGCGGCTGGGAGCGAGCGAGGCGAGGACGGCTGCGATCGGCGGGAGGAGACACGCGGCGTCCATCCGAGCGGGGAAGGCGGCGACGCGCGAGAGTGGGCCGAGGCGACGGAATAGTGGTGGGCTTTGGCCCATCACTGTTCCGAGGGGTTTTAATTTGATTTTTCTTTTAAATAAATCCAGAAAATGCAATTACAATTTAGAAAATAGCAAATGACTTTGGAAAAATTCCAGAAAATTCTATAAAATATATCCAAGCAAATAGAATCTAAATAAAATAAGTTTGGCCATTGTTGATGTTGGAATTAAGCACATTAAATTGGTTTATCCTTAAAGTCCATATTAAACTTTTAAATTAATATTCAAATAAATCCAAATGGTGAATTTTCTCACTACCACTATTTAAAGGATTTTTAAAGCTCTGAAAATTGGGATGTTACATCAACTCTCCGGATACAACCGCTACTCCATATCATGGTACAAGGAAGGTCCCCACGTTCCAAGTCAATCAAGAGTTCTAGTGGGACACGTTCTGGAATCCAATTTAGCCTCCAGAGACAACACTGATTTTAAATGTGCATAACTTTCACATACGGAGTCCGTTGGAGGTCCACAAGACCTTGGTGGAAAGCTTATCTCATTCTCTTTCCAATGGATCTGGCCCCACCTTCAGATTCAATGTCTACACATCGCAATCATCCAAAGAAGGTACTGCATCACCTATTTAGGCTAAATTAGGCCTTGTAATACTTGGGCTCAAGGGGAAAGCGTCACCCTAGGCAGTCCATACTGTTCATATGAACAATACTTGTGAATGGTCCCACCCCTATATCTTAGCTATGTGTGGCACCCCCTCCCCCTATTTAAGGTGACATGTTATTATCGACAACCGGGTGATATGTTCTGCCAGTCGATACTATTGTCGACAACCATGTAAACAACACCCACGTGATCGAAAAAGGTGAAGTCGATCTGGTCGAAGGAGTTGCGATCACCTAGTCGATAGGATTCTACTATCAGGTTTCTTTCATCCTATGGCTTGGGAGAGTAATGCACAGCAAGGAACAATAACAGATCGAAAATAATGAATGAGAACAAGTCGAACACACTGCCAAGAAGCCCACGCCACTAGCGATAACAGAACTTCCTTGGAATCAATCTGATCTATTATTTCTCAATCATGTTCTGTGGCTACAAAGTGCTCAAACGACACCCCTTAAACCCTAGCAAGAAAACACCAAAAGCTTTCTCCCTGAAGCTGTCACCAAAAGCTCTGTCTAACTATTAACCTCTTCCAGTATTTATATGCTAGAGTCCTAAACCATGTCCTTACCAATATAGACACACAATACTATCTCTTCTGAAAAACAAGGGACCCGAAACCCCTCAAATCACGGGTTTTCCATAATATCTAAACCTTCCGGTTTTGAGCATCTTCTATAAGTTCTCACGTGTCGAAGCCTTCAGGACTACACCGCCCATAGCTTCTCCACGCGTCATCAATCACCTTTGATCGTCATGTGCCCCAGCGTAAGCCCGACCACCTGAACCTTAGATTTCCCCATCCTAGTTCCGGTCCTCCTTATCATCGACCATGATCGTTTCCACGCCCAACATGCACATGCAAAGATTAAAGAACGTTTTCCCAGCACAAGTTCTTCAACTTGACCAATATCAATTCACACACGCATATCACACTCTCATCTATCAATAAACACGAGCCAGATCATCCACGACCTTATTTTTCATGCTTTTAGAAAATAACTCTAAACCACTCTATAAAACCAGTCTTACCACTGTGTACACGCCGATCATACCGCTGGCCGACCAGACACAAGTACTCGAGGTACTCGAAGAATATGAGAAATGAAGCACTCGAAACCTACAACCACTTACCATAAGCTTACGACCACCAATTTGAAACCTACAACCACTGATCGCAAAGCCTGCGACTACCGATCACGAAATCCATGACTACCGATCACGAAGCCCATGACTACCGATGACGAAGCCTACAATTACCGACCTTCGACAAGGCACTGTAGCTTTGACCATCGACCAGTCAATGTAGCTCCGATGACCAGTCACTATAGCTTCAACCATAGACTAGTCACAGTACCTTCGACTATCGACCAGTCACTGTAGCTTCAACTATTGACCAGTCACTGTAGCTTTCGACCTTCGATCATGCATTGTAGCTTCCGACCATGTGACTCCGACTGTCCTTTGTACTCGGTACACACCTCGACTTACGACTGAGTCTATTACTAGGTACTCGGAGCTCACTACTACAAAATAGGCCATAGAAGACGCCTCATCACAGACGGTTCTTGGAAACCGTCTGTGATAAAGTAATCACAGACGGTTCCAAGACGAACCGTCTGTGGTATGTCACTATCACAGACGGTTCTAGAGAACCGCTGCGTGATATCTACATATCACGAGCGGTTCGTGGTTAGAACCGTCAGTGAACCATCACAAACGGTTCTAACCCACGGATAGATCCGCGGTTCATTGTTAGAACCGTCAGCGAGAAATATCACGAGATGGTTCTAACCACGAGCCGTGCGTAATGAGATACTCATCACGCAGGCGGTTCGTGGTTAGAACCGTCTGTGATTTTAGGGTTTCTCTTCGATTTTACCATGGCTTGGATTTTTACAGACGGTTCTAACCACAAACCGTCTGTGATGAGTATCTCATCACAGACGGCTCGTGGTTAGAACCATCTGTGATGAGACACTTATCACGAGCATTCGTGATACGAACCGCTCGTGATATGTCATCCTGCACGGTTTTTGTATAAAACCATCTGTGATACTTTGGTTTCGTTAGGCGGAAAAACGAAAATTTGCACATAATAGCGGGCTCCCGAAAATCTCTCTATATTAACAGAGTTATTCATCCCCCCTTTGCCATCTCCATCTCCTCCTTTGCCATTTCTCCTCCTCTGTCATTTCTCCTCTAGCCTCCCCTCCTGCGGCCTCCTCCACCTCCTCTACCTCGCCCCAGCCTCGTCGCCGCCGGCCTCCCACGACCTCGTCGCCCCCGGCCTCCTCTACTTCGTCGCCCCGGCCTCCTCTACTGCCGCCGCCCGGCCTCCCCGAGTTGCCGCTGCGCCTCCTCCACCTTGCCCCGGCCTCATCGTCGCCGGCCTCCCATGACCTCGTCACCCCAGCCTCCCACGACCTCACTCTCTCTACTCCCCCCTTTTGCTCGAATTGTTTGAGTTGATGCTACTGTGATGTGGGTGATGCATGTCGTGTTGTTTTTAGTGCTCTGTGAATGGATTGAGTGATGCTCTGGTTATTGTGGGAAAGCTAGCGAAATCCGAAAATCAATATCAGATTCATTCGTGAGGCTCGGGAGGCTCCATACGAAGTGAAAATCCGTTTTTTTTTTTTGCCATAGAAAAACTATCACGAGCGGTTCTAAACAAGAACCGCTCGTGATCTATCACTGACGGTTCTTGTTTAGAACCGTCGTCAGACTATCACGCACGGTTCTATTCACGAACCGTCTGTGATAGTCGCTATCACAGACGGTTCGTAAATAGAACCGTCTGTGATAGCATTTTTCACAGACGGTTAAAAAACCGTCTGTGATGACCTCGTGTCATCATAGACACAAAAATTCAGATGGTTCAAAAACCGTCTGTGATGATGGTTTAGAACCGTTTGTGATGAGCTTTTCTGTAGTAGTGGCTCTACCACTCGATACTCGGAACTACAGTACCTGGAGCTATAGTACTCTGAGCTACAGGACTCAGAGCTATAGTACTTGGAGTCCAGTCGAAAGGGATCATCGAGTATCACCGTTTGGACCACCCGATACAAGGCATGATCCGACCACCCAGACTGAATATTCTAACAGCAGAAACTTTCACACACGCAAATATTAAAGCAACCCAAAAGTCAATTATTCATTATCACCAAATTTACGACTAGTCCACATGGTCTAACAATCTCCCCCTTGATGAATACATTGACAACACTTCAAAAACATTACTGAATTTTGAAAGAAAAGAAACATTTACAAAAAGAAAGTTTAAAAGCTGCAAAGTAAGGAGTAGTCGAACAATCACAGTAGCAGTCGAAAAACTCCCCCTTAACACAAGAGAAGCAGATTAGCATATTTCTCATATTTTTCTCCCCCTTTGACATTGTAATCATCAAGAACTTTAGAGAAGGAAAATAAACTCAAGCAAGGAGCAAAGAGAGTAAAAGTTAAGAAGCTTTGTAGATTATCCAAATCACTATGCATTGATCTAATAAATTGACCAAGCCATCTTTTTTAGTAGAGCTATCTAGTTCATATAAAGTCATATACCATATAGCAATGTCAAAATAGGTCTTTAGAATGATTAAGCAATTTAAATAACTGACAGGCATCACAATGATCAAACTGATTATAAAGAGCACAATGAGATATCACAATAAAAAGTTAAAGCCTGAAAGTGAAGCAAAATTTAACTCTTTTCAATGGTGGCATGCTTGAAGAATACTTCTTTTCATTTGAGTACTTTTTTGTCCTTTATATATATATATATATATATATATATATATATATATATATATATATATATATATATATATATATATATATAAATGAAGTGAACATAAATAGATTGCAATAAGAACCATATGAGCCTCATAGCCAAAATTTAAAATAAGACTCTCACAATCAAGCTAATATTTTTCGATGGACATCACAAAGTAATAACTATAATCAATCTAGTCAACGTATTCCGCCATATAATGCTTTTAGTTCAAATGTGGCAAAGTAACTATAACCAGTCATGAACAAAGCAACACAGTACACAAGTAAATATGATAAAGAGAGCTCTACACCTCAATTGATTTCAATGGCTTGGACTTAATAAATTATTTAACAAGTAATAAACAAAGCTTTTGACAATTTAAACAATAAGCTCCCCCTCAAAATAATCTCATAGGATGCAACACACCCAACTCAGTTTATAAAAGAGCAAACTGTGCAGAATCAAGCGGTTTTATGAGAATATCAACAACTTGAGAATCTGTATCAATAAAATGCAAAACAATATCTCCCTTTTCCACATGGTCTTTAAGAAAATGATACCAAATATCAATGTTTTGGTTCATGAATGTTGCACATGATTTTTAGCAATACAAATAGTACTAGTGTTATCACAGAAAAGTGGTACACTATCCAATTCTAAGCAAAATCCTTAAGAGTAGTTGTCATCTAAAGGAATTATGAGTAACAAGAAGCAGCAGCAACATATTCAGCATCAGTAGTCAAAAGAGCAACATACAATCATTTCCTAGAAGCCCATGAAACAAGAGATGTGCCTAAAATTTGATATGTGCCAGAAGTACTCTTCCTATCAATTCTACAACCCCCAAAATTCACATTTGAATAAGCTCTAAGGGTAAGACAAGATGAAGAAGAATACGATAGGCCAAATTCTAAAGTTGACTGAAGACACCTAAAAATTCGCTTAACTGTCTAACGATGTGAAGCATGTGGGGAAGCTTGAAAGCGAGCACATAGACATACAACAAAGTGAATGTCTGGTCTTGAAGCACTGAGATACAGAAGTGAACCAATCATGCTTCTGTATTCTTTTTTATCAACAATCTCTCCATTCTCATCAGGGTCTAACACTGCAGTAGATCTCATTGGTGTGGAGACTGGTTTACTTGTCCCCATCTCGAAGCGACAAAGGAGAACCTTGGTGTATTTGGTTTGATGAACAAAAATACCCAGCATTGATTGCTTGATCTGAAAGCCTAGGAAGAACATGAGTTCTCCCATCATGCTCATCTCAAATTCCCTGCTTATAGTATATGAAAACTTCAAAAATAAGAGCATGAGAGGAACCACCAAAGATGATATCATCCACATAAATCTCAATGAGTAAAAGATCATTGCCATGTTTAAGAGTAAATTGTAATACCCCGAAATTGAATCGGGAAACTAGAAAAGAATTTGGGAGAAGGAGATAATCAGAAAATCAGAATTTTTAGTTTTGGGGGGTTCTGCGTTTTTCTGGCAACCTGGGCTTTGGGACGTAGCCCAAGAGGCCCAAGAGGGGGGCCGGCCAAGGGGGGTGCGCTCCCCTCTAAACCCTAGCCACCTCCACCTCTCCCCTCCTCCCCACACAGCCGCCCCTCCCCATTTCCCTGCTGCCGTCGCCCCTCCTTTCCTCTCCACCTTGGCCAACGCATCCTCCTCCGCGTCCCTGGTCCTGCACCTCGCTGGGAGCTCACCGGTATCGGTCGTCTCCAAGGGTAAATCTTAGAATCCCATTGGATTAGTGTTTAAATTTCGTGAGTAGGCGATGCCGGTAGCAGATCAGTTCTGGCAGTCTATAGAGATTGCGTGAATTAGGGTAGTTAACGGCAGATTTTGACCAGGATGTCTCCTAGACAGTTGTAGGCAACGTCGCTTGATTTTCGTAGAGTATTGGTTTAGGTCGTTTAGACGAGCGGATTGGGAGATATGATTTTCGTAGCGCTACTGTCCTGCAGTTCTGTCGTAATTCTGACAGGTATTAGTAATCTATCATTATCGATTAGTTAATGGATGAATTAGTGATATCACCAAAACAAATGTTGTAGACATTTTTATAAGAGTTCCAGAAAGCTAAAGACCATAAAATGTGGCCTTTTGTACTGAAAGTTACATTGGATTTTGTGCCGCTGTCCAGAAACCCTGATGAAAATTACTTGTTATGTTAATCAGTTTGGTAAGAGTATAAGATGGACGAATCTGAAAAACTCATCAACTAGGTTTAGGTGGGGAATTTGATAAGCTTTCCAGAGGGACTAAGAATGCCTCATTTGGATCTCTGGTCTAAAAGTTATGAATTTTAGATTATGACTGTCTATCGAGGGGACATATCGATATTTAGGATTTTGGAGTTGGGTTGTGCTAGAGATTATAGCAAGTTCGTATTTTCTCCTAATTTTTGTTTTGTCCAGAATTGCTATCTTAGAGTGCTTGTTAAATTAATCCAGGTGAGAGTTTGGATCCGGCGGCAGCGGCCTCTTCGCATCTTCCACCTTTGCACGGTTGAGACAAGTGCATTGTAGACAGCGATCAATGATTGATTACTGTATTTCCTTATTGATCATTATCATTATTGTTGTGCTTTTATTTTTTTATTTAATTGCAAACAATGGAATGGTATAACTATATCTTGTTGACGAACATGAGGAAAATTTGATATAATGAATATGATGGAGTTTTACAAGTTTGCATTCATAAGCATCTTTGCATATGAGCAGGTGATCATGATTGATCACAACTCCACGGGAGTGGAGGAGGTCCCCGATCCTTGAGGAGGAGCGGTCTTGAGAGTGAATGTTGTCACGAGCATTCACTCATGCTATACCGGTATACTGTGAAAAAGTGCATGCGGACATGTAGAGTATAGTTGCAATTATATGAGATGAATGGGTGTGAAAAAAGAGAGAACAACATGAGAGTACTAATAGAAGTACATGTGATGATAATGAAGTTATCTAATCTGTTGATTTATCATTGTTCATTGTATATGGATGTATTTCTTTGAGTCGTGGACTCACACTTGTTCTTTTGTTGTTTTTTTGTGATCTTTGAGGGCGCCACGATTGAGAGGGACTAACGCACATGGGATAGTTTCAAACTTCAAACACATGATTATCTGTCATGAGAACCATTTGATTCATTATTGCTAGACTACTTTTAGGACATGTTATAAATTGAATAAGCTTAGATCAATATTTTGGACTAGTTTATTTGTTCCAAGGTTTTGGATTTATTGGTTTGGTGCTATTTTAGACTGTTTACCTTGCTATGTTTCCTTCGCTTATTTATTCATGCTTGATCAATCTTTATTTATGATCTATTGTGACCCGTGGACAGGTTTTATTATTGTTTTTGACTTGCTGAAATTTCATAGTGTATTGATGTATATTAGTGGTTAAGGGTAGTTTAGTGGTATTCCAGGCTCAGTGTTGGGCTGGGGTGTTATATAAATAATATTTTATCTATCTTGCCCATTTGAAAGTTATTTTTAAGCAAATTTGATTTAAGCCTATCATACCAAGCTCTAGGTGCTTACTTTAAACCATATAAAGCTTTGGATAGTTTGTAAACATGATCAGAAAATTTAGGATTTTCAAAACCAGGTGGTTGTCTTACATACACTTCTTCCTCAATATAGTCATTAAGAAAAGCGCTCTTAACATCCATTTGATACAACCTGAAACCCTTAGATGCAGCTAATGCTAAAAAGATTCTAATGGCTTCTAATCAAGTAATACATACAAAAGTTTCACCAAAATCAAGACCTTCTACCTGGGTAAATCCCTAAGCCACAAGTCTAGCCTTATTTCGAACAAAAACACCATCCTCACTTTATTTATTATTAAAAATCCATTTGGTTCCAATGACATTATGACCATGAGGAGGTGAAACTAAAGTCCAGACTTTATTATGCTCAAAATTTTCTAATTCCTCATGCATGACATTAATCCAAGAGTCATCAGATAAAGCGTGACTTACATCTTGGGGCTCAAAAGAGGAAACAAAAGCATCCTGAGCATATGAGGCATCGGAGTTATACCTGTTGCGAAGAACTCTCTCATCTAACTCACCAATCATTTGTTCAGGAGAATGACATCATTGAATATGCAGAGGAGCTTGTGGTGTCATTGGTGACATAGGTGTAGTAGTAGTGACGTCTACCTCATTGGAGGTAGGATCAGAGCCACTAGTTGTAGACTCCATCGGTGTAGATAAGTGTGTCGAAGTGTGAATCAGGGTTATCTTTTTATCGTCATCATAGTCATAGAAGATGTCTTCAGCTGCATCATTTACCTGTATACCTACATTGTCAGGTCTAGTACCAGGACTAGCCTCATCAAAAGTGAACTCGCAGGTCTCAGCAATTTTATTAGTTTCTAAGTTGAGTACACTATAACCTCAAGTGTGAGCTGCATATCCAAGTAAAATACCATCTGAGAATCTAGATTAAAATCTATCAAGATTTTCATGTTTAAGAATAAAACATCGACATCCAAACACCCTCAAGTGAGAAGTATTAGGAGAATGACATAAACAAAGTTCATGGGAAGTCTTATGCAATTTAGCTCGCAAAAATACTCTATTAGAAATATAACAAGTCATAGAGATAGCTTCAGTCCAAAACTTTCTAGGCGTAGCATGTTTATTTAACATTGTTCTAGTCATCTCAATCAACGTTCTATTTTTACATTCTACAACACCGTTTTGTTGTGGCACACAAGCTGAAGAGAATTGATGATATAACCCTTTTTCATAACAAAAAGAAGTAAAAGATGTATTCTTGAATTCAGTTTCATTATCACTTCTAGTTGCTCTAAGTGCTCCTAAGAGTTCAGTGGCAAGTCTAAAGGAAAGTTCTCTAAAGTGACCAAAAACTTCGTCCTTAGATGCCATTAGAGAGACCCACGAGTATCTAAGGAAATCATCAACAATAACAAGAACATACCATTTACCTTCGGCTGACTGAACTCTAGCAGGACCTACAGTGTTCATGTGCAACAATTGACTAGGTATATCAGTCATAACAAGTGTGACAGGAGGATGTGATGCAGATATCATCTTACCGTGACAAGGGGGTGAACAAACAAAATCCATTGATTTTTTATTTTTAAGATTAGGCAAACATCTAACAAGATCCATATTACTGATACGAGTAAGATGATCAAAACCAATATGACCTAATCTATAGTGCCAGTGAAGCAAATCCTTAGAATCAGATGAAATAAGACACCTAAGATCAGATGATGATGAATATGAAATGTCACCCTTAAATAAATGACCAACTCGAATAATTTATATACTAGATCGCTAGATAAATCTAAAATACAGTATGAATGCTTTTTAAAGCTCACCTCAAGATTATCGTCTATCAATTGTGACACTGAAAGCAAATTATAACTCAACTTACTGACAAGAGCAACATTTTTTAAAATAAATTTGTTGTTGATGTGCACAGTACCTCTTGTAAGAACTCGTCCTTGAGCATTATCCCCAAAAGTGATTATTTCATCACCGGTGGCACAAGTGAGGGAGGAGAACCATCGAGAGTCTTCGGTCATGTGGTGAGAGCAACTGGAGTAAATGAACCATATATTCTCCTTCCTCTTGTGACGAGCCTACAAAGCACGAACAGTCGTCGGTATCTTAGTACCAACCACCGACCATTCACTGTAGCGTCGACCATCGACCAGTCACTATAGCTTCGACTATCGGCCAGTCACTGTAGCTTTTGACCTTCGACTATGCATTGTAGCTTCCGACCATGCGACTTCGACTATCCTTCGTATTCGGTACACACCTCGACTTACGACTGAGTCCCCTACTAGGTACTCGGAGCTCTACCACTCGATACTCGGAGCTACAGTACATGGAGCTATAGTACTCGAAGTCCAGTCAAAAGGGATCATCAAGTATCACTATGTGGACCACCTAATACAAGACATGATCTGACCACTCAGACTGAATATTCCAACAGCCAAAACTTTCACACATGTAAATATCAAAGCAACCTAAAAGTCAATTATTCATTATCACAAAATTTACGACCAATCCACTTGGTCTTTCATGACCAGTCCACATGGTCTAACAAAGATAAGGCAATACAAAAGGTAGATAAGGAATACAAAAGAGTCCCTATCTCTAACATATCTCTAAAAGATACAAGCGAGATGTAATGTACTCTAGTTTATTTTTGTTTACAAAATGGAAACCGCGGTATAAGTAAAACTTCCAGCTAGGTAAATTCAGCCACTCAGGCATGTCCTGCTCCTGCACTGATGCTTGCCACAAGGATAGAAAGAAACAATAAATGCAGTGAGTGAACTAACACAGCAGGAACAGAGCATCCTAAAGTTCAGTATGACATCACACACTCGACTGATACTGGTTATCCGACAAATAAGTTCTTGCACATGATCTATGGAGTTAGATTGTTCGAGCAATAAGGTACCGTTATTCTGCTGCATTTTTCTTTGGGACTAGTTTACCTATCATGTGGATTTTTAGCTGTGTTTCTGTAAGCCTGAAACTAGGGAGTATTCAGTAAAACATAGCAATAGCTAACTGAATGGTGATGGTGCCATAAACCGGGTGGTACTATTAGAATAAAACTGAGGCTTAACATAATCTAACAACATCAACCCTAGCTCAATCATTGAACACGCAACACAAAACATTAGTGCGGAAACGAAAACTCTTACCCGATCTTGAAGATGCCATCGTGACTGATAGTTGGCCGGGGTCGGTGAAGATGTGGGGGTGCACAGATGCATCGGCCTGAGGCGGTGTGTAGTCGAAAGAAGCGACGGAGGTCGACCGGCGGTGTCACGGTGATGTCGAACGGTCTTCGATCTTCGCCCAGATATGTTTTTGGGCTTGAATAGCTTAGAGCGATGCAGTGGCTTGCCGAGTCCAACACATTTTTATATGGCGCTGGTGGACGGGACCGAAACCAATACGTTGGTTTCGCCCCCGATCAGGGCGCGTAGTGGGCATAGCCCCTGATTTCTCGGAGGTTGTTACCGAGATCAACCCAACATTCTCTCCTTTGATCGTAAGGCTAACATCATAAGTCCATTCTCAATGAAACAGCATACCAAGGTAATGTGTGGCATGGCCAATAAAGTGCCATACAACCCCAGTACCTATAGTGTACTATTACATTTTGAGATGGATATTCATTATACTTAATGGGAGATGGTTTGTTTTAAGGTCCTTTTATCCAAAATCAGAGGCTTTCCAATAAATCCATGCCGGCAACATGATCACGAAATATATTGGGTGGTAAGCCTTTAGTAAGCGGATCCGCAAGCATTGACTTAGTACTAATATGCTTGATACTAATGGTTTGATCTTGGATTCTATCTTTCACAACATGATACTTAATGTCAATGTGTTTGGCAGCAGCACTCGACTTGTTGTTACTCGCATAAAAGACTGCGGGTTTGTTAGCGCAGTATAAGGTGAGTGGTTTAGAAATGCTGTCTACCACTCTAAGACCCAGAATAAAGTTCTTAAGCCATACAACCTGCCTGGTAGCCTCATAACATGCCACAAACACAGGTTGCATCGTTGAAGATGCCGTAAGGGTTTGTTTGGAGCTTTTCCACGAGATAGCTCCTCCAGCGAGTGTGAAGATATAACCTGACGTGGATTTCTTAGTATCAACACATCCCGCAAAATCTGAATCTGAATAACCAATAACTTCAAGGTTATCAAAATTCTTATATGTGAGCATGAGATGCTTAGTAGCTTGCATATAACGCAAGACTTTCTTAACGACCTTCCAGTGGTCCGGTCCTGGATTTGACTAATATCTGCCAAGCATTCCGGTTATAAAAGCTAAATCAGGGCGTGTGCTTACTTGAGCATACATAATGCTTTCGACAGCTGAAGCATAAGGAACCGACTTCATCTGATCAGTCTCATATTGTTTCCTTGGACATTGAAATGTCCCAAACTTATCGCCCTTAACAATAGGAGCAGGTGAACTAGAGCACTTATGCATATTGTATCTCTTTAGTACTCTGTCAACGTATGCCTTTTGAGACAAACCTAATACTCCTTTGGACCTGTCTTGGTGAATTTCAATGCCAAGAACGTAAGAGGCATCACCGAGATCCTTCATATCAAAATTGGATGAAAGAAATCTCTTGGTCTCAAACAACATATCCTTATCGCTGCTAGCCAATAAGATATCATTCACATAAAGCACTAAGGTGGTGAATTTACTCCCCTTGAACTTAACATATATGCAGTTATCAACTTTATTTTCCTTAAATCCAAAATTTCTTATAACTTTATCAAATTTGAGGTACCACTGCCTCGATGCTTGTTTTAAGCCATAAATAGATTTCTTAAGTTGACATCCCATATGCTCCTTGCTCTCCACGACAAAACCTTTCGGTTGAGTTATGAAAATATTTTCTTGCAAATCGCCATTAAGGAATGCCGTCTTAACATCCATCTGATGTAGCTCTAAATCATAATGAGCTACAAGTGCCATAACGATTCTGAATGAATCCTTAGTTGAGACAAGAGAAAAGGTGTCATTATAATCAATCTCATCTCTTTGTGAGAAGCCTTTTTCTACGAGTCTTTCTTTGAACCTTTCGATATTTCCCTTAGAGTCATGCTTGGTTTTGTAGACCCATTTACAGCCTACTGTTTTGACTCGGTCAGGAATTTCTACTAAGTCCCATACATCATTAGTGCTCATAGACTTTAATTCATCCTTCATGGCATCAAGCCACTTAGGAGAATGTTCACTCATCATGGCTTCCTTATAAGTGGTGGGATCATCTACCTTCCCTATATCATTAATATCCTCATTCATGTAAACAACATAATCATTTGGGATGGGAGATCTTCTCTCTCGCTGTGATCTTCTAATAGGTTCAGCAACTATTGCAGGAGGCTACTGAGGCGTAGGAGACTGCTGAGGCTCATCATTAGGTATGACATTAGGAGTTTCAGAGACCTCAACAGTGGGTGCATCAACAGTATTTTGTACTGGAGGTGCAACCACCTGAAGCGCAAGAATAAAAGTCTCTGGGATAAGCGGTGAAGGAACGTAAACCCGCTTCTCTTCAAGATCTATTTTTCTAGGCTCTAGGTCCTCGTTATTTTCTAAGAACACAGCGTGTCTTATTTCTACAAACTTAGTTGTCCTATCAGGACAACAAAACCGATACCCTTTAGATCTTTCAGGGTACCCAATAAAATGGCAACTTACTGTCTTAGGATCTAATTTTCCAATATGTGGATTAAATATCTTAGCTTCAGCACGACAACCCCACACTCTTAAATATTTCAAACTCGGTTTTCTCCCAATCCATAATTCATAAGGTGTCTTAGGTACTGATTTACTGGGAACCCGATTAAGGATATGTGCGACTGTCTTTAGTGCCTCCATCCACAAACCAGTTGATAAACTAGAATAGCTAAGCATACTCCGTACCATATCCATAAGTGTACGGTTGCGTCTCCCAGCTACCCCATTCTGCTGAGATTCACCTGGTGTAGAATATTGGACAACAATGCTATTTTCCTGAAGAAACTTAGCGAAAGGGACAGGAATTTGGCCATAAGGGGCATGTCTCCCATAATATTCTCCCCCACGGTCCGATCTTACCACTTTAATTCTTAGGTTGTGCTGATTTTCAACTTCAGCCTTAAATATCTTGAATTTATCAAGTGACTCAGATCGGTCCTTAATGGGAAAAATATAACCATAACGAGATAAATCATCAGTGAATGTGATGAAAGAATCAAAACCATCCACTGATGTCACAGGAAAAGGACCACAAAAATCAGTATGAATTAACTCTAATAGTCCTATGCTGCGAGTTGCTCCCTTCTTTATTTTCTTTATATATTTTCCTTTAATGCAATCAATGCAGTGGTCTGAGTCAGAGAAATCTAATGGTTGGAGAATCTCTTCCTTAATGAGACGCTCCATTCTCCCCTTCAAAATGTGGCCTAAACGACAGTGCCACAGTTTCGAAGAAGTCTCGTTATTCTTTTTACGCTTAGTATCACACACATTCAAAGATATAGGTCATTCATTAAGGAAAAGCATATAGATCTTGTCTTGTCTAACAATAAGACCAACATCATCTGAATTAAAAGTGATAACACATTTATTGTTACCAAAATTATATTTAAATCTATCATCGTCTAATAAAGAAACTGAAATTAAATTCCTCCTAATGGAAGGAACAAAGACTACATTATTAAGACGAAGTGTGAAGCCGCTATTTAAAACTAATGAAACAGAACCAACTGATTCCACTTCGACTTCTTTTCCATCCGCGACTCTAAGACTTCGCTCCCCCTTTCTTAGTGTTCTCGCGGTATGGAATACCTGTAAAGAGTTGGTAACGTGCACAGTTGCACCTGAGTCAATCCACCAAGATTTAAGGGAAAAATCAGCATAAAGAGTTTCATCAATGAACATTATAGAATCATTACCCTTCTTGGCGAGCCACTTTAGAAAACCAACACAATCCTTCTGGAAATGCCCTGGCTCCTTGCAGAAGTGACATGCATTCTCATTAGGTGCTTTAGCAGGAGCAACATAGGGCTTAGGTGTATTTTGCACCTTAGGCCCTGATTTATCTGAATTAGGAGAGTAGTGCAGCCTTTTCTTGGATTTGAAGTCCCTTGAGAACTTCCTTTTGCTAGGACCGCCAACTTGATTCACAAAATCTTTCTTTTCGGTCCTTATCCTTTCTTCCTCCTGGACACACATGGCGATTAAATCGCTCATGCTCCATTTATCTTTCTGAGTATTGTAATTTATCTTAAAAGTAGTGTACTCAGAAGGAAGAGAAGTCATTATAAAGTGGACTAGGAAACCATCAGATATCTCCATGTCCATGCCCTTGAGTTTTCCAGCCATATCAGTCATCATCATGATATGCTCTCTTATGCTGCTGGACCCGTCATATTTAGTGGATAAAAGTATCTGGATTAAAGTACTGGCATAAACCTTAGTGGAGCCTTTGAATTTCTCCTCAACTGAAGCCAGATACTCAACTGAGATAGAGGTCTTCATGATCATTAACGACAGACAGATGGACCGCTCCCTTTTTTCAGCATTAGCATCATAAGTTTTCTTTTTCTCATCATAATTATCCTCACCGACGGTGGGGGAAACGGGAGCGGGCACCCTTAATGCATAATCAAGGTCCAGAACTCCAAGGACAACTGAAATTCTTTCTTTCCAAGCGGAAAAGTTGGTTCCCGTAAGCTATTCAATGTTGTCAATTGTAGCGGCAACATTCGAAGCATTCATTGCTGAACATTAAAATACAGGGAAAAATTAGAAATAACATAAAAAAATATTACATGCAATTAACCCTACATTGGTCTGATTAATAACATGCAAAACTACAGTTCTAATTCATATCACCATTGGGCAGAAAATGAAAAGAACTTCAACAATTAATATGACGACATATGATTACAAACAACGTTGGTAAGTATGTAATCATGTGTATACATAATGCCAAAATAAATCATAAAAATCTCTAATTAAAATATCTCATTGGTTCAATTTTAATTAGAAACAATGACACACTGTTACTTGAGCAATTATCATTAATTAAAAAATAGTGCACAAAACTTAAACAATAATAATAATAATGAATCATTTAGAAAAAGAAAATCGCACTGTGCGGCTCATGAACAGTGCTTTGCTTCGGCCTGTGCTCGGCCCAGCTCCTTCCCGTGTTCGGCCCACTCAAAAAACGCGGTCGGCCCATCAGTGCCTGAGGCCCAAAATCCCGAGACGCGCGAGAGCCATCGGATCTGAATGGACCGGCCGAGATCGCTCCGCCCTAACACTTCCGGCCGAAGAATCGACGCGAGCCATCGGATTGAATCGGACGGCTGAGAGTGAAGATCGCGCCGTATAAAAATTGGCCGAACGGCGGAAACCCTAACCCTAATCAGTTTTCCCAATTTCTCCCCGAAGAAAACGCGCGGCCGAGGCGTCGGCGGAGACGCACGCGAGGAGCGGGCGGAGAGCGGCAACCGCAACTGCGACAGCGAGGGGGAGAGCGAGGAGCGGAAATGGCGGCATAAGGCAGAGCGGCATGAAGAGGCGGCGCCCCCGCAGCTCTCCTCGCCGGCACGCACGTGCGACCGAGGTCGCGCGCACAGTCGTCGAGTGGAGATACGGCGGTGCCCTAGACCGGAGCGGGCTCCAGATCTACAAAAACCGTAAGTATATCCGCCGCTCCTTTTTTATCTTCGATCTAAGTTTTTGAGAGGTCGTAACTTAGGGTTCTGATTTGGGGATTTTCGGGATTTTTGTTAGGGTTTTACAAAAATGCTTAAGTCCCCTCCTTCTAAGTGCTAAACCGAGCCCTTTAAACATTAGATCTGGGCAAGTTTAACCTTCGGTCGGGACTGATAGGGTTCAAGATGAACTAGGTTGCTCTGATACCAAATATTAGAATAAAACTGAGGCTTAACATAATCTAACAACATCAATCCTAGCTCAATCATTGAACACGCAACACAAAACATTAGTGCGGAAACGAAAACTTTTACCCGATCCTGAAGATGCCATCGTGACTGATAGTTGGCCGGGGTCGGTGAAGATGTGGGGGTGCACAGATGCGTCGGCCTGAGGCGGTGTGTAGTCGAAAGTAGCGACTGAGGTCGACCGGCGGTGTCACGGTGATGCCGAATGGTCTTCGATCTTCGCCCACCAAAACGCCCTTATAGATCGGATCTGTTTTTGGACTTGAATAGCCTAGAGCGATGCAGTGGCTTGCCGAGTCCAACACATTTTTATATGACGCTGGTGGACTGGACCGAAACCAATACGTTGGTTTCGCCCCCGATCAGGGCGCGTAGTGGGCATAGTCCCTGATTTCTCGGAGGTTGTTACCGAGATCAACCCAACAGGTACCACTGCCTTACGATAAATTCAGATTTTACTTACGATCAGTAATTAAAGGAAATCTCCCCTCAAGAAAATTAAAGGAAATTACTGAAGCAAATTAAGGCCACTTGCAGGTCTGCAATGCAGAGACTCATTGCTTTGGACTGGAGCTAGCTGTGTAACCACGGGGACCTGATGCATGTACAGACTTGTCAGGCTCGTCGAGCCGAGACTACACAGACGCAAGGAAGAATCATCATTGTTGCAGTTGAAGTGTCAACAATGCTCTACAAGCTTTGGTTCTTTCTGAATGTGAGGTTTCTCAGACAGAAGCTAGGCAAGTTGTGGCCGGTGCAATTTCCCTGTCGCAACCCATCATGAAACTACACTACAGAGAAATCATTCCAACAGATGACAAAAGTTCAGAAAGTTGTGGCACTAAGTATGCAGTTAATTTCTGCGTCTCAACCGTCACGCATTACTGACAGATGATTGCCTATCATCGTTGCTATGGTATGCATGTGTGTATGTGTGTGATCATGGCCACGGAGGTTGTGGTGCTCATCATCATCGTGACATTTGCGAAATGCATGCCATACATTTTTTCTCGAAGCTGGTCCAGGCTTAATTGCGAGCTCATGATCGATCGAGCCCATGCTTTCTGCAACTTTGATCAAGGCGCGTGATATATGCATGCCCAAAAAAGAGAGGCTGTGGTTTTTTTTTCATCGTGAGTTGCTTTGCGTACAAAGGCATAGGCATGTGTAAGCGAAATATCTTGTGAAAACCGGAAAATATTAAAAATCCATGAAAACCAGATGCCAAAGTTTCGAAAAATTCTCAAACATTACCAGATGTACGGGCAGGTATGTTCTATATTCCCTATAAAATTTCAAGATCAAACTAAGTATTTGCAATATATGAAAAAAGCAAATTTTGCATGAAAAGTGACTTTGCGCTGTTATGTAGAATTTCTTTTCATATCATGCAATGTAATTGAGTTTGATTTTGAAATTTTACACGGCTGTATATTATCATAAATACTACAAAACACTATTGTGTTCCTCTCCAAAACAACAGTATAGCAAATATCTGTTTGATCTAGTCGCTGTCGCATGCATCCTAAGGCACTCCCTCCACCTAGCCCCAACTCGATCCGCACTCGCATACAACACTTCTCTCGCTCTCTTCGTCATCTCCTATTAGGTTTCCAGCACATAGGCATGGCGACAAAGGCGGACACGTGGGGTGTGGCGAGCGAGCTCTCCTCCTAGGCAACCCCTTCCCAGCCACCGGTGTGCGGGACGACGCACGGGCATGGCGACTAGGGTCGGCATGTAGGGCACAGTGAGCGAACATAGCAGTGACCCTGTCATCCGTGATGATCCCAATCCTTGCTGTCGTATCTCCCCATTGATCCAACACCTGCGACCCCCATCCTTGTTGTCATATCTCTCTCGTCCCCACGTCCGATGAGCCGGCGAGCTCGAACGGTAGGATCTGGCAGCAATGTAGCTCGGGACCCCGGGATCCAACGGCAGCGTGTAGAGCTTGGACCAGCGACGCGAACCTCTGGCTTGGGCGGTAGCAGGCGGATCCATGGTGGCGGCGGCGTCAGGGCGGAGTGGGAGGAAAGCCGCTGGGCCGGAGCTGGGGAAGAGCTAGTGGTGAAGAGAGATGTGGGAGAGAGCTATTTTAATATTGTTTCGATTTTGTTTGTTGTTTTTGTCGAAATTTGCTGATACTTTGTATGAAAGGGTGGGACTTTTTTTTAAAGTAGTTGAAACTTCTTTGAAACTAGATGAAACACACATGAAACTTGCTAAAACTTCATGGAACTTATTTTGGGATTTGAAACTCACTGAAACTTCATATTTTGAATATTCAATCAAAACTTGAAATTTCAGACTTGAAACTCATTGAAACGTCAAGTTTAGGTTTGAAACTTGTTTAAACCTCAAGTTTCAAATTTGAAACTCAAATCTCATATTTTGAAACTTCAACTGAAACTCCTTGAAACTTCAAATTTTGGATTTGAAACATCAAGTTCCAAATTTGAAACATGTTGAAACCCTCGGGTTTCAAATTCAAATCTTAAAAATTCAAGTTTTAGTGTTTGAAACATGCTGTGAATTTGCATGAAACTTGAAATCCCATGAAATTGCTATAGCGTTGGAATGCGTTTCAACGCTACAGCATGACCTAGCAGCACTCATATAGTTTTAGTGTTTGAAACTTGCTGTGAATTTACATGAAACCTAAAACCCCATGAAACCTTATGAATCCCCATGAAATTGTTGTAGTGTTGGAATGCATTTAAACGCTATTGCATGAGCTAGCAGCACTCATATATTATATATATAAATACTAGAAAATGTTATAGCATTTTCTAGCGAACTAACGGTATAGCTCGTGTCCGTCTGATCCAAACCATCGAACGCACCTAATTTGTCCCACCTCCACCTTATCCCTTCATTTTATCATTCCTCTCACTCCATTCTCTTGATCCAGCCACCTTGTCTTGTCCTCTTGCTCTCCTCTTTCTCTCTCGCTTGGATCCAAGGCGGACGGCAGAGGAGGAGTTGATGCGGCGCGCAAGCCGGTGGAGGAATAGAGTCGACGCTGGGCTCACGGTCGAAGGAGGAGCCGGCGGCGCAGCTTTGCGGCGAGGTGGAGGGGCGTCTTGTTCCAGGAGTCATAGGCGGTGAGGCCGGAGGAGCAGGCAACGACGCTGCTCATCATCGATGGAGGTGGCGCTGTTTCACGGATTGACGATGGTGCGACTCAGCATCAGAGACAGAGGCAGCGTAGTAGGAGGAGCAGCGCGGCTCGTGGCCGAAGACAGAGGTGTGGAGTCGCGGCTCCCAGCTGGCAGCAATGGCACGATAGCTAGTCGGGGGTAGGCGTGGCTCTGAACATGTTTGAAACTTGTTTGATTTTGATCAATTTTTGAATTTTTTTGGCGAAATTGCTGAAACCTGGAAATATTTTCTGAAACTTGTTGAAACTCTTGAATTTTCTTGCAACTTGTTGAAACCTGCATGGAACATCTCACAAAACACAATGGAACCTCAAACCTCAAACGTCATGAAACATGAAACTTGAAATGTCATGAAATCTGAAATCTCATGAAACTTTAGGAAACCCTATGAGTGAAACCTGAGATCTCATGAAACGTAAAACTTGAAATGACACGAAACCTGGAACCCCATGAAACTGCTATAGCGTGTGCTAGCAGCACTGTATTGTAATTTGTGTAACATGCACTTCCCTACGCCAGGCAATTTTTTAAAATAATTTTTGGAAACTTTCATGCCTGGGTTTACCGTTTCGATATCTAGCCGGTATTCACTAGATATGGCGACATATCTAGTGCAAAGCAACAACCACTTCCAATCATGCAAACTGTTAGCAATATATATGATCTTCCGAAAATCGGCTGATGTAATTTATGAAGTTTTAATTTGTAATATCCTTTAGAATTTCAACTTCAACTTAAAATATGTTAGAAGAATAGGAATAGGATAATTTTGATGTGAATAGTATCTTTTCATTTTCCTTTTGATTTATTATCCTAATTATGTTGTTTTTATTACTCTCAAGTATCCAATTATCAACATAGATTTAATTTGTACTTGAAATTTAATACATATATAGATCACAAAGTACATTTGTTTTGTAATTTTTAATAAGCCTATTTTACACCCCTCAACTACCACAACACAACCCTATGCAGAGGTGTTTTCTTAAGATGCATTTTTTTCGTGTCTCTGCACTGTTGTAGAGACGTTTTTTTAACACCACATAAGCGCGCCTATGCAACGTCGCTACGAGTGATGAGACATTTTATTAAAAACACCTCTACATTCTTTGTGGTATTTTATAGATAAGCTTTATTGTGTCTCTAAGGAAATAGAGACACTGCATAACGCGTTAAGTTGTGCTACTAGCATAGCAAACCACTAGAAAAAAAAAAACCTTGCAAAGGTTGGTCCTTGAACTTTAGACCTCTTGGGAATACTTGTTTTATCATTGTTGCCTAACCACTTGAATCTCACAACCTCACTTGTTTATTTTTGTCAATATTTATATGTAGTTTTTTTTTAACACATATCAACCACATAGAAATGCCTCTAGAGAGCCACGTCTAAAAAAAGTCTTCACAAAAAAAACTTCGGGCGAATTTGAGAGTGTCTCAAAAATAGGAAACGTCTCAAAATTGTGTCAAACCCACCTCTAGTGTACAAAATTTTAGGACGATTTTTAAAATGTCTCTAAACTATGAAACTCATGTTTTATAGACATATTGGAAAGTGTCTCTAGAAAACTGTCTCTATGAGTGATTTTTCTTGTAGTATACAACCCCCAAGAAAACTTACAAAATCGGGTCAATTTACATCGGAGGTTTTGATGACGTGGATCCAACTCAAGAATGTTGGCATCCACATCATCAAACCTTTTCTTACTCCTCTCTCTTTCTCTCTCTCTCTCTCTCCATTCTTCGCGTCATCCTTCTTTCTCCTATTTGGACAAACGATGACATAGCTTCCAACATGGTAAAAATCACCCCAACTTTGATCCCGGTTAGTAAATCCGTCGTCCAAAAACCCTCTAAGGGTGTAAGTTGACTTGGTTTTGTGAGTTTGGAGTGTTAAATATTCGGTTTTGTAGTTTAAGGTATTAAATGAACTTTTGCAAAGCTAAAGGATGCAAAATGGACTTATTCTTTTTTCATATTGGTTTGATGTTTAGACCGAAGTGATTTGTATGCCTGGTTATGTCTAAATTTCTATTGTTGGGTTGAGAAGTGCAAGCGGTTGTTGAATTAAATTTGTGCTAGTCTGGCGTGTAGTAGCATTAAATGAGTTGCGGTTGATCGAGTTTTCCAAAAGGGGTAGAGTAACATACATAATAATTAACTGGGTAATCAGATCGGTGGTAGTACAAACTTTTATATCCCATATTTGCATATACATCCATACACAATATACATACAACATGAAACAAATATAGTATTTATCTTAAACGATTACATCACATAGTAGGATACACGGCCTACCGGCCAAATAAAATAACAAGTATCAGAAGTAACGAATTAAATTGCAGAAGCATAACATGCATATAAACCAAAAGTCCAGCGGTATGCCCATCCAAACTCTCAAGCAACCAACAAAAAATAAGTCCTAGAAAGACTCGTCACCGAACCCTCCTGTACTGGGTGCAAAGAACGCGTTGTCTGGCATAGGCTCATCCTCTAACTCTGAACAACAATTTAAGTAAGATTGAGTACATTGCATACTCAGCTAGACTTATAGTGTATCATAAAATTTATATATATGACTGGCTAACAAGGATGGGGCTCTATGCTACGAGTTATTTTCAGCATTAAGCAAGTTTTATTTGCAATATCAATACATAGTACTTTGCAACGAGAATTTAAATAGCAGTTAAATAGATAAAAAAATAACAAGTAAATACTTGAATAAATAACAAATCGCAATCCTCCTCGGCTACGATCAATATCTTATTTTCAGCCATAGACATGACACTCAACTCAAATAACAACAACAAAGTCTTTCTCACATTTCTCCAACAAGAGCTATTTTTTTATTATAAAAACCAAGTCTATACCCATTAAGACTGCACTAAGCACACTCATGACCTCGAGCATGACTATTTAAATAGATTTACACTTTGGATAGGTGTACAACTTTACCCACATCATACGAATTGTCTAGTTTGGTTGGTATTCATCAATACCACCGCTCACTATCCTTTAGTAAGCAGTCTAGAGCACGTATCGAAGCTTTTACATCACATAGTCCTAACCTTGCACTATCCCAGTGTATGAACACCCTCACTTCACTCGGATACACCCCCCTCTCAATGAGGTATTCATCGTTATGTCGGAAGGCTTTATTTCCAATGCCTCGGTGAAGGGAACCCCTTCGAACATACCTACACCGACTATGCTCGCACTACTATAGTCTACCAACATGCAAGGCTAGTTTTCAATGACTTAATTAGCTAAGGCCGTCCTATATTGGCACATGTGGTTATATACTTAGGCTTAGACAGGATTTGCTGGTGTTCGGTCCTCAATTGACTCGGACGAGGATCTTCCCTTATCTACTTGTGAGATACACCTCTCACACTCCTCATATTATAATATAACTCGCCTGCGTCATAAACTAAATTTTTATTTTTATTTTTATACAAAATAACAGAGCTACCCCTCTGGACCATCATTTAAAATATTTCCCTAATCCAATCCAAATTTCATCCATAGTTTAATTTTTGAGAAACTAGAGCCCGGTGAAGAGTTTGTGTGGTATTCGCACTCAAAATACCCAAATCGACATCAATTATTATCTAAACCGTAACATAATGGCTAAAACACTAAGAGTATCAATATTACAAGGAGATTCATGCATTCAATAGGAATTTAGCTACCATTACCCGTAACATAGCAAATTTGTAATCAAACATACACACATGCATAATAGGATTTGCCAAAAAGAAGTACAATAATTAAAATAATAGGATCAACATGGTCAAATTTGTAATCAAACATACACACATGCATAATAGGATTTGCAAAAAGAAGTACAATAATTAAAATAATAGGATCAACATGGTTAAAAGCGGTGCTTTCCTTGCTCTGGTTGCTCTGAATAAGAGTATGAAGGATCGTCGTAAATTTCGTTCAAAGTACCGACGTCTATTCAAAAAGAGTCAATAGCAAATTAAATATAGAAAAATAATTTCAACAGTTAAAAAAATCCAAATATATTTGTATATTCAGATAGAGCATGATTCATATGAATTTTAAAAAATGATTCATTTGATTTGGAGTTCATATGCAAAAGTTATTAACATTTCAATTTGCTTCGATTTTGAAATTTTAGAAATTAATAAAAGGGTGATGTCGAAGGCGTATTCCCTGAGGTTTACACTTTCCAACAGAGAAAGCATATTTTTCTCTCAGTTCTACTGAGGTTTATGTTTTCCAACAGAAAAAAGTGTATTTTCCTCTGAACTAAAAGCGACTTTTCTCATTTTTCTTAATTTTATTAACTTACATGTGAGGCCTACTTGTCAGTAACTCATAGTTTTTTTCTTGATCTTATTTATAAAACAGAGGCGATCCCACATGTCAGTAACACATATTCTATTTACGTTTTAAATTAGATTTTTTTATTAAGTTTTTGGCCGGCCCCACATGTTAATGATTAGTGTTTCACTTAACCACTGTCATTAGTGTTAAGCTCATACTCAACCCGAGTGGGACCCGCTGTCAGCAAGATAGAGGAGAAATGGGATGGGCAAAATGGGTTCCCCTCTCGACGGCGATCCCACCGGCTGGTGGTGGGGACCAGAGAAATGGTCAAAGGTGGTGCTACGCCCGCGATAAGCAAAGGAGCTCCTCAGGTCTGAAATGGGTTTTCACGATTGGAGCCAATCGACGGTGAAATATGGTGCGCACTGGCTCTAGGGGACGACTACGAAGCTACAGGTAGTGGCTCAGGGACCAATGGTCACCAGTGCGGTGGCGACAATTCTTCCCACAGCGACGCCATGGGCAGCCACGGTGAAGTCTATGCTACACTAGCTAGTTCATCGATTCAACGCGTGAGAAGCACCATCGACTACCGAGGAGCTCACCAACGGTGTAGATGACATCAGGGGATGGCCGGAGAAGCGTGTCGACGTTGAACAGCAGCGACGCAAAGTTGACTCACAGTGCTGGTGCGTTATGGTGACATGGATGCTTCAAGAAGCAGCGCATTAGACCCCTGAGGTCCTAAGGATGACATAGGAGCGAGGAATCGAACGGGACTCACCGGAGTGGCGGCGAACAAAAAAGGAATCTACGACGGCCGGTTTTGGGGAAGAGCTCGTTTTCAGTGATTCCCTGAGCTTGGGTCCACATTGAGCAAGGAAGGAGCATTAGTGGAGTATGGAACGTGATATGACGCAGTTAGATGAGGTTCAAGCTCACCATAGCGTCGGGAACGCCGATGTCCGAAATGTGGTGTATGCCAGAGACGAAGAAGATGACGGTGTGATCATGCTACGGGATTCCCGGAGCTACATTAAGCAAATAAGGAGTATCAGTGAGGTAAGGGACACATAGTGACGCAGGGGGCGAGGGCAAGGAAGCTCACCAGAGCAAATGGCAATGTGAGGCTTGCTCACCGACATCGAGAACGATGCTCTTGTTCCTGGTGAAGCAAAGCACAAGGTGCTCCAATTCCGTGCAAGAAGCGAGAATGGCGAGCTGGGAGCTCATGACGCTATGAAGGGCTGAAATGCGGTCGAGAATGGCCCAAGAGAAGCGGTGAGAAAACAATGCGGTGTACGGGTTTCTCGCGCCGAGTTTCGGTCTCGTCGTCTATGTGGGATAACGACATGTTGACAGGGTAGCTAGCTTGGGCAATGGTAGGCAGAGGCACTACTACGAAAAGGCTAATACTGGATGTCTCATCACAGATGGTTTTTCAAAACCGTCAGGGTTAATGGTAATCACAGACGGTTTTACCAGCGCGACTATCTCTATTACTGGATACGTTAAGAACCGTCTGTCACGAACCGTCTGTGATATGTCGTCATATCACGAACTGTCTGTGATACTTGACAAACAGTTCATATTAAGAACCGTTTGTGATGAGATACTTATTACAGACAATTCGTATTAAGAACCATCTTTGATATTAGCTCATCACAGACGGTTTTTGTATGAAACCGTCTGTGATTCGTAGCGCGGGAGGACAAAAAACTTGGTTCTGTCCTTATATATTATAGCCCCCAGCCTTGTCTTCCATCAGTCTTTCCCTCTCCCCTCCCCACGCAGAGCTCCGGCGACCACCCTCGATTCCCCATCGTGGTTTGGCGAGGAGACACAGCCGACGACAATGAGGAGGAGGGATGCGGAGGAGCTCCTTGTTTGCCGCAGGAGGTAGCTAGACTGCTGGAAGATACGTGTATATTCCCAAAATATACATAATTTGTTGGCTGCTTGTTATAAAAAAAATGATCTTAATTTTGTGTTACCTAAGGTTGGAGCACTGCTGAAGGTTTTCGGTTGTCTCTCCTTCGTTGCCGACGAGCTTGAGTCGAACTCGGACGACATGCAAGAACAGTTTGTGATATGCTGTTGAGGTATAGAGATGAGCTCACAAGACTAATTAATCCAAGAAGCCGATGAGTTCTTCAAGAGCTTGGAGACACAGATGGTTTCTAGCTAGTTTAACTTTGCAACTTTATTCTTTTTTTCCTATTCGGATGTGACGTTGTGAAACCTTTTGGTTTCCCTTTCCTATAATGTGTTTGACATCGGAATTTTAATTGGATTTTAGTTGTCTTGCTAGAGGTTGAATATAAAAACTATTGTCCAGCAATTGATAGATTTGGCTCAAAATCTGATTTTTTTTTTGTAATACAAAAAACTATCACAGACGGTTCTGAACAAGAACCATCTGTGATAACTTTTTTCACAGACGGCTCAAAAACCAAATGCGTGATGACCGCCTGTTATCAATGACATATAAATCCAGACGGTTCAGAAACCGTATGTGATGACAGTTTAGAACCGTCTGTGATGACTTTTATTGTAGTAGTGAGGTGACGAGGGCAGGTGAGGTGTGAAACTGTGGGCGTCAATCGCAAACGAGGGGTGAGCAACGGAGCTGCGTTGACGCGCGGGCGAGAGTGACAGGTGGAAGAAGGGTTCTGGCATGCGGGTTCGGCATATCAGCGAGCGCGGGAACAGGGTGCTGGCGTGGGCTAGATCGGGAACAAGCGAGATGGGCATGGCGATTACGCCCAACAATGAGCCGAATTTCAAAATGGCTTTAAAATTTTCAAACTGGCTGAATGTTTCCTGAATTTTTGTACCTAGCAACTAGATTTTAAAATTTATGAAAATGTATGCGAGGGCTCATTACACAGTATGATTTCTCGTGTAAAGTAGTTTTCATAATTTTATATGTTCTGTGATTTTCTCGAAAATTCTAATAAGTTGTTGTTTGCGTGTGATTTCACTATTTGATTTATGCAAAAGCTCAAAAATCATGCTAAAATAGCTTTCCATAGAAAAATGCTAAAAAATTACTTTCCCACTTATTTTCATTATACTTTACCAAAAATAGAATTTTTGGGATGTTACAGAGTGTCACCTTGGAGACCGTGCCATTGTCCAAAACAACTTATATTTGGAATAACTTATATTTGGAATCTAAGGGAGTAAATAAATCAAAATAATCCGCACAAATGTACGAGTTATATACTCTTACACAAAATTATTTTAGAATATATGCAGTCAAACTTTTGAAACTTTGACCACTAATATGCACAAAACTATTTAGATTTGTCAGATGTTATATATCATCAAAAATACTTTTGTATCATTATTTTTTTGTTAATTTTATTAACATATAATTAGAACAAGTAGTGATCAAAATGTGTATATTGGAGACGTCAATATCCACAGTGGCAAATAAAAAAGTACGGATGGAGTACTTACTGTAATTAAAAGGGGTACATATGAGTATGACATACAAAAACCAAAGAATGTCTAGCTCGCTACCTGAAGCTACATATATAGCACACATTATTCATTTCCTTTGCCGCAATATCCTCAAATTAGCTGGAAATTACTATTCTGCATGCAATTATAATATCCAGTTGGGTGTCAAAATATTTAGCTGACTCGGCCATATATCTCGATCACATCAGCAGTACAACCTAATGTAACAAGAATCCTAGACTGCAGCGGGATACACCAAAATCTAGAGCAGCCAGCACGCATGACCCGTTATATCTGCTCAATAAAACAAACTAACTAGTCTTTAGATCATTCGGCAATAGATTGTCTTTTCCGTCAATCAAATAGCTGATATATACACATAGACAGGCATCTAATGCTTACCCATGCACTTCAGCATAGACAAACTCTTAACCATGATATTCTGAAGACTTCATCTTAACTTCTTTTTTTTTTCTTCCTTTCCCAGCCACCATTAGCAGACAAATAAAGCACACAATCCATCCTCACCTTTTGCAGCCAGTGGCTCACAGCAATGGGCAAACACTATGCAAAGAGTAAGAACAAAAGCTGCTGCAATAATCACATGAATTATTCCATGCACAAGCCAATCCTCACCTCTCTGCTGACACAACACAATTCCTGTGCACACATGCATGCTTTTATCTGAAATCCACCCCCCTGCAAGTCTTCCTTCCAATCATGCAGAAAGAAACAACCTCTGCTGCAACGGTCTCCGTCCAATCATGCATACATTATTTCATGTGCCATGCAGATTAACTGCTAAAACAAAATGCTTCCAAAATATTAACTTTTGATAAGCAAAGTGCACCTGTCACATTATTTGTTAAACACATCAGGGGGAGTTAAGATATGCTGCTGATCATTCAAACAGAACATTTAAGCTTACAATCTCACCTATATATATCTTCAATTTCTTGATCATATATATACTACTTTGGCATGATATTTATGGAGTGATTAAGGAGTATATATAAAGTTTAGATTGGTGGTTTTCAGAATTAACGTGGGCTCACTTAAAACAAGAACTGTTGTAATCCCTGGCCGACGTGTCAGGGACCGGGTTCCAATCCCAGAGCTTGTCGGAGACGGTGGCCGGCGACATCGGCAGTGCGCCGAGCGGCGTCATCTGTGCCATCGGCTGCGGCGACGGCAAGGGGAGGAAGTGGCTGCGGGCGGCCGGGTGGTTAGCGTAGGTCTGGCTGTGGCCCACCAACGTGCTCAGCTCGTCGACGGGGGTGGAGCTGCTGCCCATGGGCTCACCGGCCATGTTCAAGAGCGAGTACGTGGAGGCGAGGACGGCCGCGCTCTCGGTCGGCACGACCGCCACTGTCGAGCTCATCACCGACGCGTAGGAGCACGGACTCGGGGAAGGAGGTGGCGGCGGCTGCAGCTGAGGCGCATTGCGCTCGGTGGTCTGGTCCATGATTGCTGGCGTCGACGCCAACGAGCACTCGGCTTGGCCAAGTAGGTGGAAGCTGGGCTGCAGCGTCGGTGACAGTTGCGTGGACGACGGTGATGAGCCGTACCGGTCGGTCGGCGCACCGGTGCGGGACGGTGCCGGCCTCGCCGAGGACGCTTGGACGTTGCTGGAGGAGGGCTGGCCATTGCCATCGTCTATGCCGGAGCGCTTGTAGACGCGGCAGAGCGAGATCTCGGACTGCATGAGTAGGCATTGTGAAACCTCAGATTTATGGTGGTTAGCCCTTTCTTGTCAAGGAGGTGGCAGAAGGTTAAATGAATGCCCTCTAAGTAAGCATGATCGAAAGAATTCAATAATTACTGCATCATTTGAAAGCTAAAAAAGCTACCAAACATCAGAAAGAGATGAGTACATACTACATAGGCAGTACAGGAAGAAGTAATTGAGTGAAGATGCATGCTCTATGAACTGAGTGCTGTAAGTGGTATCTAGCTAGGGAGAATTTAAGGAATTAAATGGCTCAATTAAGTTCAGATCTGAAATAATGTGGCAAAGAGAAACTAAATTGTTTAACTTGGCAGAATCTGCAGGGCATGTAAGTGGTATCTCTAGCAAGGGAGAATTCAATAGAGTAGGTTTTGTACATGTCCATATGTATTATGCCAAAAAAGAACAAGGAGCAAAAAAAACAACCCTAAAGGCCTAAACTCGTAGATCTGAAAAGGAAAGGAAAGGCTTCTCACATATTCATACAAATCATGCGATCAAAGTAAAAGCACCGAACGAAAAGTAGACGAAATGATTACCACAACAAATAATAACCAAGAACAAACCGCTAGCTAGCTGGACCTCAATTTGCAAAATAGAAACAAATCAAAGGCAACAATCCACTCATATGCATATCCCTACAAAGTAAGAACTATGCAAAATTGAGTTCATGTTTGGCTCAAAACCCTAATCTTCGCAATTTCATTACCTTGTAGAACAGATCGGCGTCCGTGGCGGGCGGCGGGAGGCGGTACTCGTTCATGATCCAGCTGCTGCGGACGCCCTTGGGGGCCTTACCGGAGTAGAAGACGAGCGTCTTCTTGAGCCCGATCGGCCGGTTGTTCTCGCCACGGATCATCCGATCGGCCCCCGTCGCTTTCCAGTACCCCGACGCCGTCACCCGGTTCGGCCGGTCTCCGTTCCGGTACTTTCGGTCCCTCGGCACGTAGAAGAACCACTCCTTCTCCCCAATCACCGACATTGCTACCAACACCACAATTCAGGCACAAATTGACACCACGATTAGCCAAGACTGAGACCATTTGAGCTGATCGATCAGGAGAAGTGGGGATATATATGTGTACCGGGAAGCTCCCATGGATCGAAGCGGTAGAGGTCGAGGAAGGTGATGATCTCGACGTTGAAGCGCTTGCCCTCCACCTTGCGCCGGAGATAGAACTCGATCAGCTCCTCCTCCGTCGGGTGGAACCGGAACCCCGGCATCACCAGGTCGTTCTCGTGCGAGTCCGCCGCCTCGCCGCCGCCGGCCACCGCCTTGCCACCCGCTCCCCCTCCTCCTGCTGCAGAAACACTGCCGGCGCCGTGGCCGTCGTCGACGTCTCTACTCATGGCTGCCTCTTCTCGTCGTGCGAATTAATTGCCGGCATAGCGCTCACGACGGCGGCGAGCAAGCTGAGGAAAGGCAGATAATTTGGGGGTGCAAGTTCGAGTGGGTGGGGAGGAGAGGATAAGGGTGGTGTTTGCACGATCGATATATACTGGAGTGGAGGCTTTGGTTAACGATGCTGGTTACTAGTATTAAGTATAAACTTGGTGATGGCTACTAGCCTTCTACCGCTATAGTAGCTAGACTGCTAGAAACAATGGAGTAGTACTATCTGTACACAGTTTGTTATATGGGGTTTGTAATGTTGAGTTGAGGTATACACATACTAATGAATGTACTTTGTTTAATTCATGTCGGTTTGTATAGAAGATTAGATGCATGGTATATATTGATGATTTTTTTTAGGAAGAAGTTAGAGAGAGCTATGGACCTTATAAAATTGCATCAACTATTGATAACTGAACTACAAAGTATTATAAGGAAAGAACTACGGAGCATTATAAGGAGGAAAAAAAGGCATGGAGGGATAAGACTTATTATTCTCTTACACAACATATTTAAAAAGATGATTCAAATCCGGATTAACTAACCCACCCACATGTGATGCTAACTAGGTGACCCCAGGAGATTCCTCATAAAACATAATAAGAGAAGCAAGAGGGAAAGGACTAGGTACATGTGTTTGTATTGACGTGATGTGTGTATTTGTTGCTTTAGGAAAAGCTTGTTGTTTTCAGCTGGAATTCCTTGCAACGTCCATGGATATTAGATAAATTAAAGCCGTCATCCATCACATGCATTGGACTGCAAAAATCAACTTGGTTTCTACCACTCTTTACGTTATTCTTTTCACAAGAAAAATGTGTTTATAACATAGGGCCCGTTTATCCTTGCGGTGTTGGGCTACGAAATCTAATTAATATAAGAATGCCTTTCCTCGCAAAAAAAAAAGCTAAAATAATATTTACCTGCTGTATTGATGAGCCTTTTCCTATTTGAGCTCCAAAACATATGTTGATTAGCTATTTTTTTCAACAAAAATAAAATTACACCCGCCAGCCTCATAAGGTAAAATAAGTTCTAGCGTGAAACATATATAGAAAATTCATGAATAGTGGATCCTAGCTAGTAGCTCAGATTGCGACAAAATCAGACCAGCGACCAGTTGATTTGTAGATAAAACGGAAATTGACGGTTTGATGGGAACCCTACTTGGACGTACGGGAACCATTCGATGGCTAGTCGAAAGACGGTACCAGTGACCTTTTGGGAAGAAGCTAGTGGTCACCAAGAGCAGTGGATGCTAGAACAGCTACAACATCGAGCGGCTGTAGGTTAACCGTGTAAATTGTAGAGGACCCAATGGCCCCCGAGCTCCAAAGTAGAAGGAAAGGGACCGAGAGGTGGTGGAGTTAAAGAGGGGAAAGCGACTAGCCAAGATGCGTACAACTTTGGGCAGCTGCCCCTAGCTGTCAGGCTTGTGAGATGGGTCCTTGCAAAAATTTCCTTTGTGGATTTAACATTCTAGTCATCTTTTACACAAATAAAAAGGAGATTTTTCTCTTTTACACAACTAAAAAGGAGAGTTTTAATTCTTTACACATTTCGAATGGACTGAGACATATATATATATGTACAGGGGTAATTAGGTTGGATGTTGGGGATTGGAATTGGATTTAGCTTTGCAGAGCCTTAATTACAATATCTGTATTTTCTTTTCTCGGTGCTATATGTAGTAACATAGATCACTGTGTATAATTTATTTTTGATCTTTCCTCTTTGGGTTCGCTTGGCATGCCATGCAAATATATATGGATCCAATTCCATGCGCTCATGCACAGTCGGAGGTATTACCATGTTCTCAGAAAGGCAGCAGTGTTATTCTATAGCCGTGACATTCCAATGGACTGTCAGACGCTGCATCGGCAGAAGAAGGGTCAGGTTTTGTTCAGGATTGGAGGAGACTGACTGACTGACATCTCTAAATTGGTAGTATATATAGCACACACGCATGGAGGCAGCTCATCATATGTATGTGCGCAGGGTGGTCCATGCATGAAGGGGTGGGCCGGGTTGATGCCTTAGCGGTGTGATTGGTGGTCGATCTTTGTACCAGAAGATAGCTAGCTAGGTCAGCTGTTTTTTTCCTCCTTTAATTGCTCATTTGTAATTTTTTTTTGGGGAGGGGGCGAGGGAGTGATATGTGTGAAATTAATACTGTAATTTAACTATATATGAAATTTTACTTGGGATATTATTGTATACATATCATGCTGTGGCTAGCAATTGACCACCTCCTTTATAGTTTTTTTTGTCAGATATCCTTGTAATTAATGTAAAAAATGGAAACTATAAATAATTAATCGTGCGTGCGTTCACGGGTTCATTTCGACCATGCAATCTCGAGCGGGCAAGATATATATGACCCGCCATGTGTACAAAAGAACAGCTCCTCTACCCTTATGTGCCAACCCAGTTTGCGAAGATAGTGATGGGTAGTTTAAAGCCTACACGTTTTTTTTATAAAAAAAATCTTAGCTTTTGTTAATTAATTAACTCTTCACAAAAACTTTAGACGGAGCTAGCTATTCCTCGTGACAAAGCATAAGACATCATATAATAATTTGATCGCAAAAAGAGAGACACATGCTGACATGCATGCGGCTAGCTATATAGCTAGGGTTAATGCTACATCCATTTCGATTCTTTAATTTTTGCTTCCTATATATCACGCTCTGAAATATTAACCGGACGGAGCCGTACTGCTGTAGCGTATAGGAAAGAAGCAAAAAATAATAGGGTATAGACTGTACAGAGCACACACAAAAAGAAAAAGAAAGAAGAAGGCATAAATTAAATAAGAGACAATTTGTCACAAGAGGGTACAGCTGGTAGGGTTGCTGTGATCCTGTGCATAGATAGATGCGTGTATGGACTCTAGGGGTCAAGTGAAGCCCGTGAACTCCCAATAACTCAAACACATCGATGATCGATCCCAATATTATACACACACACACACACACACACACACACACGGCGAAACCAAATTCCGCGTGCCAACCGGTTCGAGTATATATCAAGCACACGAAAATTTCCCGGCCGGCGCGCGTTTCTCTGCGCCACGACACATTAACTTAGGGTCCTTCTGATCTTGTCTCTCCACTTAATATATACCAACTAACATGCCACCGATATTTATGGATGAACGATAAACTTTTGGATGCACGTACGTACGTATATTTAAACGAAGCCCCAAGACCATGCATATGCCGAACTCCGTCATGTACGATCGAACCCTAACCCTACCAGCTGTATGTATATGTATATATGCAAGTCGATCAGATACACATATGGGACCGTATGTACGTACGTACATATGCATGCTTGCTGGCTGGTCTCATTAGGTCCAGTACCGCTCTTCCACGTGATATGAAGAAGCTAGCGTATGTAATTTCTCCCTCCGTGCACAAATATATATAGGTCGCAGTGGCATTCGAATGGTCAAGTTTTTGTTTATTTTTTTACCATTAATATATGTATGAAAGGAAAAGGTCCATATATATGTGGTGGTCCCTCGATTATTCTGGGAGTCTAATTTTCTTCCATCATCTCCAATACCGTTTAAATTAAGTTCATCCCTCGAATGTCAAAATCATGCAGATCATGTCCCTAGGTAGGTATCATGAGACGGCCGGGTTTCAAATTTCTTTTGAGAAAAAATTTGGGGGTGAGCGAAATTGCCAAAATTTCATCAAAAAAATGATGGATTTTGACCAAATATTGAATACTATTTGAATTTGTCCTGATTCATGTGCAACCGAAATTTTTTGACCGAAAGGGAAAAAATTCGAGCTCCAGCGAAATGTACGAAATTTTGCAAAATTTCGGGTCAAAATTTGAAACCCTGGTCATGAGCGGTTTTCGCCATATTGGTTGCCACGTTACCACTTCGACTCCACATATCAGCCCTAAGTCGTTTTCCTTATCTTTATCTCCTCTTTTATTTTTCATTTACTTGCCCTATTTATGTTCTTTTCTTTCCTACTCCCTTTTCCCGAGTGATGATATGCAACCAACGTGGCGAAAACCGCCAATGCTATCTGCCTAGGGATGTGATTTGCATAGTTTTATCAGTTGAAGGGAAGGGTTCTAGATGGTACTGGACACACGAGGGACGGAAATTAAACAACAGTAAGAATCGGGGGACACATATGAACTTTTTCCTCTGTTACAGTATATAGCTACATGAAAAATAATGACACGTTATGATATAAAAAAACCGTAGTCAAAGTGTCTTTCGTTAGAGAGAGTGGAAAATAAAAAACAACTTATATTTGTGGAGACAACCGAGGAATGTTCACTCTGATTTGAGGTACTTTGAATTATGCGCGCATGCATGCAGTACATGGATAGAGAAACCATGCAAATAATATATGGCTAGAGGCTACAGAGAGACGAGATCTGATCTGACCTGCTAAGGTTATGCTCGGGATCGACCTTCATGTGAGGTTGTGATCGAGCGTAGTGTCCCGTACCGACACACGTGCACGCCCACACGTACGTCGCAACGGGGTCAATATGGAGAAGGCCGGAGATTCGAATATTTTGTGCAGTACGTGCATGATCAACACATGCGGTACAGTTGTGGAATTTTCCGTATTCGTTTTTTCTGACAGGTCAATGGATCATCGATCGCGTATGCAGCTAGCCGCTTGCTTGGTTGCTTCCCTCCATGGATCGGTGTTCTCTTGCATCTGTAGCACGCGCATGTGTGGGGTTGCATCCGTTTTGTTTTTTGTAGCGTACGTAGAGGCGTCAATGCATGCGTTGCATGGGCGTACGCACATGCATGGCAGCATATGTATGCGTGGAAAACTTACGTATTAATTATGTGCGACCTCTCATGTGACATTATACTAGATCTAGGCACTGCACCGGACCGCGGCACGCACGAGCAGAGGGTAGGCCCGAGCAAAGAATCGTGCCGAGCCTGGCTCCTAGGCACGATGAGCGACACAGCACGCCTTCGTGGCCACCCCGCGCCGACTGCCTCGTACCCCCCCCCCCTTCCGCACCACCCTCGCGCGGGCTCGTCTCCCTCCCCCACACCCTCGCGCCCTTCCACGCAGGCTTCGGCTCCGCCCCCACGCTGGGAGCGGGAGAGGAAGAGGAAGGAAGAATGGGAGGTGGAGAGCCGTTGGGGGATGGACGAAAGCTCTAGTTTCGAAAGAACGATCAAACGTGATTTTTACTCACAATACCGACATGTTAGTAGGAGAACAACTGCGTGTGACATAGTAGAACTCTACCAACATAAACTATCAAGCTTGAAAGAGAATTTCCTAGAAGTTACCTTTTCTTTTGCTTTAACCTCTGGACTTCATCCCACCAAAGGGCAGGCTATCTTAATGTTGTTGCACATTACTTGGATGGCGATTACAACTTGAACAAGTGAGCCATAGAGTTCAGCCCAATCAATGAGGCACACATCAGAGAGACCACCGCACAACACGTATTAGAGGTCATTCCGGATTTTAAAATAGAGAACAAAATTATTGCCATCACTCTTGACAATGCCTCGACTAATACGACGGCCATGGAGTTTCTTGCACCGCATCGGGAGTGCTACACTGGCGGTTTCGTCCTTCACCAGAGATGCATGTGCCGCATCCTTAATCTGATCGTGCAGGCAGGCTTACAGGTAATGAAATCTAGTTTAGACAACATATGCAATGCTATCCAGTTCAATACAATTTTGGGCCCAAGATACGCCCAGTTCGCGGAGTACTGTAAGGCCAACAATAAGAGGCCAAAAAGATTCAACCTAGACATGAAGTTGACGTGGAACTCCGTGTATACTATGTTGGAGCGGTGCGAGAAGTATGAGTACATCATCACTCTTTGTCAATACTAATTCTGGTAAGTAGTTGGTTACTAAAGGGGATTGGATAGTTACTGGTTATTTTTCATGATTTTTTAAAAGTTTTTTTACAATGCAACAATAGTTTTGTCTGGTGATTACTATCCTACTTCTTGTTTAGTCATCGAGTGGGTTTGGACTACTGCTAATGTTTTCAAGGAAAAAAACGATGCCCTTCTGAAACCTATTATTGAACCAATGGAGCGTAAATTTGTAAATTATTTTCAAGCTATCCCACATCTTTTTGTTTTGATACTATTTTGGATCCTCGGAGAAAATTACTAGATCTGAAGGGGGCTTATGAGGGAATTAGGCAAGCATTTGATCTTGATTTTTCTAAGGCTTGCACTCACATTCATGATGAGCCTTTTCTAGTTTTCGATTTGTATTATGAAAAGTTTGGTGGAACAAGTCAATCGAGAACGAGTGATTCAACAATGCAATAAGGATAACGCAATTTGAGCGCTTCCAACGTGTGGAAGAAGCTGAAAGGCCCAGCATCCAATTTGCCCTCTCATGCACCGAGAAGGTCTCAATGGAATCCAATAGTAGAGATCAACCACTACCTCGACACACCTTTTGCAGACACCAAGCTTAACCTCGCGAAGGGCAATGATGTCAACCTCCTCTTGTGGTGGAAGAACCACCACGTATTTATCCCATGTTGTCACATTTTGCACGAGATGTACTTGTGGTTCCGGTGTAGTTTGTCTCATCGTAAGCCACTTTCAGTACAGTGGGGAGGATAATCAAGTCAAGGAGATCGTCTATCACACCTAAGATGGTTGATGCACTCACATGCCTCAAAGATGAGGACGCCGTAGATGAACGAACGCAGCATCAGCTCGAGGATCCAGAGATCGCGGAGGCAATAGTCGACTTATAGAATCTCGACGTCAACTAGTCTATGTATGTGCATGTGGTCGTTGTACTATTTTCGTTATCAAGGGTAACCCACACTGGGGTGTAATGTTTTTGTTGGACCGAAAAAGGCGACTAGAGGGGGGGTTGAATAGGAGCATACTCACTTTTTTTATAAATAATTGATTCAATAATATTTTACTCCAGTAGCTTTAGAAGCTATGAAGATCAGTATTTCAGTACAGCGGAAGACTAATATTGAAATCAATTTAAACCCCTAAGCAAAACGACAAAAACAACAAAGACTAAAGCAAATCAATGCACTGGCAGTCAGACCGCTGAGTCAATGGCGGTCTGACCGATTCCCTACTAGTCTGACCGGTGACTCTGGCCGGTCTAACCTGTGAGACCCCGGTTTATCCGGCTTGTAATGCTTAACCATCCATTCGGTCCTAGCATCACAAATCAGGTAATCCGAGACTCGAGACATGTATACTTCCCAGAAATGCAGTATACACACCTCTTTACAAAGTTCATGCATCAATTCCATTCATTCACATAGAACCGAAGCAAGAAACAGAACAGAAGATAACATAAATAGAAGATAGATATTACAAAAGAGAGGCCGACCGGCCAATTACATACATAGACAAAAGAAATAAACAGCGGAAGCAAAGGTGCCATAAGATGGCTATAAACAAAAGAGCCGACCAGTGTGCCTTTAACCCACAAGGCAACCGACCGACCGCCAAGCTAGTCGTCGAATCCACAAAGACATTTCACGAAGTGAGGCCCTTGGGGCTCACCTTCCTCCCCCAGAACAAAGAGCCCAAAGAAAGCCGGGTGAGTACTTTGAATGTACTCGCAAGACTTACGTAGAGTAATGCACTGCACATATCTATATGCAAGCCTTTTGAGTGGAGGCTGTATGTTTCATTTTCAGTGCAAAGCAATCTTTATTTGCAATAATGTAGTACATTTGAAAGCAAGTTAACAAATCAGTTTTTAACGTTCAAATAATCGTAAATGACAACAATATAACAGTAGATAGAGGGCAACAACAATCCTGGAAGTGACTAAACCCTTAGTCACCACAACAATAGCATGAATTTCCCATTCATACCACCCATGTCAAATTTTAGTTTAAAAGGTTGTAGTCTAACTCTTGGAAGACCTCCCCAAGCGTGTCCATAACCTAGGACGAGGCTATTCGAATAGTTTTATCCCTGCAGGGGTGTACCAATGTACGCACACGCTAGACCGCCTTTTTGCCAAGCTATTAAGCACACTTCCTTGGGTATGCCGGCACGGCTAAGTCCTACGAGACATTTTCAATATTGTGAATTATTCACGAGCCGCCCGTATGGATAGAAACCCATACGTTGTGTCGGAGTCATCGTAAAGCCTCGGTCAACTACCCTTCCCGGGTAAAGCCTTGGACAACCACGACGCCCTCGAGGTGGAGAGCCTACCCGGAATCTCCACCACCGCACACCCAACACAAGAACACGACCACATATCATGTTTCACACAACACACACAACCCCCTCCTGCGACTCGGAGATAACACACGCCAAAGTACTAAGTCAAGAGAGGTCTCATATCCCTCTCGCGTGGTTAGCACGCAAAAATACTTTGTTTAGTGTAACAAGATGTTCGGTCCTTGTTGACTTAGGCAAGACATCCACAAACCCAATAACCCACCATCCGACCACTTGCCCAAGTCCAAATCAGTTTTTCATTATCATATTTTGACTTTACAAAATAACAAAGCACAAGTGCTGGTCGTAATGGCATAATACATAAGTGTGTGATCAAGATCATCGACTACAATCGATGATCGCCCAGTACTACCGAAACTAAGCATTTCTAAGCGATTTCAAATCGAGAGCTACTAAGTGACCAGAGTCCATCCATCGAACTCCGACCACAGCCAATAACCTAAGCTCATGGTAGTCGAGGATAAACAAGTCCTACAGATTATGCAACTATAGGACACTAACCATATTTTAACAACAAAATAGCAATGCATACATACGAGTTGAAATCAATATAGTAGACTTGAAAAATAATGGGATTAACATGATCAAACTGCTTGCCTGCTTGCTGTGGGTCAAGATGTTGCTGAGGATCGATTGTGTTGTCAATGTGCTCTTCGGATCCTAACGAGAAGGCGAAAAGCAACCAATAAGAACGAATAAAACACAAAGACTCAACATCAAACTTTCTCCAAAAATTCTGAAAATTCTACAGAAGCAAGAGCATACTTTATAAAGAATTTAGCAACAAGAACCAATTGATTTGGATTCTTAATGCCACAGATACGACCGAAAGAAGAACTTACGACCAGGTATAGGTCGTAGCAGAACCTACGACTGAATAATAGTAGTAGAAGGATTCACGACCAGGTAGCGGTCGTAGAAGAACTTACGACCACGACATAGTCATAGCAAGTCTTACGACTAAGTACAAGTCGTAGAAGAACTTACTACCGCAACATAGTCGTAGCAAGCCTTACGACTAGATACAAGTCGTAGAAGAACCTACGACTAAGCTACGGTGACTGGTCGAAAATCCGACCACGAGGCAACGCCTCCCGCACGCTTTGCGGCTCGGCGGCATCTCCGACCACAGCGGCGCCAGCCAAGGGCAGGGTTGAGTGTCTAAAAGTTTAATGGCCCTACCGGCGGCCAATACTGGTCGGAGTATGGCTGCTACGGTGGCACGACCACGGAGTGCGGCCGAGTAGGTATGGCTCGGAAGAACTCTCCAAACAGGCAATACCAAGGGAACAACGAAAACACCCCTAAGCTCCTATAGGTCAATACGAACTTACCGGAGCTGAAGAACGACCAGAGACCCACGGAGTGGCTCCGGCGATGAGTAACCGAACGGCGACGGTAAGGTTCTCACTAGGCCACAAATGACTGGCAAAGAGAGAACCAAACCGAGTGAGAGTTAAGCTCCGTGGAGTAAAAGGGGGAGCAGCGGGGGCAAAGACTTGAAGAAGAAAACCCCTGCTGCACCGCCTCCACCGAAACTCCACACTCAACAATGGCGGTCGAGGGGATTGCGAGGAATTGCAGCTCGAGCAAGCTGGTGAGTGCTAGCTGGAGTTGCGGAAGTGCTAAAGGAAACTAAGGGTGAAGCAATGGAGTTTAAATAGAGCAACGGCAGAGAGCAACGTCCGGGTTTTCCAATCGGGTCAACGCGCCATGAGAGCACTTGAGAGCGATGGGAGCAGCTTGAATCATGACCTTCTCGAGGGAGGAGCGCGATGGGTCATTTAATGCGCCAGAGCTAGCCGCTTAAAGGTGACCATAGAGTGGATCAGACGCCATCGCTTTTCTCTCAGCAAGACGCCATGGCAGTGGCTCACGCGGACAGAGGAAGGAGACGACTCGCTGGTCGCTCGGATTGTGTAGGACCGGAAGGCGACTAGGGGGTGAATAGGCGCTTTCAAAACTTTCTCGCCTAAACCAAAACTAACACGCACTTTACTCCTTTAGCTATGACAGCTAAGAAGTTGGTGAGCACGCAACGGAAGCCTTGTGTTGGATTTGATAAACCCTCAAGCACACGACACAAAAGGAGAAAAGAACTCAAGGTTCTTCATCGCTCAAGCGGTCCGACCGGCTACCACGCGGTCGGACCGACGGTCATCCAAATGTCCGACCGGCAACTAACCAATGGTCGGACCGGTGGATACGGTTCGACCGCCAAACCATGGTTCGAAAACACAAGGCGGTCGAACCGCCGCTGAAAGGTCGGTCGACCAGAGAGTCCAAAGATCGAAAACTCCACCCAAAACCAAAACGAAATTTGATCCAACTTTGATTCAACCAATGAAACTTGACCAAATTTCTAGCACACCTCCCTAATGATATTAGAGACCTATTTCTAGCGACGATCCGTCGATCCACTTCGCAGAATCGATCCTCGAGATTTTATCAAAGAAGTGCTCAAACCCTAGAAAAGAGAAAACTTGATTCACGACTTGCTTGTGAGGGATTGATGATCTAGATGACTCTAGGAGTAATCCCATACATCAAAGCAAGATAAAGAAGGCCAAAAGACCACGCATGAACCTTTGAATCAAGGAAGCACCAAAAACATCCAAAAGAGAGAAGAACACAAAGGGAGCAATTGATCTTTCAATTGAGCATCACAAGATGGTTCATTCACAATAGATGCTTACAAAGCCTCTCCACCAAGGAGGGCAAGAGCTCAACAAGGAGCACACTCCAAACCCTAGTTTTCCTCTCCTCTCCTCCAAACCCTAGAAAAGGAAGAAGGGGCTAAATGAATGCTTGCTTGGGTTTTCCACCTCCCTTCCTATTTATACTAGAGAGCTAGGGTTTCCTTTGGGTCTCTTACACATGGGACCCCACACACATAACACTTGAAGCAATCGCCGCTTCACCACGTAGGTTGATCACGGTTCCCATCGACGCCAAGCTCTCTTGTCCGAATCCCATCGAACCTCCGAGACTCGCGATCGATATCCGCACCACCGATCCAACCAAATTGCATCAACCACCCGCTCGATCCATCTTGTCCATTTCGCACCATGCTTGAGTCACACGACTCACCCAGATCCCCGATCGCTCGACCTCGCCTCCAAGCGTAGTCCCGATCCACTCACCGCTGACGCCGCTGACCTACAAGCCACCGCCGCAAGAATAGACAAACAAACCGATTCCGGAACAAGTTCTTCACAACTTGACCCACGCCGCCCGCAATGCAATATACATCAATAAAGCATTGAAGTTCATAGAAATACACACTCAAAGTCAACTCAATGCAACACTTGGCTTTCATTCAGTGATCGCGGCCCGATCATTTACGTGACCGGTCCGACCGATTTCATGCTTCGGCCGGACCGCTCCCACAACGGCGGTCGGACGGTCCAAATGACTTAGCCAAAATTCAAGCGAGAAATTCAAACCTTCGAAATTTCAATCGAATAGAACTTTTGACCGAGCTCCAAAATTATGGGACCACATCCAGAGACTCCCTCACTTGCCTACACAACCTATTTTGGCCCACCCAAAAACCCAAATCTCAAAGTGGCGGTCTGACCGCCACCATGGCCGGCCGGATCGCTTCCACGGGCGGTCTCGACCGCCCAAGACAACCGGCCGATCGCCAGCTGGCTCGACAATTTGGAGCAAACCCAAAACGCGAGAATTTGCAAACCAATAGCGCCATTGCCAATTGACTCATCATCCTGAGATCGTGCACATATCCTCACGATATCCACAGATTGAAATCGAACGGCTGGGCTAGATCGAGCGGATTGAAACGATCCCGGCTGCTCGGTGGTCAAGACCGCTCGATGCCGATCCAACTACCGAGTCGATCGGGTGGTTTACAACGACTCCATCGTTCTACCGTTGAAGACCGCTCGATGCCGATCCAACGGCTCACGACCCTAGCGCCCGAACGACCGAGTTGGCACAGCTTAGTGGATCGACCGAGTCAAGTGGCTCGAGCCCGAGTCCGATTCGAACCTACAGAATAGTGCAAACCAGTTAGGGCTTGAATCCTAACATCTGATTTTCGAGGAATTATTTGAGGTAGCAAGCAAACTCCAAAATTTACGAAATTTTAACCGGAGCTTGCTGACAGCAGGAGGAACCTCTCATAAAATTTTCAGAGATTTTCATGCATTGAAACCTTCTCCAAAAATTCCAGAAGTGGAGAAATAGGGTTTGACCAAATTTGACTTGCCTCCAAAATTATCAAATAATTTCTAAAAATTCATGAGATAATTCAGAGGTGATGCCAAGCCTTCCAAGAACTCAGGGAAAAGATTTCCCAGGGTTTGGCGTGAGATCTATGCCAAGGAGGTTTTTGATTTTAGTCAGTTGAGGATTCTGATTGTGATTTCCATAATTCCTTAATCAAGAATTACAGAAATAATCAATGGCTTCATGGCAAAACGTGTACTGCAAAGCTAAAACCAAGATAGCAGAGATCTGAGATTAACATAATTGAAATCATGAAAGGTTGCTCAAAATCATAGATCCACTCAAAGCAACCAAAAATGAGTCAAGCCATGTCTATAAGTAAAAAGAGACTCAAAACAAGAATTGAGGCATTTTGAGCATTACGAAAATTCTTTTGAAGCAAAAGCTCAAGCACTTAGCCCTTTTTGGGCAATTTCTCTTTTTCCTTTTCCCTTTTTTTTGCTGTGCTAGATCTCAAGCCTTGCCGCGACCATCTCAAGCGATAAGCTTAAAAGAATGATCTAGGTCATCCAAAGCTCCCCCTGAGTTCATGCCTAGTGCAATGGCAAGCTGTCTCATGAGAAAGGATTGGTGAGATGGCTTTTTTCGCATGTAAAATCTCATTTTTCATTTGCTTGACTTAATAAGATAAAAAGCTCATTTTTCAACTCAGAATAAGTTCAAGACTCACTTCAACTTGTAAGACATGGCGAGAATCATAAGTGGATCACTAGAGCAAAACTAGTCACAAGATCCAACAAGACATGATTTGATTCAAATTTCTCACAGATATAAAGCTAGCAAGTCAAAAGCTAAGCCACACACACGAAGAGCCATAAAAGAGGTCTAGCAGACTATCACCGATATGACAAGGTATAGAATATGAGAACAAGTCATACAAGGATAATAATCAAAGCTCCACCGATTTTATTACACAATGCAAGACAAATGAAATGAAACATGCATTATGATACAATGAATGCAAAAGAGCAACTTCCTCAAAACAGCCCAATAGGACTAATAACCCCTAACTCTCCTCGCAGCAAAGAAACGCGAAGAGTCAAGAGCCTTAGTGAAAATATCCGCAAGTCGTTGCTCGACTTACAAAGTGAAGCACAACATCACCTTTCTCAACATGGTCTCTCGTAAAATGAAATCGAATATCAATGTGTTTAGTCCTCGAATGTTGCCACGGGTTTTTGGCAATATTAATTGCGTATGTTGTCACGTAAAAGAGGAACACTTCCCAAAGATAACCCATAGTCCCGCAGCGTGGATAAAATCCAGAGAACTCCGAGAGCAAACCATCTGGCGGCGGCTACATACTCACCTCGGTCACCAGATCAGGCAATGTAAGACTGCTTTTCTAGAAGACCAAGAAACAAGAGATGTGCCCAAGAAATGACAAGTGCCAAGTACTCTTCCTATCAACTCTACACCCGTAAATCAAGATCGTAAAATGCTCGAATTGAAAGAGCCAAGAAGAAGAATACCAGAGTCCAAAATCAAGCGATCTTGAAGATACCAAGATGCGGCGCGATACCTTGACGATGAGAAGCACGAGGAAGCTCGAAATCGAGCGCATGCACATACGGCGAATTGTATGTCCGCCTCGACTGTAAGATAGAGGAGGAGCCAATCATACCGCGATACTCTTCCGATCCATCGACTCTCCATCCTCATCAGGATCCAGCACGGTGGTTGTTGCAATGGGAGTAGACATTGGCCTACTACTTCCCATATTGAAGCGCCGAAGAAGGTCCTTTGTATACTTACTCTGGTGAACGAAGGTGCCTTCTTTCAGTTGCTTGATTTGAAGACCAAGGAAGAATGTCAGCTCTCCCATCATGCTCATCTCGAATTCACTGCTCATAGAATCTGAAAATCTAGACACCAAAGCATGAGAGGAACCACCGAAAATAATATCATCCACATATATTTGAACCAACAAGAAATCACTGCCATGCCTGAGAGTGAACAAGGTTTTATCAACCATTCCCATTTTGAAATCATTTTCAAGCAAGAAACTCTTAAGCCTGTCATACCAAGCTCTAGGAGCTTGTTTCAATCCATACAGGGCTTTAGAGAGTTTAAAAACATGGTTTGGGAATTTTTGATTTTCAAACCCAGGAGGTTGCTTGACAAAGACCTCTTCTTCTATGAAGCCATTCAAGAAAGCACTTTTAACATCCATTTGAAAAAGCTTGAAACCCTTGGATGTTGCAAATGCTAAAAGAATGCGAATGGCCTCCAATCTAGCTACTGGAGCAAAGGTCTCCTCAAAGTCTAAGCCCTCTACCTGGGAATAACCTTGAGCAACAAGTCTCGCCTTATTGCGAACAACCAATCCATCCTCACTTTGCTTATTTTTAAAAACCCATTTTGTTCCAATAACATGAGAATCAAGGTCGCTCAACTAAAAACCGATTTGTTTCTTTCAAAATTTTCAAGCTCTTCATGCATGGCATTGACCCAAGAGGCATCAGATAAAGCATGGGTGATATCTCGGGGTTCAAAAGAAGCAACAAAAGCCGAATGTGCATGGGAATCAGGAGATATAAACCTGGAGCGAGTGACTCGCTCTTGAAGATCCCCAATCATCTGCTCAGGTGGATGTTGTCGCTGTATGCGAAGTGGTGCTCCTGGTGCAGATGTGGCCTCTACCTCATGAGTTGTGGAGGTAGGAACAGAGCCACTCAGATCGTCGGTGGGGATAGGAGGCGGTCGCTCACCGACATCAAGTAGTAGTAGCAGCTCTCCACCCCTCTCGTGAGGTAGCAGGAGGATGGTTTGGGTCTTCATCCTCGTAATCATCATCGACGAAGATGCTTTCTTGAGTTTCGTAAACCTGTACCAAGCATCGGGTCTAGTACTGTGACTAGCCTCATCAAAAGTGACTTCGCAAGTCTCAACAATTTTGTTAGTATCAACATTAAAAACACGATAGCCACGAGAATGAGCAGATATCCAAGAAATATGCCATCAAAACATCTAGACTCAAATTTATCAAGATTGCCATGTTTAAGAATGAAGCACTTGCAACCAAAAATCTTGAAATGAGAGACCTTGGGAGAATGACCAAATCTAAGCTCATAAGAAGTCTTCCCAACCACGATCTCAAGAAAATCCTATTGAGATATAGCAAGCAAGAGAGATCGCCTCACCCAAAATCTCCTAGGAGTAGAATGCTCATCTAGCATGGTCCGAGCCATCTCTACAAGGGTTCTATTCTTCCTTTCTACAACACCATTCTCACGAGGAACTCTAGGAGAAGAAAACTGATGCTCAATTCCCTATCACAGAAGGTAGAAAAAGAAGAATTCTTGAACTCATCCCATTATCACTCCTAATGGCTCTCAAAGCTCCTGTATATCAACAAAGAATTCTAAGGACCAAATCTTTAAAGAATCCAAATGCTTCGTCCTTAGAAGCAAGAAAATAAACCCATGAATACCGGAGTAATCATCCACAACCACCAAAGACATACCATTTCCCACCAAATGATGAACTCTAGAAGGACCAATCAGATCTAAGTGAAGAAGTCATCCGTCCATCACCATTACCAAAGTAAGAGGTGGGTGGGAAGCAGACACCATCTTACCATGTCTACAAGGTGAGCACACAAGATCTCCGACACCTTCACTTAGGCAAACCTCTAATCAAGTCCTTGCAATCGACTCTAGACAAATGATCAAAACCTATATGCCCAAGTCTACGATGCCACAAAACAAGGTCATGAGAAACAGAGGCTACCAGACATCTAGGACTGGAAATGTAAGAGATCTTGAAATTTGCACGTAAGATCTTCTCAAACTGGAGATCTCAAAAACAAGCTCACCTGAGGAATCTAGAACTCTGCACTCACCTCTCTTAAACCTCACTTCTAGACCCTCATCAAGCAGCTGAGAAACAGATAGAAGATTATACCTCAGCTTACTCACCAAAGCGACGTCTTTTAGCATGAACTTGTCGTTGACGCGCGGTGCCCTTTGCGACACACGGCCCAGAGAAGCATCCCCAAATGTAATCAATTCATTGCCGGATGCACGTGTGAGGGAGGAGAACCATCTAGAATCTCCGGTCATATGTCTAGAACACCCGGAGTCAACAAGCCACTTGTCCTCCTTCCTCGCACGACGGACCTAAAAGGCACAATCAGAAAACATCCGTGCCTCAGTACTGGGGTTAGTGATAAATGAACGAGGAATCCAGTACTGAGAAGCACGATGTCTGGGAGCAGCAGTAGTAATAGCTGAAACATGATCATGAACAAAATCATAAGAATGCACATGAGAACCACCTAGACCTCTCCAAACGATCTACCAAAAGATCGATACTCCCTGCCTAGGTGCTACCCTGTCTCTCCTCATGATGTCCTAATCCAACATGCGCCCTAGACCCACCAAAAGAGTCTACAAAGTTCTCTACAAATCTAGGCCTATGTGTGGTGCGATAAACAGGCTGCCTAGCTCTAGAGACTACATCTGGAGAAGGGACTCCTCTAATGGATCTTAGGACGCTCATCCTCTCTTTTCTCTCAAGTTTTGCTCTCCTAAGGTAACTCAACAAGATGGCCTTCTTTCTGCGTAAAGTGTAATGGTCTTCGACCTTTGAGGGTCTGCATGCATGAGTGAAAGCACCTTTCTTGCCGTAAAGAGTTTGAGCAAAACCGCCGGATTTGAAAACAACCCGGATGGCTTAGGAGGTTCTAGCTCAAACAAACCATTCTTCACAACTCTAGCAATCTTGGGTGGGTTTTTCTTGGAATGCTCTAGGGGTTGAAACCTAGACCACTATTTTTCACGCTCACCTTGGATTGATCAAGAATCATGTTGAGTTTCTTTTCCCACTTGAAAATTTCTCAAGAGTCACCTTGAGGTAATCATTCTCTTCATTAACTCCTCACATCTAGAACACTTGCTAGACTTGATTACCTCATTGCGCTTACTCTTAAGAAGGGCCACTTCCACTTTGAAGGCCTCACAAGACACACAAGAGGATTCCCTGAATCCTACTCAATCGCTTCCTTAAACTTGACTCTAAAAGCCTCTTGTATCGACTAACCATGGTTTCAACTTCAAAGATTCAAAACACAAGAGTTAGAATCAATAACCTTTTTAGAAGCAGTAAAAGACATGGATCTTTCAATTTTAGCCTTTTCTTCCAGGGTCTTGTTTAAGGCTTCAATTTCAATTGTAAGCTTGGGACAATTTTCACAAGATGCAACTCTAGAGTAAATCAATGTTTCTGTCATCTCTTGCATCTTAATCCTATTATCCTTACAATGAGAGCATGTGTGACTGGCATCAAACTTTTGCAATTCTTTTAAGGAGCTATCCAATTTTAGTTCTAGCAAAGCACAATTAGAGCAAGTTAAAGGGATAGCTTCCATGGCAGTCACATCAAGAGGAATGACATCTAAACAAGCAGATCTAGACTTGAAAGATTCTAGTTCATCGAGAGCATCTTTTAGTTGATTTGTGACAGAGGAATGAGCAGATTTCAAGCTTGTCAAATCGTTAAGCAAGCTAGTGCAGGAATCACAAATATCAGCAGGATTGATAGATTTAAGCCTAACAACTTCAAGATTCAAGTTATCAATCATAATGTCCTGCTTCCTAATCATTTTTACTTGCTTATGCAATTTCTGTTCAGCAAGCACCAAAGCCCTTTTCATATCAGCAATAGAAGGGCATACCTCGTCAGGATCACTAAAAGGATCCTCATCTTTGGAGGAATCATTGTCGTGGTTGTTCTTGGCCATGAAACACATGCCGTGAAGTCATGCGCCTTCTTCTTGCCACGAGAATCACTCGTCGTCCTCCGCTTCCGAGTCCACATCGCTCATATTCACATTCTCAAGAGCGGCAGGACCTACCGACAAACTTTCGATAGTTTGTCTTCTTGGGTTTTGCATCCTCTCCCGGGATGTCTTCGTGTCTCCTTCTCCTCCTTGCCCTTTAGCTTGGGGCACTGGAGCGAATGTGGTTTGGCTCACCACATTCAAGCACGTGATAGGTCCACTCCTCCTCCTATTTCTCACCTTGTTGTACGCTCTTGTGAATTTGGTGGAAAGGAGGGCTAAATCATCCTCGTGCAATTTCTCAAGTTGCTCATCACTCAAGGAATGTAAAGCAGATAATGAGAAGCCGATGAGCTACAATCAATAGAATCGGAAGAGCAACTCTTGGATTTGTCGACCACTAAAGCCATCGACTCTGTCTTGGGAAGACGCGAGATAAAGTCAATCTCATGCGTCTTCAACCTCGAGTAGAGCTTATCCATGGTAAGCTCACTCATGGTGATGTTGTCATTGATGGAAGTGATCTTCATTCCCTGACCTTCACATCAAGAGCACCCGAAGTGGCGTGCATTTTCGATTCAGAGAATACCAAGTCAACAAATAGCGGAGGTCATGAAGAATTTTAGAGAATCTCCCACACTCATCCAAAGACTCACGTGCCTTTGTTCGATCTTCGAGTAAACCTTTTGAGTGGTTCTGTCTCACTTCCTTGATCGCAGTGGACCCTTCGTGATAATCACAAAGTGTCCGCCAGATCTCGTGAGCAGACCGCAAGTGAGCAACACGCTCAAACTCAGATCGACTAAGGCCTTGGATCAAATAATTCATAGCCTTGTTGTTGGCCTCCACATCTGGAGTGATCGTATTGTCATCGGCTGGCACGACATAAGGGTTTTTCACCTTTAGCCAAATAGCGTGCCCTTGAGCCTCGATATACGCTTGCATACGAGCCTTCCAAAGATGCAAAGTCAACTCCTCAAAATGTGTGGCTTGGTTGAGTACTTGTCAGTCGCCATGGCTCCAAAGACCGGTTAAGATCTATAGAAGAGAGCTAACCGGCTCTGATACCACTTGTAGGACCGGAAAGGCGACTAGGGGGGGTGAATAGGCGCTTTCAAAACTTTCTCGCCTAAACCAAAACCAACACGTACTTTACTCCTTTAGCTATGACAGCTAAGAAGTTCAGTGAGCACGCAACGGAAGCCTTGTGTTGGATTTGATAAACCCCTCAAGCACACGACACAAAAGGAGAAAAGAACTCAAGGTTCTTCACTGGCTCGGGCGGTCTGACCGGCTACCACGGGCGGTCGGACCGACGGTCATCCAGCGGTCTGACCGGCAACTAACCAGCGGTCGGACCGGTGGACAGCGGTTCGACCCGCCAAACCAATGGTTCGAAACACAAGGCGGTCGAACCGCCGCTGAAAGGTCGATCGGACGGTAGAGTCCAGTACTGAAAACTCCACCCAAAACCAAAACGAAATTTGATCCAACTTTTGATTCAACCAATGAAACTTGACCAAATTTCTAGCACACCTCCCTAATGATATTAGAGACCTATTTCTAGCGACGATCCGTCAGATCCACTTCGCAGAATCGATCCCTCGAGATTTTATCAAAGAAGTGCTCAAACCCTAGAAAAGAGAAAAACTTGATTCACGACTTGCTTGTGAGGGATTGATGATCTAGATGACTCTAGGAGTAATCCCATACATCAAAGCAAGATAAAGAAGGCCAAAAGACCACGCATGAACCTTTGAATCAAGGAAGCACCAAAAACATCCAAAAGAGAGAAGAACACAAAGGGAGCAATTGATCTTTCAATTGAGCATCACAAGATGGTTCATTCACAATAGATGCTTACAAAGCCTCTCCACCAAGGAGGGCAAGAGCTCAACAAGGAGCACACTCCAAACCCTAGTTTTCCTCTCCTCTCCTCCAAACCCTAGAAAAAGGAAGAAGGGGGCTAAATGAATGCTTGCTTGGGTTTTCCACCTCTCCCCTTCCTATTTATACTAGAGAGCTAGGGTTTCCCTTTTTGGGTCTCTTACACATGGGACCCACACACACATAACACTTGAAGCAATCGCCTGCTTCACCACGTGTAGGTTGATCAGCGGTTCCCATCGACGCCAAGCCTCTCTTGTCCGAATCCCATCGGAACCTCCCAGAGACTCGCATCGATATCCGCACCGCCTGATCCAACCAGCTGTACCGAACCACCCGTTCGATCCATCTTGTCCATTCTGCACCATGCTTGAGTCACACGACCACCCGGTATCCCCGATCGCTCGACCTCGGCTCTCCAAGCGTAGTCCCGATCCACTCACCGCTGACGCCGCTGACACGCAAGCCACCCGCACAAAGAATAGACAAACAAACCGATTCCGGAACAAGTTCTTCACAACTTGACCCACGCCGGCCCGCAATGCAATATACATCAATAAAGCATTGAAGTTCATAGAAATACACACTCAAAGTCAACTCAATGCAACACTTGGCTTTCATTCAGGATCGCGGCCCGATCGCTTTTACGTGACCGGTCCGACCGATTTCATGCCGATCGGACCGCTCCCACACGGCGGTCGGACGGTCCAAATGACTTAGCCAAAATTCAAGCGAGAAATTCAAACCTTTCGAAATTTCAATCGAATAGAACTTTTGGGAGCTCCAAAATTATGGGACCACATCCAGAGACTCCTCACTTGCCTACACAACCTATTTTTGGCCCACCCAAAACCCAAATCTCAAAGTGGCGGTCGGACCGCCACCATGGCGTCGGATCGCTCCACGGGCGATCCGACCGCCCAAGACAACCGGTCGATCGCCAAAGGGCTCGACCTTTGGAGCAAACCCAAAACGCGAGAATTTGCAAACCAATAGCGCCATTGCCAATTGACTCATCATCCTGAGATCGTGCACATATCCTCACGATATCCACAGATTGAAATCGAACGGCTGGGCTAGATCGAGCGGATTGAAACGATCCCAGCGTTCGGCTGGTCGAAGACCGTTCGATGCCGATCCAACGGTGAGTCGACGGTGGTTTACAACGACTCCATCGTTCGGCTGGTCGAAGACCGTTCGATGCCGATCCAACGGCTCACGACCCTAGCGCCCGAACGACCGAGTTGGCACAGTTAGTGGACTGGACCGAGTCAAGTGGCTCGAGCCCGAGTCCGATTCGAACCTACAGAATAGTGCAAACCAGTTAGGGCTTGAATCCTAACATCTGATTTTCGAGGAATTATTTGAGGTAGCAAGCAAACTCCAAAATTTACGAAATTTTAACCAGAGCTTGCTGACAGCAGGAGGAACCTCTCATAAAATTTTCAGAGATTTTCATGCATTGAAACCTTCTCCAAAAATTCCAGAAGTGGAGAAATAGGGTTTGACCAAATTTGACTTGCCTCCAAAATTATCAAATAATTTCTAAAAATTCATGAGATAATTCAGAGGTGATGCCAAGCCTTCCAAGAACTCAGGGAAAAGATTTCCCAGGGTTTGGCGTGAGATCTATGCCAAGGAGGTTTTTGATTTTAGTCAGTTGAGGATTCTGATTGTGATTTCCATAATTCCTTAATCAAGAATTACAGAAATAATCAATGGCTTCAAGATGCAAGAAAAGTTTTAATTTCTTCGTATTTTCTTACATTTGAAACTCAAATCCATTCTTGGGATGTTACATGACCGCCGGCCTGAAGAACAGAACAGAAACAGCCCGATGACGAAGTTGCAAATAGATGAAACTTTTGATCTACAACTCCAAACTTGATCAAACTTGGAACACACCTTCTCTATGATATCAGGAACCTATTCCAATCGAAGATTATGATAATTCTTGAAAGAATAACGATCATTTTCCGTTTGATACGAGAAGGGTTCAAAACCGAGTTAAAACGAAAACTTGATCCAAAGTCTTGCTCGTGGGTGATTGATGATCAAGATGATTCTAGATAGGTTCCCACACGTCACAGCAAGCTAGATCACGTGAAGAATTCAATCAAAAACTCGCGGATCAAAGAAAGACTCAAAATCATCAAATATAGAGAAAGAACGCAAAGAGACAACACATGATCAAACTTTCTTTAGATTGATTTGATATGATATGGGCTTACAGCCACTCCATCAATGGAGGACAATGCTCAATCCAAGAGCACGAAAATCATATCAAAATCTCTAGAACCCTAGCCTCCACAAAAGATCTCCCTAAGAAAATTAGGGTTTCTAATATAAAAGAGACGAACCAAAAAGAGCGAGGGGGTGCAGCCACCACCCTCCTCTATTTATAGTGGAGGCTTAGACCTTCTAGAAGTTTGACTCTATTGGGCTCCCGTTAAGGACCAAAAACAAACGGGTCACATACGCACGTATTTTCATGCATTGTCTATAACACCTCTTGACCTAATTAGCTACACCTAGCGCCATCTTGCGCCTCGGATTAGCCAATAGGTCACCCTTGTCCATCTTACACCACGCTTGAGTACATTGACCTCACCCGGCATCGTCGATCGTTCTGGACCTCAGCTCTCCAAGCCTAGTCCCGATCATCCTCGCCGTTGACCGTCGTTGACCACCAAGCAACCTGCACAACAATAGACAAGTAAACCGAATTTGGGAACAAGTTCTTCATAACTTGACCCATGTTAGTCAAAACATGCATCATGCAACATATATGCCCTGAAACTCACGACTTTGACCTAACAACCGAACATCGCCGCCACGACGGGCGACCATCCAAGTGAAAACCGGTCATACCGCCCCTAGGGCCTGTCTTACCGCCCACCCTGGCCGGTCTGACCGCCACCTATTGGCCGGTCAGACCGCCAGTAATGACTTAGCCGAATTTTCTCTCTGGAAAACCGAAACCTACTGGAATTTTCAATCTAATAGAACTTTTGACTAGAGACTCCAAAAATTATGGGACCAAGTGCAATAGAATCTCCTCTCTTGCCTACACCCTCTATTTTTGGCCCAGCTCAATCCACACTTTCTGAAGTTGGCCGGTCCGACCGCCACTATGGCCGGTCCGACCGCCCTTGGACCGGTCTGACCGCCGCTTAGGCCGGTCATACCACTTGAAGCCTGACAACACTGTTTCTTTGCCGAAAACAAGCGAAACGACAAACCGTTAACTCCATTGCCAATTTTTACATCATCCTAAGATCTGGAGTATATCCCTATGATATCCACAGTTTTTAACAAGGTAGCAACTTTGTATCTATACTTTTCCGAACAATGAATAAATTTAGTTTTTCCCTAGAATATTTGTGTGTTGCTACATTATGTGCAATTTTTATTTTGTTTTTTTTCCAATCCTCCAATTTTGTCTTTTTTCCCCTCATCTTGTTTCCCATTTCCTTCTATTGGTTTTCCTTTTCCCTCAGATTTTCACTCCTCCCCCGATACTATTCTTTTTCTTCCTTTTTCCCCTCTTGTTTCCCCTTTCTCTTTATGTCGCCCTCCATAGCTCCACCTCCCCGTCTCTTTCTTCTCCGCCACGCACCCCCACCTCCCCCTCGTCGTCACCGCCCCTCCCCCACCTCATCCTCACCGTGTACCCACCTCCACGCTGCTACTCCTCCATAGTGTTCCCACCTCCTCCTCACCATCACCGCCCCACCCCCATGCCCCTCCTTCTCCTCCATGCAGATGTCCTCCTTCACCCCCACCTCCCTGAAGGGATACGGGTATGCTACACTAGCTAGCAATTCAAAAATTCTACCACGTAAACTAGAATACTATGCAAACAAGAGATCATAGATCGTTACCACTAGACGCGCAGTGCAGTAGAAGAAGAGTTGGACCAGTCGGATCCAACGTAGAGCACGTCGATGTAGTGGTTGTAGTTGATCGTCCAATGTCGTAGTCAATCGTCTCCTCCAGCAAACTATCACCTTCCTTGTGGAGGTTGTGGATCGTCCTCAAGCGCAACAACAACCGTAGTAGCGCCTCTAAGGTATCCATGCGTCCAAGGGTGGAACACCATGCACTAGTGTGCTAGCACCAACTCGCACGATAGGGCTCTCAAGAAGATGGCGGCTAGGGTTTTGGTAGAGCAACTCACGTTGTGTGTCTCTCTGCCTTGTTCTCCCAATAACCTCATACATCCTCTTATATAGGGTCCATGACGGATCCTATCCGAACATGATTGTTCCAACTCGTTAAGTGTGTGACCCGGTAGGTTCATGCGTAATCGGTTGTGACTCGGAAACACCTTTCCGACCACAAGTCGTTAGCAGTTCCTAGCAGAACATAACGATTCCCGAATACACATAAATTATATCGAACGAACCTTAATGCAATGTGATCTACGACCATGTCCTTATCACTTATGACCAACTCGTATCTCTATACGACCAGTTCATATTTAGTCATGACCAGTTCGTAACTACTTATGACTAGTTTACGATCACTTAGTAATTATGTTCGACTAATCTACGACCAGCTCGTATCTCCATACGACTAGTCCATATCTGTTCGAACTGAGCGACTTGCTCATGTATTCTCCCTTTGCCACACGATATATGGTTGAACTCTATGTGAGAAAATTTGTCACCTATGGACTGTTCAATACTTTCTCAATCAAATGTCAGATAACTTCATGTGGTCAACTCTTCGACCACTAGTGGCATGGCCATGCACTATCTTGTTATGTTAGGAGGGGCAAATTCCATATCCGACCAGTCACATTCCTTCGCATGTTTTATAGCATACCCGAAAGCTACCTTTGTAACTACCCAGTTACGGAGTAGTGTTTGCCAACTCCAAAGTGCACTATTACACATATAGGAAACCATGCTGATCTCAGGTCTAAGGATTATACATCATCATTACTTGAGATCAACTAATGACACATAAAATCATAACAATATCAACAGTACCTCAAGGTGAGTTAATCCAACACCATATTCTCTAACATGTGTTCACATTATTGATTCGACATCCTTATATCCATGAATAGTGAAACATGGTCATCAATCAATACATGTGCTGATCGATAAGTCACTAGTGTTTTGACTTGTGACATCCGACCAGGGATTCATTTAGAATGACATCATATAAGTTAAAGAGCTTCACCAATAAGTCACATACTTGTTAATCTTTATAACTGATAATTCATTCAAGGAACATAATAACATTTATTTAATAACTCGTAAACAAAGACGTGCTACAATCATCTCTATGATTGCCTCTAGGGCATATCCCCAACACTCCCCTCTCCACACGGCAGCGGCCACCTGATGCTACAATGGGTGTCCCGATCTTTCCCTAAGAAGGATAACTCGATTTTGGTGGAGATGACTCTCACGGTTCGGCTACCAATTGCGCACGACCAGTATGCCCGACAATCGTTGAACCAACTCCGAGATCGTTATCGACCTTGCTAGAAGCACGATCGACTTGACCACGAAGGTCTATTCCTGCATGTAATCGAAGAACACGCAAGAACAAGATAATAAGCAATCTAAAATTGCAAAAATGATTGAAATATTTAATAAAGTTGGGATTATATAGTGGTATTCTGGTTGGCATAATCGACACAGGCCAAAACACGAAGTTGCAATGAAGCTAACTTTTAACTAAACAAAGTCCAAGAAAACTAGAGGGGTGCGACCACCTTAAATAGCGGGGAGCCGTACATAGCTAACAAAATAGGGGATGGTAGTATTTATGGTACTATTCATGCATAAATAGTATCTCATAAACAGTATGGACCGCCTAGGGTGGCGCCTTCCCTTGGGCCCAAGCATTACAAGGTCCAATCTGCTCTAAATAGGTGATGCAGCACTTTTTTGGTGATTATGGTGACTATAAAAGGAATTTGAAGGTGAGGCTAGATCCGTTGGAAAGAAGACGAGATAAGATTTCCATCAAGTACTCGTGGAGCTCAAACGGACTCCGTATGTGAAAGTTATGCACGTTTGAAGTCAGTGATGTCTCCAGATGTCGAATTGGATTCCAAAATGTGTCCAGTTCGAACTCTTGGTTAGCTTGGACAAAAAGTGATGTGATGATGCACAAATACCCATTCCCTTGCTTAATGCAGCCCCTAGAGCTCTGTAGCATGAACGCGTCGTCGTCTTCACCTTCGGTGTGCACCCGGATCCAGACCTTCACACTCTCAATGCTCTAGTGAGCTTGAACCTCACCCAACCGCATCATAATGCATTCCATACTCCACTAATGCTTCTCCCCCATTTGATGTTGATCCATGCACAGGGAATCCCCCGAATCTCACTTCTTCTTCACTTCTGGCTGCCACAACCCCTTTTGTTGTTCACCGCCACCTCGGTGAGTCCCTAGCTAATTCCTTCTACCATCACCATCCTTACCATGTCTGTGAGCTTATGTGTGGCTCCATTTCAGCAATCCTTCACTGAGAAGCCGTGTCGCCTTAAAGCTACCATCGTTGCCATCGTTGTTGCTCCAAACTCTTCGGCCACCCCCCGACGCCATCAACGCCCTTGGTGAGCTTCTAGTGGTCCTCTAGAGCTATTGTGCGTATTAGATTGGACCATTAGCTAGCGTAGCATATAGTTCATTGTACCGATCATGGCGTCGCCACTCTGGTGACCATTGGTCTTCGTGTCACCACCGGTAGCATCGTAGTAGCCTCTGGAGCCAATGTTCACCATCTTTTACCGCGAATATGCTCCATTTGCAAAAGCCACCGCAGACCCGAGAGCCTCCTCCGCTTCTCGCCAGTGTAGCATAGCCTCCGTCCATCTCTCCGTCCACCACCGCCACCAGGTAGGATCGCGGTCGATCATGGAGTCCATTTTTCCCATTCCCGAGCCAAGCCGCTGTGTCGTGAGCTCACCGAGCTAGTGCAGTGCGATGCACTGTGCACTCCTTCTCTCACTCTCTCTCTAACATGTGGGCCTACATGATTAGGAGTTGATTAGCACCAAATGACAGAGGTTAAAGTTACTAACTCATTAACATGTGGGATCGGCTGAAAAGATAATAAAAAATATAATTTAAAACATGTTCAGTAAATGAGTCACTGACATGTGGGACCCACGTACTATTTTCGGTTTTAAAACACGTTTTAAAACTAAGAGGCTGGCAAGTGGACCTCACATGTCAGAGGATTAAAATCAAATTAGGTTTAAATCAGTTAGTTAAAATTTAAAGAGTCTATGACATGTAGTGTTGTCCCTGTTTTCATAAATAAAATAAAAAACCCAAGAGAGTAACATATAGGGCCCACATGTAAGTAAATGATTTTCAAAAAAAATGTAAAAATAGAAAAACCTATTTCAGTATAACGTAAATGCACTTTCTTATTGGAAAGCGTAAATTTCAGAAAATACGTTTTCGACGTCACCCTTTTTTTTCTTTCAGGATTTTTCAAACTAAGCAAAATTTAAATGTTAATAATTTTTTGCATATGAACTCCAAACTGGATGATCATTTTTTTTCTAAATTCATCTAAAATAATTATCTACCTTAATATCCAAAAATATTTGGATTTTGTTGTTGTGAAAATTATTTTACTATTTGTGATTTGTTTTCAGCTCTTTCGAATAAACGTCGAAAACGCGAACGAAGTCCTCGGCAACCCACCATCCTCATAGTCAGAGATACCATAGCAAGGAAAGCACCTACTTTGACCATGTTGATCTCATTATTTCAATTATTGTATTTTATTTTGTAAAATATATTATGCATGCGTATATGTTTGGCTAAAATTACTATATTTTGGGATAACGGTAGTTAAATTCCTATTGAATGCATGATTCCTCCTTGTTAAGTTCATATCCTTGCTGTTGTAACCTTTAGGATATGGTTTGGACAATAGATGATGTCAATTTGGGTATTTCTGTTAGGAATGTCAAATAGATGCTTAGCCGGGCACTAGTTTCGTTAAAATTGAATAATTTATGAAAATGTGAGTATGGATTTGGAAGAATTTGAATGTGGTCTAGAGGGGTTACCTCTGTTAATTTGTATAAAAATAAAAATAAAAAACCTAGTTTGTTACGCGGGCAAGTTATATTATGAACTGAGAAGTGTGAGAGGTGTATCTCACAAGTAGATAGGGGGAGTTCCTCGCCCAGGTCAATTAAGAACGAACATCGGTGCCACTAATCTAAGTCTAAGTGTACAACCATATGTGCTGATTTTTGACAGCCTTAGCTAATTAAGTCATTTAGGACTAGCCTTACATGTTGGTAGGCCGCAGTAGTACGAGCATGTCTGAGTAGGTTTGCTCGAAGGGGCTCTCTTCACCGAGGCGTTGGGATCAAAGCCTTCTGATACAACGGTGAATGTCTCATTGAGACGGGGGTACTCGGGTGAAGTGAGGGTGTTCATTTGCCATCCTATTGCAATGTTAGCACTAGGTGATATAAAGGCTTCGTTATGAACTCTAGACTGCATACTAGCAAGTTGTGTGTGGTGGTATCGACGAATACAGAATAAACTAGAGACCTCATATAGTGTGGATAAAGTTGTACACCTCTGTAGAGTGTAAATTTATTTAAATAGCCGTACTTGCAGTCATGAGAATGCTTAGTGCAATCACATCGGGTATAGTTTTGATTTTTGCAAAAAAAAATGGTTTATTGGAAAATATTGTGATGGTTGGTATGTGTGAGTGCCATGTCTGTGGCTGAGAGTGAAATCTTGATCACAGACCGAGGGGAGTTGTGATTTTACTATTATTGGGTTACATACTTGTTATTTCGATATCGGTCAACTGCTCTTTAAAATTTTTATTGCAAATTATTATATGTCGATATTGCAAATAAAACTTGCTTAATGATGAAAATAACTTGTAGATTAGAGTTTCATCCTTTGTTAGCCTTGTATTTATAATTATATTGTGATACACTATAAGTCTTGCTAAGTACAAAATATACTCAATCTTACTTAAATTGTTCATCACAGTATGAGAATGAATCTATGTCGGACAACGTGTTCTTTGCACCGGGTACCTGAGAGTTTGGTGACAAGTCTTGCTAGGCCTTGTCCTTGTCGAATGTCTCAGGGGATGGGTGGGCACACTGCTGAGCATTTTGAGTGTATTTGTTATGCTTTCGTGTTTAATTTGCTATTTATGTTTAAATTTGGCCGGTTGGCCGTATAATATATAATTGTCATATGTAAATGTTTAAGTTTATTGTCCTATATTTGTTTCATGTTGTATGTATAATGTATGGATGCGATTATCAATGTTGTAGATGTATGTACTAGCCACTGATCATGAGACTAGTCCGATACCGTTTCAGGTATCCGACGCCCAGGATCCACAACACAAATCCAATACGATCAAATATTACAATTTTAAGAACACGCATGCAGCATGAAATCATCAAACATCATTCAGAAATATCACCGCTCCGGTTGATCTGCCAACATCTTCAGCTAGGGGCCTAGGGCATGCACGTATACAGCGAATTAAAGGCAGAGCAAAAAAGCTAGGGGAGCATTCAATTGCTGCGGCGAGATGGATGCATAGCCTTTCCCCACTTCACTTGATTGATTACACTTAAATCCGGCGGTGAGGCCGTTCGATCACTGCCGCCCTCCGGCCTTCCTCTTTAATTGCTACCAAGACGGTGGTCGCCCCTTCGCTGCGGGGCCGACCGGCCGGCGATCGGATTACTAATTAACTCCGGTTCTCTCCGGCGATGTGCGTATGCATGCACTAATCATATACCCCTTCTATCCAAAAATATGATTAATTTTTTAATGTTCTTGTCTATAAATATAGGGCTTATTTAATATATTACAATGCAAAATAAGTATGTTGTTGTCTCTGTACCGCTAATAAATATCTAGTTTTACTTTGTATTCCGTACATGCATGTAGTAGATATACAGTATTTAGAGATAATAATTAGTGGTGGTCTAGTTAATTTCAATGCCTCTTTTGTTTATAGTATTGTACAAACCCTAGTCTGCCATTTTCAAGTCCATCTATTTGGCTCGCCGACCTTTAATTGACTTTGTATGGTCCGCTGACTGATGGGGTTGACTTTTGTCAACTGCCGGCGTGGAGTGCTTTGTGCACAGGGGCGGACCCACCGTTACGGCGAACCACCCCCTCCCCTGGGCGCCAGCCGTTGTCTGAGAAGACGAGACGCGGGCGTGCTTGCGTAGGCTCCACTGGGCCTCTTGAATGAAGATGTGGGGCCAACCGGGAAGGTAGCCTGAGGCCCAATTTGGTAAGACCACGAGGCACTGACGGTGTGAGGTGTGCGTGCGTGAGCCGTAGCCAAATCGAGCGACCTGCACGTAGATTCTAGCGAGAGAAGGAGGGCAGCAGCGCGGCACATTCGAGTCGGTGACCGGCGAGTGCATGGTGACACGCTGCCGGCAACCGTCCAGTGGGCAGTGGCACATCGAGATGGACGCAAACACTAACGGTAAGTGATTAAATGTTCCCCTCGTATCTCCGTACACCACATCAAATTGATTATTCGAGCATGGATGGTTCTTTCGTAGGAATTTCTTGAGTGGGATTTTATCACCCTTGAATTGTCAAGTAGTTTGTAGTTAATGGAAATATTATATATTGTACTTATGGATTTCCCTTTCCTTGATTTATTCTTTTAGAATTTCTACTAAGCAATCATCCTAAATCATGAGTATAAGTTCATAAGAACCTTGAAAAGATGTACATAGAGTAATATGAGTACTTAATGCGTCTGGGTCTCTAGGATGTTTATAGTGCTTCAATTCTTGTAATCTTCGAGTACCTCGAGTACTCGTATCTGAGCGGCCAGTGGTCTGACAGGCCTATGCACAGCGGTAAGATCGGTTTTTCAGAGTGGCCTCGAGTTGTTTTTTCTGAAAACATAAAAATTAAGATCGTGGATGATCTGGTTCGTGTTTATTGATAGATAAGGATGTGATATGCGTGTGTGAACTGATATTGGTCAAGTTGGAGAACTTGTGCCGAGAAAAAGTTTTGTTCTTTAGTCTTTGCATGTGCAGGTTGGGCATGGAGACAGCCATGGTCGATGACGAGGAGGACCGGGACTAGGATGGGGAAATCAAAGGTTCAGACGGTCGAGGATGTCACTAGGTGGTCGGGCTTACGCTGGGGCACGTGGAGATCAAAAGTGAATGCATGATGCATGGAGAAACTACGGGAGGTACAGTCCTGAAGGCTTCGACGCATGAGGACTTATGGAAGGTGCTCATAACTAGAAAGTTTAGAGATTTAGGAAAAACAACGTTTGGAGAGGTTTCGGGTCCCTTATTTTTCGGAAATAGATATGATTTTGTGTTAGGATTATGAGGACACAGTTTAGGACTCTAGCATATAAAATCCAACATTTAATAATTTCGTATCCCTCACGTTTTCTCTACTACTTAAAACAAGGAATTGGTGGCAGTACGTCCCCCCTCATACGATGTGAGTCATTAGATCTATCTTAAGTCCAAAGATTCCATCGATCTTTCCAAAAACGGGTTACCGGCCGATCACTTGCATTGTAGGCTGAGCACGACGACGGTTGACGAGATATGATTTTTTAAATCCGTAGCAAAGCACCGGCATTAGACTAGTAATTAATGTAATTTTAGAAGGAAAAAAACAAATGTTGATCTTTTGAATCAAAGAAGTTGAATTTTAAATTTTAAAACTTAAAATTACGATAAAATTAAATTCAAAAAATTAAAATAAATGTAACCTTCGATCTTTAAATTTTCAAATCACGTAATTTAAATTTGTGAACTTGTTAGTTAGAGTTGTGAAATACTTAAACTATTATAAAGACTATTTTGTAGTTTCCTTCGAACCAAACCAAACTTAATCAGATTAAGAGGAATATTAGACTGCAGCGAACCAGAGGTTATGCATAGCAGTAATTGAGTCGTAGTTAGTTTGGGCGAAAATGTGAAGTGGGTTTCCGGCCTAGATCCGAAATCTGTATGGCAGATGATGTCCGGGCGATAGCAAAGGGCCGGTCCACGACACAATCTCTCTCGGCCCAAGGCATATATAGATTGCCAGTGGGGAGGAAGCGGGCCGGCTCACGTCTCAGACAGCAGTCCAAGCCCGCGCGGAACGGATCAAGGCGCCCTAGGTGTTAGGCGTCACCTCACCGCCCAACTAGCGTCTAGCGATTTTTAAAATTTTAAATAAAATTATAAAAATAGGCTTCTATCACTGCTTAAAAAAGCAACATGCCCTTGTCACCATTTGGATTGGCAGCGGGGTGCACGTAGCGGATGGCAGTGGTCGTATCGCCATTTGAATTGGCGGCACGTGGTTGTCGCCAAACTAAATGGTGATAGGGCTCCTGTGGCCAATTGAACTAGTGACAGCTACGTATCACCAAACCAATTGGCGATCGAAACTGAAACTAAAAATTAAAATAAATTTATATTTATTTTTTGACAGAATGTAGTTTCAAATTTTACAAGATTTTACTAAGCTATTTAGTAATATCATATAGTGCTTAAAGAAGCTGGAGTTTGTTAACTGCGTGGATAAACCCCTTATTGGTTAATTGCATTCGTGCTATTGTTGAGTGTAGTGTTCGCACAACCGCTTATTTTTGAAAAGGAGATCGAATTATCACATAGAGAATAATATGTGATATTATTGGTTAATATGATATTTCAACTCCAACAATAAGACTTTGTAATGTTGGTGCAAATTACATGACACGCAAGGTTTGGTTACGTGCATTTGTTTGTCCCGCTACTCATACGGTAGAATCGACAACATGCACAAATCATAAACATGATCTACACGTAGGATACATATGCCTCTTTTGAAATCGAAAAAACTGGTGGATCGGAAAGAAGTCAGTCTTGAGGGCCCATCGATGCACTTTCCTTGTCTCCTGCAGACCTGCAGGCGCGGTCTATCCCGAAAGCAGCCCTGTACTGGGCTTCCAGGACCTCTCGGAAGTATCCACCCACTTAGCAAGGGCATCGGGGACCATGGTTGCCTTTCCATTGTGTGTCGTGCACTCGGCCCCGGCGTCCTCAGCGAGCTGACTTTTGGTCTTACACCACCACCCTGGTTCCTTAGGTATCATCGCTGTTTTTTCTTTGTATTTCCCGCCCTCGGCCGAGTGAGATTTCCAGCAGGTGAAGTACCCCTGTTGGATGAATGCCCCAGCGTACTTGTCCAAGTCACCGATCCATTGAAAGAAATAGCAACACTTCGACGGCTACCATTATGCATAAATAAAGTTGGCGATATGTGAAATACAACATGCAATGTGAAAAATTGATGTGTGTGAGATATTCTCTGACGCGGATATCCCCGCACATGTAGTACGCCCGAGCAACGATCTTTGGGTGTATTGACTGAATGATATGTGTCTTGTCACCGCAGTCGCATTGTAAGGGTGAAAACTCCAGTGGTACAAGTGCATCTTACATGGAACGATCCAGGTAGGTTCCCTTCATCTCGGCAAGCCACTTCTGCTTCCGCATCATCTCCCCATAGTATGGAATCTCCAAGCCCAATGTACTTATCTCCTCTACCTCTTTTCCCCCTCATTTGTCCCTTTTGTGTGAATTTAGTTCGAGTGGAGTGTTGTTGTGGTGGTGGAGTATACTTTGGTTTTATAAGATGATAGGATGTAGCGATGAGAGGGTAAATTATGGCGAATGATGATACGCTCACGTCCGTGAGGGAATCTTTCTGAATAAGAAAGCTCTAGTGAGTGATGTCTAATCACTGAGAAAAGCTGGTGGGGATTATCATTTTGGTCTGATAGGGTGTGCGCTTGTTAGGTTGATGGTCATCTATTTTGAAATCAACCCCCTTGAGACCCTCCAGAACAATCCCTTATCTGTAGTAACTTTTGAAACTGACTGTGTCCGGCATCCCTGCCTAACCATTTCGACATATGTTGTTAAATGCCACACATTCAATCCTATAGGGTCATTTCTCTCATTATCTTATATCGGCATTTATTTATGTAATTGTAATAAAAATGGCTACGTACCAGCAGGGCCGTTCCTAAAATTTTGTTAGATCAACTGCTAGCCTTGATAAAATAGACCACAATAAAATTAACTAGCCGATTTTATTACAGTTATAGGAATGACCTACTTGTCGCAACAAAAATAACTACATATGGAGCACGCAAAAAAATCTTCTGCGACGTACTACAAAAAACTAAACTAGGTATTACAAGATAAAAATATATCTATATGATTAACCACATATCTAAAACTAAACTATAAACACAAAATAGATGATGAACCACGGATGTCCTGATTTGGCTCGTTCTTTCGATGAGAAGATAAATTCGGTAGTAGCCGTTCAACTCTCACAATCCTGGCTACGAACTCGCAAGATTCGAAACCACACAATCGCTGAACTGCTCGATAAATCGTTATCAACCATGCACGAATACCCAGATTACCTGATCACGAAGATCAATTCCTGCATATACCGAAGAAGCACGCAAGAACGAGATAAAATGCAACCTGAAATTGCAAATAGGAATTGAAATTATATTGATAAGTGGGGTCCCGAAGACAATGTTTTTGTTGATCTTGCTGAACAAGAGGACAAAATATAAAGTAGCAAAGCTAAACTTTAATCAATAAAACCTGCCAAACCCTAAGAGTGGCGGCCACTATATAAAGGAGAAAGAGAGGGGCGGTAGTCGTGTGTACTGTTCATGTGTGAACAGTACTATATGAACAGTACCAAACCCTAGGTGTCCAGCCCGAATTAAAAGGCCCATAGCCCATTAGCATAGGTGGCGCAGCACTAAGTTCCTTTACTCAAACATCGCTAAGTGTTAGCCTAAACAACTTGATATATAGTCTTCATGCTAGATTCTGCTAAGCCTCAGTATAGAAATATTCATTCCTCATATGATCATCTCCATGCTTGGTGCTGCCATCATTTCCATTTAGCTTGCCTCCCGATCCTTGATTCCTAAGTAAAATAATATCACGTGCTTTAGACAGCATCATAGAGTTCATAAAATATGGATGCACTCCGAGTAACGAAGTCACCTAATAATTTAGTTGGCAAGAACGTGCTCTAGTAATTGGTCCTTGCACATCAGAAGCAGTATGGATGGTTGTATCAGTGGAAGGGATGTCATCATCATCCTACCCTTCTTGAATTAGAGTCGTCCTCGACTCAAGGTCATCTTCTGCTCTCAAGTATGGCTTCAAATCTGCAATGTTAAATGTGAGACTAACCCCAAAATCTACCAGAAGATCAAGCTTATATGCATTATCATTAATCTTTTCTAACACTTTAAAAGGACCATCAGTTCTAGGCATCAATTTTGACTTTTCAAGTCAGGAAACCTATCTTTGCGCAAATGCAACCAAATAAGATCTCTATGTTCGAATGTTATTTCTTTTCTACTCTGACTGCCCGCAAGTTTATGTTGTGTATTCATTCACTCTATATTCTTTTTAGTTGTCTTACGCATCTTCAGAATCAATGCAGCACATTGTGTAGCATCAATGTTTACCTTTTCCAAAGATGGTAGAGATAATAAATCAATAGGAGCGCGAGGAATAAATCCATAAACTACCTGAAAAGGGCACATCTTTGTGCTTGAATGATGCGAATAGTTGTAAGCAAACTCCACATGAGGTAAGCATTCTTCCTACATCTTCAAGTTCTTCAAAACAGTCCTCAACATAGTGGACAATATCCGGTTGACAATTTCAATTAGTTCATCTGTTTGGGGATGACATGTAATAGAAAACATCAACTTTGTTCCTAATTTAGCCCATAGTGTCCTCCAAAAGTGACTAAAAAACTTTGTATCACGATCAGACACAATTGTATTGGGCACTCCATGTAGTCGAACAATTTTTCTAAAAAATAATTCAGCAACATTTGTAGCATCATCGCTCTTATGACAAGGTATGAAATGCGTCATCTTCGAAAATCTATCCACAACAACAAAAATATTATCCCTCCCCCACTTTATTCTAGGCAGTCCTAAAACAAAATCCATAGAAATATCTTCCCAAGATACGCTAGGAACAGGAAGAGGCATATATAAACTATGTGGATTAAGACGTGACTTAGCTTTGTGGCATGTAGTGTAGCGAGACACATAGCGCTCAACGTCGCGCCTCAACTTAGGCCAATAGAAGTGATTGGTCAAAACATCCTCCGTCTTCTTGACACCAAAATGTCACATAAGTCCTCCATGCGCCTCTTGTAACAACAAAAGACGAACGAAGCTAGCTGGAATGCATAGCTTGTTAGCACGAAATAAAAATCCATCATTCACAACAAATTTATTCCAGCTTTTGCCTTCCTTACAATTATGATAGATATATTTAAAATCATCATTATGCACATATTGTTGATGCTTTATTTCGTCGTTATACATTGTTATCTCAACTTCGTAAGCTCATTCATCTGTACAACAATGATAATGTTATCTCAACTTTGTCAAAGATTTCATTACGAAGAAAGCAATAACATATGGAAACGATTCAATGAACTCAACTCATTTAGCATGTCTACGGTTCAGATTTGATTGACTATGAATGTGCTTTAATGATTCATGATCAGAATGTATAACAGATTCTTTGAACCATAAATAATGTTGTCATGTCTCTAATGTCCGAACTGAAGCATATAATTCCTAATCATAAGTAGAATAATTCAGACTAGGCCCACTTAATTTTTCACTAAAATATACAACAGATTTACCTTCTTGAATAAGTACACCTCCAAGTCCAATTCCACTAGCATCACATTTAAGCTCAAAAGTCTTACCAAAATTAAGAAGTTGGAGAAGTGGTGCATGTGTAAGCTTATCTTTCAAAATCTGAAACGATTGTTCTTGTTTAGAGCCATAGATAAAAGGAATACCTTTCTTCGTAAGCTCATTCATCTGTACAACAATGGTGCTGAAATCTTTGACAAAGCGTCGATAAAATCCAGCAAGTCTGAGATACTCCACACTTATGTGACTGTGTTAGGAGTCGGCCAACTCTGTACAACTTCAATCTTGGCTTGATCAACCTCAATACCCTATGGAGTAACAACATAGCCAAGAAACGATACTCGATCGGTGCAAAAGGCGCACTTCTCAACGTTGCCAAACAAACGTGCACCACGTAGAGCATTAAAAATAGTACACAAGTGTTCAAGATGTTTCTCTAATGTTTTTTATAGATCAATATGTCATCAAAATATACCACCATAAATTGTCCTATGAAAGAACGCAAAACTTTATTCATTAATTTCATGAAAATACTAGGTGCATTAGTTAATCCAAAAGGCATGACCAACCACTCATATAATCCAAACTTAGTTTTGAATGTTGTTTTCCATTCATCGCCTAACTGCATGCGAATTTAGTGATACCCACTACGCAAATCAACTTTATAAAACGCAATAGAGCCAGTTAATTCATCAAGAATATCATCTAGCCTAGGAATATAATGACGATATCGAATAGTAATATTATGGATAGCTCTACAGTCAACACACATACGCTATTATCCATCTTTCTTAAGTACCAAAATCACAGGGACATCACAAGGATTGTGTCTTTCGCGTATGTACCGTTTGTCAAGCAAGTCTTGCACTTGACGTTGAATTTCCTTAGTCTCTTCGAGATTAGTTCTATATGTCGTACGGTTGGGAAGCGAGGCTCCTAGAATTAAATCAATTTGATGCTCAATCCCCTTAATTGGAGGCAGCCCTGGGGGTATGTCACTTAGAAACATATCAGCAAACAACTGTAAAATGTTAGCAACAGCAAGAGACAAAGAATGAGGCATATCATGAAAGGAAAACAAGACTTCTTTGCACACCAAAGCATAGCAATCAGATTTGCTATCTTCCATATCACAAATATCAGATTTAGTAGCAATGAAAACATAACCTTTCAATTTAATTTCACCTTTTCTAGCACTAGATTCTTTCTTCTTCGGGTGCACAAGTTCTTTAGCTACAATTTGATTTTGACTTTTGCTACTCTCCCTTTCTCTATTAGCTCTCTCTAATTCATCCTTTAAAATAGATTCATGAGACATATGCAGCAAAGTGATTTCCTTTCATTAAACATGAGAGTATACTTATTAGTTCTACCATGATACATTGTATCTCTATCATATTGTCAATGCCTACCTAATAACAAAGAACATGCTTGCATAGGTACTACATCGCAATCAGCATAATTATGATAAGAACCAATAGGAAAATGCACTCTCACAATGCGAGTTACCTTCAACTTGCCCCAATTGTTGAACCATTGAATGTAATATGGGCGAGGGTGCTTTTGTGTGGTCAATGCAAGCTTCTCAACCATGCCCATGCTCACCAAATTTTTGCAACTTCCTCCATCAATGATCACTCGACATGAACGCTCTTTGATGACAAGCTTTGTTTGGAACAGATTGTGGTGTTGATTCTGTCAGCACGCTCTATTTGTGCACTAAGTACACGCTTCACTATAAGGCTTAAATACATATCTGAAATTTTAGCACCATATTTGTGGATTTCATGGGGATATGTTCCAGATCTTAGGATTATGTGACAATTGGCAATGGCGTTTACGGTTTGTAGTTTCACGTGTTTTCGACAAAGCTACAGGTATTCTGGACAGGGGCGGTCCGACCGGTCCTTGCACGGCGGTCCGACCGGTCCCAAATCGGTCGGACCGGCCATGTGGGGCGGTCGGACCGGCGGTGACCTAAAAGTGTTCAAAATGAGCTGGGCCAAAAATAGGTGTTGTAGGCAAGTGAGGGGATCCCAATGCACTTGGTCTCATAATTTTTGGAGTCTCCAGTAAGAAGTTCTATTCGTTTTTAATTTCCAGAAGGTTTCGGAATTTGGGAGTTTGAATTTAGGCTAAGTCCCAAGGGGCGGTCCGACCGGCTCACAGGGAGCGGTCCGACCGCCAGAAGCGGTCCGACCGGCTCACTGGAGCGGTCAGACCGGTTTCTACTTGAACGTCGGCCAACTTCGTGGCGATGTTGATTTGTTAGGTCAAAGTCATTGGTTTCATGGCATATGTTTTGCATGATGCATGTTTTGACTAACATGGGTCAAGTTGTGAAGAACTTGTTCCCGAATACGTGTTTTCTTGTCCGTGGTTGTGCAGTAGCTTGGTGGTCAACGACGGTCAACGGCGAGGAGAATCGGGACTAGACTTGAAGAGTTGAGGTCCAGAACGATCGACGATGCCGGGTGAGGTCAACGACTCAAGCGTGACACAAGATGGACAATGGTGACCTATTGGCAAATCCATGACGCATGGTGAAGCGGTTTAGGTCAAAGTTAAAGACGACGCCGCGAAGCGTGCGTGTGTGACCCGCTTGTTGGTGGGCCTTAACGGAGCCCAATTAAGTCAAACCCTAGGAGTTTTAGGCCTCCACTATAAATAGGAGGAGATGGTGGCTGCACTCTCTCTCGCTTTTTATGTTTCAAAACCCTAATTGTCTTTAGGGAGTTGAGGTGGAGGCTAGGGCTCTTGATGGTTTGTGGTGAATTTCGTGATCCTTGATTGTCTCTCGATCCATGATGGTGTGGATGTAATCCACTTCAATCACAAAATCAATCTATGCAAGGTTTGCTTGAGATAAGTCTCTTTTCGTTCTTGCTTTCAATTTGGTGATTTTAGGGCTTTCTTTGATCCGCGAGTTTGTGATTGATTCTTTCACGTGAATTAGCTTGCTGTGATATGTGTGAATCTATCTAGCATCATCTTGATCATCAATCTCTCACGAACAAGCTTTAGGATCAAGTTTTCGTTCTTGCCCGGTTTTAGACCTTCGTTAATCAATTGACAATTGCTCAAGATCGCTCCAAGAATTATCATAATATTCGATTGGAATAGGTCCTCAATAGCATATAGAAGGTGTGTGCAAAGTTTCATAAAGATTGGAGTTGAGAATCAAAAGTTTCACCTAATTGCAACTTCGTCATCGGCCGATTTTATTGTTGCGATCGGTTCGAGTCGGCCGGTCGGATCGCCCGTCATCACCGGGCCGATCGATTTTGAGCGGTCCGACCGCCAAGATAACGCCGGTCGATCGCAAAGCAATCGGTCCGACGGTTGAGTATAACATCGACCGCCTTGCGTCTTTGTGAGTCTTGGTAATCTTAGTTGATTTTGTTATATTGCTTAGGGTTTAATTGATTCAATACTAGTCTTCCACAGATGGTATATTGATCTTCATAGCTTTCTAATAGCTACGGAGTTAAATTGTATTGAGTTCATAATTTGTGAAAAAGTGAGCGTGCTCCTATTCACCCCCTCTAGTCGCCTTTTCGGTCCAACAAGTGGTATCGAGCCCTGTTAGTTCAATCTTGATCTTAACCGTCACTTGAACTTTGGCGATGGATAAGTTTTCTACTAAACCGTATATCTTCGATGGGCACGACTATGCCTATTGGAAGAATCGATGCGCGTCTTTCTTGAGAGCGAGGACAAGCTATTTGGGATGTTGTTAGAGCCCATTGGTTATTCTGAAATTGCTACACCGCTTCGCAATTCTTTTGGCTAACAACAATAAGGCTAAGAATCTTTTATATGGTGCACTTGGTAGACAAGAATATGATCGAATTTGTAATCTTTCAATCACAAGATGAAATTTGGAACACTCTCGAAACATATCATGAGGGTTCGTCCCAAATCAAAAAGGTGCGCCAAACTGTTTACAAGCGTGAATACAATAAATTCGAGATGCGTCCCGAGAGAGCATCGATGACATTTTCATCGCTTTAATAAAGTAATTAATCAAATGAAAGTGTTGATATTGAATATTCTCAATCTGAAAATGACACCCATCTCTTGGCTGCAATCAACACCAAGGAGTGGGAGATGAAAGCTCCGCTATAGAGGAAAATGTTGATATTTCAAGTCTTACTTTAGAATTGCTTTATAGTAAACTCAAGACTCATGAAATTAAAAGAGTTGATCATCCCAAGAAAGATAATTTAGCTTTGGTAGCGCATCCTCTCAAAAGGCTTTTGATGACTCTTTTGAATCTTCTTCGGATTTTCATTTGCTTGTTTATCCGCTATTCATGAAGAGGAGCTTGAAAGTATTCTCAAACAGAGTTAGCTCTTCTAGCTAAAAAATTCACACGGCCTATAATAATGTGAGAAACAAAAGAGAGGTGGTCCGGTGACATGCTATGAATGTGGTGAGCTAAATCATATCCGCAAATTGCCCCAAGTCGAAAGGTAAGAGCAATCATAAGGAAGGAAAGCCACTTGGAAGAAGCCTCCTTTCAACAAATCAAGGTATGAGGCTAATAAGCTTGTGAAGGTCGCTCACCGGTCCTTGCCGCTTTTGAGGATCAATCCTTGAGCGATGTGGATACCGGGAGTGAGGAGGACAAGGAGGAGGAGATCCTCAAGGCAAAAGAAAGGAAGGCCAAAGACTTCACGGCATGTGCTTCATGGTCGACAAGCGACATTGATGATGATGAGGTATCTTTTTCTTATGATGAGCTTTTGCTAAATATGATTCTATAGTTGAGCAATTGCTTAGTCAAGATGAAGCGCTAGAATTTGTTATGACAAAAATAAGAAATTAGAGTCAAAGATTAACAAACTGAAAGTAGAGCTTAAAATGCTAAGACTCTTGAACTCGATGAATGTTTATCTTGTCATGCTATGCACTCGAAATTACTAAGTTACAAACCGCTCATAATATTTCAGACAACAACTTGAGAATGCTAGATCTGAACTAAATGAAATTAAAAGTGCTCCTTGTGAAAAATGTTTAGAATCTAGTAAATTGATTGCTTTTGATGTATTTGATTCTAGCCCTTGCACTTCATGTTTAGAAAAGGAACGTGAAATCAAAGATATCTTAGAAGCTGCTAGAGTCAAATATGCTAAGCTTAAGGACAATATTGAAAATACTACTTGTGCTTCTTGTTCCAATCTTAAGCTTGAAATTGCTTTGTATAAGGAAAAATCTATGAATAAAACTTGTGATGCTTGTGTTAACTTGAGAAAAGAAAATGCTTACCTTCATGATACATTAGAGAAATTTTCTAAAGGTAAGAAACAATTAAACATGATTCTTGACAAATCTAAAACTCCTTATAAGAAGCAAGGTTTAGGATTCAATTCTTTTCAAGACAACTCAAACCCAAAAGTCATTCAAGTCTTGGAAAAGGTTTAATTGAATTCAAAACCCAACTCGCAAAAACATCTTTTAAATCTGCAGCTTTGCCCAACCTTGTATTAATTCAAATGGTGCTTCTTCTAGTGGTACCAAGTACCATTGCACTTATTGCAAAAGGGTGGACATTTGATTGAATTACATGGCGAGGTTGAAAATGATAGGAAAAATTTTGATAGAATTTCATTCATGCAACCTAGAGCTTCTATGAGACATGGTAACATTGAAAAGAATAAACACGGATTAGGATTTTCTCTCATGCAAATCATTATGTTCCTAAATATCCTAATTCTAATGTTTATCGACTAGCGGTCCGATCATGGTGGTCATCCGGTCCGACTGTTTTGGTCGCCGGTTCGACCGCCAAATTTAACGCCGCCGGACCGCCCATGGACAGCTTCAAGTCTCATTTTAATTTAAACATTGCTCATAACCGAATGTTAGATAAAATCAAGGATAGTACTTACGGTTTGTATACTCCTTGCAGACGTGTGTCTCGAAGATCGATTCCTAAATCATGTTTATCTAACTTGAGATTGAGATACATCGCTCTTTTGTTCCTTGATTTTCGGATTATCGCGAAAGGGAAGAACACGTGGTTCGTTGACTCGGATGTTCACGCCACATGACGGGAACTCAAAATGGTTCACCTCTTTCACGCGAGCAACAGTGATGACTTCATCACCTTTGGAGATGATACACAAGGGCGAATTGAAGGAACAGGATCAATTAGGGTGAACAATAAATTAATTCTAAAGGATGTCGCTCTTGTGGACAAGCTTAGGTATAATCTCCTCTCTGCTTCTCGACTTCTTGATGATGGGTATGAGACATTTTTAAGAAAATGCTTGTCGTGTGCTTGATTCTACCGTGAGCTTGTGTTTGTAATCTCTAGAGTTGGTAGAATTTTTGGAGTGATTTTTCGTAATCTCTTCCGGATCTCTTAAATGTTTGCTTACATCTTCTTCGATTTCGGCTTTGGCATCGACGTTTGGGGCACATTGGTTTTGATCATCGACACGAGTTAGCAACCTTGATCTCATGAGAGGTTTGCCCAAACTCAAAGTCACAAAGATGTCAGATATGCGCCTCTGTAGGCATGGCAAACAAGTTGCCGCCTCACACCCTTCGTGACTATGGTTATGACTAACGGACCGGGACGCTTGTTTCATATGGATCTTGTTGGTCCCGCTAGAGTCCCGATCGGTGGAAAATGGTATATTCTTGTCATAGTCGATGATCTTTCTAGATATACTTGGGTGTTCTTTCTTACATCAAAAGATGAAGCTTTTGGTTATTTTCATGACCTTGTTCTTCGTTTGGCTTCTGAGCTTCCTGGTGCTTTGAGAGCGATTCGCAGTGATAATGGCACGGAGTTCAAAAATGCTTCTTTTGCTTCTTTTTGTGCTGAGCGTGGTATTGAGCATCAGTTCTCCTCTCCACACGTCCCTCAACAAAATGGCGTGGTGGAAAGGAAGAATAGGACCTTGGTCGAAATGGCTAGAACGATGCTAGATGAATATAACACACCGAGGAGATTTTGGGCCGAAGCTATTGCTACTGCTTGCCATATTGCCAATCGTGTCTTTTTGAGACCTTCTTTAGGCAAGACTCCTTATGAGCTTCGTTTTGGTAGAAAACCCTCTGTTTCGCATTTTCGAGTTTTTGGATCAAAATATTTTATCCGTAAGACAGGCAACTTAGATAAATTTGAATCAAGAACTTTTGATGGGGTATTTCTGGGTTATCCTGCTCATTCGAGGGGTTTTCGAGTTTTTAATACTGAGACTAACATTATTCAGGAGACTTGTAATGTCACTTTTGATGAGACTAGCCCCGAGCTAGATCAATTGCTACGATGATTTACAGTGAGAGAGCATTTTTGTGGAGGAAGATGAGGACGGCTAATGTCATTCCTCATCTGCTGCCGAGGCGCCCATATTGATACAAGAACACGCTACGCCTACTTCACCTTCGATTGAGGCTCCTCTGCATCATCATCATCGCATACTGCGGAGGTCGAAGAAACGACATCTCACCCGGCGCCCACTTCGATTCAGAGACAAAGATCCTCCGGAATGGATAATAGGTAATCTACATGAGCGAGTCACTCGCTCCAGGTATAATGATCCAAATCTCTACTCTCATTCAGCTTTTGTTGCTTCTTTTGAACCCCGCGATATATCACATGCTTTATCTAATTCTAGCTGGGTAAATGCCATGCATGAGGAGTTAGAGAATTTTGAAAGAAACAAAGTTTGGAACCTAGTAGAACCTCCTAGTGGTCATAATGTTATAGGAACCCGCTGGGTGTTTAAGAATAAACAAGGTGAGGATGGTTACGTGGTTAGAAATAAGGCCGATTGGTAGCTCGTGGTTTCACCAAGTTGAGGGGTTAGATTTTGATGAGACATTTGCTCCTGTTGCTAGACTAGAAGCCATTCGCATTCGCTTGCATTTCTTTGCATCAAAAGGTTTTAAATTATATCGATGGATGTTAAAAGTACCTTTTAAATGGTTTCATAGATGAGGAAGTGTATGTTAAGCAACCCCCTGGTTTTGAGGATCCTAAATATCCAAATCGTGTTTTCAAGCTATCTAAAGCATTATATGGTCTTAAACAAGCCCCTAGAGCCTGGTATGATAGACTTAAGACCTTCTTGCTTAAAAATAATTTTGAGATGGGTAAAGTGGATAAAACTCTATTTATTCTTAGACGTGACAATGACTTCCGCTTGCTCAAATTTACGTGGATGATATTATTTTGGTGGTTCCTCTAATGCTCTTGTTTCCGACTTTTCCGACACTATGTCCGTGGAATTTGAGATGAGTATGATGGGAGAGCTTAATTACTTTTGGGACTTCAAATCAAGCAATGCAAGGAAGGAACTTTCATCCATCGACGAAGTACACTAAAGATCTACTCAAACGCTTCAACATGGGTGACCGCAAGCCAATTTTCACTCCCATGGCAACTTCGATTGCTTTGGATCCGGATGAGGAAGGAGAAGTCGTGGATCAACGCGAGTACCGCAAAGATGATCGGCTCCCTTCAGATTTAATGGCCTCGAGACCGGACATTCACTTCACAGATGCCTTTGTGCAAGATTTCAGCGCCTCGAGAACTTCCCATCGCCAAGCCGTTAAGCGCATATTCGGTATTTACACTCTACCCTCTTATATGGCATTTGGTATTCCCGCTCTTCACTTTGTCCATTAGAGGTTTTTCGATTCGATTTTGCGGGTCAGTCGGTTAGATAGGAAGAGTACCTCGAGCACTGTCACTTCCTAGGCACTTCTCTTGTATCTTGGTCTTCTAGGAAGCGGTCTTACATTGCACAATCCATCGCCGAGGCGAGTATGTAGTCGCCGCTAGTTGTCAGAGCTGATTTTGTGGATGACGCCCACTTTGAAAGATTATGGGTTAAACTTTGCTAGTGTTCCTCTTTTCGTGATAACACTTCGCTATTAATATTGCTAAAACCAAGTGCAACATTCTAGGACTAAACACATAGACATTCGCTTTCACTTCCTTAAAGATCATGTTGAAAAAGGTGATATTGTAATGCACTTCGAGAGTCCAAGCTCAATTGGCGATATTCTTACCAAGCCTTTAGATCAAACCCATTTTCCTCCTTAAGAAGTGAGTTAGGGTAATTTATCCTTATGGGTTGGTTTGAGGGGAGTTTGATCTTTTCTTATCTTTCCTTGTTCTTTTGATCTTTTATTGTTCTTTTCCGAACTTAGTGATCTTTTGAACTTTTTAGGTTTTAGGCTTTTTAATTGCATCTCATTGTGTCATATTGCATTCATATGAAAAATACAACAAGTGGTTACAAAAGTGGTATGAAAAATCCAAAAGATGCATTGTAATATAAGATTTTCTCGCTTATCTTTTAAAATTGATGAAGCTTTGCCAATTACCCTTTGAGTTTTGTATTTCAATTCTTGCTCAATGTCATGTCTAGTTCTTTGACTTGCTAGAATTATCAAGCTTTTACATGTGTAGCTAAGTCTTTGCTATATGAGCTAGAATCTTTTAAAACAACTCAAACTAAGAAATTGCAATTTGTGGATGTTTTAGCGAGTTGCGCAATTAGTGCTCCTCTTGTGACATTGGCCTGCTGAATTGCTTTGTTAGCTCTTTGATCTAAAATTGACCATTACTTGAGCTTTTGTGTTCTTGAGATTCTAAAAATGCTCTTGTGAAAAATGAAAATCAAGATTGTCTTATGCTTAAATTGTGCCAAACTATTCTTACAAGACTGCTTGTCAAATGACATGAACTTGGAGATAGTTTGATGAACCAGACGATCTCATGGGGACCGCTTGTCGAAATGACATGAACCTCAAGATTTGTCGCCTGTAGAAGCTTAGAAAGAGTTTGTGGATGGCTCCTAGTCCAGATCTTCTTTACTAAGATATACCTTTAATCAACTTTTGATCAAGATTAGGATGAGTTTGTGGATGGCTCCTAGTCCAGATCTTGTCACTAAGTTAGATCATTAGTCAACTTCAATATTCAATGCAAATGAAAAAAAAATGTTGACAAATGGGCGTTTACAAAATATTGAGCAAAATGATTCAATACGGGACTTGATTGACTCTTAATGTGGTCTTTGTTAGATTTTTTATCTCACTTTGACATTTTGACATGGCCAATTTCACTTTAGGATCCTCGTTGATGAACTTGTTGAATTTGAAGCGTTGCTTAAATTGATCAAATCATCGCTTACTTTTGAGCCTTTGTGCTTAGCTTTGATATATATGTCTTACCATGATCTTGCTAGCTACTGTCGGGCTTGATATGCTGTTTGTGCAATATTAGAGATACTAGCTTGTTCTTTTGGGTAATCTCCAAAGCTTCTTGTAATCAAAAATTGAAAAATACAAAAAATGAAGCCACTCCATTGCACTTCATGCATATTCTTCTTTTTGCTTCTCTTGTTTTTTTTTGCTTCTTCCTTTATTTTCTATTTGTTATCTCTGGATGAGAGGAAGGCGTGATTCCTTGATGAATCCATTGTCAAAGGGGGAGAAGATGTGTTAAATGAGAAGAGAAGATGTGTTAATGAGAATATATTTCTTTGTTGGGGGAGAAGTTTGTACAAAGGGGAGAAACTGAAAATTTGATAAATTGAGGATCATAGTGAGGGGGAGTTATTGAGTTGCATTCTTATTGTCTTATTGAATATTCTGAACTTGAATTGCATTCTTTTATACTCACAATGATCATAGGTCAATTGTACAATTGTTCTTTCATATGGACCTCATGTGAGATTTTTGACCCTTTTCTGGAAATCAAAGTTTTTATGCTTACTTTTGCCTTGTCTCACATGCCTATACTATTCTGATGCCAGCTTGGTCACTTACATTGCTTTTTCTTGCTTATGGACCAAGTTGTGTCTTTGTGCGAAAACTGCGAGTAAACTCGTTTTCAAACCTCTTACTTACATTTTTTGGATAATTGCCAATGTGTTCATCAAGGGGGAGATTGTGGATTTCATGGGGATATGTTCCAGATCTTAGGATGATGTGACAATTGGCAATGGCGTTTACGGTTTGTAGTTTCACGTGTTTTCGACAAAGCTACGTGTATTCTCGATAGGCGGTCCGACGGTCCTTGCATCGGCGGTCCGATCGGTCCCAAATCGGTCGGACCGGCCATGTGGGGCGGTCGGACCGGCGGTGACCTAAAAGTGTTCAAAACGAGCTGGGCCAAAAATAGGTGTTGTAGGCAAGTGAGGGGATCCTAATGCACTTGGTCTCATAATTTTTGGAGTCTCCAGTAAGAAGTTCTATTCGTTTTTAATTTCCAGAAGGTTTCGGAATTTGGGAGTTTGAATTTCGGCTAAGTCCCAGGCGGTCCGACCGCTCATGTGGAGCGGTCCGACCGCCAGGAAGGTCCGACCGCTCACCGAGCGGTCGACCGGTTTCTACTTGAACGTCGGCCAACTTCGTGGCGATGTTGATTTGTTAGGTCAAAGTCATTGGTTTCATGGCATATGTTTTGCATGATGCATGTTTTGACTAACATGGGTCAAGTTGTGAAGAACTTGTTCCCGAATACGTGTTTTCTTGTCTGTGGTTGTGCAGGTAGCTTGGTGGTCAACGACGGTCAACGGCGAGGAGAATCGGGACTAGACTTGAAGAGTTGAGGTCCAGAACGATCGACGATGCCGGGTGAGGTCAACGACTCAAGCGTGACACAAGATGGACAATGGTGACCTATTGGCAAATCCATGACGCATGGTGAAGCGGTTTAGGTCAAAAGTTAAAGACGACGCTTCGCGAAGCGTGCGTGTGTGACCCGTTTGTTGGTGGGCCTTAACGGGAGCCCAATTAAGTCAAACCCTAGGAGTTTTAGGCCTCCACTATAAATAGGAGGAGATGGTGGTGCACTCTCTCTCTCTCGCTTTTTATGTTTCAAAACCCTAATTGTCTCTAGGGAGTTGAGGTGGAGGCTAGGGCTCTTGATGGTTTGTGGTGAATTTCGTGATCCTTGATTGTCTCATCGATCCATGATGGTGTGGATGTAATCCACTTCAATCACGAAATCAATCTATGCAAGGTTTGCTTGAGATAAGTCTCTTTTCGTTCTTGCTTTCAATTTGGTGATTTTAGGGCTTTCTTTGATCCGCGAGTTTGTGATTGATTCTTTCACGTGAATTAGCTTGTCGTGATATGTGTGAATCTATCTAGCATCATCTTGATCATCAATCTCTCACGAACAAGCTTTAGGATCAAGTTTTCGTTCTTGCCCTGGTTTTAGACCTTCGTTAATCAATTGACAATTGCTCAAGATCGCTCCAAGAATTATCATAATATTCGATTGAATAGGTCCTCAATAGCATATAGAAGGTGTGTGCAAAGTTTCATAAAGATTGGAGTTGAGAATCAAAAGTTTCACCTAATTGCAACTTCGTCATCGGCCGATTTTATCGCTGCGGATCGGTTCGAGTCGGCCGGTCGGATCGCCCGTCATCACCGGTCGACCGATTTTGAGCGGTCCGACCGCCAAGATAACGCCGGTCGATCGCTTCAAGAATCGGTCCGACCGGTTGAGTATAATGGTCAGACCGCCCGTGCTGTGAGTCTTGGTAATCTTAGTTGATTTTGTTATATTGCTTAGGGGTTTAATTGGATTCAATACTAGTCTTCCGCTGTACTGGTATATTGATCTTCATAGCTTTCTAATAGCTACTGGAGTTAAATTGTATTGAGTTCATAATTTGTGAAAAAGTGAGCGTGCTCCTATTCACCCCCCTCTAGTCGCCTTTTCGGTCCAACAATATTGTTGCTCGTTGCGCTCGGATTCTTAGTCATCACCTACAAGGTCAGTTGCAAGCATAGCATATTCTTCCTCAATGTCACTAGTTGAAGTATACTCACCATTATCCTTTATCAAGAGAGCCCGCTTGCTAGGGCAATCCCGCATCATGTATCCATAGCCCTTGCAGTGATGGCATTATATTTCTCATATTCTACCCGTTGATGCAACCGAAGATGAACTTTGTGCGGAGGCTTGTACCATGCTCTTACTCGTTTCTGGTGCGTGTGATAGTGTAGTAGAAGTAGATGGACGCCCACTGTTAGAGGAGTTCGTAGGTGCATGTGTTCGGCTGGATAGAGTAAATGGTGCTCTTGATTGCCCTTGAGTTGTGCGACCTGTAAAAGAACCTACAAAATTTTCTTTGTTTCTGGATTAACGTCCCCGTACCTCTCTCTCAGCTTTACAAGCAAGATGAAATAAGTGGGTGATAGAATTGTATTCTTTATAGTCAAGTATGTCCTGAATTTCACGGTGTAAACCTTCCAAAATATAGCAATCTTAGCATCTTCAGTTTCTTCTAAACCACACCGCAACAAACCAGTTTGCAATTCTTGATAATAATCCTCTACAAAACTTCTACCTTGACTTAAGCATTGCAATTTATTAAGCAAATTACGAGAATAATATGAGGGTACAAATCTATGACTCATTGCTCTCTTCAAAGCATTATATGTTCTAGGTATGTTTTGATTAGTACGATCCACCAAATAGACACAAAATTAGAAAACTCGCTAATAGCATCCTGGACTTTCTTATCTTCAGGGAATTCATGACAAGAAAATTTTTGTTCTACAGTAAATTCCCATGTGAGATAAGCATCAGGATCATATTTCCAGTAAAAGGAGGCATAGCGAATTTAATTTTACCAAATGCATTATTATGATCACGTACCACATGTTGATTTCTTCCCATACCTTGACGATTTTGATGAAGCCAACGATGGTTGCGATCATTGTGAATATTGAATCCATCGGTTTCCGTATCAGCAGTGTAGTTGTTCATATCTTCTTCTTCCACCTCATCTGCCCAAGAGTGGGCAGTAGGTGGTGTGCAGCGAGCAGGAGGCTCCTCCACTCTTGGCTCACCCTGGGTCGTGGTTTCAGCAAGTGCCCGACGTTCGAGAAGCGCAACACGTGTGTGGAGCACCATGAGGTTGTCGTTGATCTTATCCAAGGCATTACGTACGCTCTCACCGAGCGAGTGCTCAATGTGCCGCACGAGCTCTCGTGCGAGGTGTGAGAGACCCTCACCCGCATGCTCCAAAGAGTGGTCGTTGTTGTTTCCATCATGTGTAGATCTGCATGACCCTGCCATTATTAGTAGAAAACAAAGAACAAATCACAGTGTATATGTCTCTATGGACTACTTGGTTCTGTAGTTTCACGAGTCACTCTCTCACAACGCCTTACCAAGTTCTTACAAGCTTTTTCAATGCAGCAAGGAGGTAGTACAACCGGTTGCTGGTTCGTGATACTATACCTTGTGAATAGTCCAACGATTGCGAGGAAATGGTACCTGCTGAGTTAGTAGAAAGTGGAGCTCGGAAGGCTAGTATGTAATAAAGGAGCAGCAATTGTTCAAATCAGTATGCAAATTTGAAAAGTACTTCAAAATAGTAGTCACAAGTGCTGGTCCTAATCTAAACCAAGCCTAGTTAGTGCAACTCGTAAGAACGACTAAGAGCAACAACAAGAAGGCTAGCATAAGAACTATCAAAGCAAGCGAGCAATGGATGAACTATGCCAATCTAAAAGGAAAAAAAAAATCAAGAAATGAGCCAACTCTGAATTTCTATTTTTCTATTTTTCTTCTCTTTCCTTTTTTTTTGCGAATCCGCACCTGACTCAAATCTCTTCGAATTCCTCTTTCGGGCCTAGGGAGGTATATGGGTCATAAACTTTTTTTTGTAAAAGGTAGGGGTACAAAGGTAATTAAAAGATACTCTCTCACACACTCTCTCTCTAAACTCTGATTTTTTTATCTCATTGCCGAAGTCAGATGAATCTTAGGTTTCCTTCTGGTAACACGAAACAACCTCTTTTAGCTCGCGGTGGTAGGGTTGCTGGTGGTCGCAGCAACAAGATGGCCGCATGGTGGCAGAGCGTGTTGGTGCCGCGGTAGTGATTAGCAATGGCTGCAGGTGCTGTGGTGGTCAATCGATTACCGCGGTAGGTGTTTTGGTGGCTGCGGCAAAGATCGGTAGGTAGCGACGGGATAGGGGGTGATGGGTGCTGCGACAACAAAGGCAGCGGCGCTACAGGAGGTGATGAGTGTTGCGGTAGTGAAGGTAACGGTGACAGGGGACGGTGGCAGGAGTGTGGCAGTTATGAGTTGTCGCGGCAGCACTGAGGTGGCCAAAAAAAATTATTGTGATAGAACTAGACAACTTGCAAGAGACTCCAAACTAGACCAATCTAGACAGAAACTAGCACAATGACTTGATGATGCAACGAAAATTCAACAACATGAAATAACAGAAACAAATTGCAATTGCTAAAAGGGCTCGGTATGGATGATAGATGCAATATATTTTTTGGGCAATTTTCTGGACTCTAGGTATGAAAAACGAATCTACTACTAAAAAACTGGAAACCCTCACCGATCAACTGTAGCTCTGATATCACTTGATGAACCACGGAGGTCCTGATTTGGCCCGATCTTTCGATGCGAAGATAAACTCGCACTACTACAAAACATGCTATACTAGACACCCCATCACAGACGGTTCGTTTAGAACCATCTGTGATAAAATTATCACAGACGGTTCTTCGTTAACCGTCTCTGATAAATAAGTATCACAGACGATTCTTTATACCAACCGTCTGTGATAGGTATTTATCACAGACGGTTCTTTACAAGAACCGTCTGTGATACATGCCTATCAAAGAACCGTCTGTGATATACAAGCACTATAAATAGATGCCCCCGACAAGCCCCCTTTCCATTCCATTTGAGGCGCCGCCACCGCCGCTCCTTCCGCCGCCTCCTCCCTGCTTGCGCCACCCCGCTGCTGCCTCCTTCCATGCACATTGCTGCCCATTCCGTTTTGAGCTGTTACCCCTGCCTCCTCCTCCCCCATTGCGGCACCTCTACTGCCTCCTCCCACATTGCGCCACCTTGGAGAGAAGGGTAACGATCTGTAACCCTTTATTTTTACTCTAGACTAATCACTAATGTGTAACGATCTGTAACCCTTTATATTTGCTCTAGACTAATCACTAATGTGGTTGGTCATTATGAAGGGTACTTGCGGTTTATTAATATAATTTAACACTAATTAATTTGTTACGTGCATATACGTGTAGATGGACCGAAACTGGATGTACATTGAGAACCGTGTGAGTGAAGAGTATATTAATGGCGTGTTTGCTTTTAGAAGAGCCGAAAGCAGGATATGTTGAAGAAGGGATAAAATTTATGTAATCGTCCATGCATTGATTGCGTAATATGAAAATGTTTAACAACCCTGCAGATCGAAGTTCACTTAATACGAAGGGTTTCAAAAAGGATATACATGTTGGAGCAATCACGGTGAAGAGCAGATTATACCGGAAGTCAGTAATGACGACATCGCCGAGGATGTCAACGATATGCAGGGTATGGAATGTGCTTTTGATGAGGATAGGTCGCATGATGACAATCTGGATCAGATGCTACGCGATGCAGAAGGGAACTACGGTGAGAGTGAGTTTTGTAGATTCGAGGGCTTATTGGAGGACTCGGAGAAACCTTTGTTCCCTGGCTGCAAGTCGGAATACACAAGGTTGCAACCGTGCTTGAACTGCTAAAATTGAAGGCAAGCAATGGTTGGTCCGACAAGAGTTTTACGGCGTTGTTAGGTCTCTTAGCTGACATCCTTTCGAAGGGAAATGTGTTGCCCAGCACGACCTACCAAGCTAACAAGGTTCTTTGTCCATTGGGAATGGAGGTATAAAGAATACATGCATGTCCGAACGATTGTATCATCTATCGTAAAGAGTATGCAGACATGCATGTATGTCCCGTGTGCAAAGCATCCCGATACAAGCGTAAGAATACTGCTAAGGCGAAGCAAGGACCTCCTGCTAAGATGTTGTGGTATCTGCCTGTGATCCCACATTTGAAGCGTTTATTTGCGAACCGAAAGGAGGCAAGATTGATGCGTTGGCACTCGGAGGAGCGTAAGAAAGATGGGAAGCTCAAACACCCTGTTGATTCTGCCCAGTGGAGAAACTTCGATCGGAGCTTCGAAGAGTTTGGTGCGGAACCGAGGAACATAAGGTTAGGGTTGAGTACGGACGGAATGAATCCTTTCGGTAATATGAGCAGCCGACATAGCACCTGACTCGTGAATCTATGTATGTACAACCTTCCTCCTTGGCTGTGTATGAAGCGGAAATACATTTTTATATCACTACTTATCCAAGGGCCGAAGCAACCTGGGAATGATATTGATGTGTACCTAGCACCATTGCTGGAAGATCTTGTGACACTTTGGAACGAAGGGGTACAAGTATGGGATGCGTACAAACGAGAGAACTTCACTTTACACGCCATGTTATTCTGCACCATCAATGATTTTTCTGCCCTTGGTAACCTATCGGGGTTCAGTACAAAAGGAGCCAAAGCATGTCCGCGCTGCTTAGATGGTACCGAGAGTGTATGGCTGAACAACTCGCAAAAACTTTGTATTTGCGTCACCGTAGGTTCCTTCCTAAGATTCACCCATACCGCAATATGAGGAAACAATTCGACAAAAATAAGGATGACAGTTCAGCTCCAAGGGCCTTTAGAGGGAAAGAGGTCTATGATATGGTTAAGGATATCGATGTTGTGCTTGGAAAGGACGAAATTAAGGACCCTCGTAAAAACATCCGAAGAAGCGGTCGAATTTTTGGGACTTGCCTTATTGGGAGCACTTAGAAGTTCGCCACTGCATCGACGTCATGCACATGGAGAAGAATGTATGTGATAGCTTGATTGGTCTCTTACTGAACATTAGTGGCAAAACAAAAGACGGTGTTAACGCACGGCGTGACTTGGTTGATATGAACATAAGAACCGAGTTAGCACCGAAAGAGACTGATAAAGGACGAACGTACCTTACCCCCAGCTTGCTACACTTTGTCCAAAGCCGAGAGAAATGAACTGTGTCAAAGCTTACATGGTGTGAAAGTTCCGTCAGGTTACTCCGCCAATATTAAGAAACTTGTTTCTATTAAAGATTTAAAATTAATTGGTATGAAGTCTCATGATTGTCATGTGCTGATGACACATATGCTTCCTGTTGCAATTAGGAGTATCTTGCCAAACAAGGTCCGAGTGGCAATCTTTAAGCTGTGTTATTTCTTTAACTCAATTGCTCAGAAGGTCATCGATCCCGAAGGACTCGACGCTCTGCAGGCCGAGGTGGTGACGACTCTATGTCATCTTGAGATGTATTTTCCTCCGTCATTTTTTGATATCATGGTCCATCTCATTGTTCACCTTGTGAAAGAGGTAAAGATATGTGGCCCTGTGTTCCTACGTCATATCTACCCTTTCGAGAGATACATGGGAATTATGAAGTCCTACGTACGGAATCGATCTCGGCCGGAGGGCAGTATCATCGAAGGTTATGCAACCGAAGAGGTCATTGAGTTCTGCGTTGACTATATGGCTCAGGTGGAACCGATAGGTGTGCCTCTATCTCGTCACGAGGGGAGACTGGAGGGTATCGGGACCATCGGGAGGAAAGCAATCACTCCCGGTCTAGATACATACGTGCAGGCCCATTTCACGGTCTTGCAACACATAACCCAAGTGTCCCCTACATCGACGAGCACAAAGACATGGTACGCCAACAGAATCCAGACCGGTCGAAGGTTTGGATAACGAGAGAGCACAAACGTCAGTTCAACGAATTGTTAAAGATGCGATTCACTTGGAGGTCATCAAGTGATGAAACACTGCTATGGTTGGCCAAAGGATCAAAATTTACAATTGTGACATGGCAAGGATACGACATAAATGGGTATACGTTTTATACAGCAGCTCATGATAGGAAGAGCACAGTCCAGAATAGCGGTGTCCGCATAGATGCATTTCACGAGGGGTTCAATACCGCGGGGGCACGCGAGTTGAACTCGTACTATAGGTTCGTGGAGGAGATTTCGGAGCTCGACTATGTACTTTTCAAGATCCTCCTGTTTCGATGTCATTGGGTTAAACTTCTGCAGGGCGTGAAGGTCGACAAGTATGGTGTCACTACTTTGGACCTCAAACGTATCGGATACAAGGACGAACCATTCGTACTCGCTAAGCAAGTTTTTCAAGTTTTTTATGTAACGGACCCAGCAAATAAGAACCGCCACGTAGTTCTTCATGGGAAAAGAAGGATTGTCAGAGTTGAGAATGTCGTGGATGAGGAAGAGTACAATCAATTTGACGAGTTGCCTCCTTTCGGAGACGGCATCAGACTGGAGGAAGAACCCAGTGAGGAAGCTAGCTATATGCGCGTCGATCATCATGAAGGACTATATTTCAATTAAGCATGTATTCCATTGTAATTTGATGTTAACATGTGTTATGGACTTGTCATCTCTAATGTTGATGTTAATGCGGACTTATTAGAGTTATCAACTTGTTGAGAATATCATCTTTGAAACCTTGTTGGAAATGCACACAAATGAGCAATTGTGTTTTGTCATTTGAGCAAAGTTAAAAGTGCATTGCTACGTGGCTCGCGGTTCCGACCAAGTGCTAAATCGGTCAGATCGCCATGTGTCTGCCATCGGACCGGCCACCCTTGGCGGTCTTACCGATTTGGCGTGATCGATCAAAGAATTAGTTGTGTTTCAAATGTATGAAAATGAGGATAAATTAAAACTTTTGGCTGCATCCTTGTTGTCATTTGAATTCTCTAGAATTTATCTCCTTAAAATGTGGACTTCAAATTCAATTAAGGTTATTGACTCGAAGTGTTGCAATTCAAGGTCTTCTAGTCAAACCTTGTGATCATCCTCGGGAAATATTTTTCCTAAATTCTTGATCATCTGGGTAACCTCACTGAGAAATTTCATAACTTTTAGAAATTATTTGCTATTTGTTAAGGGCTGGTCAAACCTGTTGTCTCCCTGGTCAAAACCCCTGTCCAGCAGCTTGTGAATTTTCTAGCGGGCAATGCACTCCGTGAGAAATTTTGAAAAATTCATACACGATTGATCTTGAAGTTAGGATCACTCAGTAAAAATTTTAGAATTTTTAGAGCTGTGGGGCTACCTCTGGAAATTCCCAAATCATCTCAATTCAAAATCTGAAATCACTGTTCATCGGGCTCGAACCCGAGTCAGACTCCGACCCGAGTCTCGCGGTTCAGCTCAACCGCCTAACCGCGTCGTGTGTGAGCCGTCCGATGGAGATCCTCCGATCTAGATCTCGTACCAGTTCGGACCACTCGGGCCTTCCCGCTCCTGGATCCGAGCCGTCCGATTTGGAGATCACGACCTGGATTGAGTGGCCGATCGGACCGGCCGATCGCCCCTTTCACTTGAACTATCCGATTTGGAGATCAACAGCCTGGATTGAGTGGCCAATTGGACCGGTCGATCGCCCCGTTCACTTGAACCGTTCGATCTCGACACTCACAAGATACGCACGCAGACGGTTCTTTAATGGAACCGTCAGGATTACTTACATCACTGACGGCCCATTAAAGAACCGTCTGTGATGTTTAGGGTTATCACGATGGTTCTTTAATAGAACCGCTCGTGATAAATAATGTGCGGTTCTATTAAAGAACCGTCTGTGATGTTAGTCTATATAAGTGCTCCACTCGAATGGTTGTGCAGTTATCCTAGTTCTTAACACTCCCCGGAATCGCCCAATGCCGCCTCCCCCGTTCCGGCCACCGGTGCTCCTCTGGCCGATTCGGTGCCGCCAGAAGCTTCGCCCCGCCGCCCTCGGCCATCCCCGCAAGCCGACCGACGCTCCCCACCGCTGTGGGCCTCCACCGCCGTGCGCCTCCCCTCCGACAAGGAGCTCGGCGTCCTCACCGATTGGGAGACCAAGTTCCAAGCAAAGTACCCCGTCGTTGCCCGCCTCGCCGACTACCAACTCAACCCCCAACCTGACCCCACCACCACCCACCATCACCGTCCTCTTCCGCGGGCTAAGTATTGTTGTATCCTCTTGTGTGCTCTACCATATCTCCGTATGTATCTTGAGACTCGCTGCATAGACTGGTGTCAAGGTGTGTGCTTAATTGCTTACTGGCTGCTTAACTATAACTACTCAATAATCTGAATGGAAAGACTCTCGGGTTGTTTTAAGTATCGATCTGGGTGGTCTTTATAATTGCCACTTTGTTTCAGATGCAATAGGTTGTTCTAAGTTTGATTTAAGTTTTTCTGTCCGTAAGCAATGTGCTGAATGTCCAACCATAGGTTCAGTTGATTGTGTTTTTCTTGACATGTTAAGACATTAGTTGTCAGCGTAACATAGGCACATCAAAATAGTTTCCAGGCTGGTGATTTAGGGGAAAGCAATTTCTTTTCTTGAGGTTTTCTATGGTAGTCAATGGATGGATGGCAATAGTGGGATTGTTTATGGTGGATGGTTGGAGTGTTCTAACTTTAACAAGTTCTTGTTGTGTCAGTCTTTGAATAATTCATTGTAACCATGAACATGGACATCCATTCAGTTGTTACACTTTGCGCTTCAAGTTGTCTTGGGCAATTGATTCTGGAACACGATACATAGGTAGCCATTGATATGATATGCTATCGTTGATATGTTCGATGATTATTACTTGTGTGACTTCTTTACTTTGAAAGATTGTGAGGATTCTTGTATGCGTCTTAGCTGTGTAATATCTGACCGCGATACACAGATATGAACGGCATCATATTATTATATTTACAAGGCATATTATTATATTTACAACATCGAGAAGTAGATGAAGAAACGAGATCACCTATGCGCATTCTACGTATGCCATCATATGCAGCTATTGATTAATTCTAGGACGCACGATCCCCAGGTTTGTCAATCTCGTAATAATTATTTTCTAATTATAAATTTAAATATATATGCTTACTACTTTACTCGCTAGCATGTGGCTTGAACATAGAGTTAAATGCACTCGAGATGGACCAGGTCATGCACGTTCGAGGGGAGCTCTGCGGCTTCATCAAGGCAGACATAGTTAACACCACCAGAGAGTTTCACGCCGTCGACACCGATGAACGACCTCGAAACAATTGATTCAATATTGTAATTCACTTTGACTGGTTGTAATTTAATTTGTAACTCTAGCGACAATATATACTTGAAACATTCTTTTGTAATTGATTTTGAGTTAAATTATCACTTTGAGTTGTTAACAATTATCAGTGATATGTTTCTGCTTGCTAGTTTTCAGAGGGCATGGCTAGCAATTCCTGAGGCTAACTGAAAATACGATAAAAATTAATTAGGTCTAAAGACTTATCACAGACGGTTCCAACTACGAACCGTTTGTGATTCTTTAGTATCACAGACGGTTCGTGGCTGGAACCGTCTGTGATAAGACTTATCACAGACGGTTTTTCAACCGCCTGTTATCACAGACATAAAATTTCAGACGGTTAAAAAACCGTCTGTGATGACTGTTACGAACCGTCTATGATGAGCTTTTTTGTAGTAATGTCAGTAGTAGTCACTCAACTCTCACGATCCTGGCTATAAACTCACAAGACTCGAAACCACGCAATCGCTGAACTGCTCGACAAGTCGTTATCAACCGTGCACGAATACCCGGATGACTTGATCACGAAGATCAATTCCTGTATACACCGAAGAAGCACGCAAGAATGAGATAAAACACATTTTGAAATTGCAAATAGGAATTAAAATTATATTGATAAGTAGGGTTCCAAAGATAATATCACTGTTGATATCGCCGAACAAGAGGACAACGTATAAAGTAGCAAAGCTAAACTTCAATGAACAAAACTCGCCAAACCCTAAGGGTGGAGGCAACTATGTAAAGGAGGAAGAGAGGGGCGGTGGCCGTGGGTACTGTTCTCACATGAACAGTACCATCTGAACAGTGCCAAACCCTAGGTGTCCAGCCCGAATTACAAGGCACATAGCCTATTAGCATAAGTGACGCAACACCAAGTTCCTTTACTCAAATATTACTAAGTGTTGGCCTAAACAACTTGATATATAGTCTTCACGCTAGATTCTGCTAAGCCTCAGTATAGAAATATCCATTCCTCGTATGATCATCTCCATGCTTGGCGTTGTCATCATCTCCATTTAGCTTGTCTCCCGATCTTTGATTCCTAAGTAGAATAATATCGTTTTAGGCGGCATCATAGAGTTCATAGAATATGGATGCACTCCAAGAAACGAAGTCACCTGATAATTTAGTTGGCGAGCACGTGCTCTGATAATTGGTCTTTGCACATCAGAAGCAGTAAGGATAGTTGTATCAGTGGAAGGGATGTCCTCATCAATAGATGTACTACAACAAACTATACTATATAACTATACATCTAAAACTATCTAATCCATTCAATTACGGACCTACACGAAGTCCATTTGGTTGTGCTAGAAAAGTACATTCCCAATGCAAAGAGCAGAAACTACTCACCCTGCACGAAGTCCATTTGGTCATTTGCTAACAGAAAAGGTTGAGTTGACGAATCACTGTGTGTGTGTGTGAGAGAGAAGTATTGTGCCCCTGCTCTGGCACTGTGAATGTACCTCTCTCTCTCTCTCTCTCACTCAGGGCCGACTCGGAGAAGGCAAGGGCGAGAGTGGCCACAAGTTGCGACGGTGGAGCTCCAGCAAAAACGCGAGCACGGTGCGTTCCTAGGTCCGAAGAATCCGTTTTTTTGTCAGCGTGAGGTGACAGAAAAGATAAACACGGCTGGAACAGGGCGGCGACGAGTCCATCGGACTCAGAGGGGACAAAGTAGTTGGTATCGCATCTGACGAACTTCACTTCAACGCAAGTTCAGGGGGCTAACTGGTACAACCTCACAAGTTCAAGGGGATGATAAAGTAAAATACAAATCCAGGGAGCTAAGTGACATAACCTCGCAAGTTCAGTGGACTGAGAAAGTAAAATGAAAGTTCGGAGAGCTAAGTGAACAATCTCGTAAGTTTAGAGACCTACAATACAATTTTCTCTTTTATTTGCTAACCTACTAGGGTTTCAAAATTAAATTTAAATATATATACATAATAAACTACTTGCAAAGTGGACAACCAGATCTGCTTCTCCCTCTCTCCCTTTCTCTGCCACGGGCAGACATCATTTCGCTCACTTCCTCCTCTCCCTTCTTTCTTACTATTAAAAGTGAGTTTCGACTGAATTTTTTGCACTTTTATAGGTGTTTCTTGTCGCAATTCCAAATGACGAGTGGACGTGTGAGGTCTCTATTGCTATTTGAAATGACGATGCTTTTCTGTCAATGTTGGCATTTATTTATGTAATTATATTAAAATATTGTATTATTTTTTAAAAATTGTATACATACATCCACATCTCTTCGACCGTCTTCTCGGCAACTAAGCAACCGCCACCTCGGTCGCGGCGGCCGGGAGGCTCTCCAGCCAAGGGAGCAGCTTCTCGTGAACGAGGTCCGGCCGGTCGTCGTGCGGGCAGTGGCCGACGCCCTCCAGCGTGTGGAGCCTCACGTTCGGCAGCTCGGAGGGGAGGCGGGAGAAGTACTTCCCGACGGGCCCGTCGATCGGGGTGAAAGGGTCCTGCTCTCCCCACAGGACCAACACGGGGACCCTGACCTTCGGCATCAGGGATATCGGGCTAGGGCCCGGTGGGCCCGTCACCGTCGACACGAACGCATCCAGAGCACCCTCGGCGTCAGCTGGCCCTCTTATGATCTGCATATATACTTTGACAAACAGCATCAGCCATCGGTTGTCACAAGTAATGCGATGGGTTCTTGAAGAAATCAGAGAAGCGAGTAGCATTCATATGTATTTCTGTTGAATGGCTCGAGATAATTTACTAGCGGCTGAAGAGATGGAGAGCATATTACCTCGACTAGTTCATCATCCACAGCATCTTTGTTTCCATAAACGGAGAGTAAGATATCCTTCAGATTGTTCCTGTTTCAGCTTGGCAGTGAGTAGAAGTTCACCATGTCAATACATAAGATTGGATAAAACTGTGCAGTGAAATTTGCCTCTCTTTTACACGCTCGAAGAGTGCTGACGCTATCCGCTTTTGTTTCAGCAGAAAGTCGATTAGCCAAAGCAAAGGCAAGAGCAACTTGATCCTCCAGTCATCGACAATCGCCTTGTTGTTCATGCCGCCTGCGCAGTTCAGTAGAACAAGCCCCCGGACAAGATCTCTGGTAGACTCTGTTGTTCCACATTAACAAACAAATGTCATCGTTTCTGAGTACTGGAGCAGACGCTAACGTCGTGTCATTAACTAATTAAGCCTGGTACTGGAGCAGAGAGCCGATTAAAATGATTTAAGGGAGATTTTTTAGATAATAGAAGAGAAAACCTCTTCCGACCTCTGTATCCGAGGATACACATAGCCCAAAGTTTGTTACAAATACCAAAAAATCATTAACCAAGCTAAGCAGTAGCCCCTATAAACCATAATGAAGTGGTAAAACAAACACCGCAAAAACATAATCCAATGGCAAATCAAAAGCCGTACAAACAGTAAACAACCTTAATAAAATAAATGACGAAGTAAAAGTGTGTCATTGTTTAAAATGATTTAAGGGAGATAGCACTTATTTGTTCTCACTTCAGGTCTATTAAAGAGCTCGTACGCTACTAGTTAACATCTACCTAGTTAAAAAGGTACCATATGAAGAATTTAAAACCAGGTTATCATGCAACTACTCTATCATATGGGCACATAATTGCCAAGTGCGAAATCTTTCTTTCGAACAGGCTACAGCCTAGCTGATATGGTTTAAAGCACAGTTCTTGAATTGAGCAACCGCTCCATCTTCAATATGAGCGCCATAGGCTAGGTTACAGTTCATTGCTGCGAAGTTAATAGAACCGTAAGCTACGAGAAAATGCGGTAAGAAGTGCAATTCTTGCCAGGAAGCAGCCTCAGTTGGAGATGTCTAACCTGAGGCAGCAATGACACATGCAAGGCTTCCAACAGAGTTGCCAACCAGCACCGTGGGCCTCTTGACAACCTCGTCCAAGAACTCCAGGATCAACTGCTTGACACAAACACGACACGCAATTCCTTAAGCAAGTTTTACAGAGACAAGCTCGATTGACACGCCGTGATCTGTTTGCTAGTAGCAATTAGCGAACCGAGGACTCACTCACCTGAGCCCATGTTTCCATCGTGTAAGAGAATCCAGGAGGCTTGTCCGACGCCCCGAACCCGAGCAAATCGATCGCATAAACGGTGTGGGATTCAGATAACACACCAATGTTCCTATAAACGAAATTGTCAGTAATTAAATGCTCGTGAAGCAATTCTCCGCAGAAGCTCAGCTAGTTCATCGATCGAGCACATTGCGTGCTCAAGAACACGGCATGCCACGTACACCACCGATCACAAGCTGATCGAGCTCATTTGTTTCTAAGAAAAAGAGATGCCTAGTATAGCTAATTCATCGCAGTAATTAAGAGCTAGCTAGTACACGCAAAGCAAACCAAAGACGGCGTCTTTAATTCGCAGGAACGAATATTCACGGGCAAAGATCGCCGGCCCGATCGAGCCGGCTGGGCTCGCTCGCTCACCTGCGCCAGTGCGCGACGGAGGCGCCGAAGCCGTGGACGAGCAGCACGGGCGGGCCCTCCCCCCTGACCAGGTAGTTCACGCGCATCCCTCTCCATGTCCAGGTGGTGCAGCTCCGGTAGAGCTCCTCTAGCGACGCGGCTGGCGGGGCCGTGCTGCTGGTGCTGCCACCGGCGGAGGCGTGCCTGAGGACACGGCCGCCTCTGAGGGGGCCGCGGCGAGGAAGCGAGGAGGAGGAGGAGTGGAAGGGGAGAATGTGTGTTGAAATTTGTGCTTCTTCTTTTTTTCTTCTCTCTTTTTCTTTTTTTTTCTTGTGGTGGACACTGGAGGAGCGGAGAGTGCAGACAGTGCTCGGTTTATAAAAAGACTTGTTTGGAGAATGTTTGGAGTGTAGAAATTCACGGATTTTGTACCAAATGACGAAGATACTTCAGATAAGGAGAGGAGGAGCGGCGGTGAGTAGTTGGAGTTGGAAAGGAGAGGAGGCGGTGTTGGGCGGCAAGTGCTGCCATATCCACCTCCCGCTCCAAGTGGTTGTCGTGCGTGTTTCGTTTTTACGGCGCTTCTGCTTTGGCAGTTGGCACCATCGATCGAATGTGTGTTGAAATTTGTGCGAATAGTCTTCAAAATATTTTGAGAAAATGCGGATTATTTTTTTTTGCGGAAATTTGAATAAATAAGTTTTCTAAAATAGACACGATTCGATTACGAGGTCATTTCAACTAAAACCGAAAATGATTTTACTAGTACTTGGCAATCGGCGAGTTAACCACTAACAACTGTTTTTTTTTCCTTGTGTTTTAGCCAAATGGACACTGGAGGAGCGGAGAGTGCAGACAGTGCTCGGTTTATAAAAAGACTTGTTTGGAGAATGTTTGGAGTGTAGAAATTCACGGATTTTGTACCAAATGACGAAGATACTTCAGATCTTTATATGATTCTACTTGTTTCGAGTGGATATTTGCATAATTTAGAAAAACGAAATACAAAACATGTATTTTTAAGTCAAAATCCAGGCGATTTTCGCACCTTTGTTCTTTGTTTGGGATCTCATGGCGTCTATATTCTTATTCTTGATCCACACTTGTGTTCCCCCTAATGAGCATCCTCTAATCTCCCTAAATATGAATTATGAAGAATGTTTTGCCTTAAAGAAGATTGTTTCCTCTAGTTGGCTATGAAAAATATAATTTAGTTTCAACTACGATTTGTCATCAAAATCCCATAAATCAAGATATACTAGTTAGTAAATTTCAAATATGACATGAAAAAATTTACATCGTTAATGACAAAATTGTAAAATTGAAAGGCTGGAATCAATATAAACTAGTGCCCATAAACCCTGAAACTGTTGAAAAAAATTCAAATCTTTTCAAATATAACAGTGCAGTTGACAAAATTACAACATTGATAAATGAAAGTAACAAAATTCTAAAATCAGAAGGCCAAGATCATGTCTTTCTTTTTCTTTAAGAAAAGATGAGACTACACGACTAGAATTTGTGGTGAATCATACCATTGCTGCAAAATGGGGAAAAAAATATCAATCTCTCATATCTGAATTTATTATTACATAAATCTGGTACGGAACGCGGTACTACTCTGTATCGTTTTAGGTGATGGATTGGTACATACTAGACATACTGGCAGGTACTAGAACAATATTGATAAGTTTGGTTTCACCAGGTGGCGTGGCAAGACAAGCCATTTTTTTGGCTCAACACTGGACTTACCTCGTGGTGTAGCAATGTTGTTTGCCACGCCACGAATAGTGGCATGGCCAAAAAGGTTAAATTTGGAAATAAAGTTAGCGAGAGGTTAATAATAAAATAAATAAATAAGGTTTTAAAAAAATGTTCCTCCAATCTCTAATTATAATAGGAAAATCGCAAAAACTAAAAATGTTGATATTAAAATAGCAAACATAAAAGTGAAAACATGACCGATGAGGATCTAATAATCATTAATTAATTAAATTGTTTATCTGTAATTGTTATTATAGATAGCAATATCCTCATGATAGTCTTGAGTATACCCCTTATCGTTCATAAGGAAGAAACTTAAGATAATCGGTTATAAACCATCCTACCATGACCCTGTATGGTTGTAAGATGTTCTACGACCACCTCATGGTCGTAAGCATTTCTACGATCAGTCTATGGTCGTAAGCCCTTCTACGACCAGGTCGGTCAAGACCACCCTATAATTGATAAATCCTACAGACATGTGGGCCCAATCAATTAGGGACTCTTATGTGTTGTGTTCAATACACAGAGCACTTAGTATACGCAGTTATTCTCTGGCATAATTACATGTATTACGGTTATGTCTCTGACGAAAACTGCAAGGCGATGTGGGGTGTTATTTCCCTGATAGAAACCTCTATCAACGTGTGCATTTCATCAAGTGTTAAGGTGTCTCTTAGTCTGGAGTAACTGCCACCCCTTCATACACTATATAAAGGCAGAAGTCAGTGGACATTGGAGAGAGGAAGGAGGAGACGTTACATTAGACATTAGACATTAGTTTTCTTCCTGATTTTAAAGAGCATAAGTCAATACATCAACACAGGAGTATAGTTATTATTCACTTAGGAGAAGGTATGAACCTATCTAAATATATGTGTCTTTCTCTATGTGGTTCTAATTCTAGGAGACCCCTGAATATTCATTCGTAAGATCAATATTAGATCATCGACATTTAGTGCTATCAGTGGGGATCTTCCAGTTCTTCCTTTTCAATAAGTTTTCTTCGTTTTTTTACTATAATGCTTTCATGGCGGGAGAGTGGAACGAGGAGAACTGGTTCGATTTGGCAGACTACACAGAACTTGACATGGATGCCAGCTACGAGTACGAGCAGAGCATTATTTCGTTCGATGTCAATGCCGCCTCGAGGGATCTTTCATCAAACCTAGAAGACCATGCCACGACAAGGTGGAGGAGAGATCTTTCTCCACCCCCCACAACATTACGTCCAGATGAGGAACCATATTCCTCAGAGGGAAAGGGTCCATCCGACCATGACCAGGACTGCACCAAGACAAGTACAAAGCATAGCGAGGGTTCTCCCTCCAATTGTTCGAATCCATATGAGACCGTCCGATCTTGTATAGCAAGTCTTGGAATCCATCATTTCGGGACTCAACTAGCATCTGGTAATCATCACCTTCGGTTACCCCCACGAGGTGTGTGGTCGAGCCTGCTCTTCCAGCGGATTCAACCGTACCCTCGTAGGGTTCACCTTCAATTGGAGACGGTTATAACCCAGAATTCCCCTTCTTGGAGGGGATTTCTCCAAGTCGCGAGGCGTTGTGGTTTGATTACTCCTCAAGCCAAGAGGACTCAGCACAAATGGAAATCATATCTAGAAGGTTTTTGTCCTCCCCTCTTATCCTAATATCTCTCCAAGAAACATGACTGGGGATATTTCCAATCGCTCACTCACTTTGGGCTCTTGTGATGATGGCAAGGACGCCTCCGGGGATGAACAGGATCAACACCTTCATGAGCGTGGGAGAAATCCAAGAAATGATCGTTCTCCACTTAGGCAAACTCAAGCAAACTCAGATGTGGATGATCTCGAGACCACCCGGAGGAGGAGAATCTCATCCTGGAGAACTTTACCTGGGTGTATTTAATATCAGTGAGAGGAAGTTCAAGAACTACAACGTATAAATGACCTGATTGAGAATCCAACTCAAGATCTTGGATGAGCGCCAGGCTACGACCTCTTCGCTGAAGAGTGCAGGATCAAGGATAACCGATAAGAGGGGGGGTGAATAGGTGGTTTTTAAATTCTTTTGGCTAAAAACAGATTTTGTCAAATGAAAGCTATGAAATACAATTTCACCAATTTAAACCTAAAAGATCTAAGGCTCTCTAAGTGCACTACTTACTTAAAGATAAGCTAAGTGATCTAAACAAGATAAACAATTACTTATAATGTAAATGCACAAAAGTAGAGCAAGAGGATAAACCAAGCTATGGAGACAAACGATGTTTTCCCATGGTCTCGGAGACTTGCCGGTCTCCACTAATCCACGTTGAGGAAGCTTGATCAACTCAAGCCGGCTCCATACAAGCACTTTTCTCGATCACTAATAGTAGCTCTTCTCCACTCCGGATAGGCAAGCTCCAACCTTCACAAATGCTCGAGTCTTCTCACAAGCTTCTTTGAGAAGATCGCCGACGCAACTCTGAACCGTTTAGGAGACGGCAATCTCCAAGAGTAATAAACCAATAATTCTTCGCTTGAAGGTGCTCAAGTGCCACAAAGATCAAACTCTACTCAAAGCACTTGGAAAAACCTCAACAACCTTTGCAAGATGATTTTAATGCTCTCAAAGAGTGGAAGAACAAGCAAAGGGCTCAAGAGTATTCAATGAGGTTCTTAAGAACTTTCTTGCTGTAGTGGGTGAGATATTTATAGCCTCCACCCACACTACAAGCCGTTAGAGCACAAAATCCTGTAAAAATAGCAAGTCCAATCGCACCGTCAAGATGTGGCGGTCATCAAGCCATGTAAACAACAATGATCGAATCGCATTTAATGCATAGGAACTATCCGTTAAGACAGGTCCGATCAGACCACCCACTCGGGGTCCGATCAAACCGGGTTCAAGAAAATAAAAAACGGAGAAAACCATGCTACTGGAAAAAGATGATCGAGTCACTTGACCCGGAGATCCAGTCAGTTCGAACTTAAACCTACGGTCAGTCCGGTCGAAAGATTTAATAGCAAAACACGAAAAACTCCCTTCTCCGGAAAAAGCTATCCGGGCAACCCAAACCACGGGTCCGGGCTACCCAGACCGTCAGTCCGAACTTATACCAGCGGTTAGTTCGACCATATAAAATGCAGAAAACGAGCTCTTTGGAAAAAGCTGACAGTGGAGTTGATCGGAGGATCTGGTCAGTCCGAACCATCAACTGCAGTCAGTCCTACTGAGCAAATAAAATGCATATAAATTGTTGCCAGACTGACACAAATGAAACCAAGATTAAACCAAGTAAGTTTGAGCATTTGTGGCATCCTTTTCTATCAAACTACTAGTCATTGATCCATCTTCATAGTACAGCTTTCTACACAAGCAATCTGGTCTTTTATCCATTGTCCTAGACTGAAAAAACTATGAAAGGGTCCTATGTACTAGATACCTTTGCCTTGAGCTAGATGAGATCCTTTAGCACTTCTTCCGTCTTTGTCCGAGAATAACCCTTTTAACTTCTTGACAAAACAAGTTAGTACAAAACACATGGTTGTTCTTAATTACCAAAACACTAAAAATGGGGCCTAGATTCTCCAATCTAGGCCCCATTTAATTGGTGGTTGTAATTCAATTTGTAACTCTAGCGACAGTACTTGAAACATTCTTTTGTAATTGATTTTGAGTTAAATGATCACTTTGAGTTGTCAACAATTATCTGTGATATGTTTCTTCTTGTTAGTTTTCAGAGGGCATGGCTAGCAATTCCTGAAGCTATCTGAAAATACGAGAAAAATTAATTAGGTCTAAAGACTTATCACAGACGGTTCCAACCAAGAACCGTCTATGATATGATAGTATCACAGACGGTTATTGGTTGAAACCATCTGTGATATCTGCCCTTCACAGACGGTTTTTCAACCGTTTGTGATAACCGCCTGTTATCACAGACATAAAATTTCAGACGGTTCAAAAACCGTCTGTGATGAGCTTTTCTGTAGTAGTGTACCCAAACGTTGTGTGTATCGGTTGGACGACAGGAAAGCACATCGGGAGTGTCAATGTTGAGATGAAGTTTCTGAAAGGTTTTGTTATGATCATTGCTAGCTACAGTGATTGTATCTTGTGGGTAAAGTGTACAACCTCTACGGAGTGTTAAATCAATCTATTCGAATAGCCGCGTCCGTGGTCGTGGACATGCTCGGGGATTTCACACGAGGGGTAGATTTTCATAAAACCTTGGGAAGGGAGCTGTGTGATCTAAGTCATATGGTTGTGTGAATAACTTGATTAGACTGTGTGTCTTTGTGAAATCAAATGATAACTTAATATTGTTTATTTGTTTTGAATTATGTTTTTAATCTATCATTTGTATTCAATTGCAAATGCTGCATTTCTGCAAAAAAAAAACCACAAAAGCCATTCCTTTGGAATAAGCCATCATCTATAAATTGCACTCTGTGGTATGACTTGCGAGTACGGTTGTGTACTCATACTTGCTATAACCAATCAACAGAAGTGGAGGAGTCTTCGCCCGCATTTGAGGAGTTCTACGAAGGTGTCAATCGTTAAGGTCTTGATCCCAGTCAGTTGCATGTGGTGAATTGATGGGATTCCGCTGGAGTTTATTTTCTTTCCGCTGCTGCTATTTTATCTGTTGTCAGCCCTGCGTGGCTTAATAAATGTAAACTCGACCATAAGGTCAAAACCAATATTTGCTATTCAAATTAGCTGTTTATTCTATTAATCGTCTTGTGTGGATCTATATTCATCTATGTTGATATTGTGTGCACTAGCGTAATGCTGGACTAGTGCAGAATAGACAAAGGGTCCAGAATTGTATTTTTGGGTCCCGACAGCAAACATACCACATACATTGATTCAAGATTACAATATAGCCATATGTAAAGAAGATGAAAGGCCAAAATAGATTCTAGATCTATTGAGAGAGAAGGAGGGGGAAACCTTCTTGATGGAGATTGGCAGCACGTTGAGGAGGAGGACTACCAGTGGCGGAGGAGGACCTCAATCCTACAGCAGAGGAAGAGCACACTTGAGGGCGGCGGCGAGGGGTCGGGGAGGGAGGAGGAGGTGCAGGAGAAGGAACCGACGGGGGGTGGGGGGAACGTGCGATGAAAACAGAAACCGATGGAGAGATACAAGGATAGGATAGGAAAATGGTTGGGAATATGATCATTAACTTCTTAAGTGTGGTCGGACCGACAAGGGATGCCCGGTCAGACCGAGATGATTACTACAGGTTGACCGGAAGGAGAACTGTGAGTTGACCCCGATACATAGAGAAACATAGAGACAAAGTAGAAATTTGGTGTTGTTCTTACTCCAAATATTTAACACACAACATAAAGTCTACTTGGAGTAATTTCAACAAGATAAGATCATCAAGAGAGTTTTTGAATAGAGCAATTTTGGAATAAACAGTTTTGAGGAATCAAAATAGGCAAACAAGATAAATTTTCACTTGTCTTGAGATATATGAGTATGAATACTGTTTTGAGGTAATACATTTGAGGAAATATTGCCCAATTAGCAATACTCATTATATACTAGAATAGTGACTTGTTATATTTTCGGGTTTTGGGCTATTTTTCAGTGAGATTGAAACTCAAATATCTTTTATTTTGTTAGTGTTTCGGAAAACCTATGAACACAAAAAGGTCATGAATATCCAACTTTTTGCTTTTTCTTTTGGGATTACTATCAAATTCCTTTTGAAATAGAATTGGTATAAAAAAAATCTGATTTTGGTATATAAAAAAAACAAGATACTTGAGGATCATGTTTGGGCAAAAACTGACTTTTTCATCTAAAATAGATATTTTTTGAGTTCTTACCAAACACAAACTTTTGAAATACAAATTTGAATAGATATAACTAGGTCTTCATGATTGTTTTTATACACAAAATTTGACTTGTGACCAAAAAGGATGATTTTGAAAGATATTCTATTATGTTTTTCATTATGTGCACAAGTATAGAGATGTGATATACATGATGATTGTATATCACTCCCCTAAATGTGTTTCCCATATTAGATCTTAAACAATAACACCACAAGAAAATTATAAATCTAAATAAGATTTCAAATAAAATGAAATAAAATGAAATAAAATGACATTAGAAAGATCTATGATATTTAATTCATTCATCAACTTCCAAAAGCAGCTTTCATCTAGATGCTTTGTGAAGATATCTGCTAATTGAACATCGGTTCTTATGTGACTAATCAAAATATCAACTTGGCTTACATGATCTCTAAGGAAATTATGGCAAATATCTATGTGTTTAGTTCTTGAGTGTTGAACCGGACTATTTGTTATCTTCACGGTGCTATCATTGTCACATAAAAGAGGCATTTTAGAGAAGTTAATTCCATAATCCATTAAGGTTTGCCTCACCCATAGCAATTGAGCATAACAACTACCCGCGGAGACATACTCCGCTTCGGCGGTGGATAGGGCTACATAATTTTGTTTCTTTGAGGACCAAGATACTAAGGATCTCCCTAAAAATTAACAACTTCCGAAGGTGTTTTTCCTATCCATTTTGCAACCCGTATAATCGGAATCGGAATATCCAATTAAATCAAATTTAGCATCTTTATGATACCATAAACCAATGCAAGATGAATGCTTGAAATATCCAAGAATCCTTTTAACAGCCATAAGATAACATTCTTTTGGAGAAGCTTGAAAATGAGCACACATGCAAATACTAAACATGATATCGAATCTAGATGTGGTAAGATAAAGAAAGTTACCAATCATGGATCTATAAAACTTTATATCTAATGGTTTACCTCCCTCATTTAGATCGAGATGACCATTTGTAACCATAGGAGTCTTGATAGTTTTTGCATCTTCCATGCCAAATCTCTTGAGTAAATCCGTCACGTACTTGGATTGGCTTACGAATGTCTCTTCCTTAAGTTATTTGATTTAAAGTTCAAGGAAGAAACTAAGTTCTCTAATCATAGACATCTCAAATTCCCTGGACATCATATCACCAAATTCTTTGCAAAACTCTTGATTAGTAGACCCAAAGATAATATCATCAACATAAATATAACAAACAAAGAATTCACCATCAATGATTTTTGTGAAAAGAGTAGTGTTAAATTTTCTAATTTTGAAGCCTTTTGAAATAAAAAAAATCTCTAAGTCACTCGTACCATACTCTAGGAGCTTGTTTGAAACAATAGAGAGCCTTGAATAGTTTATAAACATGGTTAGAATTTTCAGAATCCTTAAAACCGGGAGGTTGTTCAACAAAAATAAGTTCAAAAATTTTACCATTTAGAAAAGCACTCTTTACATCCATTTGAAAAAGTTTTATTTCAAAACATGATGCAAATACAAACAAGATATGAATAGCTACGGGAGCAAAATTTTCACCTAAATCCAAACCTTTAACTTGAGTGTATCCTTGTGCCACCAACCTTGCCTTGTTTCTTACCACAACTCCATTTTTATCTTGTTTATTTCTAAATACCCATTTTGTGCCAATCACGTTGTGATCCTTGGGCCTTTCAACAAGCGTCCATACGTTGTTGCGAACAAAGCTATCCAACTCTTCATGCATAGCATTTGTCCAATCCGGATCATCTAGTGCTTCTGCTATATAATTTGTCTCAATAGAGGAAACAAACGAGTCATATTCACAAAATGAAGCAACACAGGATCGAGTTAGAACACTCTTACTAATATCACCCAAAATTTGATCAATGGGGTGATATTTTGTAATGGCGTTGTGAATCTTTGGATGAATGATTGGTTCTTATCCATCTTCCACTTCTTCAATTTGATCTTGACTTTGGCGCAACGGAAGTAGGAGGTTCAACTTGAATAGAATGGATGTAACACCCTGACTATAAGGAAGTCAAGATGTCACCTACAACCACTACTCTTTAGAAGAATAACTGTAATACTCTGAAAAATAATATTAATATTAATCAACGTAATTAATCGAATAGTATCCATAGAACGTCTTTAAGGGGCGTAATTAAAGAATCTAGTATCCGAATTTTTATGAGTTATATAAATAGTTTTTGGGTTTTCTAGAAACCCTACTAGCCATCTTTTCCTCAAAATTTGTCGCCGCGTGGACCCTTGCTCCTACGTGGATCGCACATTTGCACATGCCGCTGACCAAGCGCGCGTGGATCGCGCTGAAAGTTGCTTTTGCCGCTCCGTGATTCTTCGCACCGCTCGCTGTGCCTCTGTGCGTTACTGGTCGCTTTTCCTGGCCGCGCTTGCGGAGCCTGCCGCTGCTGTGCCTGCTGCGTTACTGCCGCTAGGTAAGTAAGGATGTTGATTGGGTTTCCGTTAGGCTGCAAGTGCGCCGAGCCCGCAGCGTGGTCGAAGTAGGAGGTTCAACGAATTAGAAATAGATGAATTAGAGCTAATTAGTAGTTGATTATGGATATATCGACTAGAATGTCGGTAAGGTAGTTTGTTTTGATGTTTTAGTCGGAAGAAATCGAGCGAGAGATTGGTTTGGCTGTTTTGTTGTACGATTTATTCGGATACCGTAAGGACGAATTTTGGAAATCTCATCTACTAGTTAATTGTAGATAATTTCGATAGCTTTCTATAGCATATTTTATCACGTCAATCGGACAAGTAGATTTCGAGTTATGATTTTCGGAAGGCTGCTGTTTTTACGGTTGTCGCCTTTCAGCGCTGTTTTGGTAGACTGCGGATTAAAAATAGTAAATAGCCTAATTAGAGTTTTTGATCTACATGAAAGTTGTAGATAATTGTCCAATGGTTCTGTAGAATCTGAGAACGCGAATTTTGGTTGAGTAAAACAAAAGTTATGAAATTAGTAAGACTGCTGTTCCGAAGCGGACAGATCGGTTTTCTGGGCTAAATACGGAGGGTTAGATGATTTAATTAGAAGTCTTTGTAATCTAAGAAATTGTGGATAATTTTATAAAGAATCCAGAATGGGGTGGTTTGTTGTGATCGGACTTTCGAGTCAAAAGTTACATTCGTTTTAGTACTAAGTCAGCAATAGGTAACTATTCGGTACCGGCGTATCGTGGTATGTTTGGGGACGTGTAGGAGCGATGTCGATTGATTGCTATTCTTGATGTTGTAGTTGTATTGAGATTTGTGTATTTAATGTAGGAGAGGCGTCGTACTTGTTGCCGTCTGCTAGCCAAATTGTGCGTCGCAACTAGTAAAGGCAAGTGCATGGTAGACAGCGATCAATGATCGATCACTGTTTTCTTTATCTTCTATTACCATTATTGTTGTGCTTTTATTTGGTTTAATTGCAAACAATGAATTGGTATGTTTATATCTTTGTTGACAAGCATGATGAAAAGTTGGATATGATGTTTATGATGGAGTTTGCATGTTTGCATTCATAAGCATCTTTGCATAAGAGAAGGTGATCATGATTGATCACAACTCCACGGGAGTGGAGGAGGTCCCCGATCCTTATGGAGGAACGGGCTTGAGAGTGAATGTTGTCGCGAGCATTCACTCATGCTATACCGGTATACGCGAAAGAAGTGCATGTGGACATATAGATTAGAGTTGCATTGATACATGAAATTAATGGTTGTGAATCAAAGAGAAGATAACTGCATGAGAATATTAATGGAAGTGCATGTGATGATAATGAAGTTATTGAATGCTGTTGATTTATTATTGTTCGTTGTTTATGGATGTGTTTGCTGAGTCGTGGACTCACCCTTGCTCTATTGTTGTCTTTAGGTGATCTTCGAGGATGCCGTAACCGAGAGCGAGTAGAGCACATGGACAACACATGATCATTTGCCATAAGAACCTTTTCATTCACATTTGGATTACTCTTGGACATGTTAGTTATTGAATAAAGTTTAGGACATCATTTGGACTAGACTATTTGCTTTATTAATTTGGATTCATTGGTTGATGCCACTTTGGATTATTTACCTGGTTATCATTCCCATTGATTATTTATTAGCACTTGATCCATAATTATGCATTGCTCTTTTGTGATATATGGATATGATTATCATTGTTTTCTTGCTGTAATTATATAGTGTGTCGATAATTATTAGTTGGAAGGGTAGTGTGGTGGTATTCTAGGCTCAGTGTTGGGCTGGGGTGTTACAGTTGGTATCAGAGCGGGCTTTAGGTCCGTGGTGAATAGATTAACAACTTAGGCAAACTAAAATTGTTAAAATTTGTTTTAGTATTAGTAAATCAACTAAAATTTGCTAATGGTTAAACAACCTAAAACTTGACACACTAGTGCACAGTAGGTTAGAGAGAGGTACGAATATAGTTTTACGCTTCCGTTATGTTGTTTATTGATGGATGAGTTTATTTTGAGCTTTGAACTCATTGTGTATTGTTGATTGTGGTTGATAGCTATGCCGAGGGGTAGAGGACGTGGTCGTGGTGGCGCGGTCGTGGAGTCGTGGCGCATGGCGAGGTTCCGTGGAGCCACCTCTCCTGAGTGATTGAGTCGATGAGCGGGGGTTCTTTGTTGACCCGCCTCGGTTGGGGCCCAAGATGAGACCCCGCTTTCTTGAGAGAGTTGGTGGGAGAGATCCGTGCTCTTCGTCAGCAGCCGGCGACCCTCGCCTCCTGCGGCATCTGTTGTTGCTCTGTCGCACATCCACCGGTTCGAGGCGCGGATGTCACCGAGAGTGGATGGGGTTGAGGTTTGATTCGTTTGTGGTCGGCACACGGTCCAGCGTGGTGGTTACGCTACATGGAGAGCGGTTTGGAGCTTTGGAGATGTCTTCACATCGAGGGTCCGTTTGTAGCCTTTCGGCTAAAAGGCAAGCAGATATTTGGTGGAGGGCGTGTTGTCTTCAAGGACCGCCACTCAAGGGCGATCACTTGGGAGGACTTTGTTGACGATTCAAGGAAAGTTCTACCCCTACTCATTTGTTGAGAAGATGGAGGTTGCCTTGACGACCTTTGCTCGGGGAAGAGGTCTATTGTCGAGTATGAGGTGAGTTCAACAACTTGGTTCGCCGTCCCTTGGTGAGCGAACGATGATCTTCGAAGGCCAAGAGGTTCGTCGGGGTCTCAATTCAGAGTCTGCGGCATGTGTTGGGAGCTACTCCACTCCGTGATTACTGACTCGTGGTGGAGCAAGCCGGGGCATGGAGTTGGAGATGCGACTCACAAAGGCGACAAGCCTCGGTGGGTCGTAGCTTCGGTGGTGACGGAAGAGGAGCTCTAGTGAGGAAGTGGGTGCGTTGACACCGCTTTCAAGAAATTCAAGGAGGACCGCGATCTTTCAAGTCTAGCGCCGAGGCCGTTCCCTTCTTGGCGCCTCGCCCTTTGCGGTACTCCGGCTCTTCGTCTGTCGAGGCGGGGCATGCTTTGCTTTAAGTGCGGTGATGGACACTGACTGCTGAGTGCACTTGGACGGAGATTGCCGTCGGTGTGGCCGGCCGGGTCACAAGGAGCGGTGTGTCGCGAACCCGCTAAGCGTGATCAAGTGGGAGCTGTGCCATCATCTTCTTCTTGATGGGTCTGCCGAGGATCTTTCGGATGATGACCGCTCCTCCACGATGTCATTTCCTTGGCTTGGGCGCCTCGGTAGGGTACCATCGCGGCGCCGCCGCAGACCGCCAGCCGCACGACCGCTTTACCGCACCGCCACGGAGATTGTCGGGGCTCGCCGCCCGCCCGTCGTCTTCTTCGCCATGGCGCCACCGAGTGTACGCCATGCCCACAATGAGTCCGCGGGTCGTCTGACGTGGTGACAGTACTTTGCTTGTGGATTCGTTTGATGCTTTAGTCCTTTTCGATTCGGGGCTACCTTTTCGTTTGTTTCGTCGGCGTTTGCTAGGAGAGCGAACTTGAGTATCGATGGATTTCTCGATCGGTGTTAGTTAGTTCTCACAGGGTATTATTGCTAGTTCTACTGTTTGTCCGGTGTTCTATTGTCATTGATGGAGAGGAGTTCACGCGAATTTGATAGTTATTCAAATGGAGCCGTTCGATGTTATCTTGGGTATGGATTGGTTGCACTCTTATCGAGCCGTGATATCTGTTTTGTAGAATACTCTGCATGCGGACCCGTCGAGAGACTTTGACCTTTCAGGAGTGCGCCTCGCGCTCTCTTTCGATATATTGGTGGGTGCTCTTCCGGTCGTGCGGTGAAAATCGGGCTTCTTTTAGCTCTTGGCGAGAAACCGAGTGTGGCTTCGCGATTGAGGAGATTCGGTGGTTAGTGATTATCGGATGTGTTCCCGGTGAGCTTAGGGTTTACCACTGCGCGAGGCGTGGAGTTTCGCATTGATCTTGTTCGGTACTCGTCCCATCTCGATGTCTCCATATCGATTAGCACGTCCGTTTCGGGGCGAGTTGAAGAAGCATTGGATGATTTGTTGGCTAAAGGTTTGATCGGCGTAGCGTATCACCGTGGGGAGCTCTGCTCATTCACGAGAGAAGAAGGATGGGAGTTGGCGTATGTGTATTGATTATCGTGCGCTTAATGCGGTCACAATCAAGAACAAGTATCCACCGCCCGCATTGAGGACTTGTTTGATCGGTTGAATGGAGCTCAAGTATTCTCCAAGATCGACCTCGATCGTGGTATAATCAAATCCGTGTGCGTGAGCGGATGTAGAGAAGACCGCTTTCTCCACGGTATGGGCATTATGAGTATAAAGTTATGTCTTTTGGATTGACTAATGCACTGCCATTTTTATGGAAACCATGAACAACATGTTGCACGAGTATCTAGATGACTTCGTGGTGGTGTTCATTGATGATATTCTTATCTATTCCAAGACTAATGAGGATCATGAGCGTCATTTGAGGCTGGTCTTAGATACCTTGAGAGAGCACAAGTTCTATGCTAAGTTGAAGAAGTGTGAGTTCTGGATTTCAGAAGTGGGTTTTCTGGGTCATGTGATTAACCCTCAGGGTATTGCTGTTGATCCTAGGAAGGTCTCCACAGTGGTGGATTGGAAGAGGCCGACTAATGTAAAGGAGGTGAGGAGTTTCCTGGGTTTGGCTGGTTATTATCGGCGTTTTGTGCAGGATTTCTCTATCATTGCCAAGCCGATGTCTCAGCTTACTCAGAAAGGTGTGAGATTCCAGTGAAACACCCGTCGGTGTTCACTTAAAGTAATCGTATGAAGAACGTTTCATACGACCGTCCAACGTGGCCCACATTGGAATGGTGGACTCACGTAACATGGCCCACATTGGAATGGTGGACTCATGTACCCATTCTGGAATTGATGGGATTTTCAAATGCCCATACTGGAATTGATGGGTCTTACAAATGTAATTTATGCATGTCATGATGTGATCCCATGGTAATATTGAATAGTACTCATAATTGAAAAGAAACACATGGCATTCATCTACAAGTACGAAGAAATATAATCATTCACTCACACATCACATTTTTTGCATCAAACATAGTATACAAGGTACTTGCAGTATATCAACATCATGAACAAGGCACAAAACATTCATGTAAACAACATATCATTATGCATGATTTGCCTTTTGCGTAGTGACTCGTTAGCAACGGAGGTGTTCCCACACGGGATGTCTCACCGCCTACACAAGCATGTTCCCAAAATAAGAACAACGATATAACACTGCTACGGTGTTCTACAATAACCCTGGCTATTCAATATACCGCATAGACCCAAATTGAAAATAAACTATTACGCGATTTCAGCCCTTATGAGCAGCGGTACGAGAAAAAGCATATTTAATTATCTGGAACTCGAAACGACACGAAACCAGTGCCCAGATTTTCTTAACATAACAGGCTACGAAACTCTAGTTGATGGTAAACTCTAATTCGGCCAAAACAGAGGTCTAACCATCCAATGAAAAACTATAACTGCAGTCTGTCCAGAATTCAGAACAGCCCTAAAGAAAAGGCTCTAACTTTTAAACCACTGATCCAAATAAAGTGATCTTTATCATCCTGGAAAGATGGTGAAAATATCTTCATAAACCTAGTTGGGTGGCCGACCTGATTCTGACTCTAACTAGATCAAAACCTAGGTGCAACCGACTATATCCAACATTTCTGACAGACAGATCAGCACGTAGTAAAACAGTCATAACTTTTAATCTACTGGGTGAAAATTCGTGATCCAGGTGCCAAAAGAAAGCTAATGAGACCAGGATCATATCTGAAGACATCGACCTGACATTCGGCCTCTAAAGGCCTTCAATGCAACCTACTGCTCTAAACTGGACAGATCTGGATTCGCAGACTAAACCAAATCAAGCGAACAAAAGAGCAACAAAACTTCACCTTCGTTTCCCTTTGACTATGATCCGCTGCACACGGTCTCAGCGATGTTCCTGAGGAGGAGCGCCGGGATCGGAGATGGCACCACCACCGAGGAGGTGCCAAGGAGCAGCAAGGAGGCCGGCCGGGAGGGGAGGAGGCGGCCAAGGGGAGGGAGGAGGCAAGGTCATCCAATGGGCCGGCCGCCTCTTGGGCCTCTTTTCAGTTGATAGCTTCGCTGATTGGAAAAATGCCTAAAGTTGAGCCGATTAGGAAAGTTTTAAAGTCATTCGATACAAAGCTGGATTTATGAGGTATTACAATGGACCTATCCATATTCCACTTCTTCAATTTGATCTTGGCTTGGCGCAGCGGAAGTAGGAGGTTCAACTTGAATAGAAGATAATGGATTATCGTTGTCTTCTTTTGGCTTGATATATCCTAGTGTCATATTCTTCATTGCTTGTCTCAATCCTTCATCACCTACATCATCCAAGTTTTCTTGATCTTCTTGAGAGCCATTAGTCTCATCAAATTGAACATCACACATCTCCTGAACTAAACCAGTTGGTTAATTGAAGACGCGATATACTTTACTATTTGAGGAATAACTAAGGAGAAATCCGACATAGCAACAACTTTGAAATTCTAAGAGACAGACTCCTTTTATTAAGATAAAACATTTGCAACCAAATACACGAAAATAAGATATGTCTGGTTTTTTTCCAATGAGAAGCTCATAAGATGTCTTTTTAGGAAGGCGGTGCAAATAAATACGGTTTATGGCATGACAAGCGGTATTAATGGCTTTCACCCAAAAATTATCGGAAGTATTATACTCATCAAGCATTGTCCTAGACATCTCAATTAATGTTCGATTTTTCCTTTCTACAACTCCATTTTGTTTCGGAGTGTAGGTATCGGATAATTCAAGCTTTTTTCCAAGTTCATCACAATAGTCCTCAATCCTAGTGTTTTTGAACTCGGATCCATTGTCACTTCGAATTTTCTTCAACTTAAGCTCAAATATATTTTGGGCCCTTTTTGCAAAACTTTTGAAATACTGTATGTTTCAGTCTTATAATAGAAAAAAGAAAACCCAAGTATATCTTGAATGATCATCCACAATCACAAGACAATAATTGTTTCCTCCAATGCTCTTATAGGTTGTTGGCCCAAACAAATCCATATGTAAGAGCTCCAATAATTTAGAGGTGGACATGATACTCTTGGATGGACGAGAACTTGCTAATTACTTGCCGGCTTGACATGCACTACATAGCTTATCTTTCTCAAATTTCACATCTTTCAAGCCCACAACCAAATCATATTTGAAAAGATTTTTAAGTTGAATCATTCCTACATGAGCAAACCTTTGATGCCAAAGCCATCCCAATGAGGATTTTGCAATTAAACAAGTTTTGAGGCAAGAGTCACTTGAAAAAAAAATCTACCAAATAAAGATTGCCAAAACAAAATCCTTTGAAAACCAAAGAGTTATCCTTTTCATTTGAAATGGAAACACCTTCTTGAGACAAAGTGCAAAATAGTCCAAGATCATAAATTTGTGCAACCGATAGCAAGTTAAAATTAAGAGATTCAACTAAATATACATTAGAAATAGAAAGATCATAGGATATAGCAATTTTACCTAATCTTATTACCTTTCCTTGCTATTGTCACCAAATGTGATCTTTTCATTATCTCCTTTTCCATTTTCAAATGTGGTGAATATTTTTTGGTCTTCAGTCATATGTTGAGTACAACCACTATCAAGTACCCAATGTCTTCCACCGGTCTTGTAGTTCACCTACAAAACAAAGTTAGTTATACTCTTTTAGGTACTCAAATTTGTTTGGATCCTTGGAGGTTAGATACCAAGGTTTTGGGCACCCAAATGATATTATTTTTATCTCCAAATATAGGAGTGCAATCAATTTAGCTACAATTCTACCATCTTTAGATTTTTTTAAAGCATATAACAAGAATCAAATACAAAGGATTTTGGTGAGCTATGAATTTTGCAATCTTTAGCTAAATACCCTACATCATGACATTTATAGCACATGTTATCATTTTTCTTTACAAACCTTGTCGGATTGTAGATTGGTCTTTTTCCTTTCTTAGTAAAGAAACCAAGTCCCTCTTTGTTGTATGAGCACCTTTGCTCACTCAAGATTTTGTCAAGAGTGGTCTTTCCCTTGAAACATCTATCCAAACTCTTACTTAGCTTGGTTACTTATTCTTTGAGCTCATGATTCTCAATAACAAGAGGATAATCAATTTTTATATCCATGCAAGCAATGTCAACAATTTTAGAGCTACATGGCATGACAATTAATTTTTCACATGAAGTAGATATGCTAGTCTTAGATGCAACATTTAAGAAATTTGTGTTATCAAGAATATCACAAGTAATTCCTACATCCATTTTATACTTTGAATGATCCTTGGTAAGGAGAATTTCATGAGCTCCCTTTAGCTCTTCATACGAGTCTTTGAGAGAGAAATTCCTTCTTCAAGACCTTCAATTTTGACTTCTCCTTACCAAGATATGCATTCAAGTCCTCTAGCATATCCATTTGCTCGTATAAGTAGGATCATCATTTATATCGTTTGTTACTTTTTGTTCCCCTTTTGCCACGAGACAATGGGATGTAGAGAACAATGATGGAGCCTCCTTGATTGCAATTCCAGCAAGCTCTCTCTTTCTTGGGGATTCGTCTTCTTCGAAATCGGAGTCTGAGAAGTCTTCATCGGAGTTCCATTATCCAATGTGAGTTTCACCCTTGTCATTCTTGTGAAGCTTCTTGAAGAGCTTCTTCTTACCATTGTAGTCTTTTTTCTTGAATGACTTGGATTTTTCATCCTTTTTGTTTGGACAATGGGATGCGATGTGGACCTTCTCCTCACACTCATAACATATAATGTTGGTATAGCGATTTTTGCTTAAGGATTGACTGATCTTTGTTGAGATTAAAACTTCGGTTTGAGCGTCTTTTCATGAACTTGTTCATTCTTCTCACAAGTAGAGCCATTTCTTCGTCGGAATCATCATCTTCATTTTTAACATTTTCATCAATTGATTCCGCCTTTGCCTTGAAAGAAATATTTTTCTTCTTAGATGTAACTTGTTCTAAGAGCTCTTCCTTGTCTTTCCTATAGAGCTCATTGGTGATTAAATTTCCCAAAAGGCCGGTATGACTCATTCTTGATAATTCAGAAGAATTTAGAAATAAGGTCACCAATGTCTCATACTTGTCCGGTAGAGCACTAAGCATTTTCTTCACAATATCAAGAATGGTTAGAGATGAACCAAGACCTTTAAGTTCATTAACTAAGTTATCCAATCTTGAATACATCTCATTTGTGTTTTCTTGTGGCAACATAACAAATGTCTCATATTTGATTTTGAGCATATGCAATTTGGCATCCTTGACTGCAGATGCTCCCTCATGAATTTCAGAGAGAGTTTTCTAAATATCGTAAGCCGTCTCAAGTGAACTCACTCTATTGAATTCATCTGCATTCAAGGTTCCATAAAGAGCATTCATTGCTTGAGCATTTAGGAGAGAATTTCGTTCATCTAAATTGGTAAGATTGTTTGGATCAATAGGCATAATGAAACCCTCTCCTACAATTCTCCATATGCTAGAACTCATGGCTTAAAGATAAACAGTTATGCGGACCATCCAATATGCATAATTTGTGTCATCAAATTGTGGTACCTTACCAATGGAGAAATCCTCACTAGCCATCCTTTTCTCTCCAGGCGGTAAAGCCTACTAGATGAGAGAACAAGCTCTGATACCACTTGTAGGATCAAGGATAACTGACTAGAGGGGGTGAATAGGTGGTTCTTAAATTTTTTTGGCTAAAAACAGATTTTGCCAAATAAAAGCTATGAAATACAATTTCACCAATTTAAACCTAAAAGATCTAAAGCTCTCTAAGTGCACTACTTACTTAAAGATAAGGTAAGTGATCTAAACAAGATAATCAATTACTTATAAATGTAAATAATGTGGTTGTGGCCCGATCTTCTGAAAGGTAGTGATATGTCGATTGTGGAGATCACGACGTTGATGATCCAAAGGCTCCAACCAAAATGGATCGAATCCCTCACAAGCACTACACCATTGCTCCGATGGTTATCAACCATGCTGAACACGGTTGACCTCGCCAAGAAGGCTATCTTCTGCATGCGAATCGAGAATACAAACAAGAAAGTAGAAGATGCAATCTAAAATTGTATTGCGGATAATGATGAAGCTCACAAAGTTGAAGTTCATCAAACCGACAAGCGGCGAAACTGCTATGCAGAATAATCTAAATAGAAAACCTATCGAAACTAAGGGATAGCGGTCACTATGTAAAGGAGGAAGAGGGAGGGGTGGTGAAACTATTCACATGTGAATAGTGCAATGTGAATAGTATCACAAATCCTAGGTGACTAGCCATATGGGCTACATGGGCCAAATAAGCCCATTATAAAGTTTGACTCAAACTAACCCTTAAAGGGATTCAGATACAAACCTTGTAGGCTAAGAAAATGTGGCGCAGCACCAAGTAGAGGGTGGCCAAAACTCTTTGAGTTGGGGGCCACAAATTCTTCATCTCCTTTAGGGTGGCTTTAAAGTGCTGAAGTCCTCGCTGGAATTGTGGCTATTGTTATTGCCTTCTCCTTCCTTGATGCCCTTGTTGTCCATTCCCATATTCTTAAGCACAAGCAAAACATCTCCATTAGGCAGCATCATAGAGTTTTTAAATAATACACTCAGCCCTAGAAACAAATTTACCTGATAATTGAGTTGACGAGCAAGTGCCCGAGTAATTAGAACTTACACATCATTCATGGCAGCAGCAAGAGGAGTGTTCATATCAGTAGAAGTGATGTCCTCATCATCCTCCCCTTATACGTATTATCATTAATATGTTCAAGCACTTTAAAAGGACCATCTGCAGGAGGCATGAGTTTAGACTTTCTCAATTCAGGGAATCGTTCTTTACGCAAGTGTAACCACACAAGATCACTGGGTTCAAAAGTAACATGTCTGCGTCTCTGACTACCAGCAACTTTATATTTAGCATTCATGATCTCAATGTTCTCTTTAATTGTCTCATGCATCTTAAGTACCAAATCAGTACGTTGTTGCGCATCAAAATTTACCTTCAACGAAGCTAGAAGAGGCAACAAGTTGATAGGTGCACGAGGTATGAAACCATAAACAATCTCAAAAGGGGCACGTCTTTATGGTAGAATGTAGCAAGCGATTATAAACAAATTCCATATGAGGCAAACATTCCTCCCACATTTTTAAGTTCTTTTTAAGCACAGCCCTAAGCATAGTAGATAATGTTCTATTGACTACCTCAGTCTGTCCATCAGTTTGGGGATGACAAGTAGTGGAAAATAATAGCTTAGTCCACAACTTAGCCCACAAAGTTCTCCAAAAATGACTAAGAAATTTAGCATCACGATCTGAAACTACCGTATTCGAAATACCATGCAAGCGAATAATTTTCTTAAAGAACAAATTAGCAACATTTGTAGCATCATCACTTTTATGATAAGGTATAAAATAAGCCATCTTAGAGAATCTATCCACGACAACAAAAATATTATCCCTCTCCTTCTTTGTTCTAGACAACCCTAAAACAAGGTCCATAGAAATATTTGTTGGAAATATGTTCTAGAGGCAATCATAAAGATGATTATATTTCATTATATTCATAACATTGGATAATATGTTATCTTGTTCCTAGAATAATATCAATAATATTTATTATCAAGTATGTGACTTGATTGTGAAACTCTATATTTCTGCGATGATTATTCTTAAACGTTCCCTGGTCGGAAACATACGAGAACACATATGAATAGACTAGCATATGTATTGGTTGATGACTATATTTCACAGGTCATAGATATGGAGATATCAAACCAATAATATGGACACATGTTAGAGAACATGGTGTTGGAAAAGACCCACCTTGAGACACTGTTGAGATTGTTATGATTCTATGTATCATTAGTTGGTCTCAAGCAATGATGATGTATAATCCTTAGACCTGAGATCAGTATGGTTTCCTACATGTGTAATAGCACTCTTAGGGGTTGCCAAACGCTACTCGTAACTGGGTAGTTCTAAAGGTAGCTTTCGGGTATGCTATGAAATATGCGAAGGGATGTGACTGGTCAGATATGGGATTTGCCCCTCCTAAGATAACAGGAGAGATATCTCTGGGCCCCTCGTTGTGATAGGATAAAGAAAGTGCATGGTCATGCCACTAGTGGTCGAAGAGTCGACCACATGAAGTTATTAGACACTTGATCGAGAAAGTATTAAACAGTCCATGGATGGTACAATATCTCACCTAGAGTTCAACCAGATATCGTGAGGCAAAGAGAGAATACACGAGAAGGACTTTCAGTTCAATTAGATACGGACTAATCGTATGGAGATACAAGCTGGTCATAGGCTGTTCAAATATGGTCACTAAGTGGTCGAAACCTGGTCGTAAGGAGTTACGAATTGGTCGAGATCAAATATGAACTTGTCGTATAGAGATACGAGCTGGCCGTTAGTGATATGGACCTGGTCGTAGATCATATTGCATTAAGATTCGTCCAATATATTCTATGTGTGTTTGTGAATCATTGTGTGCTACTAGGTACCACTAACGACTAGTGGTCGAAAAAGAGTTTCTGGATCACAATTGATTATACATGAACCTATAGGGTCGCACATTTAAAGGGCTAGGATTTGATTTGGATGGTGATCCGAATTCTTGTAGGCCACGAGTTCCTAATGGGCCTCAAGTAAGAGACCCATCATGGATGCCTACATATATAGAGGGGTGGTGGTATGGAGTGATTATGATCTTTTGAAGAACTCATGAAACCCTAACAGCCATGCCTTCCTCATACCACGCTGCCGGCGCAAGCACTCCAGCGCGTGGTATCCCTGCCCTGTACGTGTGGATACCTTGGAGGTGTTGTTGCGAAGCATCAGCACTAGGATGATCTGCAACTCATGACGATCACAAGACTCAGAGAAGAAGACGTGCGGCGAGTACTACTACAACTGCATCAACTCGCTATATTGACTCTACTTCCGCTATGAGTCGGCGTGTCTAGTGGTAATCTCGTGATCTATTACTAGCGGAGGTTCCTTGGTTGCGTGATAAATTTTATTTTGTGCTATCGTAGCCTACCTGTAACCCTTCGATATTTTCCCAAAGTGTACTTGGAACAGGAAGAGATATGTATAAACCATGAGGACTAAGTCATGACTTAGCTTTTTGGCACATGGTGTAGCGGGCAATGAAACGTTCGACGTCACGTCTCATCTTTGGCCAATAAAAGTGGTGGGTTAGAATGTCATCGATCTTCTTCACGCCGAAGTGACCCATCAATCCTCCTCTATGCACCTCCTGTAACAACAAAAGACGAACGGAGCTAGTTGGAATGCATAACTTGTTAGCACGGTACACGAACCCATCATGCAACACAAATTTATTCTAACCCTTTTCCTCTTGACAATTGAGCAACACATCTTTAAAATCAGCATCATGCACATATTACTCCTTTATTATCTCTAATCCAAAGATTTTGAAGTCAAGCTGTAAAAGCATTGTATATCTCCTAGACAAAGCATCAGCTATCAAAATAAACCACCACAAATTTTCCAATGAAAGCATGCAAAACTTCATTCATCAAACACATGAAAGTACTAAGTGCATTAGTTAAACCAAAAGGCATCACTAACCACTCATATAGCCCGAACTTAGTTTTAAATGTCATTTTCCATTCATCTCCCAATTTCATCCTAATCTGGTAGTACCCACTACGCAAGTCAATCTTTGTGAAAAGAATAGAACCACTCAACTCATCAAGCATGCCGTCTAACCTAGGAATAGGATGATGATACCGTATTGTGATATTATTAATGGCTCTATAATCAACACACATACGCCAACTACCGTCTTTCTTAGGAACCAAAAGAACAGGAACAACACAAGGACTAAGGATTTCCCGTACGTACCCTAGGCCCAAAAGATCTTGGACTTGTCGTTGAATTTCCTTAGTCTCCTCTGGATTGGTCCTATACGTCGCACGGTTTGGCAAAGTCTCTCCCGAAATTAAGTCAATTTGGTGTTCAATCCCTCTAATAGGTGGCAGTCCCGGGGTATCTCAGCTGGAAACACATCCTCATTTGCCTTTAAAAGGTTAGTGACGGCAAAGAGCTAAATATATCATCAAGTAAAAATAAAGTATCTTTGTATATCAAAGCATAGCATGACATATCATTATCAACAACTTAAGTAAGATCAGATTTGGTTGCAAGCATGACACAACCATTTAATTTAATTCCCTCAGTGCTAGAACTAGGTGCCAACTTCTCTTTCTTAGGTAGGAAAACGTTCTTCACTACTTGCTGATTTTCAGATTCAAGTTCATATTTTTCCTCTCATTTTCAGCTATCTCTTTATCACATTTCACAATTTCAACAGGTGTCAAAGGCAGCAAAATTATTTTCTTTCATTTGTGCATAAGAGAGTACTTATTACTTCTACCACGATGAGTTGCATCGGTATCAAATTCTCATGGACGACCTAATAAAAGTGACCGGACTTGCATAGGCACTACGTCGAAATCAGCAACATCATGATAGGAACTAATGAAAAAATGCACTCTCGCAGATTGTGTTACCTTCACCTTACCGCTATTGTTGAACCACTGAATGTAGTACGGGTGAGGATGCGCACGTGTGGTCAAGCCAAGCTTCTTGACCAAACCAGAATTCACCAAGTTATTACAGCTCCCGCCATCAATTATGATACAAACGCAGTAGTCCTTGACAATGAGGAACATCTGGAAAAAAATATGGCGTTGTAGCTTCTCCGCTTGCTCCCTTTGAGTGCTCAATACCCGTTGCACAATTATGGTCCTATAATTATCCGTAGCAGCGCACCTAAAATTTTCTCACCATTGCTATCTGCTGCATGATCATCATCATTACCTGCAAGATTAGCTGCAAGAGCGTATTCATCCTCAACATCATTGGAACTTACATAACCATTGTCTTCTATCGCAATGTACGCTCGCTGACTTGGGCAATCCTTCATGGCGTGGCCCATTCCTTTGCAACGATGGCACACAATCCCCATCGTACGACCCGTGGAAGCAACCGATGAAGAGCTCTGCGCTGGTGCCTACACACTAGTAGATTTGCTCGTCTCTGGTGTACGTGACGGTGGGGGCGGTGTGTTGAACGTGCCCTACTCACGAAGGGGTAGCAGACCAAAAAAACAGGAGGCGAGGCTGTCTTGGCTTGCCCAGGAGTCGATCTCGATGTAGACGTACTTCCAAAGTTGCTCCTTATCCTTTGTTGCCTATCCTGCAATTCCTTTTCTGCCAAACAAGCAAGCTGGAACAACCTATTGATATCATTATACTCTTTGTAATCAACTATGTCCTGAATTTTACGCCTTAAGCCCCCATAAAAGCGAGCCATCTTATCCTCCTCATCCTCAACAACATTACAACGCAGCATGCCTATTTGTAGTTCTTGATAATATTCCTCGACAGATCTATTACGTTGATCTAAGTGCTGCAATTTTCTATGCATATCACATTTAAAAGCAGGAAGAACAAATCTAGCACGCACAGCTACCTTCAATCTATCCCATGTATCAGGTGTTAAGCCAGAATTAACTACTTGATTCCACCAAATGATAGCAAAATCTTTAAATTCACTAGTACCTTGTCTAACTCTATGCACTTCAGGAACTAGATGGGTATTAAATTTTTGTTCAACTGTTATCTCTCAATCTAGATAAATTTCAGCATCATAAAGACCCGCAAAAGATGGTGTGGCAAATGTAACTATAGCAAATAGGTCATTATTAACACGAGCATTATGGTGCTGAAAATTATTACCTCACATATCGTGACGGTTGTGATGTAGGCGGTGTCATTGACGTGCATTTTGGTCAGCAAAAGCAGCGCCGGCATCGCAGTTTCTCCTCTCATTATCATCTCCCACCTCAAAATCCTGAGCTGCAACATGATCATACTCGCGTCCATTGTTAGGTGATTGATTCACCATTCTTTCAAGGCGTGTAGTGAGCGCTGCAATACTATCGTTGATTGAGCACTGCCATGTGGTCATAGTAGCTTGAAGCTTTCTGTCGATATCCCCGTTAATGGTAGTATGTTGTTCATCCAAAAGTGTCATGAGCTCTCCCTCTAAAACACACTCATTCTCATTAGACGAGTATCTTATAAGGTGATGGTTAGTAGAAAATAAAAGACAACACAAAGATATTATCCCTATCAACTACTAAGAGATGGAAGGTGGAATCACACACTCTCAAGCATCTTACCACACTCTTACAGTGTTCTTACCAATGCAGCAGGTGGTACGGACGGTGGCTGGTTCGTGATACCATGTCAAGCGAGGGTACAATTGCAAGAGAGGACCTGTTTTAATCAAGAGTAGGTGGAGCTCAAAAGGCAAAATATGTAGTAAGGATTAGCAAAAACTATAACCCAATTAGCAAAGCTGAATAAGGGTCCAAAGTACTTGTCACGGTTGCTAGTCTAAAAATGTCCCTAGCCCTAGCACAACGCCGACTGATACCAAGGACCAAACACAAAGGATTCAAAGGATGCGAGCAAACCCGATTGCTTCTTTCTATCTCTCTTTTTGCTTCTTTTTTTCGAATGTGATATTGACGCAAAACTCTTCAAAATCCTCTTCGGGTTTAGCGAGGTATATGGGTCACAAAATTTTTGTAGAAGGCAGGGGTATAAAGGTAATTAAAAGACACACACACACTCTCTCTCTCTCTTTCCAAACTTTAATTTTTTTTATCGTGTTGCCGAAGTCAGATCAATCCTTCTGGCAGCACGAACACAACCTCTTTTTTTCCTTTTTTTCTTTTCTTTTTTCCTCTCTGTCACAAACCGAAAGCAATCTTGGTTAGGGTTTGCCGCAGCAGGGACTTTGGCTGTCACGGCAGCGCGAGGTGCAATGGCGGCAAGGTGCTGGAGTGCCGCGGCAGCAAGGTATTGTAGGGCCGCAACAGCGGTGGTGGTAGGGCAAATTGGTGGACGCGGCAGGGATAAGTGGCGGCGCAATTTGGTTGGCGCAGTAGCAGAGGGTGACGACTAGAGACCAAGAACACGACTCTAAACCAGCAACACAACTTAGACAAAGGACACAAATTCAACAACGCGAATCCAAGAACGGAAATTGCAAAGGCACAAAGGGTGATGGGACAGCGGAAGAACACGACGAACAAATTATTTTTATGGGGCTAATTTTCTGGAGTTCTTAGGACGATGAACGGCAACTAATCTAAAAGGGGGAAGAATTGTGATTACCTAACGGACAAGCTTTGCTCTGATACAACGTAATGTGGCTGTGGCCCTATCTTCCGAAAGGTAGTGATATGTCGATTGTGGAGATCACGACGTTGATGATCCAAAGGCTCCAACCAAAACAGATCAAACCCTCACAATCACTACACCAATGCTCTGATGGTTGTCAATCATGCCGAACGTGGTTGACCTTGCCAAGAAGGCTATCTCCTGCATGCGAATGGAGAACACAAGTAAGAAAGTAGAAGATGCAATCTGAAATTGTATTGCGGATAATTATGAAGCTCACAAAGTTAGGATTCCTTAAACCAACGAGCGACGAATCTGCTATGCAGAATAATATAAAAAGAAAACCCACAAAATTAAGGGATGGCGGCCACTATGTAAAGGAGGAAGAGGGAAGGGCGGTGGCACTGTTCATATATGAATAGTGCCACATGAACAGTACCCCCAAACCCTAGGTGACTATCCATATGGGCTACATGGTCCAAATAAGCCCATTACAAAGATTGACACAATCTAACCCTTAAGGGGATTCGAATACAAGCCTTGTAGGCTAAGGAAAGGTGGTGCAGCACCAAGTAGAGGGTGGTTGAAACTCTTTGAGTTGGGGGCCACAAATTCTTCATCTCATTTAGGGTGGCTTTAAAGTGCTAAAGTCCTCGCTGGAATTATGGCCATTGTTATTGTCTTCTCCTTCCTTGATGCACATCAACTCCTTGTTCTTCATTCCTAGATTCCTAAGCACAAGAAAATCATCTTCAATAAGCAACATCATAGAGTTCTTAAATAATACACTCAGCGAAACGAATTTACCTGATAATTGAGTTGACGAGCACGTGCCCGAGTAATTGAACCTTGCACATCATTCATGGTAGTAGCAAGAGGAGTGTTCATATCAGTAGAAGTAATGTCCTCATCAGTAAATGCACAAAAGTATATCAAGAGGATAAACCAAGCTATGGAGACAAACAATGTTTTCTCGTGGTCTCGGAGACATAACGGTCTCCACAAATCCATGTTGAGGAAGCTTGATCAACTCAAGCCAGCCCCATATGAGCACTTTTTCGATCACTAATGGTAGCTCTTCTCCACTCCGGATAGGCGAGCTCTAACCTTCACAAATGCCCGGGTCTTCTCACAAGCTTCTCTGAGAAGATCACCGACGCAACTCCGAACCGTCTAGGAGACGGCAATCTCTGAGAGTAATAAACCAATGATTCTTCTCTTGAAGGTGTTCAAGAGCCACAAAGATCAAACTCTACTCAAAGCACTTGGAAAAACCTAAACAAACTTTGCAAGATGGTTTTAATGCGATCAAAGAGTGGAAGAACTAGCAAAGGGCTCAAGAGTATTCAATGAGGTTCTTAAAAACTTTCTTGTTGTAGTGGGTGAGATATTTATAGCATCCACCCACTCTACTAGCCGTTAGAGCATGAAATCTTGTAAAAAAAATAGCAAGTCCAGTCAGACCGCAGGTATGTGGCCAGTCAGTCCGGGCTACAGACACAACGGTCGACTGAACTGCATTTAATGCATAGGAACTATCTGTTAAGACTGGTCCGGTCAGACCACCCACTTGGGGTCCAGTCAGACCGGGTTCAAGAAATCCAAAATCGGAGAAAAACATGTTGTAATACCACATAAATTATTTAAAGTAAGAAGAAAAGAATTCAGGGAGGAGAGTCAATTAGAAAATTGAATTAACAGAAGTTTAGAGGGGGGTTTTTGCATATCTCAGACAACCTGGTGTAATATCCCGATCATTCATTAGTAAGTACAAAATTATTTAGAGAGCGATATTAAAAGAAAAATTCAGGATTTGTGGGAGGATTGGACCTTGCGCTTTCGACCCTATGCGCCCTAACCAAGTGGGCCGGCCCTTTAGTGGAGTCAAGAGGGGAGTGCCCCTTCCCCAAAAACCCTAGCACCGGCTACAGTACCATGCACCACTATAGCACAGGTACTGTAGCAGCCCCTCCATGTTGTTCTACCAAGATGCGGAGAAAAGGAGAAAGGAAGAAGGAAGAGAAAGAAAGGGACAAGGAAGAAAGGGGGGAAGGAATAGGAGAGGAAGGACGCGATCACGCGGTGATTACGTTGTTCTTCAAAGGTTCATCAAGGGTAATCACGATCCCCATTTGCTTGGTAGAGTAATCGAATTATTTTGGTGCTGTCAATAACAGACCGGTTTAGAACAGTCAACGTTGGTCGTAGTTTTTGAGTAGTATACATGTGTTTTCTAGTCTTGTCATCTCCTAGAGGGTTGTAGTGCTTGTTCTTAGATTTCTATAGGCATAAAGATCACTCAGTTTGGAGTTGTGGTCTAGAAGATATGATGGTTTCTTTGCGACTGTCCGAAAAATGACGAAGATTAGCAGTCACTTTGTTTATCAAATAAGACTAAGTTAGGGGTAGATTCAGATGTATCACCCAACATTAATGTTGTAAAAAATTATTTAATCTTTCCATCTTAGTAAATAACTTGATTTTTGGTTGACCCAATCAAAAGTTATGGATTTTCTTATACCGCGGTAGTTTCTGATTGACATATTGTGGATGCAGAAACTTCATCTGATCATTAGACATGGAAGTAGGCTGAATTGGGAAGTCTTACCAACTAGGTTATCATAGACAATTTTGTTATGTTTCCAGATAGTCTAAGATCACCCCTTTCTGAGTTTTGTAGCAAAAGTTATGAAGGTTTTATTACTGCTGTCCAGTGTAACCTTCTGCCAGTCTGTCATGTAATTTGAGTAGAACCAACATTTAAACCCTGGGTCTTGGGAAGGCGGGTATTAGTGTTGTGAGTAGTGAATTCTTTCTGCATCGTCTTATGTTAGTGATTCAATTGTGTAAAAGAAGGGGCTTCCGGATTTGGGGCACCATCCTTGCTTCCCATTACGTCGCAGCGCGAAAGGCAAGTACAACTGATTTGTTGGGTTTGTTATGTGTTTTCCTGGTTTGATGAATGTATGATGATTAATGTTGATATGTTGTTGTTCATGGTCATGATTGATTACCATGGCTCTTTTGATGATACATTATTGTTCGCCGGTTTCATTCATTCATGCAAGCATTGTTCAATTTTCACCCACGAGAGTGGGTAGTGAAGTCCCATCATTCCAGCATGGGCATGTAAGACTCACCATTCCAATATGGGCAATTTGGATCCCCGTTCTGAAACGTTCTTCAAACGGGCCTTGGATCCCCGCATTTTGGATAATACGGGAAGGGGTGAACACCGACGGGTGTTCACTAGCTATACCGGTATAAGCAGGAGAAAAGTACATGCATATTCACTCATTCATATATTTTCAACTACTTCACTTTCTGCTCCATTGTATGTTTGATAAGTTCTACTTGTTGTTGTTAATAGTATTATTTATACTTGCTGAGTCGTGAACTCACCCTTGCTGTTTCTATTTGTTTTAGGTGAACCCTAAAGACGGCATGTGTGGGAGGGAGTAGACACATGGATGCACTCACTCATTTCACCTAAGAAATAATAAATTTTTCGTTACATTGCACTTAGGAGATTTGGCTGTAACAAAAATGGTTTCCCTGACGATTAGTAATGGGTACTGTTATGCCTCGATCATTCTAGCAGATGATTCATGCTCTTTAGTTAAATTCTTAGTAGCTTCCTTTCGAGTGGTTTATTATGTTTAGGTATTGATGTTGGTTGTTATTGCTGAAACTTAGGATGGTTATTATGCTAGATCTCTTATGAATGAATCCTAGTTTGATCTTTACTTTTATTTGGTCAGAGTTTGGTCGTATTATTGAGTTGTGTTTGAGGATTTAGATAACATCTTGGTTTTCGCATAACCAGGGTGTTACACATGCTACTGGAGAAAGCTGACCAGGTCACCTGACCTGGAGGTCTCGTTAGTCCGGTCTAAAGATTTAATAACAAAACACGAAAAACTCCCTTCTCTGAAAAAGCTAACTGGGCAACCCAGACCGATGGTCCAGTTAGTCCGGACTTATACCAGTGGTTAGTCTGGCCATAGAAAACGCAGAAAGGAGCTCTTTGGACAAAGCTGATTGTGGAGTTGATCTGAGGATACAGTCAGTCCGGACCATCAACTGCGGTTAGTCCGACTGAGCAAATAAAACACATATAAATTGTGGCCAGATTGACACAAATGAAACCAGGACTAAACCATGCAAGTTTGAGCATTTGTGGCATCCTTTGCTATCAAACTACTAGTCATTGATCCCTCTTCATAGTATGGCTTTCTACACAAGCAATCCGTTCTTTTATCCTTCATTCTTCTAGACCGGTAAAACTATGAAAGGGTCATATTTACTTGACACCTTTGCCTTGAGCTAGATGAGATCCTTTAGCACTTCTTTCGTCTTTGTCCGAGAATAACCCTTTTAACTTCTTGACAAAACAAGTTAGTACAAAACACATGGTTGTCCATAATTACCAAAACACTAAAAATGGAGCCTAGATTCTTCAAAGAGATCACACGAAGGCTTTGGGGCGCAATGGTCAGACTTGAGCAAACTCGCCGACATTGTTCTAGTAGTCGTATCGGAACAATTCCGTCAAACACCAGTCGTTCGAATAACTCTCCTCGTGGAGAACGGCACGACAACAGGTCTAGTCACTCCCATAACCACAACTCCTATAGGAGAGGAGTTCTTCAAATACCAGCTGATCGACAAGCTCTTAGGGGAGGTGATCGTTCACCGCTTCTACCACAAATCTGCAACAGCAAATGGAATACGAGGAGTATTACCCTCGTAGGACTAAGATCTATCATAGGTCAGGTCCACCTGCCACTGGGTATCGTCGTGTACGGTCACCTGGGGAAATCAACCCTTCTTTCCCGCAAAGAACACATCATGATATTATTACCGGATGTCGGGCATTTTCGCCTGACCTTCGAGCAGTTCGCTGGCCACCGCAGTTTCGACCAGTGAACATGGAGAAGTTTCAGGGGTCATAAAATCCTTTCGAATTTCTTCAGATCTATATGACCGCTATTCGAGCAGCAGGATGAGGAGAGCACGTCATGGTAAATTACCTTCCTATTGTGCTCGAATGATCTGCTCGGTCGTGATTATTAAACTAACCGCAGAAGTCGATCTATTCGTGGAAACATCTCTGTGATCTACTACTAGCCAATTTTCAGGGCACCTACAACCGTCCCAGAAAGGATGATGATCTGCACAGAATGAGACAGAACGCTCATGAGACCTTGCGCCAGTTCATCAGGTGTTTTAGTTAGGTTCGCAACTCCATACCTGAAGTTTTTTATTCTTCTATTATCAGAGCATTTAAGTAGGGAGCCCGCAGTAGAAGGGTCACAGAGAACATTGCTTTAAATCCTCTGGCTACTGTCACCGAGCTTTTTGAGATGACCTGCCGATATGCAACTAGTGCAGAAGCAGTTGAGTGGAATAGAACCATCGATCGAGATGATAAAGATACTCAAGAAGTAGGAGAAAGTAGCAAGAAGAATGATAAAAAGGTAAAGGAGTCCAAGAGAATAGCTCTAATGAAGTTTTAGCCGTAAGAGATAAAGAGCCTCGAGGCTCCAAGCCATACTTCGACCGGGGTAAGGGCAAACGCCCTAAACACAAGAATGACAAGCCTAGGTGGTGTCCTTTCTATAAAAAAAGGACACGACCTTCGCAATTGCCAAGTTCTCCAACAAAAACTCGAGAACTACTACACTAGCAAAGGACCTTTTCCTATACTCGAGGAGGTAGGGCAAACAAGTGGTCAGAAGCAGTCGGACGATGATGAGGACATGCCATTTCAAGATCCAAAGCACACCATCGATCACATCTATGGAGGATCTTTGGCATACGAGTCAAAACGACAGCTCAAGGCTATCGAGCGTGAGGTAAAGTCCATTGACCCTCCTCTTGTCAATAAATTACCGAAGTGGTCGAAGGTCACCATCTCTTTCGAGAAGGGTGATTGTCCAATCCCTTCTACTCGAACAGGTCGATTTTCGATCGTGGTCCAGCCCACCATCAACAACTGTAGAGTAAATTGTGTGTTAGTTGATGGTGGGAGTTCATTAAACATATTGTTTACAAGTCCCTGGATGAAATGCAAGTACCCAAGACCAAGGTAAAATATGTATGATACTCATTTCATGGGATTGCACCGGGGTCTTCAGCCAAACCCATTGGCCAAGTTTCTCTTCATATAACGTTTGGTTCTCCAAACAATTTCAGGACAGAAAAATCTCCTTTGATGTGGTCGATTTCGATACGGCATATAATGTCATACTCGGACGACCAACTTTGGTATGATTCCTAATGGCTGCTCATTATGGTTATCAATGTCTTAAGATGCTAGGACTCAAAGGAGTAATCACAGCCCGCTATGATGAAAAGATGGCGCTAACATGCGACCGAAAATCCCTCGAGATCGTTTCCCAGATACCAACGTGAGAAGCAAGCAAGGGGTCATCCTTAGACCAAGCAGTCAAAGCCTAAAGTTGCACTAAAGTTGAACGATCAATTTAAAGAAGTTTTGCTGAACCCAGAGGAGCCTTCAAAGACTATTCGCATTGGGCTTACTTCCGTTCCTAAATAGGAAAACACCATCATCACCTTCCTCCGAGCTAATGCAAATATCATTGCGTGGCATGCATCCGACAAGCCCGGAGTCCTTAGGGAGGTGATCGACCACGGGCTAACTCTACGGCTTGACAAGAAACCCGTAAACAAAAATTACAAAGATTTGCACATGATCGACGAGATGCTATCATATCATAATTGGATAAGCTACTTAAAGCAAACTTTATAAGAGAAGTCAACCACCAGAGTGGTTGGCTAACCCTGTAATGGTTAGAAGTCTAATGGTAAGTGGCATATGTGTGTAGACTTTACTGATCTCAATAAAGCTTGTCTAAAAGATTACTTTCATTTTCCTCGTATTGATCAGTTGGTCGACTCTACTGTTTATTGTGAAATATTAAGGTTCCTAGATGCATATTATGGTTATCATCAAATTAGTATGTGTTTAGATGATGAAGAAAAGACTATATTTATTACGCCATTTGAAATATTTTGCTATGTCAGAATACCATTTGGTTTTAAAAAAATGATGGTGCTTCTTTTCAACGATTGATGCAAACGACATTTTCTGCTTAACTAGGCCGAAATTTAGAAGCCTATGTGGACAATCTGGTCATAAAAAACATTAAGCACCTTAATCATAGTTTCAATCTACAGAAAACATTCGACAACCTCATAAAATACTATTTAAAACTCAATTCTAATAACTATGTGTTTGGAGTCTCTTCAGAAAAATTGCTTGGATTCATTGTTTCTGCATGAGGAATCGAAGCAAATCTTGAAAAGATAAGGGTCATTAAACAAATGCGCCCTCCTACCACGAAGAAAGGTGTCTATAAACTTACAGGATGCATGGTGGCTTTAAGTCGTTTTATTGCACGACTGGGAGAAAAAAAACTTCATTTTTAAAAACTTCTAAGGAAACATGAGGGCTTCGAATGGTCAGAGTAGGCAAATAATGCCTTCGAGGATGTCAAGAGGTATCTAACGAGTGCTTCTGTTCTGGTTTCTCCGAAACCAGAAGAGACACTCTTAATATATCTAGCTGCCATGCCACATGCAGTGAGCGCAGTATTGGTTGCCAAATGTGAAAACGTTCAACGACTAGTTTACTACGTAAGTGAACTTTTACACAGACCTAAGAAACGATACCCTCAAGTCCAAAAACTTTTATATGCCCTCCTCATATTTTTGAGGAAACTGATGCATTATTTGCAGGTGCACAAGATAATTGTACCATCTGAGTTTTCCTTCGGAGAAGTCCTCCAAAACACGGAAGCAGCGAGACACATGGCACATTGGTCCATTGAACTTGGAGAGTTCGACCTTCATTTCGTGTCCCGAACAGCCATTAAATCTTAGATCTTGGCAAACTTTGTTACCAAATGGACAAATCCTAAACCTATTTAGGATCCCCAGTACGAATCCCATGACTAGTGGAAAATGTTCTTTGATGGGTCACTTACGCTGAGTGGCTTGCGGGCTAGGGTGATCCTGGAATCTTCTACAAGAGAAATCTTAAAGTATGCTATTCAATTAAATTTCCCTATCACTAACAATGTAGCAAAATGTGAAGGTTTGTTGGCTAGCATATGAGCAGTGAAAGCTCTCGGGATTCGACGACTACTTGTGAGAGGAGACTATCAAATAGTCGTGAATCAGGTCGAAAAAGAGTACCAGTGCTCTAATCCAACCATGTCTCGGTACTTATCGGAAATCAGGAAGCTTTAAAAGCATTTTCTCGGTTTCGATGTACAATATATCCCTCGAAAGGATAATTTCCTCGCTGACCAATTTGCTTGAATGGCTTCTTCCTGATCACAAGTACCAAAAGGAGTCTTCTTGGAAAAGCTCCAGAAGCCTTCTCTGGTCAAAACACCAGAGACATCTCCTATTAAGATAGCCTCTCTAGAATACGAAGATACCTGGATGAATCCCATCTACGAGTATCTTTAGATTGGTACAATAACCAATGACGATCTTGAAGCTGATCATTTATCCCGCAAGGCCAAAATGTATACTTTGGTCGAATGAGTCCTCTATAAACGAGGTACTCAAAGGGTTCCCATACGATATATATCATAGAGAGAAGGATTAAATCTCCTTCATGAAATACATAGAGGCATATGTGGAACGCATGCTTCTTATAGAACACTGGTTCGAAAAGCCTTTTGATAACGTTACGATTGGCCAACAACCCTCCATGATGCCAACGAGTTGGCTAAAAAGTACGTACAATGTCAATTTCATAGTAGGCAAATACACCAACCGGCTCAGGCATAGCAAACCATACTCTCTCTCTCTCGGCCTTTTGCAACCCGGGGTCTTGATATCCTAGGACTATTCCTAAAAGCACCAGGAGGCTTCGAATTCCCTTTTGTGGCTATTGATACGTTCACAAAATAGATTAAAGCTGAACGTGTAATTGGGATAACAATAGAAGCAACCAACATGTTTATGATGTGAAGTGTAATTACTCGATTTGATGTTTCAAGTCGAATAATTACAGATAATGATACACAATTTTCTAGCGTAAAATTCCAAGAATTTTGCGAAGAGTTGGGTACCAAACTGTGTTATGCCTCTGTCGCCCAACCAGAAAGCAATGGGGCAGTTGAAAGAGCGAATGGCTAAATTATGCAGGGAATCAAAACTCGAGTCTTCGACCAGCTAATAGAGTGCTCGGGGGCTTGGTAAAAGAATTACCCTTAGTATTATGGACAATTTGCACGACTGTTAGTCGGGCTACAGGTGAAACACAATTTTTCCTATTTTTGGGGTTGAAGTTATGCTTCCACCAGAACTAATGATTCGGTCGACAAGGGTCAAAACTTACAACGACTCTGGCTAGGAACAACTTCGAACAGATGACATCAACCTACTCGAAGAGAAACAGAATCAAGCCTTAATTCGTTCAGTAGTCCACTAACAAGCCCCACACAAATACTACTATCGTAAGGTTCAGCCTCACAACCTTTCTGTGGGTGACTTGGTATTGAAAAATATTCAACCCCAGCCTAATCGAACAAACTTTCCCCCAAGTAGGAAGGCTCTTACACAGTGGTCGAAGTTACGCGACTAGGCTCGGTACGACTTGCAATGGAAGATGGCTGAATCCTCTTACTTTTTCAATAAAGTTTATGCTTTCTTCAATCTTTATTGTTTTACATTGAGCAAGGCTTTGATAATTTTTCGATCATTTTTTACAACAACTTGGTTTCCTTTACAGTACATGGTAGAGTGGTGAACAATGAGTTGTTCACCATGATCCTTGTTGTTACTTATCATGCTATTTATTATGCTTTCGCTCATTTTGTTCTTATACATGATATTGATGACCTTGAGTGAATGAGATTATGATATTGAGATAATGAGGAGGAGATATTGAGTTAATGAGATGGACTATGTTGATGAATAAATAAAGATGTTGCATCATTTACATTCATCATGACATGGGTTGCATAAGCGTAAGTCGGTGAGAAAGTCATGTAACTATTCCGTGAGGTCGGTGAGAAAGATACATGACTAGTCCGGAGAGCTCTAGATAAAATCCTACTTTGGTGGGGACTTCACGGAGTGAAGGATTGAGTGTGTCATCGACGGTGAACACTCCGCTATACCCCAGAGATACCGATGAGATGCATATGAGCATGAGCATGTTGGTGCATTCGCATATCTAAGTAAATTGTTAAATCAGTGCAACTTTACCTATATGGAATATGGCTTGTTTGTTTGAGAATGACAATGGCATTAACTAAATGGATGATGATGATAACTTTGATTTTGGTTAATAAACTATTGTTTATGGCTTTATTATGTATTTGCTGAGTCTTGGACTCATTCTTGCTCTATTGTTGTTTTTAGGTGACCGTGATGACGTTTTTACTCGGGAAGGGCTAGCGCACTTGGAATCATGCACTTCACCCAATTATTTGATTCATTGGACATGAGAAACTTTTAGAATAACATGAATATTTATATCTAGAACATGATGGTATTGAATAACCATAGATACTTGGTTTATGTTAATCTTGGTTTATTATTTTGCTATGCTCCTAGGTCTAATTTATTTATGATTGTCATAGTGTTATGCTTGTGTTAATGTGACCCGTGGATGGGTTTTAATGTTGTTATGCTTGCTGAAATTTCACAGTGTGTTGATGTATAATAGATGATAAGAGTAGTTTGGTGGCATTCCAGGCTCAGTGTTGGGCTGGGGTGTTACAGAAACACAATTTTTCCTATTTTTGGGGTTGAAGTTATGCTTCCACCAGAACTAATGATTCGGTCGACAAGTGTCAAAACTTACAACGACTCTGGCTAGGAACAACTTCGAACAGATGACATCAACCTACTCGAAGAGAAACAGAATCAAGTCTTAATTCGTTCAGTAGTCCACTAACAAGCCCCACACAAATACTACTACGTAAGGTTCAGCCTCACAACTTTTCTGTGGGTGACTTGGTATTGAAAAATATTCAACCCCAGTCTAATCGAACAAACTTTCCCCCAAGTAGGAAGGCTCTTACACAGTGGTCGAAGTTACGCGACTAGGCTTGGTACGACTTGCAATGGAAGATGGCTGAATCCTCTTACTTTTTCAATAAAGTTTATGCTTTCTTCAATCTTTATTGTTTTACATTGAGCAAGGCTTTGATAATTTTTTCGATCATTTTTTTACAACAACTTGGTTTCCTTTACACTGGTCGAAGGGAGATAACATCACCTAGTCGAAATCTTTCCTCTTTGCACGTGGTCTTGCCCACTAGAAGGAACTTCCTAGCATCGACTTGTTCCCCACTTTTGCTGCCAAACACAAAGAAACTAGGTTCAACAAAATATAGTCGAAATAATTTAAAGTGAGCTTTCTTCAACTTAGTTTATTTCTTCATTTTATTTTCGAACAATTCTCTAAGTGGGTTAGGTTTTTAATTTATTCGACTACTTTTGGTAAACTCGATTTGTTTAACCTGGTCGGAGGAAGACACACCACGTAGTCGAAGTCTTTCCTCTCTGCATGTGGTCCTGCCCACTAGAAGGAACTGCCTAGCGTCATGCTGTTTCTAACTCTTGCTATTAGTACAACAGAATTTAGTTCACAACAAAAGGTCGAACGAATTATTAAAATCAAACTCTTTTCATTTGTCAAACTAATTTTGATTCTCTCGATTTGATTCACCTGGTCGCGGAAAGCAACTCACCTAGTCGAAGACTTTTCTTTCTACATGTGTCCTGTCCACTAGAAGGAACTTCCTAGTGTCGATTTGTTACTAACTCTTGTAACCAGTGCATGATAGACGCGATTGACAACAATAGTCGGATAAACACATTTTAAGCACACCCTTTTTACACTATTTATTTAGTTTATATAACTACACTAAGCAAATAGTCAGGGCTAGGATAAAATTATAGATATGACTTCAATTCTTAGTCTTAAAGGTTTAATTTTGTTTTCCATTTCTTGTCTTATGAGTTACTAACTACTCGATGATACAATTTGCAGGAAAATGAAGGTTTATATTCATAAACACAAGATTGTCTTTACAATAATATTCCCTATTACAAACTACTCTGATGCGGGAGACCCGATTTGAATCTCCTCTATGACCTTCTTGCCTGCCGGTTGCACTTCTTCAATCAGTCATGTTGCCTCTCCTTCAAGGCAGTTGAAATCAGCTTCGATTGGTTGGAGGCTAAGATTACGATAATGTGCCTTAAGCTTTGCCAAGGCATAACTTACTGCACTTTCGATCGCCTCTTTTATCGAATCGGCTTGATTGGTCTTTAGAGTTATTATCAACTCCTGCAAAGCTCCAACTTGTTGTACAATGGCACTCGTCTGGGCAATCATGGTGTCTCCAAGAGAAGTAACCTCCTTAGCACCAAGTTCTCTGAGTACATTGTTAGGAGGAAAATATTGTCTTAAAGATTGGTCTTCGTTGACTTCATCTCCTCCTGACTACGAGTCGAATCTTCTTGGAGTCGTTTTATTTTGACTGCTTGCTATAAAAATAGAGTACGACTAGTTATGAAAACACTTCCTAAGGACTAGTAAGTAAAACTGGTCTTAGGTAAAGAATTTCTTACCTACTAGTCGAGAATCATGTTTCTTGACCTCATTGTCGTGTGAGGCAACATTATTTGTGTACTACTCTTCCCACAACCTTTTGCTCTTATCTTTTTCTTTGTTGATACGGGTGAGCTCGTTGATTACCAAGGTCTTTGATTCGACCTCAGTGTTAGAGAAAGAAAAGAAAATTATTAAGATGAATAGTTTTAAGTATAAAACTTACTATTTATTTCATTATGCAACTCGCAAGCTGCAGAATTTGCCTCCTGAAGGTTCATCAGAAGGTCTTCTTTTTCATCCCTAAGCTTCTACACTTCAGCTTTTACATAGTTGAGTGCAGAAGGTAAAGTCGTTTCGTCATCTCTAGACCTTCAGAAGGTTAAACAAGACATGAGTATTAACTGAGTGGTCGAAACAAAATAAGACTGCTCATATTAAATACTTATGGTCTCACTGCTAGTTGGCAAAGCTCGGCTTGTTGCTTCTTCAGCAAAACATGTTGCCTGTGGTATTCACCAACAGTGGTAACTTGTTCAAGAGCTCTCTGAATAAAGAAAGACAATGAGAAAAGAGAAGAAATCCAAATTTGTAAGTGTTTATAGTTGAATACTTACAAAAAATGGTTGATTGAGCGAAGTTGACATACACCCTCTCGGAATCTAGAAGTTCATCAAGCCCCTCGACTTGGTCCCACCATACTTTTTGATGACGCTCATCATAAAAAATACGTCCCCTACTCGGAATATCCTTAGGGTGTGGGACTCAATCACAAGACCTGAACGAAGAAGATCTGATAGCTGGTGGGCCAAAGAACTCGGAGAAGAGGTCGACAAAGTTGTCTTCTTCTTTTTCTTCTTCGTTGCTAGCAACAGCAACAACTCCTCCTTGAGGACCAGGAGGAACGTCCTCTCTGACTTCCTTCCCGGCACGATGGTTGGAGGTTCCTCCTCCATCTTGACCGGATGCTTCTGGCGATCATAGAACCAAGTCCCTTGTCCGATTATTAATATCCTCAATAACTGGCTCGATCACCATAGCAATCAGATCTTCCGTCTCTGCTTTTATGACCACCTTAGTGATCATAGCTACATCAGGGGCAGTGACTTCCTCTATTGCCACCACAGGGATAGGGGTCGATTCTTCAACCACCTCCACTGTTGTCTCTTCGACTGCAGGAGAAACAATTATGGGCCTCTCGACAGAAGCATCCCTAGGGGTTGGAGAAGCAAGACTAAAATTACAGCAGAAGAAAATATGTCAAATTGTAGAAACAAAAGGTAATTTCTACTTTTATGCTTTTGATGTTATATACCTTGGCTTTCTGGACACAATCTTGAATCCAGAAGAAACCTTCCCTAGGGAAGATTTCTTTTTCTTTTTCTCTTCAACCGTCTCAATTCTCGTGACACCTTCAGCCTCTCGAAGGCTTCCAGTGTCACGAGATTGAGAGGTCAAAGCTTCTTCGAAAACGTCTGGTTGAAAGTCTTGTTGAGGGATTGGGATCTCCACGACCACATCTGGTCATAGATCTTGATCAAGGGATACAGCTCCCAAAGCTTCCTGCCCCTCTTGGTGATCGAAATTCGTTTCGACTACCGGAGGGATAGCACTTGCCTCAACCATGGGCTCTGCTGTCGCAAAGGTATCCTTAATAAAAAAGATACAAAACTTTTCCAGTTCTCATTTTCTAATTGCTTGACAAAGCCACGAGAGGCGGAATCTGAAAAGGTCTTGTGGTCGTAGTAGAATGGTACCTTAGCATTAGGAGCTTTGTGCTTAAGCACTTCGACCGCTCCTCTTTTCTCTGTAGTGACCACGTCTGCAAAGAATTTACTAAAGGGGCTGGTTGAAGGAGGAGAAGAGCTTGAGCCTTCGCCCTTCTTATTGATAGCCTTCACAAGGCGATGCCTTTTTGCCAGAGGAACTCTGTCATCCTCTAACCCCGTTTCGACAACCCTCAATTCGACCTCTTGGTTGTCTTGACGGTCTGCCATGGCTACTTTCTAAAAAAATCAGAAAAGGAACATTACTCGATGCTCGAATTCTACGACCACAAAAACCTAAAGATGAAATCAATTTTTTATTACCTTTAGGCGTTTTTCCCTTTCCTCTGTAGACACGACCACCAGGATTCGAGGAACCCTTGTAGTTGGTGTTGGATTCTCACAAACAAGTTTGACTCGAGTGTCAATATCTTTTTGTGAGAGATCTACAATGGTAAAGAAAACAATCAACTATCAAGTTCGAAATTAACCAAGAAGAGCTAAGTTGAATATTTCTTTACCTTCTTCGAAATCCCTGGTTAAGTCGTTAGTCCCCGAGTACCTACACATAGGGTGCACTCAATTCTTTAGAGGACTAATACGGCGCGTGATGAAGTCTCTCACCACGTGCCATCCGGTAAGCCCCTCTTCCTTCAAGTCTTTGATGGCTTGAATGTAGGGAGTGATCCAATCAAAGTTACTTAGAGACAAGTCTCAGCAGGCACTCTTCTCTACCGTCTTCCCTGTGAAGAAGAGATTGTCTTCCTTGGATATCTCCTATTAAAACCACTTCTTCTACCCCGACCATGACGACCGGGTGAATATCTAAATGTACTCCCTCGACTTCCCGTCGTGGAGCTTCAAACTGCAGCTACCTGCGATTCCGCCATGCTTGCTCGTCCCATAGTAATACTGGAAGAGCTCCAAATCTGGAAGAATTCCCAGATAGGCTTCACACAGATAGACGAAGACACTCAACATCGTAATGGAATTGGGAACAAGATTCACCAATTCATGTTAAAGTACGAAGTGAAGAAAGGGTGGATGGGCAATCGAAAGCCACATTCACAGTATGATTGGAATACTAGAATGGTGCCCTCTTCACCCAAGGGACAATGCTACCCCGTAGCTTCGGTACACTTCACGTAGGCTCGCTTCGGGATCTTCTCGGCCACTACTAGAGCCTTCATCTTCTCAGCATCCATCTCCGATTTTTCCCACTTAGAGATGGTTTCGGCCATCTTTTTCAAGTGGGTTTGATTTGGATTTGAAAAGTTTTGGGAAGAGATTGTGATTTGGTTGGTGATGGAGAGAACAAGAACTCGAAGAACAGTTGAAGCAAATAGGGAAAGTAAAAAAAACCTAAGTCATACTTGCGGTAGATTTTATAACCGCATGCCTGAGTTGGAGATCGTGGGTACTCAACTGTTGCCACATCTTCGGGAACCGCTCAAACGGACAGGTCTGTGGGAGTCGATTGGGGTTCTTTACTATGTCCGTTCGGGAAAAGCGATTCTGTCTTTTCAACTCAAGTAACATTACCTTCTTGACCAAGTCGTTTTGTGGTTAAATGAGAATACTGGTCGGAAAGATTGTGTTTTCGACTACTGATCTACGACCTCCTTTTCCAAGTAAGTTACTTTCACTTGAAGTTGGGGCTAGTGATGAGTCACGGCGGCCCGATCTTCCGATAGGTTCGATTTGGTTCGTCGTGAGGATGTTGACGCTTTGAGGCTTCCGACCAACGATCGCCACCGCAATCGCTACACCCGACGCTCGCCGTTATCGACCACGCTTGCACGCGATCGACCTTACCACGAAGGTTATGGTTCCGCAAGCAATCAAGCAACTCACAAGAACAAGGTAGATGCAATCAATTGTATTGCGGATATGGATGAAGTTTACAAGTGGGGTTCCTCAAACCGATAATCGGCAACCGCAGCTGGCGAATAATCTAAGAAAACCCGCCTAAACTATGGCGGCTATCAGATATATATAGGGACGTGAGGAGGTCGACCTAGGGTTGTGCGGCCGGTGGGAGGCGTACACAACCGGACTCCGACCTCGTCACGCTTAAAAAGTCCTATTAGTTTCAAGACGGCGACGCAACACCTAATGTCGTGTATCTCGGTCGAAGACTTGGTCGAGGATCGGCCCTATGGGGATCTTGAGGAATACGTGCTATGTTTGGTCGTAAATTGTGTCCAACGAGTCCAACCGTCGAGGTCTTGAGCTGGTCAGAATTGTGTCCAACGAGTCCAACCGGTCGTAGGCCTTCTTGAGCCGAGGTATGTCGAAACGTGTGGGTGGTCGTAGACCTTCTTGAATTGGTCGTAGTCCTAGATTCCTAAGTACAAGTAAATCATCTCCATTCCATTAAAAGATCATAGAGTTCTCAAATAATACACTCAGCCCTAGAAACGAATTTACCTGATAAGTAAGTTGACAAACACGTTCTCGAGTAATTGGACATACTTTTGTAATTGGAATAGCAAGCATAGCAATTGTGGTTGTATCCATAGGGGTCATGCCCTTATCATCCTCCCCTTCTTGAAAACAAAGCCGTTCTCGGCTTTTGATAAGCTAAAAATAGGATAACAAAGAAAACAAGGTGTATGCATGGTATATGTATACGTCATCCGTTTTAACGGTTCTTCGTTGTTGCACAATTAATGTTTTAAAATAGTAGTATTCATAAAAGCTTATTGTATTATTAGGCCAAGAATAATCATATATATTAATGAGCAAAACAAAATTTCTCACACGGTAATTATTGCAACTAGTTTTGCAAATGTAAGTGAAGCATTTATACAATTCAAATATCTGAAGTTGTAAACTTGCAGTGGTAGTATATAGGAGCAAATCTACAACCTTCGGGTTTATACAAAGTTCATCCATATAAACATATTTCAATTGAGCGTTAGCAAATTCATCTAGTAAGGGTGAAAAGATTTGAAAGTTTTTCCATACTTCAACATCATTATGCAGATTGTCAATACTAGATGGTGCAATAAGAGATGAACACATAGCCATTGGATGATCACTAAAGTTTATTTTCTTCTCATAATAAACAATATCTGGCACACAAGAATTGTGGTTCAAAACAGTAAGCTTCAATTCATCTATGTGATCACTAGTTATGCATATTCGATATACAAGAAATTGATTGTTTACATCATAATCTCCAATCAGATTAATCTTATATCCAGGGGTATACGCACTAGACAAGGAGATTGTACTTGCAATTTCAGAAATTTTCTCCATAGCATGTGACAATTTCATAGGTGGCTCCAACATAATGTAACATAAAGAATCAGCATGATAAATTCTAGTCAAAACTTCTTTATGTCTAACCAATTCTACAATATCACGATATGTGATGGACTCATCACATGAATCACTCAACACAGTAGGCAATTCAATTATGTTATCATATGGTGCACTCAAGTCAACAGGTAAATCAACAAGTTTACCACATAGTGCACAAAAATCAATACAATTTGAATTCTCTACGTGGAATATGGGCATATCAGAATTGTTTTCCACTAATTTTTGCTCTAAAATATCATGAACAGCGGGCAATTGTAGTTCTTTACAAACATACTCACCTTGTGTGATGATAGTACCATGATCCTTACCTTTTTGGCTCTCCTCAAATGATATAGGTGCATCCATCTCCTCATCTTCCTTCTCAACCAATGGAGTCGATGGTTCAATCAGCTCATCCTCCTCTTCGGCATGGTTCCCAACTCCCTGCAAGTTGTTAGTCACAGAAAAAGACACAAACACAGGCTTGTTCTCATATTTTCTATCATTAAGTATTCTTAATTTCTCCTCAATCTGACATTCAACGTTACAAGCAAGTATAAATAACTGAGAGAGAGAATTATATTCTTTATGAACAAGAATGTCCCAATTTCATGATTAAGTCCACTTAAGAATCTATTTTCGGTAGTTCAAAGATGTTCCTCTAACCCACAGCGCAACAAATGAGCTTTCAATTCATGATAGTATTCCCTTACGGTTCTACTACCTTGATTTAAACGCTGTAATTTCTTACATATATCATTAAAGCGGGAGGAACAAATCTAGCACGATAGCTACCTTCAATCTATCCCATGTATCGGTGTTGAACCGAATTAACTACTTGATCCCACCAAAAGATAGCAAAATCTTTAAATTTACTTGTGGCTTGCCTAACTCTATGCACTTCGTGAACTAAGTGAGTATTAAATTTCTCTCACCGTCATCTTGAAGTTGGGGGGCTAGATGACGAGGATCTAATAATTCTTAATTAATTAAATTATTTATCAGTAATTGTTATTATAGATAGCAATATCTTCATGATAGTCTTGAGTATACCCTTTATCGTTCATAAGGGAGAAACTTAAGATAATCGGTTAAAAATCATTCTACGACCACCCTGTATGGATGTAAGATGTTCTACGACCACCTCATGGTCGTAAGCCTTTCTATGACCAAATCGGTCAAGACCACCCTATAATCGATAAAGCCTACATACATGTGGGCCTAATCGATTAGGGACTCTTATACATTGTATTCAATACACAGAGCAGTTAGTATACATAGTTATTCTTTGGCATAACTACATGCATAACGCTTCTATCTCTGACGACAACCGTAAAGCGACGTGGGGTGTTATCGCCCTGATAGAAACCTCTATCAACGTGCACATTTCATCAAATGTTAAGGCGTCTCTTGGTATAGAGTAACTGTCACCCTTCATGCGTTATATAAAGGCAGAAGTCAGTGGACATTGGAGAAAGGAAGGAGGAGACATTAGACATTAGTTTTCTTCCTGATTGTAAGAGCATAAGTCAATGCATCAACACATAAGTAGGGTTATTATTCTCTTAGGAGAAGGTCTGACCCTATCTAAATCCATGTGTCTTTCTCTGCGTGGTTCTAATTCTAGGAGACCTCTGAATATTAATTCATAAGATCAATACTAGATCATCGATAGTTGGCGCCGTTCGTGGGGATCTTCCAGTTCTTCCTTTTCGATAAGTTTTTATTTTTTTTCTACTATGATGCTTTCATGGCGGGAGAATGGAACGAACAGAACTGGTTCGATTTGGCAGACTACGCAGAACTCGACATGGATGCCTGCTACGAGTACGAGCAAAACATTATTTCGTCTGATGGCAATGCCACCTCTAAGGATCTTTCACCAGACCCAGAGACCATGCCACAGACAATGTGAAGGGATCTTTCTCTCCCACAACATTATGTCCAGATGAGGAACCAGATTCCTCAGAGGGCAAGGGTCCATATGACCATGATCAGGACTATATTAAGACAAGTACAGAGTATAGTAAGAATTTCTCTTCCAAATGTTCAAATCCATGACAATTGAACATTATAAATCAGCTTCACTCCTCAAAGCAATTATAAATGGAAACAGAACAACCTGTGGCAAGTGAGCTTTCATCTAACACAGAACATTCGAGAAATATATACAAATACAGAGCAAACAAACTAGCTCAAATACAAACACAGACAGGAAGAAAAAAAAAAGGAAACACATAAATTTCAGTGAAATACAAACACATTGACACATGGCCTCAATCGTCAACCACTTCAAAAATTACACCAGTCTCAAACGCCCTCCCAAGACAGCCATAGATTTTAACACAAAAACCCAATAAACAAATCAGTTTTTGGTTTTTAACAAAATACGAAACACAGATAGATACGCTGACGATTTGAAAAAGAGAGAAAAAGATATGCCGACCTCGCAAGGAAAAAAAAAGGCATCACGACATGTCCAGCCACTTGGAAAACAAAACAACCCGGGCTCAAATCCTCCCGGAAACGCTCACAACTTTTTTCCCAAATAAAACCTCACCCTCTCCAGCGAGTCTGTGACCCTGTCCTCTTCCTCCCCTCCACTCTCCCCTCTCCTTTCCACCGCCGCCGCCGCCGCCGCCGCCTCCACTACCTCCTCCTCCTCCTCCTCAGAGGAATCCTAAATGGACGGAGGCGCTGGCGCGCCCTACGCCTCCCGCACGGCGGAGGAGGTATTCCGCGACTTCCGCGGCCGCCGCGCTGGCATGATCAAGGCCCTCACCCACGGTATCCCCCTTGGCTCCCCTCTCTGTTCGCTTCTTCTAGCTCCTGATTTGCCTACCCGGCCGCTCTGATGTCACTGATGCGCCTTGTGTGGTTGCTTGGTTGGTGGTTTGTGCAGATGTGGAGAAGTTCTACCAGCTCTGCGACCCCGGTGAGTCCGCTCGATCTACTCGAGTGTAGGGTTTGGGGGCGCCGAAGCTTCCGGTGTTGCTAGGTCTGGGGGGTTTGGTTGCTCTGCTGGGAGTTTCGGAGCTAAATTTGCTGAAACTTGCGGGTCAGGTGCTCTGCGATGGTGGTGGCTTGGTAGCATTCATCAATGCAGTGATGAATTGGGGCGTGGTGAGGGATTGGAAGTATATATTAGAGGCAAATATGGATTCTTTTGTCAGCTGGAGTCCCCGAATTAGTGATAGCTCCGTGGTTTTTGTTCGGTTGTTAGCTCTTTGAGAATTCTACAGTTGCCATCAGTTGGAAATGGAGGAATTTACGGAAAGATTCATTTGTTGGGTGCTGGGAGTTTTCGAATTAGTGACGACTGTGTTGTCTCTTTGTTGTTTGTTCGATTTATAGCTGTTTCCTCCATAAATGCAATATAGGGTCATGACTTATATGTTATAATTAGTTAATTTGTTTAGATGAAATTAGCATTTTTTTGGGTGCCATTGCACCGTAGGATTGGATTAGAAGTGTGTGGTTGCTTCATTTGTTTTGTCTATTAGTGTAACTGATGTAACCCTTTTTGGCTTACCTAGCATTGTCTGATTGATCCTTGCACTGCACTGAGCAAATTTAGCAAGTAGTACTTGGAAATTCTTATGTATCTACTAATTCTGCTTATTTGAACAGAAAAGGAGAACTTGTGCCTTTACGGGTACCCTAATGAAACATGGGAAGTGACCTTGCCAGCTGAGGAAGTTCCCCCGGAGATTCCTGAACCAGCATTAGGAATTAACTTTGCTAGGGATGGCATGAACGAGAAGGATTGGTTGGCATTAGTTGCTGTTCACAGTGATTCCTGGTTGCTGGCTGTTGCGTTCTACTTTGCAGCACGGTTTGGGTTTGACAAAGAGGCCAGGTAATGGTTCCATGATCATCAAACTTTTCAGTTTGCTTAAACAACAATATATATAACTATTGTTTCATGTCCTTTATTTGCCACATCTGTATTTATTTCACCTACAATTTTGTTAGTCCTTGATCAAGAGATATACAAGAATTGCTAAACAAATTTTCCCACTGCTAACTTCTGATTCTTTTCTTAAGATATTGTGATTCTCCTTTGTTAAGTGATTTTGTTTGATATCTTGGATCGAAGATGTTGGTGGTTCACTGTTGCTTCCATGCACTGGTTTTGTCGTTCTAAAAAAACAATTTAATGCATGCTGTTGATGGTTCAAATAGATCATGTCCTACCGAATGTATAAACATCTAATAACATCAGGGAACACTGGAACAGTTTATACAATTATACACTAGCATATAGTCTGAGTTATGCATGTAAATTTTTGCCCTTTAGTTTTCTTGCGCAGGACTACAATTGAATACAGCTGTTTTGAGGTTATTTTTGTCTTTCCACACTTAACCTCCAGAGCTAAATTCAAATTTTTTACTATGATCTTGACAAATAATGCCCCCTTTGTTTATTTGTATGTCACTATAGCATGCGTGCGGTCAACTTTCTCAACTTTTGACCACTAATATACATGGAACTATATAGATTAGCCATATGAAAATGGTACCAATAGATTGTTGTGAAAAATAGTTTCAAAGATTATAATTTTATTAGGTTTTCCTTCGATATAATTATTAAAAATATCAGTCAAAGTTACATCTTGGATACTGGGCAATTTCTAAAACCTCGTACATTTATAAACGGAGGGAGTAGTTCATTATATCTCTGAGTTTTTTTTACCTTGTTTACCATTATTATTGTTGTTGTTGTTATTTTACTGATTGAGTAATGAGTTGTCATGGTTGAGTAGTGCAAGGCAGTTTTTCTGTCCTTGGAACACTAAATATACGTGTCACGAGTGCAGCAAAACACTAGAACTTACAGTTCACATTTCCTCCATGGAAATTATTGTATTGTACATGGGAAAACCACCACATTCACTACTAAAATTTGGCAATAATGAAGAGTCAAGGGAGTCAAGATGCAGCTTCTGTGGTAATCTTGATTCTGAGGAAACAAGTTTCTGCCGAAAATTCGTTTCGTATTATATACAATGCTAGTTTTGATTCATGGCCTAGCATTAGTAGTAACACTTCTAGATGACTTGAGAATGAGTTGCTACTTGCTAGTGAAGTTCAAAAAAAAAATTAAAGTCTTTGAACTCAAGCATCATTTATAGACAGGACAGGCTAACCCAGGTTGGACTGGATTCAAACGAAGCCAGTTCCTTGCCACAACACACACACAAAACATCTTTTACTGGGCTTGCAGCTTTTTGCCTTTTTATTTTATTTTATTTTAAAAAAAACCATCTTGGTGGTTGCTCCCCGGCACCTTGAGTAAGATAAATTTCCTTTGCTTGCAGTTTATTGTGGAGTTTTGCAAGTTGATTTTGTAATCAGACTAACATGCTAATTGTCAACTATCACGAAATGCATGAAACTTGAACACCCTGATGAATCTTGGGCTGGCTTCCCTTTGATAGTGAAAACACCATGACCGACTTTGAACTTTTCCCAACATATTGATCAAGAACCATGGTCCTCAAATGGCAAGTGATTGAACATTTGAAATTGGCTTGGGAGTTTCAAGTGGTTCGAAGTGAATAACACTGAGGGATGACTTGGTATCTATCGGAAAATGATAACAATGCGAAAGGTCTTAGGAACAATCTAACGATCTTATGTAGGTATAGTGGCTATATTTTAGAAGATAGATGAAAGTACAAAAAGGGAGTACTGCATTGGATCTAAATGTTAATGGAAGTTAAAAAAAGCACTATGCAAGCTGGTACTCAGATTATGTATGGATTATCGGATCTGCAAGGTTAGATATTGTGAAATTCAGATTGAAACTCATTTTTTTTCTAATCAAGTTTTGAAGGTGATGATATATTTCCAAATTAAATCATACAGTTAAGATTAGGTGGTGCAATTAGTTTGTCAGTGTGTGGCATAAGTTATAAATGCTCAGATTGGTTTGGAAATGACATCATGATCTAGTTTCTGCGAATAATTTAGATATAGATGTCTTCAAATAATTTAGGTGTAGATAGTATTAGTTTGACAATTTTGACATGATATCTGTTAGTCATTAATTTCCCAGGAGAATCTTGGTCTGTTATTTGCACAAAATCTGGCATACTAAGGTGAAGATCTCATTCCCCGAAGTTTCGTAACTTCCTTTGGGAATTGGGATACATTGCTGACAATGTGGTGTTGGAACATTACAATCGAATAGAGAAAACTAGTGAATGAAGATTCGAAACACACACATATAATTATAATCTGAGGTTCAGAAGAGAGTGACTATGGTACATGTGTATGTGATCTATGCACTTTACATACACTTTTCGCACCAACTAATCATCCTACAAGTGGGAGTGGGAAAAATGTTTAAAAACTTGTAACTGAAAGTTGTATGTACCATAGTTATCCTCTTGAAAATATCCCACGAAAATTTACCTTCTGAAGTTTGACTCCTTAATAAGCTTACTGACTGAGGAGCGCTTAGCCCAACTAGACCTTTAACATCGTGCCAACTCTAGAAAAGCTTCTTGCTCGTATAGTCATATTCATACTAGGAAAGTTATGAATCCACACCAGAAATGATTGTCGTACATGCATGACACATGTGCTTAATGACTTAGATAAGCTTCCAAGCCAGCTGCAAGGCATCATGTACTGTGGAGAATATGGCCTGATAGACTACTCAAATAAGAGCGAGTTTTTCTTCTATGTTCGATAAGGGCACTCCATGATAAGCGTGTTCAGATAGGGTTTCTGGTTTGCAATGGCTTGGCAGATAATGAAATTAGCCCAATGCCAATTCCAGAATCTTCATCGTTAGGTCAAGTTCAAGAATCTTGTGCCAAGAGGCAAGAGTGGTGAAATCCAAGGCTGATTGAACTGCATTTCAGCAGCCAAAGTTGGAGCAACCATGCATGCCATTATGGGTAAATTGCCTAACTGTTATTTTGGACTATTTCTGTTTGACAATGGTGCATTCCGCCTGATATCTAGTATTCTAGTTCACTGTTTTGCATGGGATAACAAGCATTTTTCAGAGTGCGTGTATGGAATTTACAAGAGCTAGTGCGTACTTTTAGGTGCATGGTATTTTTTTTGTTTTATGTGTACGGTAGTTATTTACTTCTAATGTGATTCCCTGTATTTTCTCTAGTGTCAGAAGATGAGCTAAATGCTTTTTTTCTGGAAATAAACCAAATTTAGGATGTTAAGCTGACACCATTTACACAAATGCTGGACAAAAGAAAGTGAATGCACCATATTAATTTTGGAGAGTATTCTATTGGCTTGTTTGTATTGATCATGTAATGCATTTTTTGCCCTTTTTTATATTTCTACTCAGCTATGAGTTTATATAGTTTGGACTTTGGAACAATCTTAGAATCTTTTTCCTTGTGCTGTTCTGCACCCATGTTGTGAATCCCATTGCTTTAGTAGTTATATTATGGGGAGAGAAGCTAATAATTGGCTACTCAACCGACCCTAGCTATCGTATAGGTCATCATAGTTGTTTTCCTATTAAGGTGAATCCTGGTCGTCGATTGACCTAAACACTTATGATCTTGCCGCACGCATTCACAACATATATAAGATGCAACTAATACTCTAATAGATGAGATGCATTTAACAACTAAATAACAAATCGATAACAGATAAGATGCTTAGATGTGATCAGCTGCTGTTGGTGCTGTCCTACGCATGGCCCTCGTGACCATAGTCACAGGGATCGCGGGTCGATGCCGCGTTTCACGTACTAGATTCATCAACCCGGGTATGATTTGTGGGACATGGTATACTATTCTTATGTAATTTAGAATGAAAAGTGTTCCTCGACCTAGTCGACCCACGTTCCTAGCAACTGTGACTATGCTCTTGACGTGCCGGCCGGCGGCAGAGCCTCCTGAAGTGCTGGCCGTTGCTGCAATGCTAAAACTACTGCTGCTGCTGTGCACGTCATATGTTGCACATGACAGCTGCCTTGCGCGCCACCTAATGGGCCTGGCCCACGCCCATGACATAAGATGCTACGAATTTTAAGGTAAATCATGAAATTAAATGTGCAAGAAAAGATATTTGGTGTGTGCACATCATTCAAGAAGATGTCATGATATTTGGTATGTGCACATCATTCAAGAAGATGCCATCAAGCAGTGGTGGCATTATTCTGCTCTTACTGGGAGTGAGTTTGGGATCCTGGAGAACTATCCATCTTTTATCCGAAGGGCCCTTGAGTAAACAATAGATGATTTTTGTGGTTCTGCTAACTAACACCACCTGAACTGCAAATGTTTTTTTTTGTGAGGCACCTTTTATGAGCATCAGCAAATTTGTTTTCAACATTTAATCGTGCAATTTACAGTGAGGTTAAATTAAATTCTAATCAGAGAAACATGAAGCTTCAGTTTGCAATTTACCTTGGCATTATTTTCCCATGGTCATACTGAATCCAATTAGTGATATCAAAATTTGGAGCATTCAGGTTATATTGTCTGCTCTCCATGGATGTTTGAAAACATCTGCTACGTTTTTGTCTCTTACACAGGAGGCGACTCTTCAACATGACAAATAACTTGCCTACAATATTTGAAGTCGTGACTGGCGCTGCAAAGAAACAAACCAAGGAGAAGGCCCCCAACATTACCAGCAAGAGCAACAAGCCAAGCTCGAAAATGGTAAGTTCAGACAGTCTCTATGCCACCTTGCAGTACAAGACATCACTGATAACTTCATTGGTTTGTAGCAATCAAGACCCGAGTCTCATTCAAAGGCCCCAAAGGCGGCGGCGCCCCCCAAGGATGAAGATGAGAGCGGTGAGGACTATGGAGACGAAGAGGAGGAAGAGCGTGACAACACCTTGTGTGGATCCTGCGGAACAAACGATGGCAAGGACGAGTTTTGGATCTGCTGCGATAGCTGCGAGCGGTGGTACCATGGAAAATGCGTCAAGATCACGCCTGCTCGAGCCGAGCATATCAAGCACTACAAGTGCCCAGACTGCAGCAACAAGAGGGCGAGGGCATAACGACAAGCACCAGCGGGACTCGGAACCAAACCATCGCCACATCATCAATGTCTGCAGATATGGCCTAGCTTTCTAGCTCGTAGACTTGCTTTTCGTTTCAAACCGAACAATGTTCATTCACTCGTGCCCCAGCAGCTCATGTTGCTCTGACTTCAATTGTGTTTAAACCGTTGGTTGCTGTAGCAATACCAGCTTCAATCCCTTGTGCGGCTGCCTTGCAGACATGCCAAAGACGTTCTTGAACTAAAAGGACTTTTGATAGCTGACCATTATTTCTTCATCGTTAGTCTCGCTCGAGTGCATCCGATTTGGTAATTACAAGTCATAACACCAAATGGCAGTTTCAATCTCAGAGGCTTGTTCAGAAGTGAAAGTAGCGACCAAGGGGTGCACTACATTTGTGAGAGTAACATGTTGTGCCAGAGCCGTTAAGAGAGTTCACGCATCGATAACTGGTCAGCGTTTTGTACTTTCTTTTTCATGCTCTGCAATGATATATTACCCAGGGAAAAGGCCAGACTAGAGCAAGCACTCGATATAAATGGAAAGAAATATTTCAAAGCAAAAACAAAAGGTAAAGATCCATGGGGAAAATGCTAACTGATTCATAGTGAACATTGGCAATTTTCTTCAAATTCACTGTCATGACTCATGATATAGGCTGCAATGGTTGTCCATCTCCTGGGTGTCAAATATGTAGAGACTATCAGTTTTGATCTCTGAGCATACTTAATTACCCATTTGCCCTTTCTGAAACAATACCTTGCTTGTCTGACATTTCTGTACGAAAATGCATAAAAAGATGTGCAGCTGATACCTGCTAAAGGGCTAAAGTACCTTTTTTAGATGTTAGGTTGTCATGAGAGTAGTAATGTTTTGCATATAACATAGCCGACATAGTTGCCATCAACAATCTCTGTCCTGTCCTGCATCCTCCGAATATTTCTCAGTCATGCAATGCATAAGGCGGCGGCATAAAAAGGTAAAAAAATCTAGATGGTAGATCCGCACTTTTTCCCAGGAAATAATGTTATAATATATTTGTATGCTTAACTCAACCACCTGGGAAAAAGGAACATACCGATTCAGGAAACCACAACCAACTGAAAGGCAGAAGGCTTACACAACCCAGCGAAAATAGAAACATAACTGGTACTTCTGTTGTACATAGAATTAGAACAAAACCATATAAAATAAATAGAGCAAAGAAGTATGATTCGCTGGCATAAAGGAATAGTAGAGGAAACATAGTAGAACTTCGTGATGTATAAATTGTAGAGATACACAATAAAAGTTAAAGGAATAAGTCCATAATACACCTCTGAACTTTGCCGAGAGTCCAAAAACCGCTGAACTCCAAAACCATTTGGATTGCACCTTTGAACTATCATTATCATCTCGCATGACCGCCTCGAGCCAAAACCACCCGGTTTTTCCCTACGTGGCATCCACGCATGCCATACTGCCAGCTTTCAAGGCCTTGTGCAGCCACCAGATCCACTCACCCACCACCAAAATCCTATCCAGAACCAGTGGCAAGCCGAGGAGGCACGAACCCGCGCCATGAAGTGCTGGTGTGTGCATGCACCCAGGGGAGCAATGGCGACGCCGCTCTCCAGCCACTTCGCACCCACCATGCCCCTCCCAACCCCGCTCCGGCACGGCTGGTGCCACGCGCTGCCACCCCCTGCCTTTGGCGCCGCCGCCGCCAAGTCCAAGGTCGCTCCCGCCGGTGCGGCTGCAGGAGCCCCAGTCCGCCGTCGGCATGCCCGTCAAGTTCGGCTTCACCGCGTACAGCAAGCGGTTCAACGGCGTGCTCGCAGCGGTAGGCCTGGCGGCGATACATGAAGGTATCGACGAGGCGATACCGCCCCAGCGTGGATTGTGGATGCCACGTAGGGGAAAACCGGTGGTTTCGGCTCGAGGGGGTCGGGTGAGATAGTAATGATAGTTCGAGGGTGCAAGTCAAACGGTTTTGGAGTTCAGGGGGGTTTTTTGGACTCTCAGCGAAGTTCAGGGGTGTATTATGGACTTATTCCAAATTTAAATGCTGAAATCATTATTATTAGATCATGTAAACTCTCTGTAGGATCAATGGCTGCAAAATTAATCTAGATTTAGTATTAGTAAAACTACAATCGTTCATATAGTCTACAGATATGTCCAACAAAAACAAGGGAATGTGTTGTTGTGTATATGTGGATATGGCACATGTGTATAAGGCTCATAAGCCCATGAGCTCTAGAGTTTTGTAGTATATATATTGTACAATATACATCTAATTATATGTGAAGTCAATCTTTATCATGGTATTAGAGCGAGGCTCCTTCTCCGCCACCTTTCGCTGAGCACTCCTTCTCCTTTATCCTTTGTCGTCCGAAGAGTAGCCCAGCCCGATGTCGGGAGCCGCCTCCTTCGCGCTATAGGAGCATCTGCCGCCTTTATCATTTGTGGATATCGCGGGATGATGAGTCAATTGGCAATTCTCCGAGACCAAAGCGGTCTCGACAAGGCGTTGGTGGCGGTCGAGACGCGCCTCGAGTGGGACTATCGGGCCGGCATGGTCGATTTTGGGGCCTCCCAAAAAGTTCTATTCGCTTGAAAATTCCGAAGGTTTGAATTTTGAGTTGAAAATTTGGCTAAGTCTTGGCGTCGAGTATCCTTCGACGTCGCCTCTCCTTCGACGCTATAGGAGCATCCGTCGTCTTTATCATTCGCCGTTCTTGGCGACCACTGATCGGGGATCGCGGACGACACAAGCATGGTGCGACGATCCTCGTTATATTTGGTTGGATCGGAGCAATCGAGCGGAACCTCCACCGCTACACGTGAAGCGCAGCGATTGCTTCATGTAAGGCGACCACCCGCTCCTCTTTGTCTGGCGGTGCGCTCAAGTCAACGCTGGTTCTCCTCTTCCCCGACGAGGCTCTGCTCGCTACACGCCACAAGTTTTCCCCGGCTTATTTCTCTGACGCTAGCTTAAGGTCTGCTCGCCTACATCGCCGATTGTGTGAGATCTGCAGGAGCAAATAAACTTTCAATAATCAAGTTCAAAATCAATAGAAAGAGGGCTAAATTGAAGGTTTACTTAGGTCCGCCCATGCGTCGGTTGTGTGAGATCGTAATTTCAAATCAATAGAAAGAGGGCTAAATTGAAGGTCTTACGACCCCAAGTACTTCCACATGGGATGTGCTCGTTTCTTCAAAGGGCTAATGCGGTGCGTGATGAAATCCTTCACCACGTGCCAATCGGTGAGCCCCTCCCCTTTCAAGTTCTTGATGGCTTGAATGTAGGGGGCGATCCGGCCAAGGTCCTTGGGAGTCGAATCCCAGGAAGAAATCTTCTCGGCGACATTCCCGGCGAAAGAGAGGTTGTCTTCACTGGTCGCCTCTCAGTAGAACCACTTCTTCTTCCATCCCGGCCACGATGACCAGGTGAACATCTAAATGTACTCCTTCGACTTCCCGTCGTGGAGCTTCAGACTACAGCTACCGGCGACTCCCGCCAGACGGATCATCCCGTAGAAATACCGAAACAACTACAAGTCGGTCGGAATCCCCAAGTAGGCCTCACACAAGTATACGAACACACCTAACATTATGATGGAATTGGGAACAAGGTTCACCAATTCCATCCCCAAAGTGTTCGAGTACGAGCATGAGGAAAGGGTGAGCAGACAATCGAAGACCACACTCACAGTACGCTTGGAAGACGGGGATCTGCTCAATTTCCCCCGACGCCCAATGTTGCCCGAAGTCTAAATCCACTTCACGAACTCCTTCTTTGGGATCTTCTCGGCAGTGACCAAAGCTTTCATCTTGATCGCGTCCATCTCCGATTTGGCCCACTTGGAAGCGGCTCCGGCCATCTTTCTCGAGGAGGATGCTTGGAGGCGTATGATTTGGTTGACGGCGGAGAATGCGAAAGCTTGATGAACAGTTGGAGTGATTAGGGAAAAGTAAGAACCCTACAATCGCACCCACGGTAATAATTTATAACCGCACACTTGGGTTAAAGAAGTGGCAACCCAACAGTTATCACATCTTCGGGAATCGCTCCAACAGACAGGTCTATGAGAGTCGAGTCAGATTCGTAAATTTGTCTGTTGAAAATTGATTCTGTATTTACACCTCAAGCGAAATTACCTTCTTAACCAAGTCTTTTTCTGGTCAAATGAAATACCAGTCGGAATTGATTTACTTCCAATTACCATACTACGACCACTTTGTAGTCGTAAGATTTTCTACAACCACCTTGTAGTCGTAAGGTTTCCTGCAAACTTCTTGACCAAGTCTGTTTCTGGTCAAATGAAATACCAGTCGAATAGTCTTTCCTTCGACCATCGTTCTACGACCATCTTCTGTTCGTAAGATCATCTCCCGCTCCTTTCCCATGTAGGTACTTTCTCTTGAAGCCGGTGGGCTACATGCCAAGGATCTAGAAATCCTCATTTAATTATTTATCTATAATCCTTAATATGGATAATGACATCATTATATGGTTCTTGAGTATACCCCTTACTGTTCATAAGGAGAAGCTGGAATCTAAGATCTTCTACGACTACCTCATGATCGTAAATTCTTCTACGATCTCCTCATGGTCGTAAGTCCTTCTACGACTAGGTCAGCTACGACCACCCTATAGTCGTAAGTTCTTCTACGACTAGCACATGATCGTAAGTTCTTCTACGATCACATGATGGTTGTAAGTCCTTCTACGACCAGGTCAGTTACGATCACCCTATAATCGATCGAGCTTACAGACAAGTAAGCCCGATTGATTAGGGCATCTAAACAGTCAGTATACGATATTATTCTCTTGAATAAATGCACGATTAATCTCTCTGTCCTGATAATAACTGTCTGGCGACGTGGGAACGTTACTTCTCCAACAGTAATCTCTAGTAACTGCGACATCATATGAAGCATTGATATGCCCTTTAGGCTGGAGAAATTGTCGCCCACTTCGAGCACGTTATAAAAGAAGGAATCACCGGACAGCAAAGGGACAGAGGAAAGAAAGACACAATTAGGAGCACAAGACATTGCATTTCAGTCTTTTTCTTGATCTGTAACCAGCATACTCAATATAGCCACGCAGGAGTATGGTTGTTATTCTCTCTGGAGAAACTCCGAACCTGTATAAAAATTCTATGTCATTCTCTCTGCATGATTTGAGTCTTGGAGACCTCGAATCAATTAATCATTATGTAAGTTCGGTTCTAAAATATCGACAACGCGCATCAAGATATCTCTGGACCCGAGGCAAATGAAAGAAAGTAGCTTTCAGACCAATGCCAGAGTAAAAACTACCATTGGTATGATAACATTGAGGAAAGATACTCACGTCAGAATTCCCCAGGCTTGTTTTCGATTGCCACAACTGCTGAACCTACTATTAGTTCAAGCATCTTTTTTTGATGCCATCAACAGTGTCAGTTGGTGCAGCAGTGACCACTCTAGGTTGAGGTCAGCTCACAAGTAAGTAGGTCTAAAGTGGCAATTTAATTCTCTAAATGCTAAACGTATTTATTTAAAAAAGATAGGATATTGCCTACTTTGAATTCTCAGAAGTAATGGTAGACAGTGACGGTCTAGACATCCGTTCTCGTAGAATTTCAATAAAAGTATTAGGACCTGCAAAGTAAATGAAGAGGATAAAAACGGCACTGCAAAAGCCGTGTAAAGCGAAACATTCAGATGAACAATCATTTCATATAAGTAATCAGCACCGGTAGAAGAACAACAACCCAAATCGCTTAGGCAAACCCAAATAGCAGGGACGCACCCTGGATAGCGGCGGCACAGGAAAGAACGAGGGAAGCGCGCACCATCAGCACACGCGAACAAACAGCAGGGAACAATCGGAAACAAAATCGAGTAGGGCGCAACGAAATCAGCTGGAGAAACGAGGGAGGCAGAGAAAATGGCGGAGGGCTGAAGAGGAAGACGGCGAAACGAACGCACTGCTTATTAGCTGTAGGAAAGGGGGGCTTCTCACAGGCTCCGCCCGTTACGGTTCGACGCATCCATACCTGAGCAACCAAAAGACGGAAAGTAACGGAAGCAGGACGCAGGTGTCACCCAGGCGCAGCAACCGAGCCAAGCAGATGGCACGAGGGAGCGGAACCAGGCACTACGAAATTATATTCTTCAATAAAATTATCCTCTATGAATTATATAAATAAATATTGGATTCAGTTTGGAATGCATATTCTCGCTAAAGGTTTCCTGTCCTTCGAAATTCCTACAGGAATCTCCCGCTCCAAACGGTGGATTCATGATAAAGCTAATTACCAAAGTTGCATATTTGATAACTTAAAAATTCGAAGACATGAATTTTGACCAAATAGGGTGGGTGAATGTCACATGGTGTCTTCACACAATTCCGTATCAAAGTAGCTAGTTTGATCGACTAACTATCACCACTGAAAAATAGGGCAAAGATGCAACACATGACGACAGAAGACAGGCGGCGCCTGCTGTTCCAGGACCAAGCAAAAATGAACTGTAACCAACATGGTCAAGATTCAAGAACTCAAGATGTGGAAATCAAACAGAGCTCTTCTTTAGGGAAAACTGGCATTTACAGCACCGCAAGGTTGGGAAACACGGAGAAACCACAGCAACGCAAAGTTTGCAGGGGAAAATGCAGTCAAGAGTCGATACAAGAACTCAGCCGACGGCCATTTAGACCGGCTACACTAGGGCGGATAGCCGTCTCCATTATACAGTACCAAACACATAGATAAACAGGAGTTTGTTAGTCAGTTTTTTCAGTTAGTTGAGAAGGTCCTTCCATGAGTCAGCAAACCCCTCTCAAGAGTTGAGATATTATCATGCTGCAGTCCAATTGCTCCTGCGGATCAGAAATAAAGGAAGATGGTAAGCAAATTAGTGTCTCGTGGTTCGGTATAGAGGGTTTTGGGTTCCACGGAGAGGGAGAACTGACCAGGTTCTAATACTATTCCCTTTAGTCTCACGGCAATTCGGTGCATGCCAAGTACTTGAGCTGAATAAGGTTCATTAATGTTAAGAGGTTCGCTGTCTCACATAGGGCCGGACTCCAATGAACGAAAAGAATTAGCTCATCCTGTTGATCATCGCAAATGAAAAACACTTTGATCATTGTGGTATTATTCCACACAATCGAGCTCGCCCAGGGTTAAGCAGTGATTCGGACATTATCCATCCCTGTGAAACAGAAAAATGAGAATTGTGAGTTACAGCATACGCATTACACTCATGTGGTGGCTTTTGTCCATTAGTAGTTTAACCTGGGCACGGGGGTAGAATGTTGATGATAAAGACAGTGAGTTTTCACCTGTTCTCTTGATTTCCTCTTGAAAACTCCATAAGATGATGTAACAATCTTGCAAGATTCTTCAATGTGTGGTAGAAAGTCCATGTTCAGTGGGTTTGGGTTTCCATACTGGTATGACCGGTTGGAGTTCATGCGCTTCCGTGCATTCAGATTGGCATGTGATGCATTAATAAAATGCAGTAACACATGTGCCTGTAAACCAAACACAATTCAAGGGGATAAATTAACATAAACAATTAACCAGTGCAATGTCACCAAAGCAGTTAGCAATCAATGCTTACATGGAAAGCAGCTTTGAGAATGTCATCTGGCTTTGCTTGGTCCTTCAGCAAAGCATATACCTTGTCCTTTGTGGGGTTATATGTAACAATGTACCTCTCATCCTGCAATCAAATGCGTCATAATTTCACATATCGATCTTTGATTACACTAAAAGAAGGAAAGGATTCACCATTGCAAGGACCGCACTCAATGGAGTGAATGAGAGAGTACCTCGAACAAAGGCCTTATAGCAACAAACGAAGCAGGTTCCTGGAATGCCTCTCCAAATCTTGATCCTATGAAATTTAAATAGGTTATCAAAAGTCTCTGCAATTCACATTCGTCAACAATTAAATATGATCATAGTTGCAAACCTATTGCAACTGGCTGATGCTGCCAAGGCGGATTAAATATTGTCTCCTGTGAGTTTCCTTCCTTCAACGAGGGGACATGCCCTGCATCAGTAAAATCAGAGATCCAAATATTAGACTTTATACTGCAAGCTTTCATGGACTTTTTTTCTTAAAAAAAACTGCAAAGTTGAATACAACTCTTTAGACTATGTTACTCTAGAAGTTCCACATTTTATAATACTACACTGTAAAATTCATCAATGTGCAGATTGTGTACTGATGAAATATCTTCAAATATGTTTAGCATTCGTTCTCAAATTTATCCAGCATATCCAAAACATTTTGTCACCAAAGGTTTATTATGTTTTGAGCATGCTTCTGCATTAGCTGAAGAGTAATGCTTACACTATATTTGAAGAACTGCTATATGCACTAAAAAACTTTTTTCTTATTGCGAGACTTGTACAAAATCTGATCAGAAGAATTCTAAGTTTCTAGCAGACACTGTTGACATACCAGTCTTGATGAAGGAATCCACAGCCACAGTGAATCTTGCCCTATTTAGAGTATTCAGCACAACAGATCTCACCTGGTAATAGAAATAATATTTGCCTGGTTAATTGGTGATTCTGATCAGAAAGGTTTGATCATAATAGCAGAAAACTTTAAGTTGAAAGCAAACCTCATGATATGAACTAAGTAGATATCCACAAGATAAGAAGGCGAATGAAGTCACCAATGATGGATTCCTCTTAGAAATTAGAATGCTCAAACCAGTTCCCAACTTCACAAAAAAAATGAAATAAAATAAAATGTTAGAAAACTAATAAAAGACATTCACAGCACCAAACACACAAATTTTAGTAGTTCAGTCAGCATAAATGATTACCAGATCGGCGATGTTCCCAACACTTTCTCCTTTAGCAGTGACATCTCCAATATTTTCTCCTTTTGCATATGCCTTGTAGATTGGTGCGCGGGTTGAGGTTGATGTGACAGCAGCAACATTCTGAATGGAACAATTTCATATAAAAAAAGGTAGAATACATTCCATCAGTTCTTTTGCAAGTAAAGAAAGGATAGATAGTATCAATGCCAGAACTTGTTTCAGCAAGTCAAAAGGTCAAACCTTAACTACATTTGCTATGCAAGCCATAGGTAGGAAAAGTTGAGGGAAAGCTGCAGTAGCTAACTCTATCCCAGCTCCTAATTCCATCAAGAGATCGCCAGAAAAGCGGAGCTGTAGTAAATATCGATTTCAATCAGTCTTTTGCATGGAACAAAACAAACTTCAAAAGCTCTGCAAAACATTGGTTCCAAACAATACACCTGCTTTAGGTCATAGTCGAATTTCTTCCCTTGACGTGCAAAAAGCATTTTTCCGACACGCCCGGCCCCATCCTGTATTAATGGAACAATTATAACTATCACGAAATAATCATGATTACTAAAAATGAAGGGTGAGCACATCAGCACCGGATAAAACTAAATAATTACTGCTGTTTTTGTGAGAGGGGCACCGACAATACTAGAAGGATATGGTCAAAGAGATCTTATAATTACACCAAGTATACTAGTGTTTTTTTACCTTAGCCATTTCTAGATCTGTTCTTAATAAACACAAGTTGGAAAGTAACATAAACAAGGAAAACAATAACAACAATAACTCTCCTGATTAAATATTTCAAGACAACCATTTTTACCTTGAGTATCCAGTTAATAGCCACGGCACCGGATGTAGCCCTGCTTTGAGAGACTCCTACAGAGTTTAGCAAGGTTCTTGTTGTAAATACACCCATTGCTCCGCCAAAGAAATGCTGAAAAGTGGAAAGCAGGAGTTAGCAAGATATATTCAAATCCGGTAGACGGTGAAAAGTAAATATAAAGTCTGGAAAACATACCTTCAATGCTCTCCATGTCATGTATGGGACATATGACGGAGTGACACTATCTGGAAAGCCTTCGGGCACAACATATGACCTCATGAAGGACATAATTTCCTAAAACAGCATAGTTGCATAGCATCATTATTGTACTTCATCATTCTTAGTCAAGGTCATTCCACAAGATCTAAACATTCATGGTATAGTTTCCTGGTATTTGTTTTTCTGTAGTTGAAAACTAGCAGCAGTACGTGGCACCAAACGAACAAAATCTCAAGGAATTTTAGCACCCTTCAACAAGCAACTAGCTTCAAAGAGATATAGGCATCACTTTGTCTCAAATCGAATGTAGAGTAACGCGAAACTACAACATTTGTAGGTCCAGAACTGAGCACTAAATCAACTTAAAACTGCGTATTTCACCCGAATTAAACCTGCAGATCCGCAATAAGCAATCTAATCGAGGAAATGGGGAAAAAAAAGGAGTGATCTACATACTCAGCCTCCCACGAAATCCACCATAATAACCTTCCAAAGTTCTTGCCTCGACATAAGCCTGTAAGAGGCAGAAGCAACCTACAAAACGACTAAAAGCTCTTAATTTTTTCACGAATCAACGCCACAGCCTACAATTCCAGATCCAATCAAGCACTCAGAAACAATAAAATTGGAAATTTCACCTCAACCACCATACACAAGTACAATTAACAAGCACAAAATCCGCTTGAACCATGCCTTCCCACATCCTGAACAGAATCCCCATCCCATCAGACACAACTGTAAATCCACAGATGCTACAGCCGCCGAAGCCTCAAATCCGCCACGGAGAAACGAACCTATCGCCCAGACACCGACACAAAGCCACCAAATACACCTAGAAACCCGCACCTTTTTTCCTCCACATCGGATCTCGAAGCGTTGCAATCGCCACGGAAACCAAATCCAAGGCAAAGCGCCACAAATGTTATAAATCTCAAAGAACATAGGCCTCACCTCGATGGGCGGCAGCGGTGACTGAAGCGGCACGGCCCTGACGGTGGCTCCCACCGGCGCGGCGGTCCCGCCCCTCCCCCTCCCGCTGACCCTCCCCGCCTTCCCCGCGGCGGCCCCGCAGCCCTCCACCACGTAGCTCCACCGCCTTCCGTCCACCTCCTCGAGGCAGAGGACCCCGTCCACCGCCGGCGCCGGTAACGGCGCCGCGGGCACCCTAGCCGGCGCCTCGGCCTCCCGCACGGCGACGCGCACCGCCTCCCGCACGACCACCCGCGCGTCCGGCGGGGGCAGCGTGACGGTCTGCGTGGCCGCCGCCGAAGGCCGCTTCAGCCCCATCGCCGGCGCCATGCGGTGGGGTCGGTGGCGGGGGGTGAGATTTAGATGGGTTTGCCGAGTGGTGGGCGATACCGAGACAGCGAGGCAGTTCGCCACGTAGTGAGAGAAAGGGTTTTATATACGTGGTTCGCCTCCAAGCCGAGGAAAAAAATGTAGTGGGATTTTCCGATTCTGCAGTCAGCTACATACACACACAACCGCATTACAGACGATATTTCCTTTACCCAGTGACATGTGGGGTCATAAATTTGTTGAACCCACTTGTCGGAGGGATGTTGGGAATTTGGGTGGTCGGATGGAGCGGAGGGATGGATGGTTGGTTGCGATTTTTCTTCTTCTAAAATAGTATTGTTTTTGTGTGCAAAATAACAAATTTCTTAGCGTATCAAAAATAAAAATAATATCACCGACTTACCGACAGCAGTAGCGGTAGCGGTAGCAGCCAACGAAGCAACCAGACATCGCTGGAGGGCAACAGGGTGGCCCATTGCGAAGGGTGATGCCTAACAAGGTGGCACGCACGACAAAATGGCCGGCCAAAATGCACTCGCACCTGATGCACAGTGAACCTATTAGTCAGCTCACGTACGTACATTTTCTATATGTGTCGCTTATGCATCGTTGTCCATTACACGTGCCACGTGCATGATCGATCAGATTGGGATTCAGAGAAATGCATTTGAAGTCTGCACATCGATCATCATCTAGATTAAGTTCGATCAACAGCCCGATGGATCGCTGCGACGTAAACTTAGTTACTTTACTGGAAAGTATATTTTTTTTCTTTGTATTTTTTCTTTTTGTTTTTTTTACTTGCATTTAGACATGGCCAAACGGATCAAACGGGCTACGAATCGAGTGATCAGATCAGACAAAATCAAAAAAAAATCCTAAAGAGTAAAAGTAGTAGTATGATTAGTACTATTCGAAGCACGAAAGAAAATAGTATTAGTACTCATAGTCGACCAGGACGTAGAGGATATCGTACTCCGACTCCACAACAATATTCTGATACGGTTTTTATCTTCTCGACGAGACTACGATGAGAATAGGGTAAATGTGAAGGTAAAAAAAAGAAATAAATATTATCACATGTACCACAAATTTCATTCCACAAAAAATTTCATATGGTCGGCCGCCTGGCCCTCCCCTGTTAATCAGATCAAAATTTTGTTGCCACATACTGGCCAAGATGTATTATTAGATGTACCCAAAAAAAAATTCTATAAATTTTTGCACATGAAATCATGGCGCAGCAACACCAGGGGAGGGGGTATTATCACATGTACCCCGATCAAATAAGACATTCTTTGATAATTTATCGATTTAACATGAATGGCATTCTTTAATATTGTATTGTACCACAAGCTAGATACGTTTGTCCATAAACCAACTGAGGGAAATGTTTGGTATACAGATCATATAATATTGTATCATAGTCTTCGACTTGTGTGTGTTTCAAATAGTATTTGCAATGGGGTGCATCCTCCTTGCTACCATCTGAGTTTGGATTAGTATCCTCCTCGTACAAGACCGTCGCTATAAAACACTTATTGTCCGAGTGTGGATAATTAATTTGTTTTCTAATTTCTCACTAACTTCTTTTGGCATGAATCTCAAGGCTACAATATAGGGTTGAGATAGTCGCTAGTGTATGGGAAATGAGTTTGGATTAGTATCCTCCTCGTACAAGACCGTCGCTATAAAACACTTATTGTCCGAGTGTGGATAATTAATTTGTTTTCTAATTTCTCACTAACTTCTTTTGGCATGAATCTCAAGGCTACAATATAGGGTTGAGATAGTGGGTGCAAGTACGCTCGAGTGTCGATCGGCATTTCCCATGTCAGGGACAAGTTCTCACTTGTCATCGGTGAGAACGTGAGATCGTGTGTCCGACAGCGCGTGTCTAGTTAGCCACCAGACTCAACTGAAAAAACAAAAATCAACAAGCACATGTCGGCATTCCCAGCGTTTCTGCGTGTCTCCTCACGTGCAACGTTCGTATGCCACCGAGGTGATCATGGCGAGTAACGGAGTTGGCGCGCATCCGCTCACGACGCTGGTACAGAACACAGACTTATTCTATACCATTTTAGGTGGTGGAATGATACGTGTTGGCTGGTACCATAGCTATTTTTTGTCCTTGATTTTTCGTGGTGTCGGAGCGATTGTTTTTTTTTTGGGGTTTGCTAAATCACATGACTAAAATTTGTAAAATCTTGGTCGATTTTCCTCGCCTTTGGATTCACATGGAGATTCGTGCTCCAACCAAGGTCGATGTCCTCCTCTCCGCCGCCGACACCGTCGTCTCCCACCATCGCCGGTTGGGGCTCGGGTTCACTAGTTAGGGTTTGGGTTCACCGGAGCCCAGACCTTAGAGGGAGGGACGGGGCATCGGAAGCACAACAGTGGGTGGCGGCGGCACCGCCTCGTTCGTGGGATGGAGGAGGGTGGTGGGTAGTGGCAGTAGGCGGGTCGAGGAACGAGTTCAAGGAGAAGAGGAGGCGGGAAGTGGCGGCGGATCAGGCACCACCACCGCCGGAGACAAGGAAGAAGGGTGGCAGGGGAAGGGGGAGGCAGGGTAGAGGGGTGGAGGCGGGCATCGTAGGCAACCGCGTCGAGATGTGGTAGTGGTGGGGAAGGAGCTCGCCGGCGACCATCGACGATGCCGAAGGCGGTGCCGACGAGGCGGAGGGAGGCGACACAGGGGCGAGACGGCAACTGCTGGATGTGGGAGGTGGAGATGGGTTAGGGTTAGGGTGTGAAGGTTTATATAGGTGAGAGAAGGAGAGGATCTAAGCCACATAATTTTGATCCAACTATGGAAATAATTGCTTGTATTTTCCAAAATTTTCAATCGACTGTGACATAGATGCCCCCCGCTTTTCTTGTTTTCTTCACAGCTGGAGCTACAAACTAAACTCCTTAACCCTACAGTTTCCTTAACTTTACTAATGGTGTAGGGTCCACTGGTCAGTGACTAAACTACCAGATTAACTAACCTTAATCTACCGACTTAACCCTAATGATGTACACGTGGTGGCCACATCACCACGCCAAGTCAACATCCTCCAGAACAGAAGAGTGACATAGGGGAGCTCCATGACCAGCTCGGGTGGAGCTCATCGCCAGCGAGGCGGGGCTCGGCTGGTACCCGGGAGGGCCAACATGGGATGCAGGCACTAGGCAGAGGTAGGGGTGAAAATGGATTGGATACGGATGGATAATGGTTCTACCATATTTGTTTTTATTTTTTTCCCGGATCCGGATACGAATACGATTACTCCGGATATGAATATGAATACAAATAATATCGAATATGAATACAGAGCGAATACAAATTGAAACGAATATGGTCACGGATATTTTTCAGAATATTTGTCACGTGCTTTAGACTGCTTACATAAGTTAGTGAGCGGTGGTATCGACGGATGCCAAACAAACTAGAGAAGTCGTGTCTTATGGGTCAAGTTGTACATGCAACCTCTGCAGAGTGTCATAAACTATTCGACTAGTCGTGTCCCCGGTTATGAACATGCCCGATGATTTCACGCAAAGGGTAGATTTTTCATAAAAATATTAGAATGGATTGATGGAATGGTTTGGTTAGAATGGTTGGGAAGTGAACATGATGTTCACTATTTGTTTCAAAGAACTTGATTACTTATGCATTAATCTTTTAAAAAATGTTTTGCAATCTACTTACTGTATTTATTGTCAATATTGCTTTCTGCAAAATAGCCATAAAGCTATCCTTGTTCAAACCTTGCATGAATACTATTTGCATACATTTTCCTACGACTTGCTAAGTACTTTATGTACTCACGGCTATACATCACTTGTTGATCAGTCCCCGCAAAAGAACCAAGGAACACCGAGTTCTACGAGGAGGAATACTTTGAAGACTTTGCGAACTAGATCGCGTCCTCCACTTGATTGCCTGTGGGCATGTCGATTGGCCTCCATGAAATGTTTTGGAATTCCGCTGCAAGTTACTCTTTTGCTGTTAAGACTTGTGTGGCGACCTTTGTAAGACTTGACCATAATATCCTTTTGTTGCTAATTAATATTACTTTGTTTGCTTCATTAGCTCCTTTGTTGTATGGATATGATAACATCATTGTTGCAACTGTGTGAGCTAACTACTGATCTGGGACTAGTTCGGAATACACAGAGGGTCTCGGGGTTGCATACCCGGGGCGCCAACAGTACGGGTGCACCGCTCTCTCGATGGACGTCTACCCAACCGGAAAGTGCTCCTAACTCCACAACTGCAGGAGCACTTAGCAGACGGCTAGGCTGGGGGTACCACCGGCGCCACGCTGCGAAGTGTCACACAACCCCCCGACAAGTGGTGCAAAGAACGGCTGCCCCTAGCTATACTAAGGCATCGGCCCAGCCCCCGCATCAACCAATGACTCGATGAGGCGGACGTAGCTGGGGTAGCACCAATCATCCTATGTGGTTGGAAACATGACCCAACCAAGGAGCTGAAGAAGGTAAGCAACTAGTTGCGTCCTAACGACCTTGTTAGGTGCACCATGCGGGCAATCACTGAACTGCCTCAGCCAAGTCCGGGGGACGCCACGTGCACTTTTCGAGAGAGGTTGGCCGAACCACTACTCCATCATAGCCTTCCAGGGTGTCGACGGAGGGCCCGGAACAAGTGGCTCACCCTGGATCGGGAGACGGGTCAAGAGCGAGACGTGCTGCAGAGTGATCGTTATTTCACCCCACCGAAAGTGGAAGGTGTGCGTCTCGTGCCTCCATCTGTCGACAAGTGCCGACAGCAGGCTAGCGTCTAAGATGAACCGACGTCCGAGGGACACAAGCCTCGCAAGGGGCAACAAGCTCGTGTCCTGGAGGATCGGGACACAGCGATCATCCAGCTCCTAGGAATCCTTCCCCGCTCGAAGCTGTAGGGACGAAGGGCCATCAAGTATTCAAGAAGCGCCAGTAGAGACATGCCTTACAACACATAAAATAAACAGAATATTAGTGATTAGATTGATAATAACCATAATATAACTAGCACAAAATAATTAGTTGCATGAATAACTAGCAGTGCATGCTGTCATTATTTTCTAATTGTTTAAAACTGATTAATTAAGACAAACTAATTATTTCGTAACTAATTAACCTCACCTCAATAATTACAAACGTTAACCCATATTCTTTCTCTTTGCTAAAAAAATACATATGCGTATGTTCATTACATGGTGCATGCATACTTGGGTACCTAGCAACTAATTGCATGTATGGTAATTAGCAGTGCATGCTGTCATTATTTTGGCCAGCATGTGCATGCATACTAGAATAACGTGCGTGTCATTATGAACTAGCCCAAAATAATTAGTTGCATGAATACCTAGCAGTGCATGTTGTCAATATTTTCCTACGAAAATCTCATAACGCTAATTACGTGGGACTAACAATGTTAAACTAAGTAAATGCCTACAAAATTATAACTACTTAAGTATGCATCCACCGTAAATTACGACTAATTATTTTGTAAGTAATTAACGAGGTCTCAAGAATTAAACGACGGAGATACAAATTACCTACGAATTGTGGTGGTTAATAACACAAAATTATCACCGAAAATATAATTGACAGAGCAAGAGAGCGAGCGACTGCGAAATGAAATCGCGCTCGTTCGCTCGCTAATTTATAGCCGAGAGGGAATACTTACTCGCGTGAACGGTTTTAATTTACATGTGAATAGATGGAAGTGACGGGGTGAAACGATGGAGGTGATGGGACAAAAAGATTGCTCAGTTTTGGTGGAGCTTTCGGTAGAAAAGAAAGGATGATGAAGGGAGGGCCTCATTTCAAGTGATAGGAGGCACAACACATGGCACATGACAAGGATGATGGAGAGAGGACTTCATTTCTGGTAACGGGAGACACAACACATTGCACGGTTTCTGTTGATTTTTTAATCCTCGCCAAAAAAGTAGACATTTAAAAAATACAAGAAAAATCCTAAATGAATAAAATTATAGAAAATTTATACAAGCAAGTACACTGTGTCAAAAGACTCCACATAAAATTTTATAATTTTTTGAACTCATTTACTATATTTTAAAATTCTTACAAAAATCGTCGAAACCTGCTTAAACCTTAACCCTAATTCCAACTCAACCCTTAACGGGACACATGGCAGGCCGTGAGACAACGCCACTGCACAGCGGCCATGTAGATAGGGGCATGTGACGGCCGGAGAAGTGTCGTCACACGGCGACTGTGCGGACAGATGCTAAATTTGAAAAAAAAATAGGCGACCATTTCAATTGATACGGTGCGAAAACATTACAATATCTCCAAAAATTCTTGGTGTGACTCGAAAAGCCTTGTTTCTTTCTACCCGCTTTGACTCCAAAAATTTCTGTGGATAACGATGCTTTGGCTTCGTAACATACCAATCTTTTTGTCCTTCTAGTCAAAGAGAAAACGCTGCTACAGTTAGCGTAGCACAACCAAATTGCTTGCTTTGTTTAGCTCTATGCATTGCGTTTCTTGATGTCTTCGTTCTTGCACCAAACGAAATTGGCCCGGTCTTTTCGCCGCCTTCTTGTCTAGGCATGTTGAGTGAAGTGTGACACTTGCCAGGAACAAAAATCGGAGACGATCTTTCCTGTAACCTAGCCTAACACCACAATCTTTCTGCTTAATAAAACCTATTACAGTCATGTTCCTACCTAGTGTTGTATCATGTTGAACATTGGTATATCTCTTGGCATCTTTATACAAGCAATTTTTTTTCTCCTTTTTACTATAGCAAGGAAACCATATAGTTCCTGCCAGTCACTGTATGAATCTAGTCAGCATTTTGTCCTCCAATTAGTAAACAATTCTTGGAGAAGTTACAACTTTCAAGTAGTACACTTCCAGCGATGGTTGGTCAAGCGTGCACCGGTGGAAAGATGGTGAGGTCAAGCCCGACCAGTATGACCAAAGGTTCTAAATAGCGGATAGGAGACTTGTAACTGGTATGATCTCGGGCATTGGGCTATATATATCCCATAACATATTCTAAATAATATTGATAATTTTGAAACTACTTTTTGTGACACTTTCACCCCAATAGCGCACAATTGTTTAAAACTCCCCCTGCCACCCGTTTTTATGCAATTTGTGATGATGTGATCCACCTAGGGAGGGGACCTTGTTCCCTTCTTGTGCCTTAAAACACGTTGCTAGCTCCATTGGTTTATGGTCAGATATAAGTCAATAAGTCCATTTCTGACGGATAAAATATTTAATCTTTATAATGATTTGGCTTTGCAATTAGTTGGTCCCGCTCGGAATATTTGCATTTTGGGCGAATTGCACTGTTGGTGCTACATATCAAAACGTGCCAACATATACATACTTTGGGGAAATCTCTTATTTGCCACTAGAAGCTGACAGGTTCTTTGATATGTCACTAAAAAATTTGCGTCTCCTTCTATGCCACGAAATTCAATTGTCATCCCTTCTATTCCAGTGACGTCCATCTCCCATCAACAAATTGTCAATTTAGTCGTGAAAAGACCAAAATAACCTTCTTCTTTCTCATCTCTTCTTCAACCTCCCAAGTTGCCCGAGGTCGGTTCCACTCTCCTAAGCTCTCTCTCGTGGCCGCCGCCCTCTTCCCATGGCCCACTGTCACACTCCTCAGCTCCCACAGCCGTCGCCGTCCTCCCCATGGCTCGCCGCCACCCTCCTTAGCTCTCGCCGCAGCCGTTGCGACCCTCCACCCCTACCCACCGACCGCCTCCCATGGCCCACCGTTGACCTCTGTCACTATGGCCATCCACTCAACACCCGTTGGCCTCCTCCCAATTGCCCACCGCCAACCTTCCTATCTCCTGCCTATGCCGCAGCCCTCCTCCTAAGTGAAGCTGAACCAGACGCTAGAACTAGATTGCAAGAAATTGATTTCTCTTTTTGTTTTCATAGAACTCAAGATGAAATTTTTTCATAGAACTCAAGATGACATGTGGGTCCTAGGGGTAATATGGACATTTGGATAAAAATCTGAGACCTTTTCGGGGTTTTAACAAAAGCTAGGCGTAATGGAGTTAACGACAGTGGTATAAAAGAGATGAAAATTAAATTCCAGTAACATAGAAGGAAACACAATTTTTTGAGTGATATATCAAGAAATCGGTCAACTTCCAGTGGCTTCCTTTGTATACTTAATAAGTAATGATACGATGACAAATGAAAATTTTAAGTTGATATATATGTTGAGCACAATTAACCATTTTTAAGTTGACGTATATGTTGAGCACAATTATTTTATTTTCGATCAAGTCACTGATGAGTCTAGCTACACTACATCAGTTAGAACTCCCAATTATTGCTTGATAGTAGTATTATTAATATCTGAAAAGCAGTTGGTCTCGAGTTGGTTTGTACGTTATTACTCCACCCGGTCACAAAATGAAGTTATTTTAGGTAACGTGTAGTCAATTTTTTAAAAATTAGCTATCAATATATTTTTAAATATTTAGAATTAATACATGAAAGTGATATGTATATATTTGTCTCGAAGAGTATTTTTATAGTATTATAATTTTAATAGGTTTTACGTACATATTATAATAGAAATGAATGGTCAATGTTGCATTTGGAGGGCATGTCGATGTCCAAAACGAATGACTTCTTTTTTTTTTTTTGACTGGAGGAAGTATTATTTTACAATTAGGAAAGTTATTAATTTAGTCGCCATCTGCGTATCTAATTGGTTACTGAATAGTTTTTATTAAGTAACATTTTTGTTAAAAAAATATTTTAAAAATAACACCCGCCGTAACCTATTTCAAAAATGACCCATGCTTGCCACACTATTCTCGGTGCGCGTGGCAAATGAACATTGTCACGCTATGGGTAAATCCAAACTCATTTTTAAACATTGACCCTTTTGGCCCCTCCACGTCTCCACCAACATGGCAAAAAACACTGCCACACCACCAACCATGGCCTAGCAAAGTAGGAGCACTCAAATGCAATGGGGTGGCAGCCTTTGCCACGCTATAGGTGGTAGCATGATAGTATTATTTTGCCACGAAAGAGTTAATTTTAAAAACTAAGTTAGATGGTGGGTTATTTTAAAAGGGTCAAATGATATAATAAAAAAACCATGGTTGCTGATTCAGTAAGGGTAAAAACAAAAAACAAAAAACAAAAATCCTTTTTTTTGAAAAAAAAAATCGAGTAAGTATCTAACTATTAACAACCGTAGTGAACTTCAAAGCTTCTAACAATTTTTCTTTTGAAAATAAAAGGTATATAAACACGTCTCCGTTACTAGTTATCAGTAACTAATCGGGGGCAAACTAGAATTTTGTTTGTGTTTAGCATTGTGTGTACAAATTAAGAAAAGTGAAGAACAAAACAAAACCACAACGGAATTATTGGTGGTCCTAGACTCATAGATAACTATATCATTGTGATATTGTCAAATAGAATCGGCAAAATCTAAAAGGGAAGCCTCTTTTTCTTTGTTTTCATTTAAAAAAAAAGTTCAGCAAAATTCGCATAAAGGTACGTACTTTTTCAAGGAGGTATGTAAGCCGATAATGTCGCTACACAAACTACAGTACAACTCCGAAGAAAAATCGTTGTGTAATTCAACGACAGAGACATCTGATGTCCCACGTCTTGCCTCGCCTGTCAGCGGAACATGGACAAACATTTCAATACGTGTTTTTGGCGATACCCGTGTCCTGTTGTCTCAGCTACTTAAAATAAAGAATGAGTGACGGTTCATTCTTCCACCATCAATCATATCTATCAAATCAGTTATTAACTAACGATTCGGATTATCTCGCAGCAACAAACCGCTAAACCCTAACGGACCGGCGTTAAAAATCGCGCACAACACACTCGTGACAAACACTAGCGGACCCGCGTCCGTCTTGCAAAAATTATACAAAAAATTATTTTCCGTTGCAACGCACGAACACGTGACTAGTAATAAAAAAAGTGTCTAGCGCCACGCACGTTGGGAGTATTCTCCTCGTACGCCCCTCCTCTTTCGCCCGTCGGATCTTATTTAGATGAATCGTAATAACAATTCTTAATTTGACATAACAAGAATTCATTAACCACAACAATCAATTTTATGGTTACAACAAAATCCAACGAAGTGCAACATCAAAACAAAGAATATGCAACAAACATCCATTTGGTTCAACAAACAAAAAGACATCGAGCGACACACGAAATCAAAACGAGGCGTAACAATGAAACACGAGGAATGCAACAAACACCCAGTTTAGTGCAACAAAAAAACCAAATAGTGCAACAAATGAGAGCTCATATGCAACAAAACACCAAAACTCCAAAACTCCAACAACAAAATATACACTTGTTGCAACAATTGAAAATACTATTGCAAAACTGCAACATCCATCAATAATTACCGCAACATCCAAAAAGAATTAACACATCATCTAAACCCACATGTTGCAACATCTTGATATACAGAGGCGGGAGCTAACATTGATGGTGGTTTAGCATCGGTAGACGAGGGAGTGGTGCTTATGGTCGACGGAATTGAGGAGGCTGGACAAAATGTCCAGGAGCTTGTCAAGGGATATCGGCGTTGTGGTCCTCAGTCGCCACCACCATAGTCGTTGCGTCCTCCATGGCACCAGCACCTCATACTCTTGCTGGATTAGTGTCCGGAGGTGGAGAAGAAATAGCAAACCGCAGGGCTGCAACGATGGCTCGATGAGACAGTCGCTCGACATCGGAGTCTCGATGCCAGAGCAGCTAGCCGAAGCTTGCCAAAGTGGACGCCCGGGGGAAATGCAGGGTTAGGAGATGAAACTTGTGCTGGATTTGGGGGAGGAAGGTCTGGAGATGGAAGAGAACGAGGGGATTTGTGGAGAGGATCTGGAGATGGGAGAGAGAATGAGAGGATTTGGGGGAATCCGGAGATGAGAGAGAGGATGAGGGGATTTATGGGGATCTGGAGATGGAAGAGAGAGAACAAGGGAATTTTAGAGAGGAAGGTGTGGACACAAAGTAGAGTGTGGTATTTCGCAGCTGCAACGCTAAAAACAATCGGGCTAGTGTCCGATACGTCCGGACGCTCGGACCGTATCAATTCCCTTCTAAAAATGATGGATAACAAAATTGAATGGCTGAGTTTTCGGGCACCGCCCATCACCCAATCTTCATATGAGTCATTGTCAGATAAATTCGGTGAAAACGAAAAGAAAAACTGCAATTAATTTTCGGCCTTTTTTCCCGGCTCGATTATCTGGAGGCCATTTAAAAGCCGAGCGCTGTTGGTTGAACCGCCCCCACTCCCCAGCTTGGTAGGCAAGGGGCGATACTGACCTGGCAGAGGATGAGATGGGCCCACCCCGCTGACCAAACGCTGTGCCAGGGTGCAATTCCCTGATCTCAAGTTTCGTATATCTCGAGACAAAGTGGACGAGTCAGAGAGAAAAGTTTGGAGAAAGTTTTTCTTGTGCACATAATTGATGTGTAGATGGAAGTTGGTACAAATTAGACAATGTGATTTTGTTGTAAGCTGGTGGAGAAGGACAGTAGTAGTAGAGATTACAGATTACAAAGTTCTTTTTTACAACATCTGGTCAGAGTTCTAGAAATGTTTGGTCCATAGTTTTGCAAAGCATTTGGAAAAGGTTTTCCTTATGAACATGATTGAAGTGTAGATGGAAGTTACTACGAATTAACTAAAACCATTTTGTTGATGCTGGTGGAGAAGAGAGGAGCAAGCGTAATACAAGTAGCCATTTCATTAAAAAGTAAGAAATTAATAATTTGCATTCCTGTTGATCGCCAAACTCACCCCAAACAGGGCCACCAAACTGGCTTATTGTTAATTTCTAAGAAAAAAAACAGTGCAGATTAGTTTTGTTCTGTTACATTACAACCTGTGAGGCCGTGATTCGAGTTAGAACTTAGAACAATGTTTGGCCCTACATTTTCTTTTCTATAGTGTCACTCAATTTTTTTTTCTTACTTTCCTGAATAAAATCTCTGAACTCAATGCTCCGTGTTGTGCAAATTTGTGTGACGTATCCGTAGAAATAGAATGCAGGATATACACAACACTGTTTGGCACAACTGTTTCCGATTTTATACTTCAGAAATAAATATCACATGAATTTAATTTAAATTTTAAATTTATTTTATTTTCATATTTTTTCAGAAAAAATATTACACGATAATAAAAAATGTAAAACAACAAAGAGAACAATGGCCGTACCCCTGCTGGGCTTATCGCGGCTCCAGTAACGGAGCCAATAGGCGGCCCATTCTAGGAAATTCAAGCTGGATCACTCAGGCCCAGTTGGGCCGGTTGCAATCGTACTAAGAAAACTCAAGCCACGGCCCAGTGGACCTGCTCAGGTCCGAGCACGCGCGAACCTCGAAGCAAGATCTCATGTGCTCTTTCTTTCTCTCTCTTTGGAAAAAATAGTTTCGTGCTACTATTTCAATTGCACTTTAGATTTATACCACTGCTTTTTACCTAATTCGGTTCATGCCACCAATGCAAAAAACTTGTTCGAAAAATACCACTACCGTTACCCTCCGACAAGCTAAAGCTCTCACGGTGTCAGGACAAAGTATTTGGCTAGAGCTCTCACGGTGTTAGGTCAAAGTATTTGGCTAGAACAAATGACCAGTGATACCATTTCAACAATTATAAAAATACCACTTGAATCCAGGAGGTTTTGAGAAATACCATTGTTGGGAAATGGCACAGTTTGATCTAAAGGAGTTCTACAACTAAGAAAAGAAGCTTATCATTACCCAGTTAAGACATAATTTTTTATAAACAATATTAATTTAAAAGATAATTACAAAAATAGTCATTTTTTTAACAAAAGTAGTCTATTTTTTTTTTACAAAAATAGGTGACATGCTCCTATCATCATTTGAATTGGTGCATGTGCATGTCACTAGCTCCTATCATCATTTGAATTAGCGACATACACCTATTTACTATCAATCATTGTTCCAACTGCATATCGCCATTTCAACTGGTGATTTACATCGAAGAGTGTAAATCGCTAGTTGAAATGGAAACAGAAGCCGTGTGTTCCTTTCGCTAGTTCAACTGGCGACAGGGACTAGCTATATAAATCCTGAAAATCGACTAGCTATATAGCAAACACTTATTTTTGTAAAAAAAAATCGAATTTTTTTTGTAATTTTTTTAAAATTAATATTATTTTTTTTAAAAAAATTCAAGTTGAACAGGCCCTTCTGGAGATGGAAGCAACACGACCTTTCACACTTTTCGTCGCCTATAAAACATGACAAACAGCCAGATGCCCACTATAAAAACAACAGTACAGGCTATCACAATTCCTACTACTGCTCCTGAAAGGCTATTTCCTGTTCCATGGGGTAGAACATGAGTTAAACATCACTATCTCTGTCAGTTGGACAATGCCCTCCAGTTTTGCTTCTTGATATTTGATAACCTTAACAGTTGGTGCAAGCACAAATGCACAATAGCTCACAAAAGAGTAGATAAGTTCCTGCACTGCTCAAGATGAGGAATAGATATCAGCATAAAACCAAATATAGCAGAAATAATAGTTGTAACTCACCAGATAGTGAAACAATACTTACCCTCATTCCAGTGAGTTGAATTAACACTGACTCTCATTGTACCAACTAGAAAATTACAGAGTATCAATAAACAAGGTTGACAATTTGACTTGAACGATATCGCTCCAATTCAGCAACTCTACTAAGACATGAGCACCAGAAAATTTTCATTCATTTTAAATGTATTGAGTTATTGACTTGCTATATAAGGCAGCCAGGCGCTAGGCGTCAAACAACTCCAATCCAGGATAACTAAAGTTACCAGACATTAAAATAGCAACATACTATGGCACAATATTGTTCTGTGTCAATGAAACAACATATTACAGGGATTTTGGTAACCAAAAGAATAGTCAATTCATTTTCAAAGCACAAATGCAATCAAGCTAAATGGGGGCAGTATTGCCGTGAAAAGAGCACAAAGACATATTACTATGTTACTCTGAAGTCTGAAGTCTGAGCCATTGACAAACACGCTACGAACATTAAACACCATACCACCTCAATCGGATTCTAGCTGAAATCAAACTTCCTTTTCTCTCGAGAGGAGATATACAAATACCTACAGCAAACAATAGTTACCCAAACCCCTTCAGAATTTCAAATTCCCAAATCGAGCTGGAAAAGAAGTTGTCACCTTTCACCAGGATAAACACAATTCCCTTCCCGGAGACCGCGTCCATCCCGAGCACCCGTATTCTAGAATGAGCGTTAATTTATACCCACACTATGATATAATAAAAATAAGTCACAAATACATCATTGACATAAAACTTTAGCTCAATGCTTTGTCATAAAACATAATAAGAAAAAGATGACAAAACATAAATAATATAGCATCGTAGATATACAATTTAAGTACCTAAACAACAAATATTTCATTTCTATCCTATCCCACCATTTCTTCATCAATTATACTAAATAAACTCTTTAGAATATGTGTGAATCAAAGTTAAGAACTTACTGTGGCAGCTCCTATTGTGATTGACAGGGCATACATGAAGTTGTGCATTCTGCATGGTAGAACAATAATTCCAACATTAGACAATATCCAAAGCATTGCTCCAGCCGAAAAATAAATTTTTAGACGCCAACTTGATCATCTAGTCCCCTATAAAAAAATTAGAACTACATTGAGTTGAGTAAGAAAATAGAAAAACTAAACATTAAGAACAGAGTAACATTATGAACATAGTCTGACTTGTAATATGACAGATACTATCAGGCTGCAGACATAGATAATGGCAGGTACCTGAAAAATAGAATGAGCAATAATTAGTTCATAGAAAATCCATATTATGAAATGGAGAACGAAATTCTCTAAACTGATCAAAAATAGAATGAGCCTATGATTTGATTAGTAACAGGTAAACATATTTTTTCGAGAACGTAGAAACAGGTAAAGATAAGATGATATAAAGATCACATCTTTCAGTCCATGTAATAGTTTAATCAAACCATCTAAATGCTCCATCAATCCATCTGTGTTTTCATCAAAGAAATGATCGATATCATAACTGACCTAGAGCGAAGAAGCTCTTCAACTTCATCTTTGCCTAGGCCGTCCTCCCAGTCCGAGTAAGAACTGCTATGTGAATCCCTCATTGAAGAAGATGTAGCATAAGGTCTGCCTTGCCCAATCTTAGAGACTAAGCTCTGGTCTCTTGAGTTGTTCTTGTGTTTCTCGCATCTCGAATTCATGTGAATATTAGTTATGCCTTTCATTTTAGACTCTAGCTCTAGTTCCTTCTCCCTGGCATGCCTTATCTCATTAACCTGCCATATCTCATTAACCTCCACGACTCGATTTGCTGCAGGCAAACATAGATAATTAATTTCAACAAGAGAGCAAGTATATATGTCTTAATTAGTGAATCACGTAGGAGAGAAGAGACCAAATAAGCAAGTTAAGGTAGTACATAATTGCAAGTTCCCAAGTGGCTTTATGATTGCAAGTTCCCAACACAGGATCTTGTTTCAAATGAAAGTCTTTCATTAGAAGCTAGGAAGCATAGCAAAAAGTTGCTTAATACACAACATTTTTCCATGACGAATTCAAGTTAGTCCATTGGATTAGTTAACCTTTGCATCTACATGGCAATAGCTACCAGCAGATCACAAAATCTGATGAAAAACTAATCAACCAAAGCCAAAATCACATGGAAAAAAATCAACGAGAAAACAAACCTTGCTGAACTCCAAGAACCGCGGCGGCGACACTGGGCGTGGAGGGGAGCCGGGCGTGGGCGCGGCGGCGGTGGAAGAGGAGCGGGTGCAGAGGTCGCGGGCGTGGTGGCAGGCGAGGAGGGATTGCGTGGGTGCGGGCACTGCGGCGGTCGAGGAGGGAGGGTGCGGGCGAGGAGGCGGGGGAGGAGGAGCAGCCGAGCGGGTGAGGAGGGTGGCTAGGTTTCCTGGGAGCTTTTCGAAATGGTAAAAGGAGCTGCCACGCGGGCTCCACCTTGTAACAACGAAGCGCCAAAAGGAAAGCGACATCTGTGACTCTCAGTCTTGAGTCCTCATCAGCGGGCGGTGGGTCCTGCCGGCGGCGAGATCGAGGGTGCTGGGGAAGCTGGAACCCTCCTTCGGAATCGGTGTCGGTTGTGGCGTCGGCGTCGGGTCGGCCTCATCAGCGGTAGGAGCCCTCCCCTGAAACCCTAGACCCGCTCTTGCTGCAACTTCCGTGGAAATGCCCAGAATTTCTCTCTGCCTGTAGACTGGTTAAAATAGAAATCTTGGTAGTTGGTAGTTTGGCCAGTTGATTGATATACGTCGTGTTGTCAAGAACCAACCTGATGGGGAGGCTGGAATTTGGGAGGAGAGGAACAATCATTTTCTTATGTCCATGTACTTGCATTAACCTATAAAGGTTTGAGGTTGAAAATAACGGAACCCTGAAAATAATATATGTAGCATAAATGACACTGAATATAGCTACTGAGAGCGAATGGTACTTCGAATGGCATGGAATTTGCCTCATCGCAATGAATTCTATGAAATTCTTCTTGGTATAGCTGCTAGATTTGCTACACTCGATCGGTAATGCAAATCAGCTTTATTGTTCAACTTATGTTTAGATTCCTCATTCCTGAATGTTACATTCTGTACTATTGTGATTCTTTCCTGATTAATACGGAACTCTTTGCAAGACGTATTGATGCATCAACAATGGTGTGGGTTTGAGCTTTCAGTTATCTTCTGTTTCTCTGTTCTCCCTGCCAATGTGGCTGATCAGGTGCAGGAATCGGACCTGGATTCCCTGGTTTACGCTTGGGATTTGGAGCTGGTGCCGGGTTGTGGAATAGGTATTGGATTTGGTTACTGTTTGGGAAAAGTAGTAGTGTACGATGAGAACGGGAGATATTCAAACATTGGCAGATCATATCAGAATCCTAGGGGCATTCCATCCGAGTAAGCTATAACTTCATGCTGCATATCCCTTGCAAGATGGCTCCATCTCACTCTTTTGCGATGCTTATACTTAATGTTTGTGAAGATCAGGTTCTTTTCTACTAATTATATAAAAAAACCTTACTAGTTCAGAATAAAAAAAACGATAATACTATTCCTATTTCTTCAATGATCCTCGTGGATTATGCCAGCAAAGCACCAGCATAGAGGGGGGAAATTAAATATCTCCATAGTTACGGCCTATTTAGTAGGCCTATCACATGATTATTTAGCTTATAAACCCAACAAAGCAACTTTTATAAACCCTGCAAGTTATTTGAGTTTAGTTAATGCACGTTACAAGGCTCACAGGTTACTCTCAATGGTCTTAGTTTCTCTGTTGAATGAGGCCTTAGACTTCACAGTTAAGCCCAAAAATAAGTTGGCTATTTGGCCCTGGTTGGCTTGTCTCGGTGATATGACATCGAGATTGCTTAAACTAGGCTAAACGGGCCTATGTTTAGCCTATACCTTCTTCAAGTTCTTCAAGATACTTTAATTCATGAATTATTCTTGGACTCCAGCTCCTATTACTCCAAGATTGACAGAAGGGTACTACCCTACCTTTCTTCTTCCTTGGTGAATCGCAGTCTTGTAGACAAGTCTGTAGTGCATTTTACTTCTACTAGGTCTTGTTTGCTCCATCCAGCTAGCTTTGTGATGTATATTTTTAGGAAAGATAACTTTGTGTTATTATTAACACCAGTATGTTTAAGCTTTTTTTTTGCAGGGATCAGATTGATATTCTGGTTGATGAGCTGATTGAAAACACCAAGAGACTGATCAAAGCAACATCAAAGGAGATTGATAAGTGGAGGCGAGCTTAGTTTAACGCGCACAGGTACTGTAGCTATTTAGATGCTCAGGGAATTGCCATAAGCGCATACACTAACACCGAAATGTACCTTTGTTTTTGTGTGATTTCAGTGAATCTTTTAAGTGGTATATGAGATATGCTGTTCATATTTCATGCTTGTAGCAAATGCCTGATTTGGCCAACCATGTGCTAGGATGCGATGTTATGTGATCACAAGCTGACTGCTTCATATCAAAATATTCTGCAGGATCGTGGTTTCAAATCTTTTTTTTTAGCATGCCCATATCCATTTTATAGTTGTGTAACTGTCGACCTGAATTGCTTGTCTGACTCTACTGTTTGTAGTTTACTCTTGAGGACGTCACTTGCTCTAATGCTGGCTAGCTAACCTGCAAAATGTAACCTTGATCTTTATGCATCCTTGTTCAACAAGATTCAATGATTCTCCGCTATGATAGATCACAGGCTTTCTGTTTCAATTGAAAACGAAATTTATTAAATTGTGCAGCCACTCCCTTCCACTTTCGTGGCAAAAAGATGTGTCATGATAAGCTTAACCCCAATTCAGCATGTAACTTGCTAATTAAGACTAGAAGCTCCAATGGAGTGTACTGTAACCTGCTGCTGTGCTGCAGTGGAATAGAAAGTGTTGTAGCATACATGAAGAGATTGAAATAATGTTTGCATAGAATTACGAGTACACTTAAAGGAAACAGAAAATTTGGAGTTTTCTTGCAACATATGACCAAGTTGAATTTTTCTAGTTCGCATGCTCACGTAAGGCAATAAAAGGCGGAGGCACAGACTGTTCGAAACACGGGAAGTTTTTACAACAAATAGCGCAATTCCCACGGGAATCCTACAAAAGCCATGAGGTGAGAGGCTCCGAAGAACTTCCATGCACATCTTCTCTGGCAAAGCAGAATCATCACAGGACTGCACAACTCAAATGATTGGAATCCTTTGCTCGAATTCGAGCTCGACGGTCGTTCCAGATGTAACCAACCATCGTAATGGCCGAAGCAACAACGCCCATGATCACTGTCATTAAGCACAATCTGTTCCTGAGCATATGCCAATAAAGGCATCTAACCATGAAAAGATGGCAGAGCCCTCTGCATCATGGATAGAGGTGGCAAAATGGGTTGTCCGGCCGGTCTGGCCTGAAACACGGTATTGTTGATCCGGCCTAGGCACGACACCAGTGGCGGAATCAGGATTCCACCAAGCACCGTGGCATGTTGTGTCGAGGCGTCGAGGTCGAGCGATGCCACGGCGTGCGGCGGCGCTGTGTCGAGGCGTCGAGAAGCAAGATATTGGGGTTTGTGCGGTTGTGTTTGTGTTGTTTAGTTGGTCTGGGAAGAGCAGAGAGCGAAGGGCGGCAGAGGGGACGAGCACGGCTGCGAGAGGCAAGGGGGGAGCGGAGCGGCGGGCGGTGGCACGGGGATCCGCTTGCGTCGTTTCTTTGTTTCTATTCAACTTGCTTAAACTGATTACATGTGCCGATATTTGTAACACACGCGCACACACAAGCTCATCGGCCGTTCCACAACTGCGCCACTAGCCGCAAGAACAGGACTACCATGACTAGCTTAGTGCCTAAACTAATGCATCCGCATGCAACTACCCATAATGCATCCGCATGCAACTACCCATACCAACTCACGGTCCACGACTAATGCATGCAAAGTTGGACCGCTTCCTACTCGGGGCGTGCACAAGACTCGCGAGCACCGCGTAGCACGTCTCCTCTACATGCATACTCATAAACTTAAACATGTGACTCACCTAATACATGCGACACTCAGTGCGTGAACATACCGACGAGTAAATTATTGAATAAGCAATGAGATTAACTAACAATCACCCTTAATCTTGTTGCTTAGAGCAGCGTATGGGTTAAATCATCGGCATCGCCTCAATGAGATACGCCCGCTCCTCCTTCTTCTTGTGGCATTCGAAGCAAAATGCCCATAGTCGTTGCGATTGTAGCATCTCACTTTAGCTTTGTCGAATTTGCGATTCCGCGGCCCGCCACCATTACCGTCGGAACCGCCACCATCACGCTTGACGATCGGGCCTCCCATTCGCCCGTGTGAGGAGAAGGTGTTTCGTTTCCTTTCGCACCACGCCCGTGATAGCGTTCTTCATGGGCCTCGAGGATCCGATCACCTCTTCCATCGCCTTCGTCTTCAAGTCGCTAAATTCCTCAATGGTCGAGGCGATTTGGACGAACTTCGAGAGACTGATCGCAGTATCTTCTTGACGATGTACTCTTCTTCTATTCCTTCACCGAGGCTGCGTATTTTGTTGACGAGAGTACTGACTTTAGCAGCAAAGTCATCAACGGCCTCATTATCTTCCATGCGCAAGCCATCAAATTCCCATCTCAGAGATTGGGCTTTCACCTCCTTGACTCGTGCAGCGCCAAGATACATGGTTCTGAGTGTGTTCCATGCGTCTTTTGCTGTCTTCTTTGCTCCCATCTGCAGCAGTGTAGCCTCGGTGATACCTTGATAGATGGCAGCCAAGGCCATCTTATCCTGGCGCGTCTCCGCTGGCTCCTCCGACACGACCGCACCCCACACGCCTTGCGCCTCCATGTAGACCTCCATCTTGATTGCCCATGCCGAGTAATTGTGCTTGTTCAGCATCTGGAGAGATACGCTGCTCTCCTTGGCTGGTACACGCGACACCGAACCGCTTCGCTCGCCGGAGGTGCCATCGGAAACACGGCTCCCGGCGACTCGGACATAGCTCTGATACCAATTGCTAGAACTAAACCAGGAACTACTCACACTTTCCCGTGGACACAGCTAACACGAAAAATACATACACGTACAGGAGCTAGACAGGAGTATACGGAGAGAAACACACACTTGTATTTATCTTGTACTACTCAGCTCAAAGAAGATGAATACAGGAAACACTACTTGGAGACGCCTAACACAACTTGCGCTGCTCCGGGAGGTGCGACTGGGGAGGAGGATGGTCCGTGGGAGGATGGGCTGGGAGCCAGGGGTGTTTGCGCCCAAAAAATACTTGGGGCTTTGCACTAGAAAATATTACATGTCCTGGGCTGAAGTTCAAGATGCTATGAGCCTGATTTCGCCCCTGCACGGATCGACTCATGGGCTGTGCCAGCCCGGTGTGACGCATCGTGGGTCCTGACCTTGACCTAGCGGGACACGACCCGTTAGGTCTGTTTTTTTAAATATTTGTATGGTTTTATTTTATAGTTTTTGAATTATGTACGGTTGACCTTTTAATTTGGGAATTTTTGATAAACGCTGCTGCTCAGTGGCCTTATTAGAGATCTGTCACTTCTAAGTTGAAAATTCGAATGATGCCACCGGAAAAGTAGGGTAGTTCAAGACATGCTATTACAGAGGTTTTTCCCCATTTTTCCTCACATAAAGCTCTGCATTTGGCTTGGTAATTTCGTATGAATACTTATGCCTCTCCATCTCTTCCTTCCCATCTCCTCCATCTCCTCTCACCTCCTCTCCCCTCCTAGCTCTAACTAGATCTCTTCCTTCCCCTCTCCTCTCACCTCTCTCTTCCTGGCTCTGACCGGATCCGGTGACGGCGCGGCTCGGCGACGCAGAGGACGACAACGGTGAAGCTCGGTGGTGTGAGGAGGAGGTAGAGGCAGCTCATGCGCGGGCTCATAGTAGGGTGGAGCCGAGCGCAAAAGACGACCGGCCGCGCGGGACGCCTGGATCCGGCGGTCTCGAGGCTCAGTGGTCACGTTCGCCGAGGAGACGATGGCGGCGGTTGACGGGAAGCACCTTCGAGCCGCGCAATTCGTGCACCACCACCATCTCCTCCATGGACGCCCGAAAGTCCTGGTACGGGTCCTCCAAGTCCACCGCCACGCTCACCTCCACTAGCGACGTCGAGGGCTCCTTGAGCTTGTCGTCCTCGGACAACACCGCTACTTTCACCTCCGTCGGTTCTTCCCAGTGAGGCCACCGCTAGGATGGAGTTGGACGACGACCTCGGTTCGAAGAAGAAGCAGTCGGTGGAGGTTCGACTGAGTCTGCGGATCACCGCCTCCGACCACTCCTCGGACGTGGTCATGGTGGAGAAGCAGCTGTCGTCGTCCAACACCCGTTGCCCTCCTCGTCATCGACACCGAAGCAGGAGTCGTCGGCAGAGTAGTCGAACTAGACAGAGTTGACCACCTTGTACATTTCACAGGCGACCTTGTGGAGCTTTGTGGCTGCGGGGCTCCTCACAGCAGCAGCAGCAGTGGTGCAGGGCTGGTCGCCCTCGCAGAAGGAGGCGGTTTGGGGGTTCCAGCAGGACAGCCACGGCGGGGAGGGTGAGTCGGCGGCGGCACTAGGGCAGCAGTGGTGAAGCTAGGGGCATTATTGTCCATACAAATTTGGGATTTCAAATATAGTTGTTTATTTGAGGGAAAATAGGGGAAAACCTCCATAATGGCATTTCTTGGACTATCCTACTTTTCCAGTGGCATCATTCAAATTTCCAACTAAGGAGTGACAAATCTCTAATAAGGCCACTTAGCAATGGCGTTTATCGAAATTTCACTTTTAATTTAGGTGATTTTATTTAGTAGTTTTTTGATTCTATATAGTTATTTTATAAGCTATACAATTTTATTTTGTAACTTTTTTAAGTTTACATATTTTCTATGATTCTTTTATATTTTATTCAAATTTTTACACCAAATGGCTAAATGTCCGACACCAACCCAACGAGCTAACCATGTCTTGGTCGGCTCGTCACGACCTGTGAAGCTATCGGGCTGTCCTTGGGTTGGTGCCTCAGCCCACGGGTCGATATGGCACGAACCCGGCTAAGTAACAAACCAAACGGCCAGTACCCAAATAGGTTGTACCTAGATGGACCCGTGCCATGTCAGGCTAGGCCGCTCATTTGGCCCTCAAATTCACCCCTAATTATGGACATCCAAGGAGAGCGTACCATGATGACCACCCTGAGAAACTACTTTGTCAAAGGGCATATATATTGTTCACGAGACATGCCGATAAAGGCATGTACTATGTAATGATGGGTTTGCTTTGTTGCATTACTGAAGAATGATCATGATTACAACTCAAAAGAGACATGTTTATTACAAGACACGCAAGTAATCTGCATGATAATACAGTTTACGCATTCGGTAGCTAGCGGCTGCACTCTGTTTTGATTTGGTCATTTGGTCTTGCTGATAACATGATACATCATGTTTGCAACAGCTTAGAGTTGATGCGAAGTCATCAGATTCATTGCTAAGAGCCTAAGTAAAGATTGCGTTTCAACTTTTATCATTTGCCCCAGCTTTATTAATGCAAAAAGTGCAAGAACATCGAGTGTCAAGTTAATCAAAATCTTTTGTTTATCAGTACAAGTAGGTTTTGCAAGTTTTTCCCCATCCAACAAATTTAATGGACTGAAATCACTGATAAAGAGAGTAAAAGCGAGGGTATAAAAGAGTATACCAGTGCAAATAATCTTATTGAGAATTGTATCAATCACAACTGTCCACAAGAACATCAACCCTTTTGACACATTACAACTATTTCTTGTACATACAAAAACTGATTATTGCCCAGCACTTGGATCCCAACATCTACAACCACCGATGAACCGCCTTAACTAATCCAAACAAATAATGTTAATCTTTAGAAGTCAGATACACAAAGAATAATTAATAAGACCAAACAGCAAGCCCTCGAGCAAAGTTCTTTCAGAGACCGTTCATCCAAGGATATATCTGTGGTAAAGCGGATATCATGACAAGGCTGAAGCCAGCCGTGTTGATGCCTCGTATGCATCAACAATCATCTCCAGCAGTAGAGTAGGTTTGCAATCTGTTTCAAATCATGATCACTTCAGGCAATGGATTTTCAGAAATATAATCATCGTGTCTTGTTTCCGTATGTTTCATCCCAGTGGAGTTGAAGAGGGATACACTTGGACTAAGGTGGGAGCTTGGACTTTTCTCCCTTAAGAGTGCCATTCAGTATTGCCAATTCTCTCAGCTGTTGCTTCTTGTAGTAGTCCATGGACTCATCCTGATGATAGAATCAGTTAGTCAGATAGGTAATGCCAAGTTAAAAGTAAAAAACAAAGAATCTATGAAAGTGGGAACAGACAGGAATTAAGGGTACTGGGTACGTACAAATGGTTTGAGAAGATCCTCCAGTATGGCCACAGCTTGGCTTAGTCGGGCATCAACGATATCCACAGGGAACTCAGTTTCCACAAGCACATGCAGTGGATCATTTAAATGCTCATAGCCAGGCTTGTCTCTAAGCTTGTCTTCCTATAAACGAACAAATTTTATTTTTCAGAACCTCTCCAATATTGTTTTGTTGGAGATATTATAGATTAGGTAAGAGTCCAAAGTTTAGGTAAGAGTTCAAGCTGTGTTAGAGTCGGACTGTAATATTTGACACTATAAATAAAAGGCGTTTGAATCCCAAAAGGGAGACAATTATTTCCGAAATTTCTATATGGTATCAGAGTCTAACCCTAATCCCTAAACTCACCTCAGATCTGATTCGTAGCCGTCGCCATCCCCCAAGCCGTCCCTGCACAGCCAGCTACTAGCCTCCGCCACCGCACCTTATGGGCGGGCACGCGGGCCGCCGCCGCCGTGCTTTGCGGGCGGGCGAGCGGGCTGCCGTCGCCGTTCGGGCCGCTCAGGGCTCGGGGGAGATGAAGCATCTGGGGGAGGAGATTACTCGGGGAAGGATCCGCTCAGGGGAGGAGATAACTCGGGGGAGAAGGTTGCTCAGGGGAGGACGATCCGGTGGTTTGTTGCGTCGCTCAGGAGGAGGGGATCCAGTGTTCGCTCGGGAGAAAAGAGGTGATCTGCTGTTGCGATTGCTCGGGAGAAAGGAGGGATCCGGTGTTTCGGTGTCGATGGAGGAGGGGATCCCGTGGATCCGATGTGGACTGTGGAGGATCGGCTGGTGTGGTGATCTGGTGTAGCATTGCGTGTGGCTGCTAGTTTCGTGGATGGTTCAAGAGGTGTTGGCAATTGTGATTATGATCGTGGAGTCGCGATCTATTGATGCGTGAAGATGTTGTCGTGATCGTTAATACGCACGGCAATAGGTAGGAGGAGGATGAGTTGACGAGGAGTGTGTAATCGGTGTTGAAAGTAGGAGATGAATCCTGAGGAGATTGAAGCCGTGAAAAAAGCTGAGGAAGAAGCCGTTCGAAAGGCTGCGAAGAAGAGTATCGTGAGCCTGGATGGGGGAGTGGAGAATCCTTTGGTCACAAAAGGATGAGAGGTATATTCCAGGACCTCATAGCGATGGGTTTGATAGGTCCTAGGGCTGAAACAAGATCATCATAGTTGAAGTTGGAATTGATGCCAAATGATGTGAAGCTGGAAGGTAGTAAGAATTACCCGAGTTGATCCAGGAAAGCTCAGTTAATTCTTGTAGTAATTTCGGGAAAATTGTGTGTATCCCGTAAGATCCCACAACCTTTATTTATAGTCTCAAAGAAGAGTCCAACTCTCATACAACTTGTTATTTAGATCTAACACGAACTCTCCAAGAACCCCCCAACCCCCCAAGATGGACCGAAGATACCAACCATGTCCACCTTGTTACATATTGTAGACCCCTCACTAGAACCTAACCCTTTAGTAAATCAGCCAACTATCTGTTCACCAGACTTGACATACTCCAACTTCAATATCCTGCCATCGAGCTTTTCCTTGATGAAAAACCTATCAATCTCAACGTGCTTGGTATGATCATGCTGAATTGGGTTGTTAGCAATGTTGATTGCAGATTTATTGTTACAATGCAACACCAAGAGATTATTCCTCCATACCCGAAGCTCGAACAATAAACCCTTCATCCATATCATTTCACTCACACTCAATGCCACTGCTCCATACTCTGCTTCTGCAGTAGATCGAGCCACAACCTCCTGTTTCTTGCTTCTCCATGACACAAGATTACCTCCCACAAAAATGCAATATCCAGAGGTAGACCTCCTATCATCCACACTGCTCGCTCAATCAGCATCACAATACCTTTCTACATTCATATGTTGATTCTTCCTGAACCAAAGGCCTCTCCCAGAGCTACTCTTCAAATATCGCAGGATTCGATAGACAAAATCTACGTGTCCTGTTCTGCGATCATGCATATATTGACTAACCACACACTGCATATGAAATATCAGGTCTTGTATGGCACAAATAGGTAAGACGCCCAACAAGCCTTTGATAAGCTTCTTTGTCAACTGGATCTCCCGACTCAGCACAAAGCTTGTGATTCCTATCAATAGGTGAAGCAACAGGACGATACATAAGCATACCTGTTTCTGCCAGCAAATCAAGAACATACTTCCTCTGGGAGAGAACTATACCCTTCGAAGAACGAGCAATCTTGATCCCAAGAAAGTATCAAAGAGCTCCAAGATCTTTCACCTCAAATAACTTTCCCAATCTTTTCTTCAAGGAATTGATTTCCCCAGCATCATCTCCAGTGGTCACAATATCATCAACATAGACTGCCAATATAATGATGTGATCCTTTATGCCTATAAAACATAGTATAATCTCCATTGCACTGAGAATAGCCCATACTACAGACTGCACGCCTGAATCTATCAAACTACGCCCTTGGAGACTGCTTCAGACCTTATAAAGACTTCTTGAGTTTACACACCTTCCTCTCAGTCCGCTTGTTCTCAAAGCCTGGAGGAATCTCCATGTATACCACCTCTTGTAAATCACCATGTAGAAAAGAAAAGCATTCTTCACATCCAATTGATATAGAGGCCATCCAAAGTTAGTTGCACAGGAGATCAACGTTCTTACAGTGCTCATCTTTGCCACTGGTGCAAAGGTCTCATCATAGTCCATCTCATATGTTTGACTATAACCTTTTGCAACCAACCGTGCCTTGTATCTCTCTATCTTGCCTTCAGGAATTTGCTTAATTGTAAACACCTATTTGCATCCTACTGTCATTTTCCTGCTGGAAGTGGAACAAGATCCCATGTCTTATTCTTCTGAAGTGCACAAAGTTCCTTCTTCATGGCATCCTTCTGTTAGAGATAGAGTGCTAGAGATATGTTAGAGATAGAATCTATTTCTAACATATCCTTATCTATACCTCTTGTACCCTATATATATGGCCATTTGGGCTTCTACAATAAACACACAATATTCATAACATGGTATCAGAGCAAAGGTTAGGGTTAAGGTTCCTTACCTGCGCCGCCTCCTAGCGTCCGGCCGACGCCGCCGCCGCCCCCGGGAGGAGCCATCTTCACTCCCGGGGGCGGCCTTATCCTTCCCAGCCCGGATCGCGCCTCCTCTGCTGCGGCGGGGATGGAGAGTCACGGATGACGCCGCTTGTGCCAGATCCTGCCGCCGTCGGGCCTCCCGAGCCGCCGCCTCCGCACGCCCTGGAATCTCCGCTCCGCCGTCCAGATCCGATTTGGATCGGCTTCCCCTGCTCGATTCGCCACCGGTCTAGCCGCCGCTGTTGCTCTCCAGCGCCGCTTCGTCTTCCTGGCGACCACAATGGGGCGATCGATCTCCACCAAGGACGCCTTCCGCTCCCACCTCGTCTTCCTGGTGACCACAATGGGGCGATCGATCTCCACCAAGGACGCCTTCCGCTCCCACTTCGCCGAGCTCGCTTCGCTGGGTGACGACCACCTCGTCCTCGTCGCGCGGCTCTCCGCCGACCCGGAGCCCGACCCCGCTCGCACCTACGTCGAGCTCTGGATCCATCCGGGTCCTCCCGCGAGCCGCCGTCTTCATCGCCTGGAGGCCTTAGTTCCTCGACGTCGCCTCGATCCTCCTGCGCTCGCCCACGGCTCGAGCTCTTCTGCTCGAGCTCGGCTCCCGAATCCACGCCGCAGTTCATGGATCCGCGCCACCTGGTGCGTCTTCGCCGCTGTCCTGCGACTGCCGTGGAGTCGCTCGTCTGCGCTTCTCCGCGCCGTTTGCGGCAGATCCCGGCGTCGCCTTGGCTCCGACGCCTCTCCAAGGCGCGCTCGCGTCCTTCGGCTTCTCGCTAGGCCTCCCCCCTCTGGCGTCGCAGAGACCGCCACGGGCCGCCTCGCCGCCGCGGGGGCGGTACTTGTGGAGCACAAGTTCATCCAGCGCGGCTGCGTGGGGCATGTCGAGTTGGCCGGCTTGAGTTGGTTTGATTGGACAGGGATGGAGATGCGGAAGGTTTTGGAGACTAGATGCGGTCGTGTCTGCGGGCGCCGGTCCAGGAGGTGCTATAGTTGGGCCGCCCGCTCTAACTTTGTGCAGCGAAGGTCCAAGCGTTCGTTTGAGCCTCACTGCCCACTACGCAGCTTGGAAACGGGTGGCCCGCATTAACACTTCGACGAGCCCATACTAGACATCCTCTAACTAGCGAAGTTGGTTCGGGAGCTAGTTATGTTTGCTGTTGCTAGTATTTACTACTAGTCATCCTTAGGTTTTTTCTGCTTTGTGTCGTTGCTTCCGTTGCGTCCATCCAAGTCCGTAGCACTCAATTTTTGAGTTCGTCTAAGCCATGCGAGTCCACAAATTTATTGTCAGTCATAGAAGCATAGGAATTGCCTTATGCATAGCAGCAGCCGCCGCTCCTGCTCTTCTTTCTAAGCCGCGTGCAGATCGTAGAAGTCGTTATGATGCCGTCGCTTTCTTAGTCGCCGCCCCGAGCTTTTAAGGCCGCCGTGCTTCTTTCGCGCCGCCGCCGTCTTGGGCTTCGATCTGCGCTGTCATGCTTCCATCTATTCCTATTCGACTTGATTTGATAGCTCTCTCTATTCATGTCGGTTTCATCGTCTTCTTCGACCTGTTGACGCGGTAGACTTTGCTCCCGCACCTTGTGCTTTATGAGTCGTCGCACGACACCGGATGGGAGATCTTTTGATACTCGACATATTTTCCAAGAGCTGCATGCTACGACGACATTATCAAAACTCGGATCTTGGATTTTCTATATTTTAGTGTCAACCCTTTCCATATGCAATGCTATTGCATACGCCTTGCATTTGAGGGGGGGGGGGGGTGTTACTTTGGAACATGCACTGTCTGAAGAGATGCAATAAATTCTCTGTATGCAGGTGAGATATGGGTATATGAGATGAAATTTGCAATATCATGTTCAAAGCCATATTGGACTAGAGTTTCCCTACATTGTGCAAGTGGTAACTCTAGATGGAAGTAATTAGAATGAACATTACCACTATTACCACTCGCCCTAAGAGGAGGAAGGAACTTGATGGAGAGAGACCCAAGGAGGGATTTGGGACTGGATCGACTGGATCTACTGGCAAAGCTGGCTGTTGAGAAGGCTGTTCAGGCAGTGGCAATGCTGGCTGTTCAGAAAGCTCCGCCATTGGTGGCTCAGGTGCTGACTGCTTGTCTCTCTACTTCTCCCCCTATTTCCCAAAGCGTCTTCGCTGATAAACCTTCACCTCTTTTGAGACTATCACATCTCTCGCATATTCCGTTAGGTTTGGGCACGGAATTGTCCCCACAATGACTTCTTCTCGTTGACTATTGCTCTCCTTGTTCTCCCACTCTCGACTGTCACTCTCAGTGATAGGAGAGAACTCCAAAAACTGATCAAGAGTACCTCCACTCGTGTAGTAAGGCTCAAACTCTCTGAATGTCATATCTATACTCACGAACAACTTTCGTTCAACTGGGTTCCAGCATCTATAGCCCTTCTGAATTGATGAATAACCTATAAAGATACATTTCAATGCATGTGCATCCAGTTTGCCGACTGCTAGTCGGTGATCTCGTACAAAACACACACAACCAAGCATCTTAGGAGGCACCTTGAACTCCCACTGACCTAAAAGAAGTTCAACTGGGGACCTCATCCCAAGTATTTGTACCATCCCAAAAATACCTAAATGCAAAATATGGGATTAAAAAAAAAACTCTGTGTATCATCTATTGTCGTTCCGTTTGCCTGCATTATTGGAGACTTATTTGAGTGCATTTTCTCTTTTTTGCTAAGCACAATTTTATCTATCATCGCGTTGGAATTCCTTAAAGCAAATATCATAATTTCATTAAATCTAAAATTATGTTATTCTGCCTTTCCCAAATCTTCCTAGTTGTTTTCTTTCTTCTTACTTACCTTTGGCTTAGTATTATTGGTCTGGTTCTGCTCTAGCTCGACCAACTCCCGCTCGTCCCTTTCTCCCTTCTTTTCCAGCCAAGCCATCGCAGCAGCGCCGTCATTCGCTCGTCATTAACGCATGCGGCCGCGCGCCTGTACTCGCCAACTGCTCCTGTCACCACAGCCATCACTTGCCATCACTCAAGCCGTCGCACTGTGCTACCAAACCACGTCAAATCTTCGCCCATGCCAACCCAAGACCATGCGGTGGCTTCGCCCGAGCGCATCGTCGCCCTAAGGCATCTCCGTCCCCTTGCTTATATATAGCAACCCGAGTCTCCCAATTGCCTTTCTTCGCTACACCAGACCATCATACATCTTCCCCACTGACAATTGTGTCCGAAGCACATGGTAAGACCAAGTTCCGATTGTCGGTCGTGGCACCACCCCATCGTCGCCAACGCTCCAGAGGTCCCCAGGATCATCCACCTCCACCATCACTCTATGTTCTAGTCTACCAACAGTAAACCCCCATCAATTCGTGATCCGTCTGATGGAAGGGGTACTAGGAGATCGGGGCCATCCGTTAATTAAGATAAAATGAGCTTCATCAATCTGCATCCAAAATCATAACGCATAAACCTTAGTACCAGAAGTAGCAGAAGATTAAGAGTATTACCTTTGAAGAATTACATAAGGTATAAATCCTAGAATAAGAATAATACGCGAGAGTCGATTAGAATGGTTTAACAAATATCAGATTAGTCCAGGCTTCCTCCTGATCTTACTCTCTCTTCCACTATTCATCTGGTCAATCAGCTTGAATCACCTTGAGCCACCCATGTTGCAACCGAAACAGGTCAAGGCCAAGCTCAGCCACTACGCCCCTTCTTCTGCCCCAGGTCCACCTGCAGCCGCTACCCCACTGTCAGTTAGCGTAAAACCATAAGCCACAGAGCCTTTTCAGCTGGTCGTAGCAGCCACCTCCTTCTTGGTGCATTGTTCCTCCAACCAGTGGCCCAGCCGAACCGGCGCAGTCGAGACCACTCCCTGGTCGTGGTAGCCTATCCTTTCCCCCTTCAGTGCACCGCAGTACCGCCCGAGCATGTCCCTGTGCACTGTTCCTCCGACCAGTAGCCAGCCGAACCGACGTAGTCGAGACCGCACCCTGGTCGTGACGACCAAACAGACCCAGGTCGGGCGCCAGTCAAACCGGTGCGACCAAAGACCGCCCCTGGTCGTAGTCGTCTGTGTGGGCCCAGGCAAGTACGTCCTCTCCCCTGCTAGTGTCGAGACTTGCCGAGTCCGGACGCCCTGATGCAACATGGTGCGTGCGTTGGCAGCCGCCGTCGCTCAGCCATTAAAGCGTCATCACTCAACCCGTCCCACCGCTGCACTGTGCTGTCGACTCCGTCGCTATCGTCAACAACTCCATGGAACTGTGCAGCGCCGGATGCAGCTAATGCCCCGAACGACCTCCACCCCCTGCGCCTATAAATAGCAACCCCAGACCCTCCCACTGTCGTTCCACGCCACGAGAGCTAGTTCTTCCATTCTTCTATCCTTCAAGAGAGCTCGAGCTCCAGGTAAGGCTTGAGCGCTCGTTTCGGCCGGTGCCTCCACGAAGTCGCCAACAACATTAGCGCCTTCAGTGAAGCCCTCTTCTTCTTGAATGTCTATGCTGTTATTCCTTGACTCAGAGGCGGCTCCCCTCATTGCTTCAACTCTGTATTCGTAGGAGTTGCCGACCTCGTTCATCCTCCCCTCCGCCGAGAGTAGCCCTGCAGTCGGATCGACCTTGACGACCATCACCGCCACTTGGAGCCTCTCCTGCCGTCGCCAGACCGTCTCAGGCTAGCCCGCTTCTTCCGCGTCCTACCGGTACATCCCTAGTGACCACTTGAGGCTCATTTCCACTCTTGATGTACGAAAGCTTTGCCAGAGCAAAGAATGCATGGTAGAGCCAAGTTGTGGTCGAACCAGACCAGGTGGTCGCACCCCAATTTGAAGTATAGCCGAACCCCTAGATAATCGAACTCCTCCCCGCCTAATGCTGTGGTAGAACTTATATTTCCGACCAGATGGTCGAAACTCCCCTCGACGGGGTGGTCGAAACTCTCTTCGACTGGATGGTCGAAACTCTATTCGACTAGGTAGTCGAAACCCCCTCCGACGCTATAGTCGAAACCTGTCCCCACTAGTCAGTCGAGACCCGTTTCGACCAGGTCGAAACCCTCTTCGACCAGTTGGTTGAAACTCTTCTTCGACCAGCTAGTCGAAATTTCTTCGACCGGTTAGTCGAAACGCTCCTTCGACCAGCCTGTCAAAGACTCTTCGAACATCTTGTCAAAATTTCTTCAACCAGTTAGTCGAAACTCTACTTCGACCAGCTTGTCGAAACTTCTTCGACCAGTTAGTCGAAACTCTCCTCTGACTAGCCCATCGAAGACTTCTTCGACCAGTTAGTCGAAAACCTTCTTCGACCAGCTTGTCGAAATTTCTTCGACCAGTTAGTCGAAATGCTCCTTTGACCAGCCTGTCAAAGACTTCCTCGACCAGTTAGTTAAAACCCTTCTTCGACCAGCTTGTCGAAACTCTCCTCCGATCAGCCCGTCAAAGACTTCTTCGAGCAGTTAGTCGAAACCCGTCTTCGACCAGCTTATCGAAACTTCTTCGAGCGGCGGCGGCCTGCGCGACACTGAGCGGCAGTGGCCTGTGCCCACGAGGCGCAGAAGCGGCGCGGCCTGAGCGACGGTTGTCCCGGATTTTTCCGGTACAAAGAGGGAGGGGGAACGACGGTGGCGACGCCTGAGGTACGTGAGGGCTAGGGTTAGGGTTTGGCGGTGGATGGGCACAAGGGCTCTAATACCATGTAGTAATTTCGGGAAATTGTGTGTATCCCGTAGGATCCCACACCCTTTATTTATAGTCTCAAAGTAGAGTCCAACCCTCATACAACTTGTTATTTAGATCTAACACGAACTCTCCAATAATTCTAAAGACGAAAGGGGTACAACACTAACTGCAGGAGACCTGTGTCGAGCCTGCAGACAGAGAGTACTGATTAGGGGGTGTGGAACACAACCAACTCTGTGGTGGTGGCATGGTTGTTGACTTCGGTGTCCCCGTCCATTGCTAGGATGGTGGAGGCGATCCCAAGTGCAATGGTGGTGTGGAAGACGCTGGGGAACATGTACTCTGGAGCTGGGGACGTGATGCTGATGGTGGAGGTTCAAGGTGAGGTAGATGCTCTGAAACAGGGGAGAAGAACGTTCAAGAATATGCCAGTGAGCTGCAACATTTGTGGGCAGCTTTGGATCAATATAATCCACTGCAGCTGACGTGTGCTAGTGATATCGAGTTTGGTAGGGCGTGACTGCAACGTAGAAAGGTCACTCACTTCTTGAAAGGTTTAAACCCCGAGTTTGAGAGCAGGAGGGCTTCAATATGTCATCAGGTGGTATTGCCAACTATGGAGGAAGCTATTTCAGCTATGGTTGTCGAGGAAACTCGACAGAGAGTGATGGTGGGTAGCAACCCTACAAGGTTAACGTACGTCATAGCTGGTGACAGGGAGTGTTACAACTATAAGCAAACATGACATTTGAGTTGGGCGTGTCCTCTCTCACGAACTGGAGGTCACGAGGGTGATTGGATTTGCCATGATGCGAGATGCGGCAACTCGAACTTTGCAAGGAGGACTGAGTGTTATAAGTGTGGGGCATCTCGCCCTAGTAGAGGTGGTGGTGGGAATAATAGATCTGCTGAAGGAGGTCAAGATAGAGGTGGAGGAAGAGGAAGAGGTGGACCTAGGGCCAATACAACCATGACAGAGGGGAAAATCACATAGTTAGAGAAGTGTCAGAAGGGAGAAGAAGACTGGGAAGAGGATTGGGACTGGCATCAAGCGTAATGGGCTATGGTAGAGGTAAAGGTGGTGGAGGCCGAGACTGGGAGCGTATGGGCAGAGTAGTGGAGGCCGGGGGTGGCCGGCATGGGGGTAGAGGAAGATGAGGTTGAGGTTGGGGAGCTGGTAGATGGTGGAGATGGATTTAATGACGTCCCTGGTATTAATTATAGAGCCGATGGTAGATTTGGTAAATTCTAGTAATAGTATTGCAATATGTAACAAGACGAACATGATTGTTATCTCACGCCCGTCTTGAGAGGGAGTGTTGGAGATGTTATAGATCAGCTAAGAGTCCGAAGTTCATGTAAGAGTTCAAGTTGTGTTAGAGTCGGACTGTAATATTTGACACTATAAATAAAGGGCGTGGGGATCCCAAAAGGGACATACAATTATTCCCGAAATTTCTACATGTTTATAGTAAGGAGATGAGAAAAAATGTTAACCACAAGAGGTAATACTGTAAGCATGGTTACAAAAATAACTAGATTTAGAAACTAAACAGTTATCATATTTACCCACGGACCAATTAGAAAAAGATAACACTGGTGCCTGTTCCATAACAGAAGAGTTCCAGTTCACATACATTATTAGGTAAAAGATTTGAGCGCAAGATTGCAAGTCAGAAGCAAAGTTTACATTTTAAAAAATGAAATCAGGATCGCAGCTAAGTTTGGAAGCTTATTTACAGTAAACATGGGTTTGTATGGAAACCACAACAAAATGGAGCATTTTAAAGATGAAAGAACATTATTTCCTTATAGTTGAAATCTTCACCTACACGAATAGTTCCTTAATTAAAACCACAGTAAAGTTATGACCAGTATCCACTATTCAGGGGATAACATGAGAATATAGATCAAATGAATCTAATAAACAACACAACTCCGATATATATATATATATATAACTCCATTTTATTGACAGATCCATATGCCTAATAACTGCAGTCAAATCAAAACATAGAATTAAGAGTCAAGGGGTGAGATACCACTAGTTCATCAAACTTAGACAGACAGATCCCAGAAGGTTTGAAGCTTTGGGCACTGTTTCCTGGTTGACATGCTACAACAGTTCTAGATTATACATCTTGATGGGCCCATATTGCATCTTATGACTCTAAAATATCACAAATAATTGAGATCAAATTGGAACTGTTTCTTCAACTTTAATTAATATTAATCCCAATATTTCTTCAACAGCTATCAACAGTTTACTGGGAAAAGCAAAGTAGATGTCTTCTTTAAAATATAGTTAGTTTCATATCAATTGATTTTATATATTACGACACTGCTTAGAATTGATTAGTCAATTCAGTTACCAGCCAGACATACTATATTTATATTTCGGTGCGCATAATAAGTATTGTAGCAGAACACAAGTGGTTCTAAAATGTTCTGCTCCTTTTAATAAGTAGTAGACAGCAGAACACAAGTGGTTCTAAAATGTTCTGCTCCTTTTAATAAGTAGTAGACAACTATAGCATGACAGTTCTAATCTGTGTTTAATTACCTTAATAGAATCTTTCACTGAACCCCGTCCTCGAATATAAACTCTACATTGGGTTGTAGCTTCGACTCTTTTCAGGGAGTTTCCTCGTGGCCCCAACAAACGACCAACAAAGTTGTACTAATCATAACAAAAGATTGTAAATGATCTGGATTTGGCGTAGCACGTGAAAATGAAAGTTAAAATAGTTCAGCCAAATAGCTATAGCTAAAAGTAAGTCGTACATACATTAGGATACTTGTCCACGGGAACATCAATCCTGACAACTTTCTTCACAACAGGGCTACCAGCAACTCCAGGAGCACCATTCCAGCCCATGGATGATGATTGGAGTACCCCCATATGCTGAAGAAAAAGATTTCAATATAAGCAAAGAAGCAAGATAGTATAAAGAATGTTGGCAATTGGTACTTGGAAATTGGAGACAGACGCTATTATGCATTGATGATATGACAAAAACAAATTATACAAGAGTCTTACTGATAAAATTAGGAAAGGAATATGAACAAAGAAGTCCATATCTCCATGTCAATTCCTTAACAAAGTCCAAGCTGCTTTTAATCCTGTATTGTTGAATTACTATTTTGATGGGCAGGTGAAACTGCTAAAAGATTGGAAACATTGGTTACAAGAATGAGGTTTTACCCGGATCTAGTATTTAAATCTAATAATTTCATGAGCAGAACCAGTCGTTTGTAATATTTAAATCTGATATTAAAACCCTTACGTGGACCACATGCGCTAGTTGGCAGCATGGGTAGAAATCTGCCAATTCGAAACACAATATCCCCAAACAAAATATTTGAAAGTATCAGAAGATATATATTGGCATGCTAAGAATTCTCTAAGCACTGTGTCTTAAGTCTTAACTATGGGTGTATATGCTATATAAAAGATATGACAAGGCAGTTAGGACATGTAAAACCAATAATCGCAAGATCGAATGAATTTGCACAACCTCTGTTTGCATTCCCGACCATCCCTCCAGATCCATTGGTTGACCCTTCATTGGGTGGCCAGCTAGTCTTAACGGGCTACCATGATCGATTCTCTCAAATTCAGCAAAATTTGGTTTAGGTGGAAAAGAAGATGCCCACAAAATTTCTGCATTGAAGACAACAAACCATATAAGATTTGAGTGTGTATCATCTGAAATACTGTTGTATATAAATGAGATAAGTTTTATTTATTCCACTTTGAATCAGGGAGAAAACAACCAGGTGGGAATTTTTTTAACAGTCTAAAACAGTAAAACCGGAAACAACAGCAAGAAGCTAGAATTTAGAAATCATCACACTCAATTGTATAATGGCTTACATAGTTACATTAAGATACAAGTAAAAATGAAGCATGCCAACTGAATGATACGATTGAAGAGCTGTACAATGTTCATATTCTCATTTCTCAATGGATCAACTTCTATAATTTTTAAATGCCATAGCTGGTGGAACATTTATATGTTTCCATAAAAGGCGTCCATTAGGGGTTTGGAAGTAATTTACGGTGGCAAAAATCATAAATGTGTAGCACAAATGAGTGAACAGATATCCTTGGTGTGAAATAAATCGGTAATAGGGTTTGTCACCAACGAGTGGACAACACAATCTAACAAATGTCCTTATGAATAACTTTTCCTATTGAAAAGGAAGAACAAGATTGTCCAAGAAGAAGAGCAGTTTCTTCTGACGAATAGCAGGGATAGCTAAAAATATCAATTGGGTGAATGTACCACTCCGATAGGCTATTCGTATTCCAAACTATCAAGAACTACATAAATAAATAACATTAGAGTAATATGCAAAAACCAAAAAAGGCAAAGGAAAGAAACCTTGGTTTAAAAGCCTGGTACAAAATGGAAGAACTTGCACGAACGGGGCTAATTTCTGCCTCTCGGCAAGTAACTCAGCAAGATATCTGCCAATCAAAGAATAACATTAGTCGGATCAATTATAAGTATCACAGGCATAGATTTACTGAAGAATTGAAAAGCAATAATCACTCAAAGCATTTGAAACAACAAAAATATTAAAATACCCCAAAGCGGGACTACAAAATGATATGTACAGCAAGCTGAACAACAGAGAAAGTTTACGATCGAGTTAAAACGATGATCACTTCGCACATGAACATTACATCTGTCAATGTCGAATCAAAGAGATAATGCTTACTTATTCCTAACAGTCGTCAACAGTCAACAAAACAGACTCAAATATATCATTAGCACGCAATCCCCGAAATCCCCCAACTCGGGAGATCACTACAGCAGCGGGACAGCATTGATCAACGCCAAAATCACGCCAAGATGGTCAAAATTAAGCACAAATCTCGCACGACCGGAATCATACCTCAAACTCCTCGGAATGATTTCAAGCCAATATGATCAGTGAGACGATTAAAAAAGAATCAAAGCTTCGCAGAAATATCACATGGAATACAAAACTTAATAACATGGGGCCGGATGGAGCATGCACATACCTCTCCCTCTCAGAGGTAGACGACCTCATGGGATTGTGGTGGTGAGGGGAAGAATGGACACCAGATGGTGAGTACTGGAAGAAAGGGGGTGGCGGGTTCCTCTCATCCATGGCTCCCAACAAAAATAAGACTTCAAGGAAAACCTCTACAAGATTGCAGCAATCTTTGGGTAAACTAGGGAGGGGCAAGAAAGAGCCCAGAGAGCCAAGAAATTAAGAAACCAAGAAGAGCAAACAGCTAGGTTGCTATCAGAGCAAATGAATGGAGTGGAGACCTATATGGGATCCAAGGAAATCTAAGAAGACAAAAAGGTGTCAAGAACCAAGAAATAAGTATAGGGATGGTTGGGATTATATATGAGTGTATAAAAATTAAAAAGGAAGGTAATGGCTGGGTTTGTATCAATGAATGATCAGAGCCCAGGCTGTGCAGGGGTTGGCAGCAGCTCTTCGTGGCTGCCCGCCCGCCTGCTGCTGTTGTGCTTGCTTGCTCTCCTCCTCTGTACAACAACACACCCTGTGGGAGAAGGGTGGTGGGTGAGGAGGTATGAGAGGAAGAGACAAATAAAATAAAGCTTTGGATGCTCTCTCACCGTGCTGTATGTATCGCACCACTTCAGATGATCGGAGACGGCCGCGCCGTTGATGTTGTAAGAAATCCAACTCAGTCCGCGAGTCCTGGTTCAAAGATTGACTTTTTATTTAATCAGTAGTCCGTATAAAGAAGAGGATCTTAATATTGTACTATAATTTTTAAAAAAACAACAAAGAAAAATCAAAAATCCCCTTATATCTATATGTTCAATCTATTATTCTGTTATTGTATTCTTACATCGTTCTTATGATTATGAGTTTGTCTACGAGGTAATCGCTCAGACTGGACTCGTCAGCGACGGTTCTTCAACACGTTATCGGCACGATCGACTCTCCTCGAATCGAAAGATAACTGTTGAAGAACGACACTCGTAAATTGAATCGTTTTTTAGATTGCTTTTAATTCTGTAAATTTAGCTTTTTAGATTAGTTTTTTTCTACGGTGCAAATCCGCTCTAATCTACCGCGAGCTGACTTGAAATCATCGGCACAATGTCGATTAGTAGATTGCATGAAAAAGTGGATGTCGATTGTACCGTAGATTAGAAATTGTAAATCTGTAGAAATTGTAAATCTGTTCTAATCTACCGCGAGTCGACTTGAAGTCGCCGCCAAGCCGATCGGTGGATTGCATGAACAGTACTCGAATGAATAGTCCTTAGATGAACAGTTCGTATGCACAGTACTTGAATGAACAGTGCGTTATTGTATGAACAGCAGCCGCCGTCACCACCGATCAGCGCCACCCCGCACGGGCATCACAAAAAAAGGGGATGACACCAGCGCCGACGATCCCGCCCACCTCTGGTGAAGGCCCCGCATGGCTGCCGTACCCGTATGGGCGGCACCGCACCGCCACCGTAGCGCCACGACCGCGCCCACCGTCTCGAAGACGCGCCGCTCGCATACGACGCCTCGCGGCGCCGTCGTCGTTCGACACAACGCCGTGTGGACGCCTGGCCGCCATGACGTAGCACTCGCGAATCGCTGCCGACGCTGTCCTAGGCCACGACGGCGCGACCGCCGATCGCGCCGCGCCGACCGCCGACTTCTCGACGTAGCGCGCGCGTAGCTTCGACGCGCCGCCGATCGAATCAGGCTCGCCGCACCGCCTAGTCGCCGGCCTAAAGCCGCTGCCGCCTACATGGCTTCTTCGCCGCCCTACGACCGCCTCCATGCGCCTATAGTCACGCGCACGAGGCGCAGCCGCAGCCGCTTCGTTGTGGCGCTAGGGGGAAACCCTAGCACCTGGTCTTTGTCGCGCAGCAAATGGGCTAGCGGGGCGCAGCACAAGTGGCCCAGCCAAATCAGAAAAGGCCGAAGGGGCCCAGCCGAATTCCCGGATCGAAAAAATTAGAAGAAAAGGGAAAATCCCGGATTTTGCAAAAAGGCCCTCCAGAAATCTGAAAATTGTGCGAAATTTTTTCTCATAACTGAAATTTCGTGTTTTAACCCCTCGAAAATTGCAGAATTTGCCGAAAGTTTTTTTCCAGCAGAAAAGGGTCTCGGGAATTCAATTTTTGAATCGATTTTTGCTTTTGAAGCATGTTTAACTTTGTTGTTATTATTTCTATGCAATTTATGTATTGTATTTTCTGTTTTGATTATATGTGATTGTTTATATTACTTTTAATCACTAAAAATAGCAGTAAATCTTGATAATGCATAAAAAATATAGGATCACGAACTGGGAGTTCGAAGAACATTATGATAATTTTGCAATTATTTTATGTAGATTACCGGCAGTAATCTTATGAACTCTTTTTATGAATATGAAGATGGTTGGCATCACGAACTAGGAGTTCGAAGAACTGACCCAGCATGATCAGAATTTATACAGAATTTGTACCAGTCTTCAACTCTATGATAAGGTAATCACGGATGAGCAGAAGATTGAGAATACCCTCTCTACCTTTCACCCGAATGCGGTGCAATCCGCACGTAACTATTGTCAAGACGGCTACAAGGAGTATGTCGAATTAATTGACATCATGCAAGTTGTGGAAGCTCAAGATGATGTTCTAAGAAAGAATTATATCTCACAGCCACCTAGTAGCAATATTGGCCATGAAGTCAATGCTAGTAGCTACAAGGTGATGAAGCCTCTCACGAAGGAGAGGAGCAAGAAGGGTAAGGTCGTGGGTTGCACGTTATTGTTGCTTTCCAGTCTAAGAAGAATGGCAAAGGACAAAATGATGCACACATCACCATTGCAGGCACGGAGGATCCAGATGCATTAGTTGTGTAACACCCTGGCTATTCGGAAGCCAAGATGTTACCTAAAAAGAACTAACATGCAATCAAATTGCGGAAGAACTTAAACTGTAACTCCTCTAAGTACATGAAGAGACCAACTTTAATAGAAGCATGGCAGGAATTAAGACTGAATACATCAGAATATGATCAAAGAGTAATTTAAAGAACTACTCGCAGCATCTAACAAACGAAGTAACCTTCAGTCTTAGACTTATTTATTACAGTTTCTCAGTTAACAAATAGAAGACATAATCGAACGTAATCAATGAAGAGGAATAATAGTGATCTGAGTGAGATGTGCTTGTCTAATCCCTCCCAACAAAGCCATCATCAACGTTCACCTAAATAAAGACAGAAAACAAGAATGAGTCGAAACTCAGCAAGTACAGTAAACAATTTGAACATACCATGTTATGAACAAGCCAATCTCAATACGAAGTATGAATTAATATCTGAAAACTTATGTGTGTGAATGGAATGAATGGATGCATTGAAAGGAATGGACTAACACATGCTCATACCGGTATAGCGAGTGAGACACCCGTTGGTGTTCACTTAAGCCCGTATTTAACAAAGCCCGGGATCCAATAACCGTATGAAGAACGTTTCATACGGGTGTCCGAAACTACCCACGTTGAAATGGTGGGTCTTACATGCCCATACTGGAGTTGCTGAGTCTTTACAAATCCACTCCCGTGGAAGGAACATGAACAACACATGAATGGAATGAACATATGCAATGAATATTATCACTTTCTTCCTCATAGATTATCAAATAGGAACGGAATGTATAACATGGAATATGAACATGGATCATAACATTACCGGCACATCAACCATCAACGAGCATCCAACCGAAAATTAATATATCTTAACACATTGCACTTGCATGTAATGGAATATGAATATTGATTAACATCTTTGATTGAAAACATGGATCATGGAAATATTAGCATGAATACAAACACACATCATTCCTCAATGTAAAGGATTTCAATGTACTTGCCTTCCGCCCTGTGACGTGTTAGGCGGCAACGAAGGTGCTTGTCCACCCACTGCCCCACCGCCTACACAAATATATAATCAAAATAAGGATAACATGGCATGGCTTAGGTACGGAATACCTACACTATCCCTCCCACTAACCAACACAAACCACGGGGATAAACGGACAATACTCATTTCAGCCACCTACCCAACTAACTGGACAACAGTACAAATAAAATGATAAATAATTATCTGGGACTCGAAACGACCTGGAACCAGTGCCCAATGAAACTTAACGTATAACTCTACAAAACTCTAGTTTACGGGGTTCTTTGATTCGACCAAAACAGTTGGCAAAACCGCAGTTGAAAACAACTGACAGACATCTGTCTAGAATTCAGAACAGCAGTAAAGAAAATGACACAACTTTAATTCTACTGATCCAATGGAGGCGATCTTTATCAATCTAGAATCATAGTGAAATTATCTACAAAAACCGTTTTGGATGGCTGTCCCGAATCCGACTCTAACTAGATCAAAACCGAGGAACAATCCGACAGTCTCCAGTTCTCAGACAGACAGGACAGCACGCGGTAAAAAATTCATATCTCCTAAACCGTAAGGTGGAATCTCACGATCTCGGTGCCAAATGAAATCTAACGACCTCAGAAACAAAACTCTAGGAGATGAAAACCCAAGATTCGGCCTTTAACAACCCTCAATTGGCCGCACAACAGACTGAACCTAATCTGGACGATCTGGAACAACAATCTGATTTGACTCTAACGAGCAATTTCGCATCTAAAACAAATCAAACAGCGAGTAGACTCGATTGTTACCCTTGAAGACCTGTAGAACGACGTTGATCCGTTTCCCGAAGATCTCCCTCCCTTCTCCTCTCTTCCCTCTCTTCCCTCTCCAATGGCCGCCACAAGAACGACGACGAACGGCCGGTCACGACGGCGGGAGGAGGCAGCTTCGGAGGGGATCTTGGGGAGCAACACCGGGGATCACCAGAGCTAGCACCACAGGAGGGAGACGGCACCAAGGAGCAGCAAGGGGAGGCGCCAATCTGGGGGGAGAGCCGGCGGCTTGGAGGTGGGGGGAAGGAGGAGTGGCGGCTAGGGTTGGGGGGAGGCGCCCCCCCTTTTTGGCCGGCCACCCCCTTCCCTCTTGGGCCTTCTGGGCCGCGGCCCACGGCCCAGATTGGAGAAGAAAGGCAGAAAACCCCCCGTCGAACTAGAAATTCCGATTAGGTCAATGTCTCTTCACCCCTCCAGCTTCTTTCTATTTACCTAATTCTTTTCCGGAGTATTACAAGTTGCACTTATGAATGCTGACAACCCAGTAGCAGCCCCCATCACCATTCCTTTGGATATTACAGCGGCTGCAGCTGTAGTTACCCAAGAGGAGAAGATCGCCATGGAGCAGATTGAAGCAGAAGTTTCTAAATACTTCACTAATTGAATCTAGTGCACGCATTGCACTTAGATATTTTTATAGCTACTTGCATTTTATGATTGTGATAGAACATTGAATTTTTTGAATAATGGTTATAAGCTCTGGGAGTGCAAAGTAATAAATTCTTATGATGAGTCCTGTAAGACTTTTTTTTTCTTGTATTAGTAATAGCAAGTTATGTTATGTTTTGAATTATTTTATTTATGTGTGTGGATTGCTTCATACCCCATATTAATAAATACTTTATATATCAGAATGCGTGTGGCGCCCTATGGAGGAAGTGTGCTTAGCAGATAGCGGCACAACGAATACAATATTAAGAGAGACAAAAAATTTCCAGTTGATCAACAAGAATACTGGTAGTCATACGACAATCGCAGGCAGTAATACTTGTATAATAGGCTCAGGAAGAGCCACAATTATACTCCCGATGGGCACAACATTGATCATTAAGGAAGCCTTGTTGTACCTAGAATCGACTAGTACTCTCTTAAGCTTTAAAGATATTCGCGCTAACGGTATCCACGTAGAGACTGAAGAAGAGTATGGTAAGGAATATCTGCTCATTACAAAACACGAAGAAAATAATAAAAGAGTATCAGAACGACTTCCTTCATATGAATCTGGGCTATACTGCACTCACATTAAGGCACCTGCAGCCTATACTGTCCTAAAAATCACTTTTAGAAGCTCTGAACTTTTCTGTCTCTAGCATGATATATTATGCCACCTCGGTCTTAGAATGATGAGAAATATAATCACTAATTCTCATGGACATAATATCAATATAAAGGATTTTCCGAATCAGGAAGATTTTGTGTGCCCCGCATGCGCCACCAGGGAACTGATTACTAGACCTTCTACTCTGAAAGTAAAGGATGGAATCCCTGCATTCCTAGAGCGTATCCAAGAGATATTTGCAGTCCTATACAGCCCCTGTTAGGGCCATTTAGGTACTTTATGGTTGAAAGATCTAGACCCGCCATTATGAGTTAATGGAGTGTTTTGGTGATTAATGACAAATCCAAATATGAGACTAACTCTTTTATCAAGTATTATCTTTGTGTAGTCTCATTTGGATATAAAGGTGAAATACAACGAGGTATGCAATCGACATCTCAATCTTATATATTGTTGCATTTCTCGGATCCAAAATATAGGATTGAACTCAACCATAAGTTAAACTTGAATATGTGCATATGACCTTATTACACATTTGTGTATGCACACATTTAGGGGGAGTTCTATCCTATACTTTGTGGTTTCATTAGTATTGATCCATATTCCATTCTCCACATATATTTGGGATCTTTACGTTGAAACAAAACCTTTGAGTATACAAAACTTGTGTAGTTCGTATATACTCATGTTATGAGTATATAGAACTTGTGTAGTTCTTGTATACTCATGTTAGAGTATATATAACTTGTGTAGTTTATATATACTCATTTGTTCTCTCATTTATCATCATTAAATTTATGAGAATTTAAGTGGTTATCATCAATTACCAAAGAGGGAAAGATTGAGGTATCTTGTCCCACCATTATGAGTTAATGGTATGGTGTGGTAATTAATGATGATCACATTGTGGAACTAACATTTTCCATGAGTTGGATATATAGGTTATGTTCCAGGATGATGAAGACTTAGGATGATCATGAGTTGATCATCAAGTCAAGAGCTTGGTGTAAATGATGCATCATGAGTTGATGCTTATCAAGAAGAGATGATCATCAAGACAAGAGAAGACCCATCATGTGTTGATGGAGGTCAAGTGAAGGAATGCATCATGAGTTGATGCATGTGAAGAATCGGGATGAAGAAATCATCATGTGTTGATGATGTTCAAGACAAAATCCCGAAGTGAAGAAATCATCATGAGTTGATGATTGTCAAAGTCAAGGACCCGGACTTGAAGTGTTGATGTGCGTCATCAAGCTTCAAGAAGATGCAAGGCAAAGGTATGACTAGCTAGGGCTAAGGATGTGTTCCTAGTCTTTACCGGTCTCGGTGTTTGGTTGATAGACCGGATTGCTAGTATAGGATTGCCGTACTATTAAGAGGGGTCTTGACTAGTAGCATGAGTTAGTCATGTGTTGATAGCTCATTGTGTTTGCTCTAGCTCATCTATGCATGGAGCTATTATTTGCGAATGTGTTTTGCAAATAGCCGAGGCTCATGCATTCAATCTTTGTAGCATGGGACTATACTTTGCAAATGTGTTTTGCAAATGGTTGAAGTCCATGCACTTTAGTCTTATGGCATGATGCTGTTATTTGCGAATGTGTTTTGCAAATAGTTGATGCTCATGTTTGATTTCTTGTAGCATATGACTTAAGTTTGCAAATGGTGTAAGTCCATGTACCTTTTTCCTTGTGGTATGATTCCAAAAGTTGGCAAATGTGTTTTGTAACTTATTGGGAATCTTGCTTGCGATCCTTGTTGGCATGGCTTATCAATTGGCAAATGTGTTTTGCAATTGAAGTTGTTGAAAAAGCCATTGCTATTTTCTATCAGGAAAATCGGAAGTTCCGGTTTCTTAACGGCGGAAGTTCCGCAGGCCGGACGGTCCGATTTCCAGCGGCTCATTTTTTCCAGAGAGCATCCGGTTTAGGGACTTAGCCGATTTTCGAAGTGCGGAAGTTCCGGCGTGTTACGAGCGGAACTTCCGATTATCCATTGCTCTGAAATTCCGGCGGTTCATTTTTTTCCAGAGAAGCACCATTTTGGGGACTTAGCCAAAATTTGATGTGCGGTAGTTCCGCTATGTGTTGAGCGGAACTTCCGAAGATCGGAACTTCCGTAATTTGGTTGGCGGTAGTTCCACACTAAAAATCAAATGGCTAGTTTCTCGTCTGACATAGCCGTTGCTGTGCTTTTCTCTCTCATGCGGTAGTTCCGGCCTTTACATGGCGGAACTTCCGATTTCCCTGATTTTTCAGGGGTTTGTCTCCCAACGGCTAGTTTTTGTGTGTGGGCTATAAGTAGCCACCTTGGCCGGTTGGGAGAGGTTGCTGGTGCTATTGTGAACTATTTGTGATCCTCTTGAGCTAAGAGCAAGCCTCTCCTCTCTTATGTGCATGTGTTGCACTTGGTAAGCTTGGAGAGTAAACCCTAAGTGCATGTGTTGCCTTAGGTAGTGGATTGTGTATCCACTTGAGCTTAGACACTTGATTAGTTCAAGTAAGAGTTGAGATTTGTTACTCTTGGTATTTGCCGACACCTAGACGGCGTGGAGGCGTCGTGCGCGGTGATCTTCTCAAGAAGATTGTGAGAAGACCCGGCGGTTTGTGAGTGGTTTGGTGCTCACCATCTCCGGAGTGGAGGAAGAGCAACCATAGTTGAGTGAGGTGTTGGTTCGGTTAGGAACCGGTCCAAGTGTTTGGACTTACTTGAGGTGTTGGCTTAATTAGTGGGGAGTCCAATTTGTTTGGGCTAACCTCAACGTGGATTAGGGGAGACCGGCAAGTCTCCGAATACCACGGTAAAACATAATCGTGTCATCTTGTTTTCACTTGTGCTTTACTTTGAGCAATTTACATTCTTGCTTTAATTGCTTATATATCTTGTATGATTGCTCATATTGTATTGTGTTCATATTGTCGGTGCACTTAGTTGAGCCTAGTTGATTTAGGTTTTAATTGAGTAAAACCAATTCGCTATTAGCTTCCGCATTTATATATTGGTTTAGCCCGATAGAATTTTTAAAACCACCTATTCACCCCCCTCTAGTCGGCCACCTCGATCTTACAATGGTGCTCATCGATGCTTCCTCGAAATGGTCGCATGTATGCTTATTGTCTACGAGAAACCATACTTTTGCAAAGCTGATCTCGCATATACTTAAAATTAAGAATAATTTCCCTAATCATCATGTGAAATCCATCAGAATGGACAACGCCAGAGAATTTACTTCAAAGACATTTGATAATTATTGTATGGCAATGGGAATTATCGTTGAGCATTCCGTACCACATGTCCACAACCAGAATGGACTAACAGAGATATTAATTAAAAGAATTAAATTTATTGCCTGACCGCTCTTGCATAATTATAATTTACCAACTACATGTTGGGGACACACAGTCCTACACGCGCAACTCTCATCAATTTTCGACCGTCAGCCTATAACATCCATTCACCGAAAATCTCTCATCAACGAAGGTTTGGCTGCAAGGTTTATGTACCTATACCACCCTCGCAGTGAACCGCAATGGGCCCTCTCTGAAAGTCTAGGATATACGTTGGTTATGAGACAACATTCATAATCAGGTATCTGGACCCCATGACTAGATATTTGCATACAGCCTACTTCGCTGACAACATATTTGATGAGGATAGTTTTCCGTCATTAGGGGGAGGAAATCAACCCCTTGATGAAAAATATCGGGTAATGACGTGGCAAGCCACGAGAATTCATGCACATAACCCGCGCACTAGTGAATCAAATAGAGAAGTCCAGAAGATAATTGATTTGTAAACATTTGCGAATCAACTGCTTGACTACTTTAGTGATTTGAAGAGCGTGACCAAGTCGCATGTGCCTACACAGAATGCGCCGGAGAGGGTTGAAATACCAAAAAAAATTGAAGGTATCCCTAATCTCATCCAGAGGCCTCAGAATAAAAGGACGAGAACCCCGGCCCCTCGAATCCAAAGTAACCGGGGATGCCTGATGAAAAAGAATAAGAAGGACTTGACACAGCCAATCACCAAAATTCCCCAGAACCAGAAGGGGAGCCAGTTGAGATCCGGTATTAGTACGAAACCTTCAGTAAAAGACATACCAAATTTGAATATTCCCACAGAGGGAGACATCAGCATGGATGTGTGTGCACACGTTGGAGCTGAAAAACTAAAGGGTCTTGCCCCCGCAATTGAAAGCAACGGTGAGCAAGTGGAAGAATTAGAAGTATCGCCCCCACGAAGAAATAGCTATAAATTATGTGGCCACGGGAGAATCTATGAATAGAACAATAACCAATGTCAATATTTATTTTGCAAAGAAAATTGCACAATCATCGATCTTGATCGAGAGCCCGCATCGCTCGTTGAATATAAGAAAAGTTCAGATTGGGAAGATTGGAAGAAGGCAATAGAAGCATAATTATTATCTTTGAATAAAAGAGAGGTTTATGGGCCTGGAAGCCACACGACTCCCCATGTGCACCCCGTAGAGCATAAGTGGGTATTTGTTTGAAAGAGAAATGAAAACAATGAAGTTGTAAGACATAAAGCAAGCCTCGTTGCACAAGGTTTCACCCAACGACCAGGAGTCGATTACGAAGAAACGTATTCCCCAGTCATGGGCGGAGTTACCTTTAAATATTTAATCTCAATGACAGATAACTTAAATTTAGAAATAAAATTGATGGATGTGGTAACTGCATACCTTTATAGGAACTTGGATTCGGACATCTATATGAAGGTACCTAAAGGTATCCCTATCCCGAACCAAGACAGAGCAAATAGAAATATGTACAATGTGCAACTCAGAAAGTCACAGTATGGACTGAAGCAATCATGCAGAATGTGGTATAATCGCTTAAGCGACTTTCTCTGTAAGAGAGGCTACACGAACAATGAGGATTGTTTCTGTATTTTTATACGATGATCCTAGGATGGATTCTGTATAATCTAAGTATATGTAGATGATCTGAATATCATCAGGACCCTAGAAGATATTAAGAAAGCAAGCTCTTACATGGAGTCTGAGTTCGAAATGAAAGATTTGGGTAAAACCAAATATTGCCTAGACTTGCAGCTCGAGTATACCCCTTAAGGGATTTTAGTACATCAGTCAACCTACACTTAGAAAGTGTAAGGACAGTTCGGCTTTGAAAATACATATCTTTCGAAAGTGTCGATGGTCGGGAGATCCTTGCAGCAGGACAAAGAACCTGTACAGACCTAAAGAAGAGGGGGAGGAAGTCATGGGACCGAATTCCCGTACTTAAGTGCGGTTGGAGCACTCATGTATTTACCAAACTGTATTAGACCGGATATTGCATTTGTCATGAACCTATGAGCAAGGTATAATGCAGAACCTACCAAAAGGCATTAGCAGGGAATAAAAGATATCTTCCGATACCTCCAAGGAAGCAAAGATCTTGGTCTGTTCTACAGAAAGAACCAAGACCTAACTATGATTAGCTATGCAGATACTGGGTACCTGTCAGATCCACATACAGCTAAGTCATACACATGCTATGTATTCCTATGTGATGGAACTATAATTTCATGAAAATCGTCTAATCAAAATCTTGTATCTACTTTGACGAACCACTCAAAAATCATAGCATTGTACGAGGCCTCACGGGAATGTTCTTGGCTCCAGCAAATGATTCACCACATCCAACAGTCATGTGGATTGAATACCACGTAAACCCCTACTATTATCTATAAAGGTAATGCAGCTTGTGTTGCACAAGTGCAGATAGGTTAAGTGAAGAGTCCTCTCACTAAGCCTATCAACCCCAATCTCTTCTACACTCATGAATTGCAAAATATGGACAAAATTAAAGTACCGCATACTAAGTCATGTGAAAATCTTGCAGATTTATTCACTAAGTCACTTGCAGCGTCTAGCTTTGAAAGATGCATACATGGAATTGGAATGATGAGACTTAGAGAAGTGCATAATTCTGGGGGGGGGAATCTTCACGAACTCTTTATTAAAGCTTGATCACGAAGATCAAGTACCCGAAGAATAAATCCTGGAGATTAAATGAAATAGGGTGGATTGTACTATTTTTCCCTTGACGAGTTTTCCTGAAGTTTCTCGGCTAAGGTTTTTAATGAGGCAATTCGTGCAGAACGTGTATCATGTACTCTGTCTTCAAAAATTTTCTCACTGGGTTTTTATGAAGTTTTGATGAGATATGAATATGTTGGATGAGTGCCCAAGGGGGAGTGTTAAGAAACCGGGCCCAAGCTGAGAGTCATGTCCCAAAGATAGGCTTCTCATCCAACCAGTAGCCTATATAAAGGAGGGAGGACCCCAACACTGTAATACAGTTTTCAGAAGAGCAATAAACAGAAGCCAGAAGTCCCCTTATATCTTTGTGTTAAATATATTATTCTGTTCTTGTATTCTTGCATCGTTCTTACGATTCTGAGTTTGTGTACGAGGTAATCGCTCGGACTGGACTTGCCAGCGATGGTTTCTCAACAGATGTAAGTATCTGTGCATTGTAGATTTGTTTTCGATTTGTACCGTACAAAAGATGAGTTTTTAGCATGTTTAGGTGGGATGTAGAGCCATCGGTAGCATCTCATATGTTAGCAGTATGCAAGTTAGTAATATGAATAACAGTAGTGTAGAACATTAGCAAGCTGGTATACTATGTACATAAATAACTGAAAGATAGTTGTTTATATCTCTACTATTAATCAGATTATGATATACATGCAACCATGAGGTATAAAGGGAACTTATGTCAAATAACTATTACACGGCCATCGGTGGTACATATCTATGTATTAGCAAGACATAGATCAGGCCGATGTGCTATGCAAATACTATCTGGGCAGTCTGATGAGGTGAGGTCTGCGTGGCATGCTTGTACCAGAAGTATGTAGCAGTAGGTATGTGAATGTTGAGCTGAATCATGCATGCAAGCCACGTCGTTTAGGCAAAAGCTATACACGTGAAGGACCGAAATGGCAACAGAGGGGGGGGTGAATGGTGCTTTAAAAATTAAGAACTCCCCTTTACTGTATTTAAACAAACCTACAAAATCCTCTGGAAATCTCAAGAAGAGTGAAGCAAAATCAGAGAACGAAAACAAGCTTGATGTTTCATCGAAATCGGAAGCTCGATTCTACCCGTGATAATTCCGCACTCCGTGAGTTCCGGTTCATCACGGAAGTTCCGCGTCTTGATAGTCTCGCCTTGGACAATCGGAAGTTCGATTGTCCCGACCAAGAACGAAGGCGCCGGGTTTTTCCCAAAAATCCAAAATACTAAATATTGAATGCTCTTCTCAGGTCAAGTTTCACAGGACATCATCCTAAACAACATCTTGACCTCATGGAGAAGAATCGCAAACAAAGGTTCATTAATCAAAGCAAAATCGGATTTCTTGAAGAAGGGGCAAGAAAGACCAAAAACACAATAGACAAGATTCTCAGATTCTTAGCTCATGAAACTTTGAGGATATATTAGCAATAGCAATACGACTCTAGTTATCAAGTTTCATGCCATCTCATAAGACGAATCAAGAGTTTCATCAAAAACCCTAGCTATTCAAGAGAAGAACAGAGAGAAGAGAGGAGGCATAAACAAGTAATCAAGACCTCAGAGTTTCATTGATAGAAATCAAACTATTATAGAGGGAGAACACAGAGGAATGATTACATAAGATTTCAGTTCATCCTCTCCAACTCAACAAACTCTCAAAAAGCAAAACAAACTCTTTTGCTAAAGCTAACCCTAATTTTCTCTCTCAAAGTCTAACCCTAACACCATGGGTTCACCTCTATTTATAGCCCTTGGCTAATGGGCCTCCAACCCATTGAGCCCGCTACACCCGAACGGAACAGCCTCCACTTGTGCCGCTTTGCGAAAAAGACCATTTCGCCCCTTGCGCACCTTCTGAAAGCCTCCCGTACGCCTTGCTGTCCTTGACTCGCAACCACATCAAGATTCACGCCGTCTTCGACACATCCCGACCGTTCTGACCTCAACGCCGCCTGCGCCTAGTCCGATCACCTCGTGTCTCGCCACGACTTCGTCTTGATGTTCTGCAGTCAACACAGACAAAAACACATCACATAGCATTGCACAATATCATAGCATCAACATTTGTACAAGACTCAAACTCATACAAACTCAAAATCACAAACTTTCCTTCTCTCGCAGCGATTCGACACAATCGGAAGTTCGCGACTTACCATTGCGGAAGTTCCGATTTCTAACGTCCGCACTTGTCGATTATAGGAAGTTCCGCTTACCATTGCGGAACTTCCGATTATCTAACGTCCGCACTCTGCATTTTCAATTCGATTTTCGCCTCGGAGGAATACTCACGCCAAGATATCTGACAAACCGCGACCCCAGGTGCGGAAGTTCCGATTACTTCAACCGAACACAATTCCCAGATTAATCGTAAGTTCCTCTTTTCAACGCCGGTAGTTCCGATTATCGGAACTTTCGTTTCATACACAGCGGTAGTTCCGATTATCCTGTTTCAGCACAGAAACAGTACAAACAGCAGAGAGACTCAACTCTCAACCTATTCAATAAGTTGTCAAATACTCATCACTCACAATGGAGGACCTCTCACATGGTCTCTCAATCTCCCCCTTGATGAGTGTATTGACAATCACCGAAAAAGCATAAGATGAGTTTGAGTTTAAAATCAACCACGGTCTTAACAAGTAGTGGAGAAGCTCAAGACCATGTTGACACAAGAGAAAGACTTGAGACGAGATGAAAGAGCAATTTTCACAAAACTCAATGCTTTTCTCCAGAAGGCTTTTTCTCTCCAAAATTCTCCCCCTTTGGCAATAAAATCATCAAGATGTAGAAAAGGGAGGAAAAGTCTAAATGATGTTCATTTTAAGCATTTGGAGCCATGAAGATTATCCAGAATGACTATTAGAGTATTACACCAAGCCATAACACAGAAGAATGCTATCAAGATCATGACCATTGATGTAGAGAATAGCTAAGACAGAAAATCCATAATCTGATTAATGATCCAATTCTTTAGCAAGTCAAATAAACCAAGATTGCAGTCTAGCAAAGGTATCCAAGGATGATACAAGCCATGTCAAATAATCTAAGTTGAACCAAGAAGACTCATATTGAACAGTTTAGAGTGCTACCAGTTGAAGAAGGACTCATTTTATCTAGTACTTGGTCTTTTTAATGATAAGCAATTTTAGCACAAGTTTCTTTTTCTGGAAACATAATTATGGTTTTATCTTAGTGAAGCAAGTCCTGGACTAGGTGCCATCCACAACTGCCTCCTAAGCTTCAACCATTTTTCAAATCTTAACCATGTGCTAGATCCCAAGCCTTATGCGACCACTCCTAGCAACTGACTTAAGGAGGTGATCTTAGGTCATCCAAGGCTCCCCCTGAGTTCATGCCTAGTGCAATGGCAAGCCGTCTCATGAGAAAGATTTGGTGAGATTAGTTTTTTCGCACAAAATAGATCATTTTGCTTTTGAAGTTTTTAGACCAACGATTAAAGATAAGTCAAGTTTCTTAACAAACTGACATAGCTTACTCTGAAACTCAATAGGGATTCAAGACTCAACTCAGCCTACTTGACATGGCGAGAATCATAAAAGGATAACTTCAGCAGACTAGTCTCAAGAGCTATCATAACAAGATTTAAAACAGTGAAAACAGATCATAAGGGATAATAAACAAAGCTCCATATGATTATAATGCAATGCAGGATGAAATGCACGAAAATCCAGATCCCCTTCAGAATTATATGCATCTTTTAATTCAGGTTGAGTTATGACAATTTTAAGAACTGGAATAACCAAGATAAACTCCCCCTGAACCAAAGGAACAAAAACGAGAACTGATAAGAGAAATGTAAAAGGCGATCCTTAGAGCATAGAAAAGATATAGAGAATACTATCGCCGATGTGTTCTTATCTACCCCATATGATTCTAGGACTATCAGCTGATCAACTCACACACTAAGGAGAAAACACTGTCCCTGTCTACCCAAGGGTGGCCCGACCCTTGCTGGAACCTATAAGAAGTGAGTAAGCTCTACTTAGAGAGAGAAGAGACAGTTAATAAGAAGCATCCTAGAAGCACAAGATAAGAATTAGCAGTCAAAGCAACTTGGCAAGAGAACCACTCTAACTTATCTTGGAAGGACTTCACCCAAATCACTCAAAAGAAATGCAACCTGTAAAGGAGTAAGCATAATTAAAATATAATACAAGAGTAAAACATAAGCTCCCTCACAACAAATTGTAAGGACAAACCACCCCAAGCTCTCCCGCATAGTCAAAACCGAGAGTCAGCCCTGAGGCTTGGTGAAGATATCACCAACCGATGCTCACTCTCCACAAACCGAGCACAATGTCACCCTTCTCTACATGGTCTCAAGAAAGTGATATCGATATCAATATGCTTGGTCCGAGAATGTTGCACTGGGTTCTTGGCAATGCAAATTGCGCACGTGTTATCACAAAAGAGTGGAACACGATCTATTACTAACCCAAAGTCCCGCAGGTCGAGACCATCCAAAGCACTTGGCTACAAAGAATCGGTCGCATCAACGCATTTCACCTCTGCAGCGGATCGCGCAACACCGACCGCTTCCTAGACGCATCAGAGACAAGAGAAGTGCCAATGAATTGGCAAGTGCGGAGGTGCTCTTCCTATCTATCCTACACCAACGAAATCGTGACGGAGAAGGCTCTAAGAGATAGACAAGAAGAGGAAGAGTACCGATACCATAGTCAATGGTAGCTCAAGGTACCGAAGATGCGCTTCACCGCCTGACGGTGAGATACGCGAGGAGAAGCCTGAAACCGAGCACAAAGACACACAGAGAAGTGTATGTCTGGTCTCGAGGCTGTGAGGTACAAGAGAGAGCCAATCATGCTCCTGAACTCCTTTTGGTCAACTGGTTCGCCGTCTTCATCTGGATCAAGAGCTGCTGTAGATGCCATCGGAGTTGATACTGGCTTTCCATCATTCATGTCGAAGCGCTTCAGGAGGTCTCGAGTGTACTTCCCTTGGTGAAGAAAAGTACCTTCCCGAGTCTGTTTGATTTGGAAGCCAAGGAAGAAGCTCAACTCGCCCATCATGCTCATCTCAAATTCCGAGCTAATAACATCAGAAAACTGAGAAACGAGAGTATGTGAGGAGCCGCCAAAGATAATGTCGTCCACATAGATCTGGACGAGCAAAAGATCAGTGCCAAGACGGCGGATGAACAAGGTCTTGTCTATTTTACCCATTTCAAACCCATGACTCAGCAGATAGGACTTAAGCCTTTCATACCATGCTCTGGGAGCCTGCTTGAGTCCATACAAAGCTTTGGAAAGTCAGAGACATGGTTAGGTATTTGGGGTTCTCAAACCTCGAGGTCAGTCTCGACATAGACTTCTTCCTCAATAAGGCTATTGAGGAAAGCACTCTTAACATCCATCTGCAAAGCTTGAAACCCTTAGAAGGCGCAAAGGCAAGGTGATTCTAATAGCTTCAAGTCTAGCTACTGAGGGCAAAGGTCTCTTCAAATCTAGACCTCAACCCAGGAGTACCCCGAGCTACCGGCCTAGCCTTGTTTCAATGACTAACCCATCTTCACTTTGCTTGTTCTTGAACACCCATTTGGTCCCAATGATATTGTGACCTTGAGGGGCTCAACAAGGACCGACCTTGTTTCTTTCAAAGTTTTCCAACTCCTCATGCATGGCGCTTATCCAAGACTCGTCGATAGAGCATGACAAACGCCTTTGGGCTCAAATGAGGCGACGAAAGCGTAATGGAGATGAAGAGAGACAAACCAGCTTTGGAACGTGTGACACGCTCAAAGAGGTCTCCAATGATCTGCTCTGAAGGATGGTCTTTTTGAATGTGTCTAGGAGGTCCAAGGTGAGATGAAGAAGTGGCCTCTACCTCATTAGCAGATGAGATAGGAACAGAGCCACTAGCTTCGTAAGAAGCGAGAAGGTAAGGGTGATCTCCTCGAGGTGCAAGTGGAAGAAGGCACTCAAGAGGAGGAGGAAGAACTGGATCGTAGACAACCCTCATCTTCGTCTTCCTCATCGCCCACAAAGATGGACTCAGACTACTCTAGAGAACTCGAGATATCGTGCCTAGTCCCCTGACCGGCCTCATCAAGGTCACCTCACGTGTTTCTACCATTTTGCTAGACTCGCAGCCTGCACTCTATAGGCACGAGAAGAAGTCGAGTAACCCTGTAAAGATCCCATCACAAGATCGTGATTCGAACTTGTCTAGGTTCCTGCACTTTAATAAAACACTTGCAACCAAATACACGAAAATACGAGACTGGGTTTTCGCCATATCTCAACTCATAAGAAGCGCGATGCAAGAGTGCCCAAGAAAGACTCATAGAAACATGACAAGCAAGAGTAGCAATTGCCTCACCCAAAACTTCCTAGGTGTAGAGTACTCATCAAGCATCGCCCGCCATCTCGACCAAGGTACGGTTCTTCCTTCCACAACGCCATTCTCGTTGGGGACGATGGAGACGAGAACGTGCTCTACACTGCCTCACCACGTAAACTCTCAAAGTAGGAATTCTTGAACTCGGTGCCATTATCATCGCGAATTGCTCGTAACGCACTGGAGCTCAACAGAAAGCCTACTAAAAGACCACGAAAAAGAGTAAACGCCTCATCCTTCGAGGCTAAGAAAACACCCAAGAGTACTCGAGAAGTCATCGACCACAACAAGAATATACCACTTCCTCCCGCCGATCAAGATTGAGCCGACCAATCAGATCCATATGGAGCAGCTTGTCCCGTGCATCACCATTGTCACCTGGATCGAGAGTGAGAAGCGGCAACCATCTTGCCGTACAAAGATGGAGAGCAAACTAGATCCTTGACCATCTTGAGTTTTGGCAAACCACGAATAAGATCGTGGCCGCTAACTCGTGTCAAATGATCAAAGCCTATATGACCTAGTCTCCTATGCCGTAAGGTCAAATCACGGATTCGAAGCAATTAAACAACGGAGAGGATCACCGTAAGACTCGTAAAAATCAGCACGAAAGATCCTCCCATATCGAGAAATCCCGCAAACTAGGCTACCCAAGAATCAAGAATTTTGTAATTGTTTTTCTTAAAGCTCACCAGAATCGCCATCGGTAAGTCGAGAGACCAAAGCGATTATATCGCAGCCTACTTACTAAGGCAACATCTTTCAAAATAAAAGAATCATTAATGCTCACAAGACCTTTAGCGAATGAAGCATCTCCGAAGGTGATCGCCTCATCACCTCGAGCACGGGCTAGGAAGAAAACCAACGAGTCTCCGGTCATATGACGAGAACACCCGAGTCTACAATCCGCACCTTTCCTTCCCAATGGGCGAACCCGAGTCAAACAGAGTAAAGTCTCGATCGGGTGAATCAACAAATGATTTTGGCACCCAATACCGAGTAACACGTCGAAGCAGATGAAGTAGTCAAACAAGATCGACCTCTATCTACCCTACGCCTCGCCACTCAACAAGTCAAGGTGCGTATGCGGACTGAAGTCGTTGTTGAATCCGATCGCTATGGAAGAGCGAGTCGAAATTCGCAACATGTCGATCTCGCCACGGTAGCCATCTCGAAAGGGAAACCGAGATCTACCTCAAAACGCACTAAGTCACGACCAAAGGGAGCATGAGGACGAAAATTAGAAAACTCGTAAAAACCAAGTCCTCGATGTGGCCCTAAATCATCGGGCCAGATCAAACCTAGACCTCGTGTTGGTCTTAGGTGCACTCATGGTCCGGGTCGACCTCGAATGTACCTAATGACTCAACACGATCTCTACGCGATCTTGGCACGCTCAAGCAATGATCAACCAAATGTCCATCCTTCCGAAGGTGCAATGATACTTCGCTTACGAGGGGCAAGCCGCAGTGGAATCACCTTGCTTGTCAGAGATCCTTTGAACAAAACCCACGATTTGAAATTTAGTTTCTCGACCCTGGGCTTAGTTTTGATCACACCTGGTGCTATGGTTTTGAGCACGACAGGTGGATGCTTCCTCATATCCTCATGGATATCATATCCTAGACCCTGATTAAATCCGCAAATCTTAGATTTGTCTAGAATGAGATTGAGCTTCTTCTTGCCTCCTACAAACCTCTCGAGAATGTTCATAAGATACTGACACTCCCGAAAGAGAGAGGTGCAAGAAGAGCAGGGGGAAGAAGGAACAGCAGAAGGTAAGGGAGCAGAAGAAGAACCAACAGCAGAGGAAAGATTGGCTTATGCATGCACAGCAGACTTTGGGGGGACAGTCCTACTGCTAGCAAATTGGTTCACGTTTCTAGGCGTCTCTACCAAACCCTTAGACTTCTTCCCAGCACACACAATACAAGCAGATGATTGTGTTTCTAGAAGATCCTTAGTTAGCTTCACACATTTTTCATCCAAAACAACAAAATCACATTTTAGTTTATTACATTGATTGCATGGTGAGCTAACAAGGTCCTTAGAAGCATACTGATCCAGTTTGTTATTGTGATCAATCATTTCTTGAAACTGCTTGGATACAGATTCTAGTTCAGCAGTTAACTTAGGACATTTTAAACAAGAAATAATGGGCTCTAGTAGCGCAGCTTGGAATTCAAAGAATTTTGTGATCCGCCTGCTTTAGGTTCATCTTGAGATTATTACAATTTTCACAAGTCTCAGGCAGATCGAGCAACATGGTATAAAGACCTCTAAACGAGTTGTCCTTAACCTCACATGAGGTCCAAGCAGTAGCCTCAACAGTAGTAGATGAAGGAGGTGCTACCCTACTCATCTCTAATTCAGCAAGAAGGCTAATGTTCTCTACTTTAATCATGTCTAGTTCAGAGGACACACTATCATGCAAGATCCTTAGTTTTTCCATGTCATCAAGCAAAGCACAACATGTGTCACAATCATCACGGGAGGGAGCAGATGTAAGTAAAGTAAGCTCCCGTGATAGTCTAACTACTTCCTTCTCTAACTCAGCACACTTAGCCCTAGACTTAGCATGAAATCTACCTAGCTTAAGAAAAGCATCATTGTCGGGTCGTAAGTGGGACTAACCTCATCGGAGTTGGAGTACACTCATTGTCGCTCGATCGCCCGAGGGCCATGAAGCACATGCCGAGAAGTTGCCGCCGCCCTGGGATCATGATCGCCCTTTCCATCATCGTCACTCCACCCTCCACCTCGCCGGTGTCCGGCCTGTCGAGGCGGTGAGGACGCGATGGAATGCCTTCTTTGCCTTCCCAAAGTTGCGGAACTTCTTCTTGCCTTGGTCAGTGTTGAGGGCTTCGTGTTGCGTTCTTGTCGATGTAGTCGTTCTTGCCCGAACCGCCGTAGTCACCTTTGCCCTTCCCACTTGGGGCGGTTGCTCGGATGTGGTTGGGGCCACCACACTGGCAAATCACAGGACCTCCTTTTGCCATCCGTAATACCCGCCGCCAGAAGCGTGGCCCATGTGGCCCATGAGGAGTTGTGTGGTGGGATTAGTCCCACATTGCTTGTCTCAAGTGAGTTGTAGTGGTATATAATGCTGTTGATCCAAACGTAGCACCTCCGGTTAACCCTTTTACACGGCGAGGACGAAAGTGTAAGTGAGGTGCTATGTGTGGCGGGTCCGCCCACGGTGGCCGGGCATTGAGCCGATTTTGGATCAGGTGTTACAGATGGTATCGAGCATCAACCTCATTGCACGCGAGCGCGTGCGGATGTGGGCGCGGCATATGGCGATGGCACATGTGGGCCCGGAGTGGACACATGGCATGGCATATGTGCCGCAGACTGGACGACGGACGTGTACCGAGGGGTGGTTCGGGCATTTGCCGCGATGCGGTATGTCGCCGAGGGCGCCGGCCCTTAAGGGGGTGAATGTAATACCCCTACCGCCAGAAGCGTGGCCCATGTGGCCCATGAGGAGTTGTGTGGTGGGATTAGTCCCACATTGCTTGTCTCAAGTGAGTTGTAGTGGTATATAATGCTGTTGATCCAAACGTAGCACCTCCGGGTTAACCCTTTTACACGAAGCGAGGACGAAAGTGTAAGTGAGGTGCTATGTGTGGCGGGTCCGCCCCACGGTGGGCTGGGCATTGAGCCGATTTTGGATCAGGGTGTTACACCATCCCTCCTCTTGTAAGCATGGGAAAACTTCCGAGCTAGGAGGGCTAGCTGTTCATCCTCAAGCTGCTCTAACTGATCATCAGTTATGTCACATAGAGCACTAGGAGAACCCGTATCGACTCGTAAGAAGATCCAGAGGTGGGATCGCTGACTAAAGCCATCGACTGTGACTTCGACCTTCGAGAGACAATGCAAATCTCGTGAGTCTTGAGACGCGAGTAAAGCGCATCAAGAGTCAGGGTCGAGAGGTCCGTGCTATCCCTGATGGTAGTCACTTTCATCTCCCAAACACGAAGATCGAGTGCAGAAAGCATCTGTCGAGCGTTATCCGAGTCGGGGTATGTAAGACCGACCGCTCGGAGGTTGCTCAAAATCTTATGGAAGCGCGAAAAACACTCGTCAAGAGATTCACCAGCAAGCATCTCAAATTTGCTATATTCTCGCTGAACCGGTCTTGTCGAATCGTTTTAATCGGGTGGTGCCTCATGGTATGCATCGAGGGTCACCTAGATGTCGTACGCAGAAGACAAATAAGAAATGCGATCGAACTCACTTCTGCTCAAACCCTGAATGATAATGTTCCTTGCCTTAGCATTGGCCTCAACATCGGGCATATTTCCCACATTGATGTTTTCATCGGCAGGAACGGCAAATGTAACCTTCACCTCTCTCCAGATGGCATACCCCTGAGCCTGGATGTATGTTTCCATTCGGCTCTTCCAGAAGGGGTAATCCAGGCCATCAAAGACTGGAGGCTTGGTGGAATACTTGTCCGTTGCCATGGCTCAACTGACCGGTTAAGATCTATAAGGAAGAGCTAACCTGGCTCTGATACCAATTGAAGGACCGAAATGGCAACAGAGGGGGGGGGTGAATGGTGCTTTAAAAATTAAGAACTCCCCTTTACTGTATTTAAACAAACCTACAAAACCCTCTGGAAATCTCAAGAAGAGTGAAGCAAAATCAGAGAACGAAAACAAGCTTCAGTCTGTTCCATCAGAAATCGGAAGCTCCGATTCTACCCGGCGGTAGTTCCGCACTCCGGTAGTTCCGGTTCGATCACGGAAGTTCGCTTCTGAGAATTACTTGGACAATCGGAAGTTCCGATTGTCCTGACCGAAGAACAGTGCGCTCGGGTTTTTCCCAAAAATCCAAAATACTAAATCTTGAATGCTCTTCTCAGGTCAAGTTTCACAGGACATCATCCTAAACAACATCTTGACCTCATGGAGAAGAATCGCAAACAAAGATTCATTAATCAAAGCAAAATCGGATTTCTTGAAGAAGGGGCAAGAAAGACCAAAAACCACAATAGACAAGATTCTCAGATTCTTAGCTCATGAAACTTTGAGGATATATTAGCAATAGCAATACGACTCTAGTTATCAAGTTTCATGCCATCTCATAAGACGAATCAAGAGTTTCATCAAAAACCCTAGCTATTCAAGAGAAGAACAGAGAGAAGAGAGGAGGCATAAACAAGTAATCAAGACCTCAGAGTTTCATTGATAGAAATCAAACTATTACAGAGGGAGAACACAGAGGAATGATTACATAAGATTTCAGTTCATCCTCTCCAACTCAACAAACTCTCAAAAAGTAAAATAAACTCTTTTGCTAAAGCTAACCCTAATTTTCTCTCTCAAAGTCTAACCCTAACACCAGGGGTTCACCTCTATTTATAACCATTGGCTAATGGGCCTCCAACCCATTAAGCCCGCTACACCCGAACGGAACCGCCTCCACTTGTGCCGCTTTGCGAAAAAGACCGTTTCGCCCCTTGCGCACCTTCTGGAAGCCTCCCGTACGCCTTGCTGTCCTTGACTCGCAACCACCTCAAGATTCACGCCGTCTTCGACACATCCCGACCGTTCTGACCTCAACGCCGCCTGCGCCTAGTCCGATCACCTCGTGTCTCGCCACGACTTCGTCTTGATGTCCTGCATCAACATGCACAAAAACACATCACATAGCATTGCACAATATCATAGCATCAACATTTGTACAAGACTCAAACTCATACAAACTCAAAATCACAAACTTTCCTTCTCTCGCGATTCGACACAATCGGAAGTTCGCGCTTACCATTGCGGAAGTTCCGATTCTAACGTCCGCACTTGTCGATTATCGGAAGTTCGCGCTTACCATTGCGGAACTTCCGATTATCTAACGTCCGCACTCCAGATTTTCAATTCGATTTTCGCCTCGAGAGGAATACTCACGTCAAGATTATCGGACAAACCGCGACCCCAAGTGCGGAAGTTCCGATTACTTCAACCGAACACAATTCCCATATTAATCGGAAGTTCCTCTTTTCAACGCCGGTAGTTCCGATTATCGGAACTTCCGTTTCATACAACAGTAGTTCCGATTATCCTGCTTCAAAGACGTAAACAAGACAAGCGAGAGAGAGACTCAACTCTCAATCTATTCAATAAGTTGTCAAATACTTATCACTCACAATGGAGGACCTCTCACATGGTCTCTCAACACGAAGACACGAGCACTGGTATGGTGGGTATCATCAGTGTGGCCTACTGGTATGGTGGGTATCATCGGTGTGGCCTGCAAAATAAGGTCATAAAATCAATGGTAGCAACAACAATGACATAGTACATCATGGTTAGCAGTATAGAGGTTAACTATAGATAATTTTTTTAGTAAGCTTTTAAATCTGGCTAACTCATCATTCCCAGTTCGCAATCATCGTCTATTAAATGTACCAAAAATTTCTTTTCTTTTGTTTTGGCTTTTAGCAATACCCACAATGGACCTTAGATATTTCATTATGTTGTCAGTCTCAATTATCAGTTTTGACTGTGGACTAAAGTCCCCAACTTTAGAGCGTTATAATAGAGTCTTGTACACAAACATGAACAATTGGAAGCAGTAAATTACTTAGCAAGATGAAAATGTGGTTGCCTAAATGTGGTTGGTTGTCTAAACATGGTGAGGTAAGACACAAAGTATATTGCAGTTTGAAACAAACATCACAGTGGTACATACACTGCTGTCATTAAAAAAAACTCATTGTGAATGATATCCTGGAGTTGGAGTAGTATCAGCTGGACAAGTATAAGACCTAAAGAAGGGGGAACAGATTCAGTTGGGCTAAATGGTCATTCAGGGAATTGGTTTTAAGTGTCAGAAGTAAGACAATTTGGGGGCACTGTGAAATATAATCGAGTGTATGGAACCTTAAACAGCTATTTATGTACAGACTCCTTTACTTTCCCATCTAGCCAATTTTGTTTGGTTCAATATGTAACTTGATAATTTGTTGAACTAAGAAACGAATGCAGATATGAAATTGATAAATCCCCTATGAGATTTTAACAATGATCATATATCTTAATTTTCTGGTATTCTTAGTGGCAGGCCATCACGAGGATAAGTCATATGTTAGGAATATAAGGGATTGATATAAAATGGATAAATCTCGCTCTGAGATTTTAACAAAGATCATCTATTTTAGTATTCTGGTATCGTTAATGACAGTGCATCATCAAAACAAATCATATGGTATGAGTCGTAGGGACTTACGTTTTGTTGAGGGGTTTGTTGTCACCTTCTTTGAATAATTTCCTAGCAGCCTTCGAAACACTTCCAGCGGAGCTGTGTCTGTAAGCATAGCAATGATATCAGAATTATGTATGTGATGTTATGTGTGCCTATCTATTTGGTCTAAGACATCGGTAAATTTCTTTTGATTTGACATAGATTAGTAATGTAAACAATAGTTGTACCATTTAGAGCTGGTCTGTGGAGAAACATCGTCAATTTCTGGTGGGGTTGTATCTTGGATTGGCAGTCTCTTTTCGGTGGACTGTAAGGGAGTGAGTTGTATTAGCATAAATCAAGATGTGTGGAATTAGCGAATTATGGAATTGTATATTTAAGTGAACTGGGATACTTACGATGGATTTCAACTCCAAAGAGTGGGGAACTATCCACCTATCTGTACAATGATACGGTGGATTTTAACTCAGAATGCTTTAAAATTTTACAATGGTGGCAAGCCCATAAGTTAACATATCTCATGCTATCATGCTTGCACGCGATGTGTTAACTATTCTGGTCTCGACGGTTTCCTCCAAGTCTACTTTCAGTCTTTCTGAAAGAATATTGGAGGAGAGAAGAACAAGTCTCACAAGTGAGATGGTGGAGATACTTCTAACTATGAAGGACTGAGAACAAACTGATTCACGGACACAACACTCTGTGAAAAAACCAGAGTTGTTGGAGGTATTCGAAAATCTATACCTAGACAACGACACATAAAACAAGGATATATGTAGAGTTATAGGTTGTACTTTTTTTTTTCCTTTAGCAAGGTTTTCTCATGTTGAGTTTTTTACTTGCCAAAGTTTTAATGAGACAACCATTTGAACATTAATAAAGCTCTTTATTACATTTTCAATATGTTTATCTCGTTTATTACAAATTTCATATCTATTTCTAAATTCTACACATTTTCTGATTTTTCTAAATTTTTTTGAATTTTTCAGGCCTAACGGGCTAAGTGGACCGCAATGGCCCGTCGGGCTAAATGGGCTCAGGCTGGGCTGGCACGACAGGCCATCGGGCTGTACCTGGGCCACCTCTCTGGCAAGTGGGTCGACACGACATGACCCATCTATTAGTCGGGCCACGATGGGTCACGCCGCATCGTGCCCGTGTCTTACCGTTTTGGGCCGAGCCGTCTATCTAGCCAGCTCTAACGTAATCCTCAGAGAATACGCTTTCGACATCACCCTTTTAATAATTTATAGAATTTCAAAATCGAAGCAAATTGAATCGTTAATAACTTTTACATATGAACTCCAAATAAGATGAATCTTTTTTATAAATTCATCTAAAATCATGCTATATTTGATTATGCAAAAATATTTGGGTTTTGTTGCTGTTGAAATTATTTTTATATATTTAATTTGCTTCTGGCTCTGTTTATTAGACGTCAATTGTTCGAGCGAATTTTACAACGATCATCCATCCTCGTATTCATAGTAACTAGAGCAAGGTAAGCATCCACTTTGATCATGTTGATCCTACTATTTTAATTATTATACTTCTTAAAATTATGGAAAAATCTATTATGCATGCGTGTATGTTTGCTTAAAATTAATATATTTGGGGATAACGGTAGTTATAAGCCTATCCAATGCATGATCCTCCTTGAAATATTGTTATCCTTACTATTGTAGCCAATAGGTTATGGTTTAAGCAATAGATGATGTCGAATTGGGTATTTTGAGTGCAAATATCGCACAAATGCTTATCTCGGCTCTAGATTTACTAAAATTGGAAAATGAATGAAATATTAAACATGAATTTGGAAGATTTTGAAATGATAGTCTAGAGGGGTTTACCTCTATTATTTTGTAGAAAAATAAACATGAAAAATATAGTTTGTGACGCGGGTGAGATATATTATAATATAAGGAATGTGAGAGGTGTATCTCACAAGTAGATAGGGGAGATCCTCGCCCGGATCAATTAAGGACCGAATACCGATGCTCCCAATCTAAAGCCCAAAGGTACCACCACATGTGCTAGTATATGATGACCTTAGCTAATTAAGTCATTGAAAACTATCCTTGCACATTGGTAGACTGTAGTAGTGCGAGCATGACTGGTGTAAGCATGTTCGAAGGGGCTCCCTTCACCACGGTGTCGGGCACAAAGCTTTCCAATCTGGGTGAAGTGAGGGTGTTTATTCGCCGGGCTAGTGCAAGGTCAGGACTAGGGGTGGACAAAAACTTGAAACTCGCGAGCTCGGCTTGGCTCGTCAAGGGCTCGGCTCGACTCGGCTCGAACTCGGTCCCTTAACGAGCCGAGCCGAGCCGACAATTTAGATCTTTTGCTTAACGAGCCGAGCCGATCTAGCTCGCGAGTTGCCCGTTAACTCGTTTAGCTCGTTTACATTTCACCGCTCGCCACATCACACACATCGACCCACCCAAGATGGCGGTCGGTCCAACCGTCCAGACTCTGCCAGCCCGGCCAGATAGTCCGCCATTGACAACCCTAACTCCGGCTGTCCGCCTATCCCTGACCCTGATTCACCCCGTCCCCGCCCCCGCAGCCTCAGTCCCACACCCCACTACCCCACTATCCCACTCGGCCGTCGCACGGCTGGCCGGTCGCCCCTGCTGGCTCTTGGCCCTGCTCTTTTCCTGGCCTCCCGCTTCCACCACCTCCTGCTCGGTCCCGGGCTCCCTCTTCCGCCACCTCTTGTTGCGGTCTCGTCCTCCCTCTTCCGCCACCTCCTGCTCCGGTCCCGGGCTCCCGACCACTCGCTTCCGTCACCTCCTGCTCCGGTCCCGGCCTCCCTCTTCCACCGCCTCCTGGCTCCTGCCCGCTGCCGCCTGCCCCCGCTAGCTCCTGGCCCTGCTCTAGTACCCCTACCGGCCGCTGCACGGCCGCCCACTCCCTCCTCGTGCTCGGCCTCTCTTTCCAGTCCACCCCCAGGCCTCCACTTCGCCCACCTCCCGCCACTTGGGTATTGTACCATGTGTACTGTATGAGACTCATACAGTACTCGTAGTACAATACCCAAGTGAATTTTGCCCTCTGATTTTAATCCTCTCTAGTTGTTTTTTTAGAGCGCATCCTCTCCTATTGTCACAATCCGACGCACATCATTCTTCTGAACCCAGGATAGGTGAGACACTGACATATAGAAGAGAAATTGAATAGGCTAAATTAACTTGTAATTTCACTAGATAATTGTGACACGATATGTTCTTTTCCGGTACTATATATGGTGTCGATCGCAAGCGAATTAAGAAGGGCGAATTAAGGAATTTGTTGGATATGCTCCTATGAATAAAAACAAATATGCATACGTGGGGCATGGTCCACGTGGAGGTGGTTCTTGACAGATGGGCCCACCGACCAACATGTCATACAAAGACTTGCCCATACGGCCATGTACATACGAATCTTCAGCTAGATGATTCGGCATTAAACATGTTTGGCACCAAGCATGTGCCGGAAAGGGTTAATCTTTAGGGTTTGTTTGGATGCGAGGGGCAAAAATCACATAGAAGAAAATTCCAAGGAGGATTTTGAAGGGTCCGTAGAATCCCTCTCAACCCCTTAGGGAAATATTTCCTGCTGAAAAATATTTTCTGCCGCCATTTGGAAGACATATGGATGAAAATCCCAGGCATTAAAAGTTTCAGAAAATTCCAGAAAAAAATCAGGGGAAAACAGAGAGTTCTAAAACACCATAAATAATTCTAAAAACTCATAAATGCAAATACAAATAATACACATTCGTCAAAATATCCACACAAGATGATCACATTCAAATGATAGAATACAGATCCAAACATCCACACATTCAAATGATAGAGGAATAAGAAAGATGCTCAAATACAAGATGATCACTGTCTGATTACACGTATTTGTCCCAATAATGTCTTGTTACAATTCATAAAGTAACTTATTAGAACACAACTAAATCAGTTACCACCCATCAACTCTTACCATTTCGGATTCTTCATGAGTTTCCTGCGAGCATGGAAATGTCCAAATGCAGGAAAACAAAAGGAAAATAGTAACCTACAAAGCCAACAGAAGAAAGGAACATGCACAGCTACGCAAGGGATCAGGTAAGGACATTCATCAGAAGAACAGGTAAGCACCTTGCGAACATCTGGACTCTGATTACTGAAAGCATCAAAAAGTGCTGGTAAAAATGAAGGCAGTTGAGTCATCAATTCCTCATGTGAAATCCGCCCAACAAGCTGCAAGATTACCAAGAGAATACCAACAGTCAACCACGGTTGCTCAGGATATATTGCTGTAATAAACCAGAATGAGTGAACGACTCTACAAACTAACACTAATCTTTAATAGTATTCTTGAATCTTGACAGATGATTATTCCTGTGTAAAATTCTTATTTTCCGTGTCCCCTAACTAACAGATATCCAGAGATGATGCTTAAATGAAATAGTTGTATAAGGTAGACAGGTGATCAGATAAACAGACATAAAGATGTTCAAGCTATAATGGGTCTGGTGGCTATAATCCAGGGAAATGCAGGTTGTACCAGAACGACTCCATCAGCTAATGAGAAGAACTTTGAGTAGAGCTCTTGGCAAATGATTCTTCCAATAAAAAAATATTATTTTATTGTTCTCTTATCTAACAGATATCCAGTAGGGATACCTATATGATATGATTGTTTGAGGTACACACTCAGATCGTTAGTCAACAATAAGTTGAAACCACAGTTGCTACAGTACAGGAAACTCCAATGGTGTGCAGTTCAACGAATCAAATTATTCAAGGTTAACATAGTGCAAATAGTAATTTGCAGGTCCTAACAAGGGTCAAAACACGGTTATGGAATCAGGACTATTGACACAGATAAGTTACAGTAATATGTATTAATTTCACCTCCTGCGACTTTTGGTTAAATGTCCAAATGACATATCAACAAACCCAAACAGACAACGAAGTATGGACTACAATAATATCCACGAGTACAAGCACAACACAAATATCAGTTGACAACAAAAGAACGAAAGAAGCAGACACAAAATTAAAACAACAAGTCACACCTAATGATGTTGATACACAAGAAGCTCCCACAAAAAGTTGAATATATAAAGCAATTGCAGAAGAAAAAATGGAAATTAAAAGACAACTTACTTATGGAGCGATTTCACTCTTAATCCAAAGCAATCGAAGATTTCCTTCATTTTTCTATGAATTGTTACACCGCTGTGTTGGAATGCTTTTTCAAGCTTTTGGTTGCTAGCATTATGAGAAATCATGTACATAAACATCCCTAGTTGCTCCTCGATGGTAACACCCCTTGTGTCATGCATCAAACCCTCCCTTCCAAGGAAATTTGATGTAGCCCTGAATATCCATCCGGAACTCAACCCTACACCAACTCTCATGGCCTTCTAAGATCTCCTTAAAAAATTTAGCGTCGGTAAGAGCTAATGTGTGGACTGGTCTTTTTTCATCATAAAGGCATGAAAGAAAAGTAGGAACCTAGACAAAAATAACTCATCGTCCTCTTCTTCTTCCTTAAGCATAAATTTTCTAATGAGTTCATTTCTAGTGTTCATTTACTAATACATGCAGATGTAACATATTGTGAATTAGCAAAGATCTAGCACCAAGACAAAATTAAATACACCCATCATACCATGCCACAAATAAGCATATTAGTAGTAAGAAATGGTAAGACACTTAGGAAGAGGATTGCTTCCAGTCATTAGGGATAGAAAATCAACCCCTTGATGAAACATATAGGGAAATAACGTGGTAAGCTACGAAAATCCATGCACATAACCCGCATATTAGTGAAGCAAATAGAGAAGTCTAGAAGATAATTGAAGTCCGAAGACAATTAAAGTCCAGAAGAAAAGAGAAGTCCAGAAGATAATTAAAGTCTAGAAGACAATTGAAGTCCAGACGATAATTGATTTGCAAGCATTAGCGAAACAACTGTCTGGCCACTTTAGCGATTTGAGGAGCGTGACTAAGTCGCATGTGCCTACACACAATGCACCAGAGAGGGTTGAAATATCGAAGAAAGATAAACGTATCCCTAATCCCGTCCTAAGGCATAAGAAAGGACGAGAACTCTGGTCCCTCAAATCCGAAGTAACCGGGGACGTCCGGTGAAAAAAGGATAAGAAGGTCTTGACACAGCCGATCATCGAAGTTCCCTAGATCCAGAAGGGGAGCCAGTTGAGACCTGACACCAGTATGGAACCTTCAAGAAAGGTATATCGGATTTGAACATTCCCACGAAGGGAGATATCAGTATGGATGTGTGTGCACACATCAGAGCTGAAAAATTAAAGGGACTTAGTAGCGGTGAGTAAGTAGAAGCATTAGAAGAATCTTTGAATATGACAACAGCCAATGTCGACATTTATTTTGCAAAAAAATTATCACAATCATCGATCTTGATCCAGAGCCTTTATCGCTCGCTAAATGTAAGAAAAGATCATATTGAGAAGATTGATAGAATGTAATAGAAATAAAATCATTTTCTCTGAATAAAAGAGAGGTGTCTAGGTCTGTAAGCCGCACGCCTCCTCATGTGTACCCCGTAGGGTATAAGTGAGTATTTGTTCGAAAGAGAAATGAAAATAAGAAAGACTCGTTGTACAAGGTTTCACTCAATGTACATGAGTTGATTATGAAGAAATATATTCCCGGTCATGGCGGGACAACCTTTAGATATTTAATCTCAAAATCAGTAAACTTGAATTTAGAAATGAAAGTAATAGATGTGGTAACTGCATACCTTTATGGAAAGTTGGATTCAGACATTTATATGAAGATACCTGAATGTATCCCCATCCCAAACCAAGATAGAGCAAATAGAAATTTGTATAGTATAAAACTCAGAAAGTCACTATACGGATTTAAGCAATCAGACAGGATGTGGTATAACTGCTTGAAGCGGCTTTCTTTGCAAGAAAGGCTACACGAACAATGAGAATAATACATGTGTATTTATACGATGATCCCATGATAGATTTTGTATAATCTCACTGTATATAGATGATTTGAACATTATTGGAACCCTGGAAGGTATTAAGAAAACAAGCTCTTACCTGGAGTCAGAGTTCGAAATGAAAGATTTGGGTAAAACCAAATATTGCCTAAGCTTGTAGCTTAAGCATGTCCCTGAAGGGATATTAGTACATCAGTCAGTCTACACTCAAAAGGTGTTAGAAAGGTTCGATTTTGAAAAAGCATACCCTTCGAAAGTGCTAATGGTAAGGAGATCTTGCAGCACGACAAGGATCTGTACATACCTAGAGAAGAGGGCGATGAAGTCCTGAGAACGGAATTTTCGTACTTAAGTGCAATAGGAGCACTCATGTATTTAGCAAACTGTACTAGACCTGACATTTCACCAAAAGGCATTAGCAGGAAATAAAGGACATCTTCTGACACTTCCAAGGAAGCAAAGACCTTAGTCATTCTACAAAAACCAAGACATGTCTATGAATGGCTATGCAGATGCCGGGTACCTGTCGATCCCGCATACAGCCAAGTCGCAAACATGCTATGTATTCATGTATGGTGGAACTGCATTTTCATGAAAATCGTCTAAGCAAAGTATTGTATCGACTTCGATGAACCACCCAGAAATCATAGCACTGTACGAGGTCTCACGAGAATGTGTTTGGCTTCGACGGATGATTCACCACATCCAGCAGTCGTGTGGATTGAATACCGCACAAACCCCCACTATTATCTGCGAAGATAATGCAGCTTGTGTTGTACAAGTGCAAATGGGTTATGAAGAGTCAACTCACAAAGCATATCAACCCTAAGTTCTTCTATGCTCATGAATTGCAAAAGATAGATGAAATTAAAGTACCGCATATTAAATCATATGTAAATCTTGCAGATTTATTCACTAAGTTACTTCCCGCATCTAGCTTTGTAAAGTGCATACGTGGAATTAGAATGATGAGACTTAGAGAAGTGCATAATTCAGGGGGAGACTCTACATGAACTCATTATTGAAACTTGATCACAAAGATTGAGTACCAAAAGAATAAATCCTGGAGATTAAATAAAATTGGGTAGATTGTACTCTTTTTCCCTTGACGAGTTTTTCTAAAGTTTCTCAGCTAAGGTTTTTAATGAGCCAATTTGTGCAACGCAGCAAGAACGTATATCATGTACTCTTTCTCTAAATTTTTTCCACTTGATCTTTTTGGAGTTTTGACGAGATATGAACATGTGAGGATGGTGCCCAAGAGGGAGTGTTGGAAAACCATGGGCTTAGTCCAGCGGTCGGCCCATGGGTGGGTGCCTCCATCCAAAACCCTAGTAGGATCTATAGACTATAAATAGGGGGTGCTAGTAATTGTAAAAAGTTGATTGCTTGAAGAAGGAATAAAGAAGAATACCCCCTACACTTTTATCTCTGTGTGTTCAATCTACTATTTATTCTTGCATTGTTTGATGTGATTCTACGTTTGTCTATAAGGTGATCGTTCGGATTAGACTCGCCAGCTGACGGTTCCTCAACAATTTTATCCTCCTGGCGTGTCGTGAATTCCTGTCATGACGTTGAACTCACAAACCAATCATTCTAGAGATGGACTGTTTACAGGGCCGGATTTAGGCCTTGGGTAGGGTAGGCTATAGCCCGAGGCTTAGCAAAAATATCGGTGAATTTTTTTGTGATATAGACCCAACAAATTTGTTGATAATATCTAACCCGATGCCCATTTAGTCACTATTCCGCCCACGGCCCATCCACGCCGGCCCAGGCGGCACCCCCACTCGATTCCCTTCCCCGATCCCCACTGCACCCACTCGATCCCCACTCCCCTCTGGCCCTCTCCCCATTCCCCCTCTGGCCCTCTCGATCCCCATTCTCATGAGTCCCACACGCACCTCACGAGTCGCGGCCTCGCGCCGCCGCCGGCTGCCACCACTCCCTCCACACCCGGTGCAACTCCCTTCCTCCACGCTCAGCGTCACGCCCTCGCCTCGCCCTCCGTTCCCACCCGACGCTGGCACGTCGCGCCCACTGCCTCCGTCCCCACCCGACGCCAGCACGTCGCGTCCACAGCCTTCGTCCCTGCCCGACGCCGGCACACCGCACCCACGCCCGGCACAGCGCCCTCGCCCCACAGCCTCTGTCCCCGCCAAGCGCAGCAGCCTCATGGCCGCATCCGCGGCCTCCATCCCCAAGTGCGTCGCGCCCTGCGGCCTCCTTCGGCCAGGTGCGCGTCCTCGTCGTCGGCGATTCAGGTGCGCTACGGTTTATGCTGCTTTTGTATGCTCTAATTGAGTGCCTAACTCCTTGAGTTTCTTATCCAATAAGCCAGCCCCATGTGACCCTACTCTTAAAGAGAGTTTAGCTCCCCGTAAGTTGTATATTAGCTCGTGTTAGCGATGAGATGATCAATTGTAAATTGCCTATTTGGCGTCTTGGAGTATGAAATGGATGGTTGTGAATTAGGGATGGGAATTAGGGTAATCATGGAGGATTATTTATATTTTGCTATATTTTTTTATTATATTTTATATTAAAGTATTTTTGATAAAGTTTCATATCAATGAAGCATGTGCGTACGGTTAATAAGCAAAACTATTCAAGAATGCTATTTAGATAGTTAATTTGTATATCTAAGATGCTATATTATTTATATTTTGCCATATTTTTTATTATATTTTTTTGTGTCCTAGTGTGGGTAAAATTAGCATTAGTTTTAAGATGTTAGCTTGTTAGAATTTAGTCTGAGGTGTGATTAAATCCTAGATCCACAACCGATTGTCGCTATGTGTTCTTGAAACAGGCTTCGTCGGCTGCGGATCGGTCTTCTGCGGTGCCTATCGGTCTTCGTCGTGGGGAGAGTTCAGACTTCAGAATAAATTAAGTTGCTCATGAGCTGGCGCTATAATGCTAGAATATCGGGGACAATGCATGGTTAGTCTTGCACAGCCCCTGAGTGCATCTTGAATGCATTACGTAATGCACGGCCCCTGAGTCCTGCCTCGATCAGGCGTCGCTGATGAAGAGTCGTGTCACTTAAAATAAAATTGTATAGCGGCACGCGTAGAGATCAGCGAATCATATGGGCTGAACTAGCAGGTCGGGAAAACCCCAAATTTGTTGAAGTTAGCTTTTACGTAGTCATGCAACAAGAGCCCTATCCGGGCCGGAATATAGGCGGATAAGAGCTGGGTCTTTCGCTTTGCTACAAGGATTTTAAACAGTCTCATCAGATGATCAATAAAAAAAAACATTAGTTCGAAGAGGACCACACAACGTATTTATAAAAGGAGTATTCGAACCGAATTAGTTAGTCCATCACTTACGATGCTAACCAACTGACTCAGAAAGACTCCTCACCGACCAATAAAAACCGCTCGTAATCACGACTTCGCAATCTGAGGGACCATATGCAAGATTTATGATGGTGACGTGGAAATCTTGGTGATTGAGGCGCTAGCATGTCGTGATGGAACGCTGCTAGCGAGGAGAGGTTTCAGCAGGGTTGTTTTTTAAACAGACTGCCAAGGGCCAGCTGTTCATGGGAACGCAACAAGACAGGTCTGCTGTTGTAATATTCTTAAAAAATAAATAATCCTTGAGAGTCTATGCATAACTAGACAAAAAAGGATACGTAAAAATATAATATTTTGGGGTTTCTAAAGACGAGTCGGAGTCTAAACCGTGAAAAAAAGATAATCATGGGGAGAGAAATCGGAAATTCTAAACCCTACTTTTTTATTCCTCCTGTGCACCGCCGCTAGTAGCCGCCTTCGATTTTTTTTCTCAGCCGCCAGCTACCGCTCGGCCAATTCCCTGCCACCGCACGTGCGTGGGAAACCAGTAGTCCCTCGTTGCCGTGTGTAGCCGCCTGCACGTTGGCTCGCCGAGCGCAAGCGATCAAACAGCCAGCGCCCGGCCGCCATGCGCTTGCTTTGGAAACCCGGCTGCACGTCGCCTTGTTGTCGACATGCATGCTGGTTGTTTCACTATCTTGTTTGCTTGCAAACCCGTGAGGCCAAGGAAGCTGTACTGTGCCGTGCTAGCTAATTGCAAGCGAAGGTACAGTAGGAGGTTAAATCAAGGAAGAATCTAGAGAGAGAAGGGAGGAAAAGGGTAGTGTTTTCTACGTTATTCTATGGGTAACGATCCGGCTATTTCTTCCTTATTTTCTTAATTTAATTAGGGATTAGAATCGAGATTAGAGAGGGTTTTATAATTTCCTAGTCGAGGGACCGATTAATGGATCTATTTAGTCTGATGTCCTGTTGTACGATTATTTTGGGTACCTTAATGGCAAATTTTGGGAATATCATCTACAAGTTAATTGTAAAGAATTTCAGTAGCTTTTGATAGAATATTTAATCATGTTGAGCGGACGCGTATATTTCGAGTTATGAATTTTGTAAGGCTGCTGTCTAGGGAGTTGTCATCGTTTGTCATTGTCTTGGTAGACTGCAGATTAAAAATAGTAAATGGACTAATTAGAGTTTTTGATCTACATGAAAGATGTAGATAATTGTCTAAGGGTTCTGTAGGATCCAAGAACTCGAATTTTGGTCGAGTAAAACAAAAGTTATGAATTTAGTAAGACTCGCTGTCCCGAAGATGGCTGATCGGTCTTCTAGGATAAAAACGGAGGGGTAGATGATTTAATTAGAAGTCTTCGTAATCTAAGAAAATATTAGGAATTTTATGAAGAATCAAGAACTGGGTGGTTTGCCATGATCGGATTTTTTGAGTCAAAAGTTACGCTCTTTTTAGTACCAGGACAGTAGGGTGTTGTTAGGTACCAGTGAAGCGTGGTAGTTTTGGGGACGTGTACGAGCGATGTCGATTGATTGTTGTTCTTATGATGCTATAGCTTGTATTTAAATTTGGGTATTTAATGTAGGAGAGGCGTCGTGCTTGTTGCCATCTTCTAGCCAAACCGTGCATCGCAACCAGTAAAGGCAAGTGCATGGTAGACAACGATCAATGATTGATCACTGTGATTCTTTATCTTTCAATACCACCATTGTTGTGCTTTTATTTTTATTTAATTGCAAGCAATGGAATGGCATGATTGTATCTTGTTGACGAACATGAGGAAAATTGGATATGATGAATATGATGGAATTTGCATTTTTCATACATAAGCATCTTTGCATATGAGCAGGTGATCATAAATAATCACAACTCCACGGGAGTGGAGGAGGTCCCCGATCCTTGTGGAGGAACGGGCTTGAGAGTGAATATTGTCGCGAGCATTCACTCATGGTATACCGGTATACGCAAAAGAAGTGTATGTGGACATGTAGAGTAGAGATGCATTCATATGAGAATGTTAATATAAGTACCTGTGATGATAATGAAGTTATTGAATTATGTCGATTTATCATTATTCGTTGTATATTAATGTATTTGCTGAGTCGTGGACTCACCCTTGCTCTTCTGTTGTTTTTAGGTGAACTTCGAGGACGCCACGACTGAGAGCGAGTAGAGCACATGGAATAGACTCATACTTCAAACACATGATCATTTGCCATAAGAACCCTTTTATTCAATGTAGAATTACTCTAGAACATGTTAGAGGTTGAATAAAGTTTAGATCAACGTTTTGGACTAGACTATTTGTTTCAATGATTTGGATTCATTGGTTGATGCTATTTTGGATTATTTACCTGGTTATGTTTCCCCTTACTTATTTATTCTTACTTGATCCATAGTTATGCATGTTCTTTTGTGGTCCATTGATGTGTTTATTGTTGTTTACTTGCTAAAGTTTCATATTGTGCCGGTGATCACTAGTTTAGAGAGTAATTTAGTGGCATTCTAGGCTCAGTGTTAGAGCTGTGGTGTTACAGCTGTAGCCCCCATTTTATCAGTTATTTATTTTTTCAAAAGGTTTTGAAGATTTTTGTTTTCAGTTTAGACAAAGAGAGGCTACTAATGTAGCGCATGCATTTGTGCACACGGTTTGCTTGTTCAGAGCGTAGAAACAAATTTCGCAGAAGCAGAAATTTCATTGAAATTTTGGAAATTTCAGTGATTTCACCTCCATCCTTTTTAAAATTCATTCAAAAATATTTGAATTTGGACAAATTATATCCTAAATTTGACTTTGCCCTAAATTTATCCAAATTTCGTCTAATTTGAAAACCTACCAAAATTTTGAACCTTCATTTTTTAAAAAAACAAAGTTGATTTTCGTGGTTCAGAGAGTGGTTTTGTCGAGTATCGGTCTATCAACCCTTGATTCTTCGTTTCTCCTCTTCACGAGGACTATAAATTTTTGTCAAAGGAATGAAAGCTTGTGGCTTCCTATTAAAAATAAATAAAAACCCATTAGAACTTATATTAAGCGTACCAACAACATTGGATTATAATTGCTTTGAAAAATAAAAACTTGATTATTGTTAGCTATAATCTTGATTTAATTGGCTTTTGCATGGTCTTTAAGTTGGTTAGAAATGCATGGCTATAACATTGCCGGTTACTGTCGTTTTCTGTCATTAGTTGGCTGAGACGTGAGCTTTCATGTATTCAATTATCAGTACATTTAGAGGTAGCATTAGTGGCCACATTTTGCATGTAACTAATTGCTTGTAATCTGCTATGAATAAAACGAGGAAAAATAGAAAAGTTGTGGATGAGTTGAGCAACACCAAAATTTGTGTTTCCTGTGTTCTCGCGTGAGTGTTATAATGTTAGTTGTTTCTTCTCGCGTGAGTGGTAGCCGAGCGCATCTAACAATTGGTATCAGAGCCGGTGTTGTGATGACAAGGATGGCGAGGTCGTTGTCTCCGTTAACATCGAGGCGTGTCGCCGGTGGCCTAGAGGAGGTGGGCAGCAGCAACATGCATGTGGCTAGAGGCAGCGAGCAGGTAGCTCACAGTAGGCCGTTGGCGCGAGACGTGAAGGAGGAGAGCGTCACGCTCCAATACTCGTTGTTAACTAGTAGCAACTATGTTGCATGGCCAATGAAGATGCAAGTGTACATGAAGGCGTAAGGAGTGTGGGATGTCGTTGAAGAAGACAGCGTCGAGAGGTGCCAAGACAAGAAGGCACTTGCGGTCATCTACCATGGTGTGAGCAAGGAGACCCTTCTTGCTCTCAACGGCAAGAGGACGACGAAGGAGGCATGAGCGACTCTCAAGTCCATGTACGTTGGAGTTGAGCGCGTGAGGATGGCCAAGTTTGAAACCTCCAAGAAAGAATTTGCCAACCTTCATATACGCGAAGGTGAGTCAATTGATGTATTTGCCATGAGGGTCACCCTCGCTCTCAGCAATATGCGAACGCTGGTAGAGAGGGTTGAAGACTCTTGTGTGGTGGATAAAGTGCTTCGGGTCTTGACACCGAAGTTTCTACCAATCGTTTGCACTCTTGAGAACCTCGAGGACTTAAATGTGATGTCAGTCGAAGAAATGTTCAAGCGGCTAAAGGCGTTCAAGGAGTGTCACATGGTTAGTGAGGAGGAAGATGAGCATCTGTTGCTCACCCGAGCCTAATGGGAGTCCAGGGTCAAAAACAAGGAAGGTGGCTCCGGCTCTAGCAAGAAGTGCACCTACGACAAAGAGAAAGTTCTGTGCTACAACTGCCAGAACTACAGACAGTACTATTCTTTGGAATGTCCTGAACCGAAGAAGGTGATGAAGGATAAGGCTTTTTTCGTTGCGGCAGACGTGGATGACTAACTGGTGCTACTCTGAAGCTCAATTGGAACTAATCTTCTTGTTTATGTGTTCATCATGTTTATTTATGTTGTTTGGCTTTGTTGCCGTATAGAGTTATAGTAGTGGGCTAAGTCCAAGAGAGTTGCATGTGTGGCATCATGGCGTAGTGGACGGATCAGCAGCGAAGTGAGCGGATCGGCAGTCAAGTGAAGCCAGCAGTTGTGTGCACATGCATGTTTTATTAGATCAATCATGTGTTAGTGGTTAGTGCCAAAATTTGTGTTTCTTGTGTTCTCGCGTGAGTGTTATAGTGTTAGTTGTTTCTTCTGCGTGAGTGGTAGCCGAGCCGCATCGGAATCAAATATGCAAATTTGGACCTCGTGTATTCTCGACACCTAGTCCAGGATCACGCTAGTGCACACAATGTCAACATCGATGAATCGCAATCGACGAAATACCACATCCATACAACGAATATAAGAATAACGAGTACTTTGAATAACAAATCCAAGGGCCAAAGCAACACGGGAACGATATTATGTGTACCTAGAACCATTGGAAGATCTTGTGACACTGTGGAATGAAGGGTACAAGTATGGGATGTGTACAAACAAGAGAACTTCACTTTACGCACCATGGGACCTTAAGGTCTTTTTAGATGGTACCGAGAGTGTTTACATTTATTAAGCCATGCAAGATGAAAAAACAATTCGATGAAAATAAAGAATAAAGGTCTATGATATGGTTAAGGATATCGATGTTGTGATTGGGAAGGGCGTAAATTAAGGAAATGAAATAAACTTAGAAGTTCGGACTCGTGGAGAAGAATGTATGTGATATCAATTTACCACGCAGGCATGACTTAGTTGATATGAACATAAGGACCGAGTTAGCACGAAAAGAGAGCGATAAAGGATCAAAACACCTAACGATCAACCTTCGTCAATATATTCGTGTCGATCATCACGATGGGCTTCTTCAAAAGTGGACATGTCACGAGTTCACTGAGTTCATGTGGATAAATCTTGAGCATATCATAGACGGTTCCATAACATGTGGATAAATCGAGCATATCACTGACGATTGTTATGGAACCGTCTGTGATATCCCTCGACTTCGTTGATTTGTTTATCGTATTTTATATTATTATTGCTCTATTGCGTTCGGACTTTATTAGTTCTCAATTGTTTGCCATGTGTGTTTGTGCATGTGCGTGCGAGAGAAGTAATGAAAAGAAGCTATAATGTTATTTTCTATTTTAAGGTCTTTAAATGCCCATGAGTTTGAGTAGGAATATCGAAATTGTCCGCGGACCGAACGACTATCACGGAGGTCGGTGGCGTTGGGATCCTCTCGAGTCCCAAGAAAAGCGAGTAGATTCGGACCATCCGCATGGTACTTGGAAGGGAATACACTCGTGCCTGGTTAAGAGCGAGGGCATCAGCCACGTCTTTTAGCGGCATCTCTTTCACAAACCCGGCAGACGAGGCAGCGTCCCAACATCTGGTAAATATGTCGAACTACGTAGTTGTTAATAAATCCATAACTTCATAGTGTCTATACATGATGACCTCTTGCAGGAAGCATTGACTTCCGCATGTTCCCAAGGTTCCTTCGAAGCAGACAGGGAGAAGGATCTACTATCTACGGCCCTGGGAAACAAGGAGCAGCCGGATCGCATGCGAGGCGTTGGGGTTTATGTACCTTGGAGGGATAGATTATGACACGACTCTGACACATATAGGAGTAGGAAGAGATCTAAGGACGAGCACGACGCCCGGTTGGAACATGTGCTTACTGAAAAATTTCAAGGACGGATAACAAGATTGCAGGATCAAATAAATCAACTCCTCGACCAGTCGTAAGCCGCCCCTCGTTATTTTGGGAGCTAGTCCTCCTCAACATCGGATCAGTGTCGCGTCCACACAAAAATCTGGACATGACGACGTCAAATTATCTACCGACGACATCAAGGTAATGTACATATCTGAAATGCTCCAAAGATAGACTTATAGGACGCCTTAGCTAATTGTGTATCGTTTGGTAAGAGCCGACGCCCTGCAAGCTCCAAGTGGGGATAGTTGGGTCCATTTCTATTGAGGCTGGGCGGGGGATGGTGTATCCATATCAGGAAGGGGCAATGCAGCACGGTGCCCAGCTGACACAGGGTTACGCCAGGGGTCCAGGTGGACATGGTATATGAGAGTTTTATGGTCATCCTACTAGAGATTCGTCCGAACGAAGACATCAGAACACTAGGGGATGCCATGTACACTTTTACCCAGTGGCCCAAGAAGGACATCGTGATGCGATCTCGACATGAAGTCATACCACAAAATGCAATTTATAGATGATGGCTTATTCCAAAGGAATGGATTATGTAGTTATTTTCCAAAATGCAACATTTGCAACTGATCCGGGCCACTTCGTCGTGGGCTTCGACGACTTATTCGACCTATTCAACCTCACTGCCCTCGATGCCTCACTTCTACGATGCTGGACACTGTAAGTGTGTACAATCAAGTTCTACACTCACGTAATACCGATAAATATCACACCTCATTGCTTATGTATAGATACATGATGAAAAATGTCCGTCGATGGAAAGAATTGGTGGGTTTGCTCGACCCACACGTGATCTTTGAGCAAAGCATCAACCAAGACGCATCCTACGTCGTAAAATATATAACGACGAGATTGTTTGCTTAGGACGACAAGGACTACATAATGGTGCCCTACAACTAGAAGTAAGTGATTCACTACTTGCTATACAAATTCCATTTGTACTTTATACGCAGCACGAACTTAGGTTTATGACTATAGCGATATACATGAGTAGGTTTCACTGGATTCTTTTAGTTATTATACCAAAGAGGAACAAGGTAATATACCTTGATTCTCTACTCAACAAAAACCACGACTTCACCCTTGTGAAAGGAATACTTGACAAGTATGCTCATTTCCTCAATACATAACTCTATTGTAGTCTTCCTTCTTTTCAAATGGCCGAGGATAACTTCTTGGAATCATGCAGGTCGTTCGTCACCTATGTTGCCGAGGGAGGGCCATACAACGGATCGAGCGCCATACTACAACACATGACGCGATTTTCGGTACGCGCTACAACACAATAATCCTATATCATACTTCGTAATAATGCGTCTCGAACTGACTGTACCTATATGTGTAATTCTATTTTTGTAGTGTCGCTGCAAAAACAAGATCACCTATGTGCATTCTACGTTTGCCATCATATGCGGCAAATGATGAGTGCTAAGATGAAGGATCCTGAGGTTTGTTAATCTCGCAAAAATTATTTCCTATATATATATATATATATATATATATATATATATATATATATATATATATATATAGGATTAATACTTTCTACTCCCGGGTGTAGTTACTCCCACCTTTGATATACCACCTAAAAAAATTTGACATACTCCTTTATCACTTTGGGTATACTCATATACTAATTATAAGATAATCCAATGCGAACTACACGAAAAATTTATAAGAGAGTCCATAGTTTTTAGCATGTTTTGTAAATACATTCATATTCGCACTAAAAGGAGTATGTCTAAAAATTGTACATACCACCCCGAAAGGTGTGAATACCACCTAGGTGGTCTTATATACTGTATACTACACATACATACTCTCGATTCATAAAATACTCCCTACGTTGTGAGATACTGAATAGGAGTAACTACTCCCGGGAGTAGGAAAAAGACTTCATATATATATATATATATATATATATATATATATATATATATATATATATATATATGCTTACTATTTTACTCCTGCTAGCGACAGGGTTTGAACATAGATTTAGATGCACTCGTTATGAAAGAGGTCTCGGACGTTCGAGAGGCGCTCTGTGCCTTCATCAAGATGGAGATCGTTAACGCCGACGGAGAGTTTCACTCCGTCGACACCGCTGAACGATCTTAAAAATATTGATTCAATTGTAATTGATCACTTTGAGTAGTTGTAATTCAATTGTAAATCTAGCGACAATACTTCAACATAATCTTTTGTAATTATTTTTGAGTTCTAAATGATCACTTTGAGTTGTCAATAATTGATTCATCTGTGATGTATCTGTTTTCTGCTTGCTAGTTTTTAGAGGGCATGGCTAGCAATTCTTAAAGTTAGCCGAAAATTAAAAAAATTAATTAGATATAAAGAACTATCACATATGGTTTTTGGTTGGAATCGTCTAGGAACAGTACTACCACAGACGGTTTTAACAAAAATTGTCTGTGAAGGGGCACTATCACAAACGGTTTCAACCAAGAACCGTCTGTGATACGTAGTATATATGTCCAACAAACGGTTTCAACCAAAAATTCTTGGTTGGAACCGTCTGTGATAGTGGCACTTCACAAACGGTTTTTAGTAACTAAAATCCATCTATGTTGAGTCTTATCACAGACGGTTTTGTGATAACCAACTGTTACCATAGATATAAAATTCAGATAGTTCAAAAACCATCTGTGATGACGGTTCCGAACCGTCTGTGATGTACTTTTGTGTAGTAGTATGTGTTGAGTCGATCTTGGGCCGTTGATCATCAATCTGCACACATTTACAGCTATATATTGCATCAATTCAGAGTTTCAGACACGATCTGCATAATGCTTTGCAGCTTTTCATACTAGCTAGTTGTAGATGAAAAAAAAAATGCGAGCAATTAATATCAAAGTTGCGTTAACATGCCGTTTAGAGATCGATATTGTTTATTTTTTTTCAAAGGCAAGTACGTGCGGTACCAAATGAAAGATCGGATAACTAGATAGTATTCACCTCATAAGCAGATCAATGCTTTACCTGAGAATTGACGTCTATAGCTGCAGGAGCTGACCCTGATGTGCCAGCGGAGGCCGCCTTGTACCTGTCGATCGTCGATCTCCGATCTCGTGCTAATCCAAATGTTGACACAAAACAATAGGAAAAGTTTGCTAGCTTCATATATTGCTTTTCAGCGAAATCACAATCCTTCACATCAGTCTACAAGGTTCAGAGATTTCAAGTAGTATGTAGCTCTATCCTATTTCAAACGCATGCATAATTAATTGATTAAAGGCTACACGCGCGCTAAGAGAATAAGTAAATAAAAAGGGGGTACGTAAAGGCGACGTGGAAAAAAGAGGAGAGAAGGGAAGGAAAGATGAGAGAGAGATCGACAAGCTGTACGGACAGCCAGTATATGTGTAGCTAGAACATACATGTCACAACCAACCAAGCCAGTATATATCTGGCTGGATCAAAATCACTGTTTATTTATATAGATCGATCGATCGATCGAGATTTTAGTGCAGGATGCAGCATACACGCAGCTACTGCAACTCACAACTACTCAGTGATTGAGCTAAATAACATTCGATGTCGATCGAAAACTAATTAGTTGGTCGTGTGCATACCTGTTATTAGCGTACTGGTAGAGGCGGCCACGGCTGGAGAAGACGAACAACGCGATCTCCGCATCGCAAAGGACAGAGAGCTCATAGGCCTTCTTCAGCAGCCCGTTCCTACGCTTGCAGAAGGTCACCTGACGGCTCGTTGTGTTCTCAATCCTCTTGATCTCAATCTACCCCCTCCCCATGGTAATAATCCCAGCCTTTAAAATAGCAGAAGTTAGTTAAAAAGGACTAATCAAAAGGACTGGAACAAAGAAATCACGCATAGTAGGTAGCTTAATTATACGTTACAAGATCTAATTTCTGAAAGCTGTACTTCTTAATAAAATGATACCTACTTCCTCCTAGATGTTCTCTCCCTTTTTAATCTTTTTTTTCCTGGAAGCTAGCTCAAAGAGCCGCAAATAAAGGGGTGGCTGCATAGTGGTGTGGCTGTGCATGATCAGTTCATGGATGTTGGACGTTTACTGAAGGAAAAATTAAGTTGCCTAATAGTTTTTTTTTAAAAAAAAAACTTACTGCCTATCGAGAATTCACCATTTCACCTCTTGTTAAGAGAGAATATTGATCAAACAACAATCTTTGCTTTCAAAGAGCCACGGAAAATTTCAGAGCCACTGCTAAAGTCTGGGTGTAACTTAGGCAGCAGTTAGCCTCAACTTTTAGATAAAACTAAGTTATCTCTATCATAAGCTTAAAGAAACGGTGGTTTTGCAAAAAAAAAAAAAAAAAAAGGATTGAAGAAAGAAATAAAGATGAGATCGTATTCGTAGCTAGATCTGAACCATCTGCAGAAACCTTGAGCTAAAAGCGGGTAGTTGCATATGCATGTAAACAAGTTAATTAACAAGGAGATAACACAAGCACATATAAAAAAACCAAATCGAGAGGCGGCGAATTTTTTTTTTTGCAGAATTAGAAGACCACACATCATTATTTCAAGAAAGAGAGAGGAATTAAACCCAAATTAAAGAGGCTAGCTCCCCCTGCAGCAAGAAAGAAAAGAACACGAGAAGCATGAGAAGGATCTATATATAAGGAGCTAGAAGAGATCAGTGAAACAGAGGAGACAACTCCGTGCAGACTTTGCAGGTCGAATGCTCCATCTCATGGCTTCTGTTTATGGCAATCAAGCAAGAAACTAAGAATAAGAACTCAGGAAACAAGAAGTCATCGATGTCTCGTGCTCGATCTTACTCTTACCAGATAAAAACTAGGATGAACTGGAGATCTCTTGTGTCACAAATCCCGAAGCGGCCGGAGGCGAGGGACAGAGGGAGTGAAATTAAAGATGGAAGAAGCTGCAGCGGGGAGGGCAAGTGCACGGGGTTGTTCCCGGACACAGCGAGGCGCTTCCTTTTAAAGAAGGAAGGGGGAGTGGTATGGTGTGCCTGCGGATCAGTATTAATGGCCTTTTCTCCTTACATTTCCCACTCTTTAAAAGTCCATAGGAGAGGACCTTGAACTCCACCTTCTATGACCCCTACTTAAACAGGGGTGGATTCATAAATGTAGTGGTCATGTGACCTCCAACGACTACCATATATACAAGAGGTTATTACTATAATATCTCAGTTACTCATTTTTCTGGATACATCCGTCATGTCCCACAAATGTTAGGGCTCTTGTAAAGCTTGTACCGTTGCACGCATGCCACGAGCCAATAAATTTCATTTTTTCTAAAGAAAAACACGCGTGTAGTCCTGAATTGGAAGGGAAAGAATAAAAAAACCACCATGTTTAAAGTGGTGTAGATCCAGCAGCTGGCTACAAACTTATATGTACTTAAGATGAAGATGGATGTGTGTTCGTCTACCATCGCTTCCTAACTAGCTACACGTACTAAATCAAATTAGGAACTTTGTTATCATTTCCAACTTTCATGATACTTTAATCAAAGCTCTGAACCGAAGATAATATATTCATAATTGAGCAAACCCTGCTGACACAGCAAACAGTATGATTTTTCCCTAGAGACACTACTACAGAAAAGGTAATCACATCCGTTTTTTTTAACCGTCCTACTTTATGGGCCAGTGATACTATGTAGTCATTACAGTCAGTTTTTGAACCATCTGTGAAAAAAGCTATCAAATTAAGATCACAGGCTGTTCAGAACTGTCTGTGAAAATATACTATCACAAATTGTAAAAACCGTTTGTGATAGTTTTTTGTATTACAAAAAAATGATTTTGAGTCAAATCAATCAATTGTTAGACAGTAGTTTTCATATGCTCTTTCGATAGTTTGCAAGAAGGTAATTAAAAGATACTATATATATCTCTCTCTTAATCAATGGCTCACTCTCTGATGAGGACGAGGTCAAATAGATGCGTCTATCTCGAATCGAATCGGTCTCCTTTGTCGACTACAGATGGGGTCCTCATTGAGAACAAAATCTGACAGGATGCAGGGGATGAAATCAGAGTGAGAAGGAAACCAGAATGGGGATTTAGAGGCAAAACTTCGTGCTCACCTGAGGCCAAGATGGGGGCGACCATACCTAGCGGCACTGGTCGAGCCGCAACGCCGCTCACCGAAGGCGCCGTGAAATAGCAGGCTGCGTCTCCTCGTCGAACCGCGTCGAGGAATCGAGGGCGGTCGCTGGAGCTCCGCGTGGGGAGGGGAGAGGGAGAGATTGATTGAAGACAAAGCAGGGGTGGCTATAATATAAAAGCACAACGCCAAAACATTTCGCCTCGCACGCGTTCAAAAAATTTCGCCCTCCCGCGCTGAGAATCACAGATGGTTCTTGTTCAGAACCGTCTCTGACACTTCACAGACGGTTTTCAACATGAACGATATGTGATTTTACCATGACTTGAAATAGATTACTCTATAATTTTATCATGACGTAAAATACCTAACTCTGTGATTTAATAATATCACAGAACTGTCTGTGATATTAGCTCTTTACATACGGTTTTTAGCGTAGCCAGTAACACAGACGGTCGCTAAACCAAAACCGTTTGTTATTGTATTTAATACAAATAATTTTTGTCAACGGTCTATGATAAGGCGTATGTATTAGCTTTTTGTAGTTGTGAGAGACAAATCAATCTATCTAGGTACTTGTTGCACGAAATTAGCTTGATTCGTCTTAGAGAGTCAATCATTAACACAACTAACATTCAAGATTGCACGATCGATGCGACCTCAATCTCTCCAATCTACAAGTAGAGTGGTTAATCAATAGGTAGATCACCTTAAGCGACTTAGACCATAAGTGGCCATTACTTATCGTGTACATACATTTCGGAGAGAAACAAGCCTCTCAAGGTTATCAAAACAGTAGGTTCCATATATAATCGCACTTATCGCTTTGCATGCATGGCTGCTAGCTCCTGTCTGGTTACCGGCCGCCTGCACATGGAAACAGTGAAGGCACCAAGTGAAAGTTAGTAGTAACTTGTGTTGCTCTCACAAGCTTCTATTTCCCCAGCAAGGACCACCAGTGACCTTAGATTCACATCTTCCAGCTTGACACAAAGCTACAATTGCATGAACTGCTACCTCCCTCTAACAAGGAGCTTAATTTGCTTGTGTTGTAAGGCCGCTCCATTTTTGGAGCCCATATCTAAGTTTAGAACATTGAGACCAACCATTTATACTCTCTTCAAGAGTATGACGACGACTTGCCCCATGCTGCCTGGGTGGGAATTCGAGCAGCCATGCCACTACGTAAAGATGGGGAAACAAGAGGTGAAACGAATAAACAATCTACTATCACTAACTGAGAAATTGCAATTGGAATCATGTTTGTTACTTGGTTTTCGAAAGTATATATGTGAGACCAAGCAGCTTCCTGGGAGTCTCACTGCTCCTTTTTTTTTCTCCAACTGCTAGCGAGAGATGGATCAAACACGTTATGGAGGCACCTTTGCATTTACACATCCTTCCCCCTGTGACACAAGCTTCCCCAGTTGGCTCAGAAAGAGGCCATTGCTCGGAATGGCCATTTGATTTCAGAAAGAAATATCGTTGATTTCACTGAATCATTGCGTGTAGCCGTAGGTGATGGCTTCTGCAAATGCAAATGCCGCTCGCACATTTATATTGGCTTGTATCGAAGCATTGAACAGAAGATAATGCTGCATCAGTAGCATAGGGCAGAGAACATTTGAAACCTCAGATAATAGCATGCTGACGTGTTGACAAACAGAAACTAAATCTTAATTCAAGCCTCCCAAATGCTACATATTGCATTGATGCAATACAGCCGGGAGCGCATGGCATAGTAGGATAATCATTGGCTGGGTTTTTTTAGTAGAGGTGTATATGTTCAGGATTTTTGTAATGAAAGAATGTTTTCCAAACCTTGACACTTCCTCCTCAAAGCTATTCTCATGCTTCGTGCATGCCAAGACGTTCACCATACAAAACTAAGTACAGCAGACCTTTCCTCGGGAGGTCTGTCGAGTTTAAATACAACAAATTCTTTACATTTAAATGAAAATGTTCTGGGGATCAACCAGCAAAACCTGTGAACAAAGAGAATTTTTGCATTAAAAAGGGTACAAAAGGTGCTTCTATACAATTTTGGCATTACTGGATTCAAGACATTAGTTGCCTAAGTAAGCTTTGCGTCTAACGTAAACAATTTTACACAAATTAACTAAATCTTGTGATGTCATATACGGATGTACCATAATTTAAGATGATCAAACCCATGACACATTTATCAGATGACAAAAATGTAGGTGTGCATGATTTCAGGTACCTGGGTAAGGTATCCCCATATATTTAAATGGGTTTGCATGTATTTGTGCACAAGGAATATTATTCAGAATCAGAAAAAAAGTTTTCTTATGAAACATAAGATTCTATAGTTTAATCACATGGAATATTGCATCCACCAAAACTTTTGGCATTAAGTCAACTGTTTGACTAAACACAATGCCGAGAAAGTAATATGAATTATGTTATACAAGGGTACAACCAGTGTCCGATCTTTCAGTATTTAATTAACATACAGTCATCATAAAAAGAGTCAACGTGGCAAAACCCTTAAAAAATTGTGTAGATTGGCACCGTACACACCAGGTTCTATTTATCACGCAACCTGGGAGCATGATATTCGAAAAAGGGCCAAAATATAAATTCTAGCTAGACAATAGCAAGAATTGAAGAACTGCACCTGTTGTAATAATAAATAACAGCAGTAGGATCCTACACTTAAATCTTCTGCTAAGTTTTTGTCAATCTTTAAAAAGGCGCAAAAAAATATTAAGTAATGAAAGGGAAAAAAACAATCGTGGGAAGCCAGAGTTGCAGAAATAAAACATCAAACTCTGTTAAATTAAACTATGAACATAGTTTATAAGAAAGAGCAGGGAAGTTTATGTAAGCAGATTAGGCAATGAAATAACCCAAGACTACTTCCAAAATATAATTTGTGAACATAATTGTCAAACATCACATTTTCCATTAAATATATGTTCAATGCAAATGCAAAATCAAGGTGCCATAGGAAATACTAAAATGCACATAGCCTTGCATCATTCCTACATGCTGCAATAGAAATTACCTTGTTGGAAAAGATACTCTTGCTGTACAATGAAGATTATCAATCTCTAAGACCAAGCTCAACCTCAATGTCATCATCCTCTTCAAATAGCTTTAGCAGACGTGCATGTTGTTCCTCTCTTTTCTTCTTCTGCCAATACTTGAAAAGGAAAAATGACAACAGAATGGCAGCCCCAACTCCTAGGAGGACAATCAAAACTGTTTGGCCAGTATGACCTTTTGACTGAGCATCAGCTTTCTTAACATCCGTGGATGTTTGAGGATCACCAGCTAGTCCTGCAAATATTGTAGGCAAGTTTCAATGATCTAAAATCAAACTCCAAGGTGGAGCACATGGACAACTGAAGAGGCTTCATTAGTTCATGTGTTTGTGCCAAGCTTTTATCAGAAGTTACTGCCTTCACAAGTTAAAAAAAATTATGTAATATATCAAAAGCATAACATTCATAAGCAGTTGAAGGTAACCACATCATTTTCTCACTTCAATTTTAGATCTATTGTTTCCAGATCGATGAACCACACATTATAGCTTCCAATTGCACCCTCGCCATGTATGGTTATGCGAAACCGGTTGTGACTGGTTCCTGCTGGGCAGCAAGTACAATTTCTAGCTGGTTGCTAGTGGCAAGCAGTACAGACAAGATCCTAGCTGGGTAGCAAGTCCTAAGATAACCTGGCTAGCTTTGGCCAACTTCCATAAAAACTAGAAAAACTGGCCGAGATATAGTGATTCATGCGCGTTAAATGGAAACCTACGAAATATTCTGTTTACACCAAATAACAATTCAAAAATTGTTCAAACATGGTGGGTGGTGTTAATCGGCCATAACTTGTGCTATCTCGCTGATTCAGTGGTTTATAGACCATCTGGGGTAAATAAATCTAGGCCTACTGGCCTAGCAAGAATTTCCATTGACTGGCTAATCAGTTTATTTTATTTCTTTTCAATAGTTTAAAGAGCAGACTAGAAAAACCTTGGTGCTAACGGGATGAAGTGAAAGGAGCAAGAGATATGGCCATACAACTCTATTACAGTATTGTGTTTTACAGTAGGTTGCATCAACAGTACTTGTGATTTACAGCAAGGGGTGTTCGGTTTGTACTTTTACAGTTTAAAGCTTCTAGAAAGTAATGGTAAGAAGCACGAGTCTGCAACATTCGGCATAATTCGGGCCCTTCCATTTTGCCTTAGGCCCTTAGCTTAAGCCATTGTTTTAAATATCGCGCTATAGCGGTCAAGGTACCCTGAGCGCTACATATCGGTTGTTGTTGCAGTTTAGTGCAGTATCACCGATATATCGGGCCGATACACGCGCTATAGCCGATACACGCGCTATCTGCTATAAGCTATATCAGCGCTACTGCCCAAGAACGTTCAAACTACCTTTGGCATAGGGGTGCGCCTCTTGATTTGGTAATATCCATTAATACCGGCCATTCTATTGGTTGGGCTTCCATATTCCCACCTAATCCTATTAATTAACCTTCATATTCCCACAAATCCCAGTTGTGCTAGTTAATAACATTCCATCTATTAGCAAGCGTATGTTATCAAAGGAGAATGAGAAAACAAGCATCAAGCACAGATTCTCCATGTGGACAGAAAAGAAGGAATGAAGGGGATGTCGATTTCCCATTTTCTTCGTCAGAGGATGAAGATTGATTAACAAAACACTATGTGGCTTTTATAATTTTGATGTTTATCTTAGATATAGGCATGTGGGATTTGATATTTTGGATGTTTTATGCAAATTATGTATGCCTGAGACTTCGTAGTTTAAGATTGAGTATCTTTATATTTTTAATGTTTCATAGTCGAGCATGTAGCACCCGCTATATCTCCGATATACGCTATCCGCTATAAAAATAGTGTACCGCTGCCCGCTATTTAAAACATTGGCTTAAGCACATTAACATTGAATAAAAGAATCGCCAAAATGACCCTTCTAACACGGGCTTCTGTATTAAACTTCAATAGCTTTATCTCAAGAATGGTCTGTGTGTCTGGAGACTAGAATACACATATATGACTATGACATGTAGCATAGAAGATGAAAAAAGTTTGTAAACGAAGTCAAAACAAGGCGAGATGAGAGCCAGTTATGTAGTTCCAAGACAATAAATGCCCAATTTTGTACTGTTCCCTAATATAATAAGGCAAACAATTGGCAGGTGTATGAAACATCACTTAAGTACTACCCCCCATGATAGTGTGCTCCTTCAAAACGATCAGACAAGGACAAAATCTTTTAACGGTTAATTTATTTTCTACTTCAAAGAGATCACGCAAGAGTAACTGGTTAATGAATCTTGTATTCCCATATCATGCAGTTCGTTAGCCATTTGCTAGTTTTTAATAATCAACTAAGCTCGTTTGTTCAGACTTCAGACACCTCAAAAAGGTGAATGAAAATAAAGTGAAAAAATCAGAGATATGCCAAAGTTTTGTCTGAGTCTAGAAATGAGATGCAGCAAGTTGGTTAGTTGGATCCAACAGCCCTTTCTTCATTTTTTTTTCTTCTGGCGAACATTTTTCTCCTACCTGGTAAATCCCCAACAAAGACGAGCTCACTCCAGCACATTCGCATATTCGTCGCATGGAGTAGTGTTCTTATTTCAATTTCCACAAGAAAACCCCAAACGCTCCAATTATAACCGCTAGTTGAGAAGGCCCAAAGTAACTGCTAAGAATTCTGAAAAGGGGATCCTAAGTTTAAGCTGGTCAATTGTTCATGGTAACTACCACGGGATTTCGCGAATTCCTCGCCCCCAAGTCTCAATCCACGCAATTGATTAGACTAGCAAAGCATAATAATAACGGGACAGGAGAATAGTAGACGGAACCCCCAATTCGCAACCACCGACGAGAAGCGACGCTTCGTCAATCCGATGCCACGTCCCCAACCAGATCTCCGTGTAATCCCCTCTCGTCGTCTCCGAATCTGGCCGGGCTTCGACTAGATCAAGCAAGGCTCAAGGAGCACTAACCTGTCGCGAGCTGGACGCAGATCGCGGCGGCGGCGAGGAGGAAGGCAGTGGCCGGGGCCGGGCTGGATCTGCCGCATGCGCCGTGCGGCCTTCTCATCTCCCCCCTCTCCTCGCGGCGTGCGCCCGTGCCTACGCCTCCCTCTGTTGCGAGTTGCGACGACGCTGCCGCCTCCGCCTTCTCGTGCTCGTGTCGCGGCGGTGGTGGTGCGGCAGGTGATGGATCGGGATTCGGAAGCTTCCGTGCCGTTCGCGTTGTGTACGTGGTGCTTTTTTTATGGGTGAGGTGGTGGGGTATCGATCGGACGCGGGGTTCTTCGTCTTCTCTTCCCCTCGAAGGGCTCCACTCCGACAGGTGGGTGGTCGTTCTCTGTGGCTCCGTGTCGCTGGCAGTGGGCCCCACGCTGCTATTCGCTGCTTCATTATAAAAAAGATTAGTTTGGCTGGCTGGTCTAATCACAAAGCCTAGTTTCGTAAATGGGCCTTGGCTAGAACATACCTACCCCACTTAGCGTACTAACGTTTAAAAAACATGCACGAAAAAAGAAAAGAAAAGAGAAGGCCGGATATTTTATTACGAGTTTTTTTTTCCCTGGGCACTACAAAAAAAATATTCAACCTCTCTCCTACCTCACTCCCGTCCGTCCTGCACCTCTTTCTACCGCCACACCATGCCCATTCATCCGGTGCCTCCTGACAACCGGATCCGACGGAAGCGTGTCTCCCCCCAATGCTGGTGGCGGCCTGATTCGGCGGCAATGGCTCTTCCCCGTGTCCTTCTGACAGTCGGATCCGGTGGCAGCACATCTCCCCCAAGTTCGGCGATGTGCAACGTACCAACGAGCTCTAGGTTGTCGGATCCAATGGCACATCTGCTTTGAGCTCCCGGCCGGCGACGGCGAGTCAGTCTGTTCACGGCAAAACAACGACAACTACATATGGCAACACATTTTTTATATTCCTTATAGCGGGTCGCAAGCATGGGGCAACTGCATGTTTTTTTTCCTTGTATTGTAGCCCATCTCCGCAATGTTTAGGGTCGCCCAAGTCCTCTCTCTCCTCCTCAGGATCATCTTTTTTTAACATTATTATATTTTTACCGTCTCCGATATATAACTTTGTATTAACGTATATCCAGTTTGATTGTACTATACCTCGTCTCCGATATATAACTTTGTATTAACGTATATTCAGTTTGATTGTACTATATATACTTCGCTCTCAGCTCTCGAACATCACGCGACAATATAAGATATACTTGGATATGGGAATTAACTAAGCAGCATGAAGCAGTATCTTCCACCACGATATGATTACGATCCCTCGCTTCACTTGTTGAATCATTTTCCTCAGATATACTCCAATCTGCCATATATGCTGTGGCACGAAAGGTCGCCTTCTGTTTTTCTTTACTCGTCCAAGTGAAAGAATGCAACCACTCATGATGGTCAACCGAATAAGAGACGATGCGCCGGGTAGAAGGAGTTAGCAATACGTACGCCTGGCCGATCACCAGCTAGCGGCCTGAATTACTGAACCTAGTCAGAATGCAGCCATATGATCACCGGGCCTGGCCCTCTGCGGCTCCTAGAATTTTGGACAGATACGACTCGATTGCTATTTGTATTTACATTTACAGTTTTAATCACCGCGCATATGTATTTATAAATTTAGCATCATTGTTGCACGGTGACCGTACGATAACGGCTCCTGCGCCGCCACATGGCCCTCCCCGCCCACCCCGCCAGGTAACCTGTTGCCGCACGGTCACCGTGCAGCAATGGCCCACACGCCACCACGTGGCCCCCCTCCCCTCCGCACCGCCAGGTTTAGGGTTTAGAAAATTCGGGTTTCGCCGATGTTTGTAGAAATTATAAAATATAGCAAACGGGTTTCAAAAATTATGAAATTTTATGTGGAGCCTCCAGACACAATGTATTATACGGTGTAAATTTTCTATAATTTTATTCCTTCAAAAAATTTCTCGCAATTTCATATAAGTGTACTGTTTGTACGAATTTATAAATGTGACCGGTGGCCCTCCCCCACAGCTATCGTTGGGAGATGCTCCGAAGACCAGGCCCCTCCCCCTAATTCCACCGTCCCTCCTCCCTCTTCCGCACATCTGTCACCTCGTCCAGAAATTTGGCGCCAACGCTTACGAAATTCCCGACTCTAACGCCGCGGCTCCTCCTATAAATACCGAACTCTCGCAGTCACTCTTCGCTCATTTCAATTGCGTTTTGATTCTCGTTCTGGCGCTCATCGATGTGAACTAAGAGAACGTTACATAAAAAATTTTATGAGGAGATTAAGTATTTTATTACTTCGTCGCTCGACCTTTTTTATTGCTTTCCCCCGAAAGGCAAGTAATTTGTTGGATGCTTTTGCCATTATTATCGTAGTCGTAAATAGTCAGTCTTAGTCAGCTAGTCGTAATTAGTTAGTTTAGAGGTAAATAATTATTCATAATGAGTAAGTTTAGTAGTAATTACTTACTTTGCTGGTAATAAATTAGTTTAGCGCTAATAAAGTTTTAGTGGTAATTAATTAGTCTAGGGATAATTAATTACTATCACTTGCATGCAATTTATTGTATTTAATTACACATATGGGTTGGACATGTTAGTGTTTTAGGTAATAGCGGATGGGGTTGTTGTGGCTTTAAGTATTTTTGAACATGTAAGACTTGTTAATGTTTTACGGCGATGGTGTCGTACGAGGCGAACCCGATGGGTTGACCTATCGAGATGCCAGTGCAAGGTGGTTCGGGAAGGGTTCCACACGATGAATATTCACGAGCTTCGAAGCTGCATCCAAAGTGAGTCCGTCACGGAGGCAACGATGAAGAAAGTTGTGATCGAGGCGATCACCTGCACGAATTATGTGTGGGAGCTCATCAAGGTGAATGGAAGTATAGCATGGAGGTAGTACATGGAGATTGCCTCCCAACCCGAGGCGACCATTCACGGAAGCCTATGGTGTACGTGAATTTGTACGAAAGGGCGCTCGGATGGTCTGATGATGCCGGGGACTCTACAAGCGGGCAAGCGCAGCCCGAGCCTGAAGATGGAAAGCACAGAATGTGCTGCCTCAGAGGGAAGTTCTGCGTCTAAGTTTGTGCCCAATGAGGGGGCAGAAATGTGGTAGTCGCCCTGCATCGACTGCCACGAGTACCTACCGGACAAGCCTCTCGGGTTGGAGTTCGATGAGGACGTCGACCAAAGCTCGGATGATAGCGACGAGGACGCACACCAAACCGGTAGTCCAACTAGGGAAATGCGTCATCGGAGGTGCCTTATGTGGCATCGAGATTTGATGATATCGCGGTGCGTTCACTCGTATTACCGCAAGAAGAAGGCTCCCAATGGGGGTTTGGCACCGACACCCTCTTAGTTGGGCAGCGCTTTCCTTACAAGGTGGTCTTGCAATAAGCTATAGCATGGTACGCCTTGTCCATGAGCCGTGTGTACCGAGTGCACCAGCCCAACCCAGGAAAGTACGCAGTGAAGTGCGCAGTGGAAGGTTGCCCTGCCAAGGTCAGTGCTCACCGAGCAAAGATCTTTGGCTCGGTCTTCATGGTCAAGGCGCTAACCTACAACACCTGCGAGCTCAGTGAGTCCCTGCGGCAGCATCGGAACATGACTTCCGCATATGTCGCAAGCCTCATCATGCACCTAGTTGAGGTGGACGTGTTTGTCTCCCCAAGATGCTGATGCCAGAAGTCATCAATCAGGTTGGCTATCCTGTTAGCTTCAACAAGGTCCGACGAGCCAAGCAGAAGGCCATCGAGTCCATGTACGGGACATAAGAAGAAGCGTACAACCTTGTGTTGAGATTGCTTCACCAGATTGCCGAATCAAACCCCGGCACGTACATAAATAAGCTTGACCGTGAAGATGCTGAGAGAGGGCTCAACCTTTTTATACTGGACCCGGTATTCTGGGCTTTCGCTCAGACCATCAGAGGCTTCCAGTTCTGCCGTTTCGTGCTAACGATGGATGAAACTTTCCTCACGGGGAGGTACAAGGACACCATCCTCACCGCGGTGGCGGCCGACATGAATGACCAGCTTCTCTGGATGGCATTTGCCATTGTGGAGAGCGAGAACACATCCAATGGCTGTGGTTCCTGGCGAACTTGAGAGGGCAGTGGTGGGAGACCGGTGTAACGTCTGCCTAATCATAGACCACAATGTTGGGTTGTTGGAGGCCATCAACACCATGCAACGTGGAACGGATCCGTCTCACCAGTGGAATGATGTGCAATCCAGGTGGTGCATGAGACATCTTGCATCTAACTTGTTCACGAGGTTATTAAAACGTTCAAGGCATTGTGTCTGCAGAGCCAGAGATGGAAGTTTGACTCCATTTGAAGAGACCTAGAACACCGGACTATGAGGCACACAAGGGAGTCCACACCGGAGGGAGAGCAACCCAGCAGTGCCACAATCTTCTCGGAGTGGATTAATGGGCACGCTCCTTAATTGGAGAAATGACCCCTTCTCTATGACACAGACGGTGTGATATACGAGATTATGATGACCAACATGTCCGAGATCTACAACAACGTCCTTAAAGGTGTGCGGTGCCTCCCTATCACCGTAATCACCCAGGAGACATGGACTCACACTGTTGGTTATTTCGTCAATAGAGCCACTGCAGCCAAACGACATATGGAGAAAGACAAACAATGGTATGAGAACATGCAAAGGCACATGGGCCGAAAGATAGAGAAGGCCCGAATGCACGACATCCGGGTGATCGACGGCCTCAGGTGGAAGTACGAGATCAAGCTTTGGCAGAAATAAGTTAACAGTCATGCCAGGGGGGAAAGAAAGCAGACATGCACCTTGGGTGATGTGGCGACATGCACCTGCAACAAACTGAAGCTCCTCCACAAGCCTTGCTCGCATGTGTACAAGGCGTGTGCGCAAATGAGGTAGATGTCCACGCTGTACATATCCGAATACTATGACATGTAGCACCTTTTCACTCGTACGGCTTGGAAATGCTACAAGGATCTTTGGCGGACATGATGCAATGGGGTCTCAATAGGGACTTGAAGAGAATAGGAAAGGGGTGACGGCAGACGTGGCACTTCCGTAACGATATGGATGCTAGCCAACGTACCAATATTAGCTGCACAATCGAATGCAAGATATGCAAGACCCCTGGTCACTCAATGAAGGATTGTCCCAACAGACCGAGCTCGTCTGGTCGTCATTCAGTGTCGTGAATGTAATGTATTATCCACCTTATTTTGTGATGTACAACAAAACTTCTACGATACCCAGATATGTCAGACTCATCGGCAAACTTCTACGCGAGGATGCTTGCAGAAGCGCAAGTGGCTTGCGCAGAAGACCAAACATGTACAACACCCATATTATTCAATGAAAGATGCTCTGATACCACCATGGTTCCGGTCCCGTAGTGTGTGTGTGGTGAGCCGACAGAAATAATTCAATCCACACACCCAGACACCTCCGCCTGGGCGTATTAAATGTGCGAGCACCACCTCGTAAGCGTTTCTTTCGCGCGCATCGATTTTTCTCTCCCTACGCTGAATTCCATAAATTTTAAACTTCACCCCCATGTAATGGCATCCGGAGATGCCCTGCCACTTCTTCCAGTGGATTGACGGCCCGGAGATATACGACAAACCGTTCATCCAATAGAAGTACATGCTGAACTACTCGATGCGGGCCGAGACCTTCGTGCTGTGGAAACCTTACATACCGGACCCTGTTGAGGAGGCACCGAAGGAGCTCAGGGCTCGCTGGCGTAATCCACGTCAACGACATGAGTTATGAATAATTTACATCCTTGTTACATTTTTTACTGTACGATGCACTTAAATTATGGAATCGCAGGATATAGACGACTTCGACATACCAGCCCGACGTGGAGAGCCCCGTGACAAGGGAAGGAAAGGCTCATGCGGCTGAGCCCATCCGCCATAGCGTATCTGGTCGCCTGACCGTAATCCATATCAATGACATGACTTATGAAGAATTTACATCATTGTTACATTTTTTTTGTAGGGTGCACTTACATTATGGAATCGCAGGACATGGACGATTTAGACATACCAGCCCAACGTGGAGAGCTCCGTGATAAGGGGAAGGCTCCTTCGACCAAGCCCGGCCGACCGGGCACAATCCGTATCGAAGACGTGGGTTATATACAATTTACATCATTGTTACGTTTCTTACTGTATGATCCACTTACACTATGGAATCGCAGAACATGGATGACTTCGACACTTGCCGCCACCGTGGGTAGCCCCGAGACAAGGGGCACTCGCAATGGCACCGCAGAGACTAGTTGCACACATCGTTAAATAACAGCCCCGAGACAAGCATTCCTTGTAGAGAAAGCAACACATCTAGAAAACGTGGAATATCGAAAGATAACGAAGGTGCTACGAGTTTGAAAAGACTGCAAACACCAATCAACATGCATCGAAGGTGCTACTACGTGATGAGGTGAGCTCACCAAGAAAAGAGATTGCCGCGGAGGCTAGTTGTAGACACCTATTTTTTATGCTATAGGACACTCTTTGTTAATTTAGCCGTCTACTGTGGATGATATTTTTAATATTGTATTGTACCACAGGCTAGAAAAACTTGTGCATGAACCAATTGAGAAAATGTGTGGCGTGTAGATCATATAACAATGTATCGTAGCTTTGAAACGCACACGAGTCGGAGGTTACGGTACATCATTATATTATCTGCATGCCGCACATTTCCCTCAGTTGGTTCATGCACAATCTTATCTAGCATGTGGTACAATACAGTATTAAATAATATCATCCACAGTAGACTGCTAAATTAACAAAGCGTGTCCTATTTCATTGGGTTACATATGATAATATCCAGTCATCCTTCATCCCGATTCATGCACAAGCTTATCTAGACTTTGATATATCCGTGTTATGCCATTATGTTTGGGTATATTTGTATTTATATTTTATTTTCCTATATTTGTACACGTATTTTGGTTTTTATGTATGGACTCCTGCACCATATTGTCTATCGGCGTCTCGAATGGAGTTGTAGTGCAATTTTTTCATATATTCTAAGTCACATGAAATCATGAAACCTTAATTTCCGAAACCTAAAATCCAAATTATGAAAAATTTACACCGTATAGTACACTGTGTCGGAAGGTTCCACATAAAATTTTGTGATTTTTGAAACTCGATTGCTATATTTTATAATTTATACAAAATAATCGAAATCCGAATTTCCCAAACCCTAAACCCGATGGTGCGAAAGGGAGAGGAGCCATGTGGCGGCATGTGAGCCGTTGCCACACGATCACCGTGGCAATGGCTAGGCAAAGCGACAAGGAGGGCCACGCTCACGTGACCCGGGCGGAGGGCGGGCGAGCGGCAGGCCGACGGGCGGGAGGGCCATATGGCGACGCCGGATGCGGCAACGTGCCAAATTTATAAATACATATAAGCAATAATTAAAACTGCAAATACACATGACCGTATTTGACAAAAAATCCATGGCTCTACCAGCCAAGCTCTACGCTACACCCTCGCTCGACCACTGTTTCACAGGCACGCACAGAATACTACTCTCGCTGACTATGGCCATTGCTGCCGCTGCAGTGCTGCGACCCTCGCTTCGCGTTCACGCGTCCCAAGGGAGCTCCATTACTCCCCGGCCCGTGTCAGCCATGGCAGCGGAGAGCTGCAGTGCAGGCCGACCGAGCCGCATTTACTCCCTCCCTCACCCACCCACCAACTACCCCAAAACCCTCTCCCTCTAATTCAATTGCGTGCGCACGAGAGAGAGGCGGAGGAGCGACGATCGAGGCGATATAGAGCCTCGGACGACGCTGTGGATTGACAGGTTACGACGGGACGTGGTGCTGGAGTTTCGCGGCTACGCCATCCGGCGTCTGCGATGTACTTGCGGTGGTATCGCCCGCGCACTAGGTGCGAGCTTCTTGGGCGGCGCGCGGCGTCGAAGGGCGCCATGCAGACGACGTCAGATTAGCCGGTCGGACCGTCATCGGGCGGCCCGCCTCGGCGATTCGGTGAAACATTCTTCGTGATAATTCGCTCAAAGCAACACTTTTCGCGACTTACTATCGGTTTCGTGGCAAAGACTACCGCTTGAGCGTGTCCGCAACCACTCACTCGGACTATAGACCGTGGAAACAACAACACAATGGATCGTATCATAGCGCGATGCGCACGATGCGCGAGGATGTAATTTCGCGATTAGATCCATAACTTGTGGTCGCCACAAACGACGCGTTCACGTACATCTTCGCAGACGCGTGGCGGGTACCTTCCACCACCTCCGCCCTCCGCACCTCCGTCGACCGCCTCGCGACGCCCGTCGCCGACCGGAGTCGTCCGAACTCTGATCGCTACGGCCGCCGCCTCGAGCCGAGCGCACGTATGTCATCATCAATCGGTTCTTATCGTGAGTACCTTTCCATACACTCATTTGGACGATTCGACATTACCCTTTGTTCTTGCAAAGAAGCGAGGGACAAGATCACGCAACCATCGCCATCACGAGAGAGGCGCAGGATCGACTTCTTCGACGGCGCTCAATCACACCTCCGGAGCGACCGGTGGTTGGCGACACGACGGAGGGTACCGTGCGGCACTACGGCTCGAGGCGCCGGGAGGGTCCTCGTCAACACAACGACCTACTCGGTACACGGAACGCATTTAACACCAATTTTCCGTCGTACAAAAGCAATGACTAACTCACCAGACGCTTCCGCAGACGAGCACGATGGGTGGGACGACATGCTCGGGCCTCACCGGACCGCCACGATGAGATCACCCTGCATTCGCCTCCCGTGACGGGGCCCTACTACGGCCTTCGAGACGACGCCACTCCCTGACGAGTTCACATTCCACGAGGATCATCTACGTCGTCCCAGCAAGCGACACGACCATGCGCCTAACTAATTTCATGGACGTGTAAAACTTGTTACATAATGCCATCATGCATCTCGCCTTTCGATTTATGTAATGTCCATGTGCGTACGCCTTTACGATTTATGTACACAACATGTTATCTGAAATATTTAGTACTAACAACAATCAGAACTCCGATTTAAACTTACTAAACCTTAAAGACATAACTCAATGTCGCCTCACGATACCTCCTCGGCTACTACCTGACGCGAATTTTCTTCAACCAAATTACAATTTACCAACAAAGCTATATATATGCATCATTTGGCTTCCATTCCACTCACTCTTGATTCCTCTTCTCCTTCCTTCCATCTTAAACGGATGTCTACGGCCTCATCAAACTTTGGAGAGAACAGCAATTAGAAGCACTAAGACAAAGACTTGGATTGCCCTCGTTGCGAGGATCCTGAATGTGTTCACCTCCCATACGCCAACGAATCCATCCCGAGTGTTCATGAAGTGTTCGAATCTTACGCAGAACTTATGTCCGATCATCCCCATTGAACTTCTTTCCAAACATAATATTTTTCACTTGTATTCCCAATTATTTTTATAGAACACAACATGTCGGTTCGGTCGTGGGTGATGAAGTTGTGCGGAGGTTCGAGGCATTGCAATGCAAATTGCAAACCTTGCAAGAGGACACACGTCGTGTGGTTGCATTTAAATCAAGTGCCTCGACCATCGGATGAACCGACGGAAAATAAAGATAGTGTTCTTAAAGGGTGGATGAAAGGATGGGAAGGGTTGAGAAATCGCTACGTAAATTAGTTAACATGGCCACTTTGGTAATTTTTCTTCTATTATTTCTTGTTCTTGCTAAGGAGGAGCCATGTGGCGGCATGTGAGCCGTTGCCACACGATCACCGTGACCGTCTGCGACAGGTGTGAGTGGGCGGGCGGGCGGCGGAGGGGGGCGGGGGAGGGCCATATGGCGACGCCGGATGCGGCAACGTGCCAAATTTATAAATACATATACGCAATAATTAAAACTGCAAATACACATGACCGTATTTGACAAAAAATCCATGGCTCTACCAGCCAAGCTCTACGCTACACCCTCGCTCGACCACTGTTTCACAGGCACGCACAGAATACTACTCTCGCTGACTATGGCCATTGCTGCCGCTGCAGTGCTGCGACCCTCGCTTCGCGTTCACGCGTCCCAAGGGAGCTCCATTACTCCCCGGCCCGTGTCAGCCATGGCAGCGGAGAGCTGCAGTGCAGGCCGACCGAGCCGCATTTACTCCCTCCCTCACCCACCCACCAACTACCCCAAAACCCTCTCCCCTCTTCCTCTATATACACACCTCACTCCCCTCCTCCCACTGCAAGCTCTCATGGCCTCCGCCACCGCAACGCTCTCCACGGTCATGAAGCGGCGCACTGCAGTTCCCGGCGCCAGCTTCTGCTTGCTCCTCCCCGTCCTCCTACTGCTGCTCCTGGACTGCGGCGGCGCCACGGCGCAGGTGTTCCCGCCTTGGAACGGCACGTTCCCGATGGGCCCCGGCGGCGGAGACAGCGGGAGCGGGGGTGCGGCGGCGAGCGTTCCGGCGATGTTCGTGTTCGGGGACTCGCTGACGGACAACGGCAACAACAACGACCTCACATCGCTCGCCAAGGCCAACTACCTGCCCTACGGCATCGACTTCGCCGGCGGGCCCACCGGCCGCTTCTCCAACGGCTACACCATGGTCGACGAGATAGGTACCTTACATGCACGCATGCACGCATGCTGCTTCTTAGTTCTTACCGTTTACATGTTGCTCTCATCTAGTAGTCAGTCTCTACCTAGCTAGCTACTCTCTCTTGTGCATCTTTCTTTCTTTCCGAGCTTATAGTTTTGGAGTGCTTTGGAACTAGCTAGTTCAGAATTCAGATCAGGAAATGCCCACAGCTTTGAAGGAACGAAAGAACCACGAGTTCTCGTGAAAAAAGCGTCCTAAAAATTGCTAGTAGTAGTATGTAAGAATGAGCTGTAAGTCAGCATGCATCTTTCAGTTTTCTTGACATACCAAAGAGACTCTGGGCATGGGCATGTTTGTTTTGTTACCTACGCGAACAAACCAAATTTTGGTAATAGCTATGAAAATTGATTATTTGTTATCAATATTTGGTAATAGTAACAAAATTTGATAATGTTAACAAAATTCAATGTTATACACGGACAATCCGAGGGTAGAGAAATTGCTTACCAAAATTTTGGTATTAACCTCAATCCAAACAATGTTCTTTTTGTCAAATTTTGGCTTGGTTCGTTGGGGTTACGAACCAAACAACCCATTTGTGCTAGTTTTTTTAATGTGTGATGTGTCGTTTGACCTATTGCAGCATTTTGTTGTTTTCTTTTCTTTTCTTTCTGCAAGCATTTTGTTGTTTTTCATAGCGAAGTGTAATTTATTTTAGTAAAACTGCTAATTTTAGTAATCCTAAAATGAGCTAATTATATAGTGAAGTGTTGGGAAACCTATGTAGCCTAGTGGTAAAGTATGCGGTTGTGGTGTTTCAGCCTTTCAGGTCATGGATTCAAATCCCCCTTCTCCTTTCTTTTAACAAAAAAGAAGATAGTTATTCGGTTCTTCCTATGCATTTTAGTTTTTTTTTTGTCACTCTGTTCCGAGGAAGAATATTTTACAATTCATAAAAGAAGTTGGTATCACTGAATTGCTGTTGACCATGCATCCAACTCATTATTTGTTTTAGAATCTACATATGCAAGTTGTTTACTATTGAGGCGAGTTCCTTAAAAACAAAGATTCCAGTTTAGGTGAATTGGATATACATATACATTTATCAGGGAACCTAGATCTGTATATCCTTTAAATTGCTTCCAACGTTAGGCTATAGCTTCTCCTTGTTTTCCTTGAAGAAGCAAATTGCAATTGACATACATAACTGAATTCCACACTGAACCCTGCATGCATGTGCATGTTTAGTCCTTTTTCTCACATCTTCCAATTGAAATCCATGCACAGATAATGCATGGTCCAAACAAATCTGAATTGACTAGCAAGTAGCACTAGTCACTCTACAATCTACATGAGCACTGTGACGCTAGTAGTGCTCCCGCACTGTAATAACTACTGACCGGTCTCTAGCATGTGCACATTCAAGTGCATGAGAGAGAGAGAGAGGGAGAGAGAGACGCACTTCAGTACTACTGCTTTTTCCCGGGGATCATAATGATGCTGCTGCCTTGCCGTCGATCCACCTCATGCAGTACACATGATGTGATGAATTAATCTAGTCAATTTGTATGTACCGCTACCGTGGCATCAATGTTTCCATGTGAGACTAGCCAGGCTTTGTATGTAGGTATATATCGTGGTAAATGCATACACTGTGCATCATGCATGCTGTCCTGATCAGTCCCCGCCGGCAAATTTATCAGCAACAGAGGTTACAGCTAACCTTAATTACCGCAGGATCACTGCAAATCAATAGCCAAATCTCTCCTTGATCGTATAACCGATCCGTACGTACGTAGCTAGTTAATCAGAGGTTAATTCAGAAACAGCTTCGTTGATTCACTCTCTTGCTGCGTGTTCTGTATGCTTGCAGCTGTGCTTCTCGGCCTGCCCCTCCTGCCTTCGCACAACGAGGCCTCCAGCGGCGACGCCGCCCTCCACGGCGTGAACTACGCCTCCGCCGCCGCCGGGATCCTGGACAACACCGGCCAGAACTTTGTATGCATGCTAATTAAACCTCACCAGTACTCGCACCAGCTGTAACAATAAGTCTTTTATGGAGCATTAATTCGTATGAGCTAACTAATGTCATCGCACAATGCATGGATACTGCAGGTAGGGCGCATCCCGTTCAACGAGCAGATCAAGAACTTCGAGGCGACGCTGGACCAGATCACCGGCAAGCTGGGGGCCGGCAAGCTGGCCGGCTCGCTGGCGCGCAGCATCTTCTACGTCGGCATGGGCAGCAACGACTACCTGAACAACTACCTGATGCCCAACTACAACACCAGGAACGAGTACAACGGGGAGCAGTACTCCACGCTCCTGGTGCAGCAGTACACCAAGCAGCTCAAGGTAATCAAGGTCTTAATTGGTTAGCTCAAGTGAAAAAGGTCATCAGTAAAACTAACTAGGCTGAAGGTGACTGATTCTTGTGATTTCTGACCGTGCCAACTAGCTAGTTGTAATTCGCTGCCACAAATCTATGCATGCGTGCAGAGCCTGTACAACCTGGGAGCCCGCAAGTTCGTGATCGCCGGCGTGGGGTCGATGGCGTGCATCCCGAACATGCGCGCGCGGAACCCGGCCAACCAGTGCTCGCCGGACGTGGACGACCTCATCATCCCCTTCAACAGCAAGGTGAAGTCCATGGTGAACACCCTCAACGTCAACCTCCCCCGCGCCAAGTTCATCTACGTCGACACCTACGGGATGATCGCCGAGGTCCTCAGGAACCCATGGTCCTACGGTACGTAACTGCTCTACATTGCTATTAACAAACCACTCCCCGTTATCACAACTAGGTCGGTACGAACAGTCACTGACACGAGGGTCCGGGGATTTGTGCTGCAGGGTTCAGCGTGGTGGACCGCGGGTGCTGCGGGATCGGGAGGAACCGGGGGATGATCACGTGCCTGCCGTTCCAGCGGCCGTGCCCGAACCGGAACACGTACGTCTTCTGGGACGCCTTCCACCCGACGGAGCGGGTGAACGTGCTCCTCGGCAAGGCGGCCTTCTCCGCCGGCACCGACCTCGTCTACCCCATGAACATCCAGCAGCTCGCCGCGCGGCAGCCCTAGGCCTGGATGCCGGAGTTTTAATTTCCCAGCGAGTACGTACGTAGTCGACGCATATATATATATATGCTTTTGCAGTAGTGATATGGCTAGGTAGCGTACGGTGATGTGTATGGAGCTGATCGGTTTGTGTCGTTTGTGTGTGGTGTGTCCAGTTTAATTTGGACCATGCATGCAGGAGTACGCCCTGCTGCTTGTGTTTGCTCTCTTTTGATCGATGCATGATCATCAGTGTGTAGTGGTGGCTGGGTCGGTGGTAGTGCCTGGAAGAGATCGATGACCTCCAGGGAGAGCTAGCTAGATTGGTGTGGTTGTCTTCGACCTCTGTCGTTCTAATGGTATATTAAGCGTACCTCTGGCCGTGCTGCATGCTTTGATGATCGATTCATGTGTTTGCTTGAGGTTCTATTTTGTTGGGTGCTGAAATTTGTAGACAAAACGAACTGCCTGTCACTAGTACAGACAGGGTACGGTTTGGTATCATCATCACAGACGATTTTGAACCGTTTGAATTTGTGTGTCTGTGATAACAGATGGTTTGAACCGTCTGTGATAAGACAAAACACAGATGATTTTTTTGTTGAAACCGTCTGTGAAGGTATACTATCAAAGACGGTTTCAACAAAAAATCGTTTGTGATTGGAGGCATATCACAGATGGTTTGTAAATAGAACCGTCTGTGATATCCTACGTATCACAGACGGTTTTTTTTGTTGAAACCGTCTGTGATAGTATACCTTCACAGACGGTTCAACAAAAACTCTTTAACCTAACTTTTTTTTTGTGATTTCGGCTAGCCTCAGGAATTATTAGCCATACCATTTGAAAAGAAGCAAGCAGAAAGCAGATACATCACAGATGAATCAATTGTTGACAGCTCAAAGTGATCATTTACAACTCAAAATCAATTACAAACGATTATATTCAAGTATTGTCACTATAGTTACAATTGAATTACAACTACTCAAAGTGAATTACAATTGAATTAATTGTTTGAAGGTCGTTCAACGGTGTTGACGGAGTGAAACTCTCCGCTGGCGTTAATGATCTCCATCTTGATGAAGTAGTAGAGCTTCTCTTGAACATCCGAGATCTTTTTCATAATGAGTGCATCTAACTCTATGTTTAAGCCATGTCGCTAGCAGGAGTAAAATAGTAAATATATATATTTAAATTTATAATTTGGAAATAATTGTTGAGAGAATGACAAACATTGGATCATTCATCTTAGCACTCATGATTTCCTGCATATGATGGCAAACGTAGAATGCACATAAATGATCTTGTTTTTTTGCTGACGACACTGAAAAAATAGAATTATATATATATAGTCAGTCCGAGGCACATATATTATTACGAAGTATGATATAGGATTATTGTGTTATAGCGCGTACCAGAAATCGAATCATGTGTTGCAGTGTGGCGCTCGATCCCTTGTATGGCCCTCCCTCGGCAACATAGGCGATGAACAACCTACATGATTCCAAAAAGTTATCCTCGGCCATTTCAAACGAAGGAAAACTACAATGAGTTACGTACGGAGGAAATGAGCATACCTGTTGAGTATTCCTTCCAGACGGGTGAAGTCGTGGGTTTTGTTGAGTAGGGAATCAAGGTATATTACCTTGTTCCTCTTTGGTATAATGACTAAAAGGATCTAGTGGTACGTACTCATGTATGTCGCTATAGTCATTAAACTTAAGTTCGTGTTGCGTATACAGTACAAATGAAATTTGTATAGCAAGTAGTGAAGCACTTACTTCTGGTTATAGGGCACCATTATGTAGTGCTTGTCGTCCTGAGCAAGCAATCCCATCGTTATGTATTTCACGACGTAGGATGCGTCTTCATTGATGGTTTGCTCAGAGACCACGTGTGGGTCGAGGAAACCCACCGGTTCGTTCCATCCCCGTGCATTTTTCATCATGTATCTATACATAAGCAATGAGTTGTGATATTTATCGGTATTATGTGAATGTAGAACTTGATTGTACACACTTACAGTGTCTAACATCGTAGAAGTGAGGCATTGAGGGCAGCGAGTTTGAATAGATCAAATAAGTCATCAAAGCCCACGACGATGTGGCTCGGCTCGTGGAGGAAATGCTCCTTTGTGTATCTGACGGTGAATCTAGTACCGCACCCTTTGGCTTTGGTCTTCCGCATGTACCAGACATGCAAAGCTTGGCAACCTAATCCAGCGCGGGCTAATACTGCGTCTAGGGCCAACGGACTTCGAGGAAGTATTTTTCGGGCTTGGGAGGCGCCTTAATGTTCTTCGATTTCAATTTGGCCTAAACGACTCACCCGCTGCACATCTTCCTGTGAGACGACTCGGGAACCGATACAACGATACGCTTTTCTCGTCTTCTCCACGGGAACCGATGAGGCGGCCTTCTAAAGCGAAGGTTGAGGTGGAGTCATCAAGGGTCCTGTTGGAGAGGTATGGTCGTGTCGAGATCGCGTCACTGCAGGGTCCAGGGTGATGTCCTTTTTGGGCAACTGAATAAAAGTGTACATGACATCCCCTATGTTATGCTATCTTCGTTCGGGCGAATCTCCAGCGGGACGGCTATGAAATTATCATGTACCATGTCCACCTGGACCCTGGCGTAACCCTGCGCCAGCTGGACACCATGTTGCACTGTCCCTTCCTGGTATAGATACACCATCCCCTGCCCAGCCTCAATAGAAATGGACCCAATCATCCTCACTTAGAGCTCGCATGGCGTTGGCTCCTGCAAAATGATACACAATTAGCTAAGGCATCCTATAGGTCTATCTATGGAGCATTCCAGATATGTACATTACCTTAATGTCGTTGATAGGTAATTGGACGTCGTCATGTTTAGAATTTGCGTGGACGCGACGCTACTCCGATGTTGAGGAGAACTGGCTGCCAAAATAACGGGGGCGGCTTGCGACTGATTGAGGAGTTGATTTATTTCATCCTGCAATCTTGTTATCTGTCCTTGAAATTTTGTAGTAAGCACCTGTTCCAACCGGGCGTCGTGCTCGGCCTTGGATCTCTTTCTACTCCTATACGTGTCAGAGTTATGTCAGAATCCATCCCTCAAAGGTAAGTAAACCCCAATGCCTCGCGTACGACCCAGGTGCTCCGTGTTTCCCAGGACTGTAGACAATAGATTCTTCTCCCTGTCTGCTTCGAAGGAGCCTTGGGAACATGCGGAAGTCAATGCTTGCTACAAGATATCATCATGCTATTATAAACACTATGAAGTTATGGACTTATTAACAACTACGTAGTTCGACATATTTACCAGACGTTGGGACTACCTCGTCGCTTGGTTTGTGAAAGAGATGCCGCATGAAGACGTGGCTGATGCCCTCACTCTTAACCAGGTTCGAGTGCGCTCTTCTGTGATCTCAGCAAATGGTCCAGTTGCATTCTCATCCTCCACCGCCTATTACGTGGTTTTACCCCGCGCACCCAGCGATGCTGAGTTTGTGGGGTGAGTGTTTTGTGCTTGGAGAACTTTGTGCACCGCACTTTGCTCTTGAAATTCGGCCGTCGTCTTCATCCGCACAAAGGCGTCCATATATCCGCGATAAGAATTTATACTTTGTTTATGGTGTCCGACCCGTGTTCACGTACTTTGTGACAAGCGTGCTCTTGAAAGTGCTCCATGTGTGTCCCATCGCGAGTAACGCTTGCCGTTGCACGCGTGCCTAATCTGCTTCTGGGATAGTGAACGAGCCTAAAATTTCAGTCCACAACTGGCCTCTCTGTACATCCCTTAGAGACTTTTCAGCTTTGTGTGGTGATGGAGACCCGTTCCCTTCCAAGTTCCCGCAGATGGTTTGGAATTTCGCCGTTGCTTTCTTGGGACTCAGAGGGATCCTAACGTCACTGATCTCCGTGATAGTTATTCGGCCCACGAGCAATTTTGATATTCCTCTGTTATCTCGCTTACGTAGCACTTTGCTCGGAGATCCAGACGCATTCGGCGACGTCGATGACGGCGGCGAAGACAGTTCCTCTGTCATTTCGCTTACTTGCTATCTATATAAGTTACATACGCAATGAACTAAAATGTCAAGGATTGCAAGTTGATATTCACTAGGTATTTTGAAGATAATTTCTCTTGAAAACATATTTTATACAGAAAAAATAGAAGTTACCCAACCAATTAACTAAAATTGCCTTGTAAACACATTAATTATATAAATAAATAGAAGTTACCCATTGAACTTAAATATAGAATACATAGTAAATAAAACTTAAAAGGTACTCATGGGATACTAGGCACACATTCAAGAGAATAGATAAAAACACTAACTGTACAATTTCCCAAAAATATACGTAAGAAGTATGATTAGGACTAAATAACAAAAATATGCACGAAGCACATGACTGAGGCACAAATACCATTAATATTGAAGAATTTGCACATAATACGGATACGTCATAAAATTCCATAAGGGTAGTAAAATAACCTACATATAATACCAATAATTGGTATACTCATAGCAGTAATACATATTTTAAAGACCTTAAAATAGAAAATAACATTATAGCTTCTTTTTCATTACTTCTGCCCTCTCCTGCACACACATGCAAAAACACACATCACAAATAATTGAGGACTAATAAAGGCTCACCGCAATAGAGCAACAATAATATAAAATACGATACTCGATATTAGACTGGAAGCTTGAATTGTGCATCTGTACATGACATAATGCAAGTATGTTAGTGACTTTGTGCTTAATTAAAGGTGCTAAGTAGCTATTTTCAATCAACTATACCTAAGAATGCGCAAGTCTGTTAGTGACTTAGTGTACTGCTCTATCAGTTTTAGTAGCGCTTCACCGTCGGCCGCTGGAGGACCGGATGAGGCGCGAGGAGAGGAGACGTACCTTGGGAGGTGGCTTCGGATGGCGGTGGGGAGGAAGGGGAGGAGGAGGCCGAGCGGCGTTGAGGTCGGGGAGGTGGCTTCGGATGGTGGTGGGGGAGGAAGGGGGAGGAGGAGGCCGAGCGGCGTCGAGGTCGGGGAGGTGGCTTCGGAGGCGTTGGGGAGGAGGCTTCTGGCGATGTCGAGGTCGGGCATGGCAGCGTCGAGGTTGGAGGCGAACGAGCGCGTCGGGGAGGAGGTTTTGAGCGGTGGTGTTGAGGTCAGAGGCGAACGAGCGAGAGCAAGGGGCTAAGGCGCTGGGGAGGTGAACGGGCGAGAGTAAGGGAGAGTGACGAGTAAAGGCGCACAAACCCTAGTGGTTCCCTTCTAATAAAGGGATATCACAGACGGTTCAATTATGGAACCGTCTGTGATTACTTATCACAGATGGTTCCATAATAGAATCGTATGTGATATGCCACTATGTGATTGGTTCATTCTATTTATCCACATGAACCTGGTGACAAGTCCATAACACAACTCCGAATTATTTGATTGAAAATTAATTTATCCATTGAAAATTCATTTGACTTCAAAAATTCATATTTAATTCAACTCAACTCTAAATCAAGTGAAACCCATTTTGATACTCCACATTACAATGAAGTCCACATTGACACCAATATCAGAGATGACAAGTCGATAACACATTAACACATGAAAATTCCACATTGACATGAAAATAAGAGATTACAAGTCTATAACACATGGCAAGTCCACATTGACATATATCATGTTATGGAATAAATTACAATGTAATAAATTCTTAATTAAAATATATCCCTTCATGATGATCGACGCTCATATAGCTAGCTTCCTCACTGGGTTCTTCCTCGAGCCTGATGTCACCTCCGAAAGGAGGCAACTCGTCAAATTGATTGTACTCTTCCTCATCCACGGCATTCTAAACTCCAACAATCCTTATTTTTCCATGAAGAACTACGTGGCGGTTCTTATTTGTTGGGTCCATTATATAAAAAACTTGAGCAACTTACTTAGTGAGTATGAATGGTTCGTCCTTGTATCCGACACGTTTGAGGTCCACAGTAGTGACGCCGTACTTGTCGACCTTCACGCCCTACAGACGTTTAACCTAATAGCATCGAAACAGGGGGATCTTGAAATGTACGTAGTCGAGCTCCCAAATCTCTTCTACGAACCCATAGTAGGAGTTCAACCCACGTGCCCCAGCGGTATTAAACTGCTTGTGAAATACATCTATGTGGACACCGCTGTTATGGACTGTGCTTTTCCTATCCTGAGCTGCTGTATAAAATGTGTACCCATTTATGTCGTATCCTTGTCATGTCACAATTGTAAATTTTAGCCTTTTGCCAACCATAGCAGCGTATCATCACTTGATGGCCTCCTAGTGAATCACACCTTTAACCATTCGTTGAACCGACGGTTGTGTCTCTCGTGATCCAAACCTCCGATCGGTCTGGATTCTGTTGGCGTACCATGTCTTTGTGCTCGTCAATGTACGGGGACACTTGGGTCATGTGTTGCAAGACCGTGAAATGGGCTTACGCGTACGTATCTAGACCGAGAGTGATTACTTTCCTTCTGATGGTCCTAATACACTCCAGTCTCCCCTCATGACGAGATAGAGGCACACCTATTGGTTCCACTGGGCCATGTAGTCGACGTAGAACTCAATGACCTCTTCGGTTGCATAACTTTCGATGATGCTGCCCTCCGATGGAGATCGATTCCGTACGTAGGACTTGAGAATTCCCATGTACCTCTCGAACGAGTACATAGACGTAGGAACACATGACCGCTTATCTTTATCTCTTTCACAAGGTGAACAATGAGATGGACCATGATATTGAAAAATGACAGAGGGAAATACATCTCAAGGGGACATAGAGTCATCACCACCTTGGCATGCAGAGTATTTGGTCCTTCGGGATCGATGACCTTTTGAGCAATCGAGTTAAAGAAATAATCAGCCTGAAGATTGCCACTCATACCTTGTTCGTCAAGATACTACTAATTGCAACAGGAAGCATTTGTGTCATTAGCACATGATAATCATGAGACTTCATACCAATTCTTTTCAAATCTTTCATGGAAACAAGTTTCTTAATACTAGCGAAGTAACCAGACGGAACTTTTACACCATGTAAGCTCTATACAGTTCATTTCTCTTGGCCTTGGACGAAGTGTAGCAAGCTAGGGGAAGGTACGTTCGTCCTTTATCGGTCTCTTTTGGTGCTAACTCGGTCCTTATGTTTATATCAACCAAGTCACATCGTGTGTTAACACCATCCTTTGTTTTGCCACTAATGTTCAGTAAGAGACCAATCAAGCTATCACATACATTCTTTTCCACGTGCATGATGTCGATGCGATGTCGAACTTTTAAGTGCTCCCAATAAGGCAAATCCTAAAAAACGACCGCTTCTTCCAGATGTTTTTCTGATGGGTCCTTAGTCCCTTCCCAAGCACAACATTGATATCCTGAACCATATCACAGACCTCTTTTCCTCTAAAAACCCTTGGAGCTGAACCGTCCTCCTTATTTCTGTCGAATTATTTCTTCATCTTGCGGTATGGGTGAATCCTGGGAAGGAACCTACGGTGACGCATATACACTCTCGGTACCATCTAAGTAGTGTGGACAGGCTTTAGCCCCTTTATTAATAAACCCCGACAGGTTACCAAGGGCAGGAAAATCATTGTTCGTGCAGAACAACATGACGTGTAAAGTGAAGTTCTCTCGTTTGTACGTATCCCATACTTGTACCCATTCGTCCCACAGTGTCACAAGATCTTCCAGCAATGGTGCTAGGCACACATCAATATCGTTCCCAGGTTGCTTCGACTCTTGGATAAGTAGTGACATCAAAATGTACTTCCGCTTCATACACATCAAAGGAGAAAGGTTGTACATACATAGATTCACGGGTCAGATGCTATGTCGGCTGCTTATATTACCGAAAGGATTCATTCCATCTGTACTACACCCTAACCTTATGTTCCTCGGTTCCACACTGAACTCTTCGAAGCTCCGATCGAAGTTTCTCCACTAGGCAGAATCAGCAGGGTGTCTTAGTTTTTCATCTTTCTTACGCTCCTCCGAGTGCCAACACATCAATCTTGCCTCCTTTCGGTTTGCAAATAAACGCTTCAAACGTGTGATCACATGTAGATACCACAACATCTTAGCAGGAGGTCCTTACTTCACCTTAGAAGTATTCTTACGCTTTGTATCGGGATGCTTTTCACACGGGATATACATGCATATCTACATACTCTTTACGGTAGAGGATACAGTCGTTCGGACATGCATGTATTATTTATACTTCCATTCCCAATAGACAAATAACCTTGTTGGCTTTGGTAGGTGGTGCTGGGCAACACATTTCCCTCCGAAATAATATGCACTAGGAGACCTAACAACGCCGTGAAACTCTTGTCGGACCAACCATTGCTTGCCTTCAATTTTTGCAGTTCAAGCACGGTTAACAACCTTGTGTATTCCGGCTTGCAGCTCCCCGATTTCTCCATTAAGCCCTCGAATTTACCAATCTCTCCCTCACTGTAGTTCCCTTCTGCATCATGTAGCATCTGATCCAGATTGTCATCGTGCGACCTATCCACATCAAAAGCACAGTCCACATCCAGCATATCATTGACTTCCTTGGCGATGTCATCATTATTAACTTCATGTATAATCCGCTCTTCACCGTGACTGGTCCAACATGTATACCCTTTTTTGAAACCCCTTCGAATCAAGTGCGTTTCGATCTGCGCTGAGTTGTTAAACAACTTCAGATTACCACAATTAATGCATGGATAGTACATAAATTTTATCCCCTTCTTCAACATATCCTACTCGGCGGCTCTTCTAAAAGTAAACATGCCATTAATGTACTCTTTACTCACATGGTTTTCACCGTACATCCAGTTTCGGTCCATCTACGCTACACAGTTAATAAATTAGTGTTAGATTAGATTAATAAACCGCAAGACTCTTGCTATTGACCAAACATACTAAAATTGATTAGCGATTAACCTAGAGCAAATATAAAGGGTTAAAGATCGTTACCCTCGAGAGCTCACGATGAATATTTCAAATTAATACCCCGTGAGATCCTCCTCCCTTTCTTCCTCCTCTCCTCCTCCTCTCTTTAGCTTCCTCCTTTCCTTCTCCTCTCTAAGGTAACACAATGGGGGAGGAGGCAGCAGGGGTGGCGACTCAAACGGGAAGGGCTGGAGGTGCTAGGGGCAGGGGTCTGTTGGGATGGCCTATTTATTATGCCAGCGATAGTTACGTGTCATGACGATTCCTTTGAAACCGTATGTGATGAGGCATCCACTATAGCCTGTTTTGCAGTAGTGTGTGGAAATGTGGGTTAAGGGTGCGTTTGATACGTATAATCTCATATTCCCTAGTAATTTAATATTCCCCAAAATCTAGTTACTGGTAAACCCATTACCAGTAATGTAAGATTCCAATGTTTGGTTGATTTGAAGAAAACTACATATTAGTCTTTATCATAGTTCAAATATTTCATAATTCGAACCACAAAGTTCATAAAGTTAAATTACAGGATTTGAAATATCAAACCATGGAGGTATAAATTTTGAATTTACAATTTAAAACCTCATAATTTAAAATACCAACATTCCAAATTCATTTTTTTTATTATTCAAAAGTTCAAATTTTGGATTTTGAACTTTTAAATTTTGAGTTCTGGAGTTTAAATTCTAAGATTTAAATTATCAGAATTTGAATATCTGAAATCCAGAATTCAAAATTTTTAAAAATCATTTTCGAAATCCAACCTTGAAATTTTGAATTTTCAAATTAAATTATCTAAATTTAAGATTACAAAATTTAGGGATCAAATTTTGACATTTTGGTTTCGAAATTCATGTTTTGGAAAAAATAATTAATTCCATAAATTGGATCTTGAATTTTGAAAGCTCAAAATTTGAATTTGATGAATCAAAAGCATATGATAAAAAAATGCAATAACAAATATTCCTTTCTCTTGGTAATCTAAGGTAGACACCTTTTTCTACGGAAAAGATTCCTGGAATTAATGTTAATCTGTTTTCCATGGTAATTTTAGATTCTTGGATGTTTTACCAAACAAGATAATCTTATAGGATTACTAAAAGATTCCTGATAATCTTTCGAGAATTATGCCAACCAAACGCACCCTGAGTGGGTTAGGATCGGCCGTATTATTAGTGAACAGTGTGGTATGGCTGAGGAGCATAGTGCCCAACCATTTATCAGTTTTGGACCGTTGGATCGGGACTTGCACTACAGGAAACACGTGATTTGCCGAGTGCCAAATTTCGGGCACTCGGCAAAGACCTACTTTGCCGAGCGCCGCACTCGGCAAAATATGGCACTCGGCAAAGAGGCCTTTGCCGAGTGCCCGCACTCGGCAAATCCGCACTCTAAGAAGATCGCTTTTGCCAAGTGCGTGCACTCGGCAAAGGTAGACACTCGGCAAAGATTGGTAGGGGCCTAACGGCATCGGTAGCGTCCTCTTTGCCGAGTGCCCCGCTTGCCACTCGGAAGAATTTATTTTGCCGAGTGCCAAAACTTGGCACTCGGCAAACTAATTTTTTTTGTTTTGCCACCAATTTTTTGAAGCTTTAGTACACTACCACAAACAACATGTTTAAATTTGGGACATTTTCATTGCCTTTTGGCATATTTCTATAGTTTATTTTGTTTTGTTGAATTTTTCGAGAAAATGTAAGTTTGAGCTGAGTGCATCAAATAATGGATTACATTCGTTCAAAAATGTTATCCTTGTTTCTTAGTGTAAATTTAGGCTAAATCCGAGGCTGTCTCAAAATTTCAATCAAGCGTGCTCACGGGTAACGCCGCCAACTTGCGTGGGAGTGGTTTTTAATTGTATAAAATCGAGCAATTACGAAAATCATGAAACTTGTCGAGTTGTCTCCGTATCGTATCGTATCTTAGTGGAAAAATTTGAAAAAATTTGAGCCTTATTGTCATATACGATGCTCACAAACCAAGAGATCCCCACATGTGATCACGGTATCCACATGTGGAGATCTCTCGCTTGTGAGCATCGACGTGATAAACAGCATCAAACTTTTTCAAATTTTTCCACGACATACGATACGATAACGGCATAACTCGACAAGTTTCATGATTTTCGTAATTCGCTCGCATTTTATACAATTAAAAACCACTCCCACGCAAGTTACCGTTCGTGAGCACGTTGATAGAAATTTCGAGACGCCTCGGATTTAGCCTAAATTTACACTAAGAAACAAGGATAACATTTTTGAACGAATGTAATCCATTATTCGATGCACTGCAGCTCAAACTTATATTTTCCGGAAAATTCAACAAAACAAAATAAACTATAGAAATATGCCAAAAGGCAATGAAAATATCCCAAATTTAAACATGTTGTTTGTGGTAGTATCAAGCTTCAAAAAATTGGTGGCAAAACCAAAAAATAATTAGTTTGCCGAGTGCCTGTGGTTGGCACTCTAAGCAGTAATAACTTCGCCGAGTGCCGATCACGACACTCGGCGAAGAAAATTGACTTTGCCGAGTGCGCGATCCGCACTCGGCAAAGCCGCCTTATCCTTCACCCACCCGTGCCGGGCGGCTCTCTCTCTCTCTCTCATTTCTCTCTCCTCTCCTCTCTCTCCTCCTCGCGCGCCACGCCATCGCCGGCCGCGCCTCGCCCGACCACGCGCCTCCCGCGCCCGCCCGTCCGCCTCCCGAGGGCCCAGCCCGTCCGCCTCCGCGCCCGCCCGCCGTCGCGCCTCCTCGGCGCCCGCCCGCCCGCCTCCCTCCCGGCCTGCCTGCCCGCCTCCGCGCCCGCCCGGCCGTCTGCCTCCCCGTGGTCCGCCCGTCGCCTCCCGCGCCCCGCCCGCCACCGCGCCTCCCGGCGGCCCCGCCCGTCTCCCCCGCCGGCCGTCCGCCTCAAGGCCGCCCTGCCCGGCCGTCGCCCTCCGGCCCGCCTGTCGCCTCCCGCCGCCCGCCCACCGCGCCTCCCGGCCGCCCGGCCCGTCCTCCTCCCGCCGGCCCGCCCGCCTCCGCGCCCCGCCCGGCCCGTCGCTCTCCGCGCCCGCGACCCGCGCCTCCCGCGGCGCCGGCCCGTCGCCTCCCCCGCTGGCCGTCGCCTCCGCGCCCGCCCGGCCACCGCGCCTCCGCGGCGCCGGCCCCGTCCGCCTCCAGCAAGGCCTCGTGCGGCACCAGCCTGACTTGTCCCTCATCCCGCCGTCGTCGCCGCCCTCGTTGTTGCCATTCTCGTCGCAAGGTATGCCCTACACCTGTAGTAGTTAGTAGTAGTACTTAGTAGTGTTAGTAGTAGTTAGTAAGTAGTAGTAGTTAGTATTGTTAGTAGTATTGTTAGTAGTAAGTAGTGATAGTAGTAGTGTTAGTAGTAGTAGTGTTAGTGTTAGTAGTAGTTGTAGTGGTAGTAGTACTTGTTGTTGTACTACTTCGATACTTTCATCTGCATGGAAAGAGAACTAAAGTACATGGCTCGTCTTGGTATATATATGTTTGTTGGCCTTCGTGCCTATGTTTGGTATATATGCGGTTGTTGGCCATCGCGCCTACGTTTCTTGCAGGTTTTGGAAACCTCCCGTGCGGGGAGGTGTCACAAATTTTCAATGGATTCTAACCTATTGCCTTTTTATGTAGGAGAAGGACCGTGGGAGGGACTCGGCGACCCGATCGTCTTCGTCGTATTTCTTTGGTTCCGCTCGCACCAGATCGCTCGCCATCGCACCGACACACCACGCCCCGCTTAGCCCGACTCCACCGCCACCCTAGGTATAACCCCTCCTCCTTTGCATGCATGTTTTATATGGTCACGTAGCCCGCTTAGGCGTCTCGTTCGAAAGAGATACGGTCGGAGGTATGCGATCTTTGCATATCTGCGGCCGTATCTCTTCGGATTGACGACGGGACCACTTCTACGCCGCCGAGGGCAATGAAGTTCGGCACCGTTGCGGCGCGGATCAAGGCCGAGTTCAGGTGAGTCTTCATCGCACTAAATTGGTCAATACTACGCATTCATTGGTCGTTCTTGAAATAATGAAACGATACATGATGTCTCAGTATGCATGACTTCTTCAAAGCGACGAAGGGTTTGAGGACCCAAGCGCGAGTGCGGGACAAGGTCCGAGGTCCCGACTCTCGGACTGTACCACGAGACGCGGCCGGTGCATCATCAACTACTGGCCGACGCCCTTGGTCGAGTGGTGAGGAAGGCCGATGCCGAGACCGGGACGCCACCAAGGAGTAGTACCTCTCGGTAAGTACTGAAACATTAATCGACTCCTTCCATGAAGAATAGGTAGGCTTCATTTCATCTTCGACATATCAATAACTTGATGGCATGCAAGAATGTCCCGATTAGTGCGCCAGCACCGCTCTCTTTGGGAGGCCATTGTGGATGTGTGGCTCTCGAGGAGTGGGCGAGAAGCACAACATCCGTCGGGATGCCGCTGCGCAGATGGGTGGGCGCCACACCACCAAGGCAACCGAGCCTCGGTGCGCACGCCCGTGACATGGGTAATCTTCTTTGTGTTTTCATCTTTATTTATTTATTCTAACGCTCAATTCTCATTACTTGTAATCATCTTTGTGTTTTCCTCGCAGCCCCAGCGCACAAGGCCGTGAATGCAACGAGTTCATGGCGACGCATACGGCACACAAGGGAAGGCGACGGCCCGGAAGTCACCTACAACCCGCGGACGGGAGGCGCACACCAACGTAGCGTCGCCCACAGCAAGCTTAGCGAGTACACCTCGGCCCGCGAGCGCCATGGGAGGACTTCGATCCGCCACCACCCACCGGACCTGAGACCTCCGATGAGGCTGGGAGGAGGGAAGCAAGACTGGCCCGTCTTGGATGGCGGACAAGCCTGGTCGACTCGCCTCTGTTCCCATCCTCGCCGAGATTCGAGCAAGGAGCACGAGCTCCTCCCTCCCCATACGCTCTCGGCAGCAGAGCTCACAGCAGCAGATGGCGGAACTCCAGGTTAGTACTGTTTTATTCGTCGTTCATTGCTTTTACACATCTACCTTGCCTTTGCATTGTTTAAACATTGCGGGTGGAATGTTGCAGGCCGACTTGCGGAGGTTGGAGGCCCAAAGAAGCGGCCCAAAGTGAGGCCCATCTGGAGATGGAGGTCAGACAAGCCCAGAGGGCGGCCGAGTCGCAGAGGCTGCAGGACATGTTCAGCTTCATGGCGAGCCTTCAGGCCTTGCCAGGTGTGGTCGTGCCCCAGTCGCTGCTCGCTCCAGTTGTGGCTCCTCCTCCTCCTGTAGGGACTCCGGTGAGTATATATGGTTGTTTATTCCTTTAGCTTGTGCGGCCCTCCTGTAGATACTCATGAATTCGCTTCTCCTTTGTGCACCACAATGGGTTCGAACCCGACTCCTCAAGGTGGCGCTCACACTCGGTGGGGGAGGTGGCGAAGAGGTACCGTTTATTTGTTTCTTTTCATGTTGCATGGACTTGTGTTAGACTTAGCCTTATGTTGGACTACTACTAGAGACATATATATATTGTGATGGATATTGTCATGGATGATGCGAATGTATGTGATGGATTATGGACAATGGATTTGTATGTGATGTATTATGGATGGTGGATGTGTATGTGATGGGTTATGGATGTGTATGTGATGGAATATGGATGTGTATGTGATATATCCTGTCTTTGTGTGTTGATATATATGTGATTTCTTTGTTTGTCTTGATGGAAAGCAAAAACCAAAAAAATAGCATTTTTCCCTCTTTGCCGAAAGTGCCACACTCGGCAAAGAGGGCTTTATAAGTGCCACACTCGGCAAAGAGGACTTTGCCGAAAGTCGTGACCATGACACTCGGCAAAGCCGGAAGCGAAACCCAATTTCCTACCTTTACCGAAAGTGCCATAGCCATGGCACTCGCAAAAAAATTTAAAAAAAGAAAAATTTTCTTTGCCGAGTGCAAGAGTATGGCACTCGGCAAAGAATTTTCAAAAAAAAAGAGAAAAAAATTCTTTGCCGAGTGCCGCTGAGGTGACACTCGTCAAAGAGGCCGTCAGAATTGACGTCGGATTTTTTTTTGCCGAGTGCTGACGTGACACTCGGCAAAGGCTTTACCGAGTGCCCGATATGTGGCACTCGGCAAAGAAACCTTTGCCGACGGGTTCTTTGCCGACTGCTCTTTGCCGAGTGTGGCACTCGGCAAAGCCTTTGCCGAGTGCAATAGGGGCTTTGCCGAGTGTCCTAGAGCCCGTCTGCAGTAGTGTTGCATGGCCTGGGTTTTGTGCTACATACAGTAAACGATATAGTGTTTCTGCCACGGCGCTAAGGTGCATCAATTCACTACAGTGTTGCTATCTGCATATCGAGAAGGGCAGTGGAGGATACGACTTTGGAACCCGTGTGCCACACCATATGCGTCTCCACTCGCTGATAATTGCTCATACAGGACCATCCTAATACGTTCGCTTTTTCTAAGGGAGAACAACATGTAGCGTTTTGTTATATATTTGCATATTATTCCAAGAACCACAGGTCCCGTAGCTCAGTCGGTTAGAGCGTTGGTCTTATGAGCCGAAGGTCGCGGGTTCGAGCCCCGCCGGGACCATTTTTTATTTTGTCATTTCACCACATTATGTTCCTTTTTCGATCCAAGTTTGTGTAATATACAAGAGTTTGTTGACAATATTCCCTTTTGGTAAAATTTGAGCACAGATCTCGTTGACGGGGAAAGAACACTTTTCCATTTTGAGAACCATTAAGGATGAACCGAGGTAAATCATCATATGCAATGTTTTAGTTCCTATGAGAAAATGATGACGATGACGGGTTCAAAATACCATGTCTTGGATAAAGGAGATGATTCTTAACCAAGTCAATATTTTTCGGTTCAAGCATGCCCACATATTACGAGTTTGAGTCATGAGACGACCGGTCATACGGTTTTGGCCACCACGACCAACAAAACTAGTCTAGGGACAAGACAGTTTCCCACATAACTAACTTGAGAGCAGTTATTGGTGCATCTAGCAACTTACGACGATTGATTAATGTTGGGATCAGATTTTTTACTCCGAACCCTCTGTGTACTTATGCACCAATTCCAGATCAGTAGCTAATGCATATAGTGGATACACCGTTGATAACAAATTCGAATCACGATTCAACATAAATAAATAACTGAGTATCGACCTTATGACTACTTATTACAATAGGGGTCACAAGACCTATAGTTTTATAGCAACGGAAATAACAAAAGGTAAACTCTGTGATGGACCATCGAATCGCCCACCGGCATTCAACTGTGAAGCGCAGCCTAGTATTCCGAGTGGCCTTCGTCAAAGCCGTAGGCGAAGATGTCATAATCCTCCTCGGCATCATTGAAGACTTCTAAGATTTATTTTGAGTGTAGCACGTGAGTACATAAAGTACATCACAAGTCTTGAGAAAAATACATATGCATAGTTTTAACAAATGGGGCTTATATGCTTCTTTTGCACAAAGCAATAGTTTATATTTCAACAATTTTCATAGAGCACATTTGACAAATGTAGTTTCAATAAATAAATTATTTCACTAATGAATGTTCTAGCTACCGGTCACTAGTATCGAGGCTCTACCCGCCAAGGTTTAAAGAGTAGGGCTCTAACTACCAGCACATCGATCCAAGAGTTGCAACTACTCCCGGATTCCTAAAATAATTCTTTGAAAAACAAAACTAAAATCTACCATGTAAAAACGCACCTTGCCCGCCCTTGATCGTGGGCACATCTATTCGAATAGTTTTACACTTTGCAGAGGTTGTACAACTTGACCTATACGAGCTAATCAGCTTATAATGTTCGTCCGACACACTTTCAAAGGTGTGCGACTAAGTGATTATCACAAGACTTTTACAATAGATCATCCATACATTAGCCCGCCCGATGAGCTTAACTCCAAGTTATGAACGTCATTTACCATTGACTCGAAACTCACTATTGTATAGGGATAACATGCCCAGACATGGACGTCAATTACCATCGGCCAGCGCAAGCCCTGACAGACATGGACATCAATTACCATTGTCTGCACTACCCAGATATCTCCTACCATCTACAACATGCGGGCTAAATGTCTGGACTTAGTAAATTATTCAGCTAGGTCCTTCACATTCTGGATATGTGGTTGTATGGTAATGCTCAGTTTGGATAGACACAAGCGTCAGTCCTTAATCGACCAAGGCGAGACAGTGAAAACTCAACCCACTTGCCCTAGTATAAACAAGTTTTCCACTATTTTATTTTATTTTTCAAACTACTGACATTACCTAATGTCATACATTTCTCAAGTTGTTTAGCATAAAAGGATAATAATGGTTTGCACCCCTCAATGTGTGATCATTATCGCAGAATTGCTATAATAGGGAGACAAATGTGTATGTATAATAATATCAAATGAAGACATTAACATATTTAGGATTAACTAACAAACTAGGATTTGAACTCATCATTTTATGTAAATAGCAATGCATAATAATTTTGAAACTTAAAACATGATTTGGAAATTGTAGGTACAAAATGATCAAAAGATACTTGCCTTCATCGAAGATTGAGGTTATTGCGTTCGGTTTGTCCAAATTAACTTCAGTGGCGTCAGACTCTACACAATACAAAATAAATAACAAAAAATAAATGAAATCCAAATATTATAAAATTAGTACAGGAAGAAAGATATTAAAACTTATATGAATTTAGGAATAAAAATCAACTGAAATGGAGTTCGTATGAAAGAGAACGAGCATTCGGAAGTTAGCTGGATTGGAAAATCCTAGGAATTGAGAGGGAGAGGAATATTCCTTTTAGGGTTAAAATAATAAAACACTATAGAGGCTCACACATGGGGCCCTTTGGTCGAGAGAGAGAGAGAGAATGACAAATGAGACCTATTGTCATTCAGAGAGAGAGAGAGAGAGAGAGAGAGAGAGAGCAAGAAACAGAGGAAAAACAGAGCAGGGAGGCGAAGGCTCGGGCGCACAGTGGTGGTGGCTGCCAAAATGGAATCACGGTGGGGTGAGGACCCTTCGGGTGGCGCCGATGCGACAGGAGCGGCACCGAGGTGGCGGTGGCAGCATGAGCGCAATTGCGTGCCATTGTTGACGACGCTCTGAGGGAGGCGGCACACGCATGGGCATGGCGGCAGCACAGGGAAGGCGCCAAGTGGTTCAGGATGGCCGGTTGGTGGCCAAGGTAGCGGGAAGATGGTGGTGGCGGTGGTGGTGCTTCTTGGCGATGAATCAACCGAATTTAGAAGGGAAAAGGTGGGGGAACTCGGGAACACGTGATGACGCGCAAAGCTCGGCCTGGGACTCACCTAAGAAGGAGATCAGGCGACGGAGGTGCTTCGGTCGAAGGGAAGAAGAAGACAAAATTGGCTACGAACTGCGACGAAAAGTGAAGTTGATTTAGGGGAAATGTTCATGGAGCTTGGGAACATAACATGACACGGTTGGGTGAGCACGAAACCGACTGGTGCGGCAGGAGCATGAGGCGAAGTGGCGGCTGACGCTCAGGAAGATGATGAATCCGGCGGCGGCAGAGCTTCAGAGGCTATGAGAATTGGAGGGGGTGTGAAGGGGGTGAAGGAGGTGTTGCAGGTCCAATTTATAGACTCGGCAGGGGTTTGAACGGACGTGACCGCGATTGTAACACCCTGACCCAAAATCGGCTCAATGCCCAGCCCACCGTGGGGCGGACCCGCCCACACATAGCACCCCACTTACACTTTCGTCCTCGCTTCGTGTAAAAGGGTTAACCCGGAGGTGCTATATTTGGATCCAACAGGTATATAAACTACAACTCACTTGAGACAAGCAATATGGGACTAATCCCACCACACAACTCCTCATGGGCCACATGGGCCACACTACGAGCAGGCCGGGGTATTACATTCACCCCCCTAAAGAGCTGACGTCCTCGACAGCATACCGCATATGCGGCAAATGCCCAGAACCACCCCTCGGTACATCGCCTCACATGCGCCCGGTACGGCACATATGCCATGCCATGTGTCCACTCCGGGCCCACATGTGCCATGCGCGATATGCCGCGCCCACATCCCGCACGCGCCGTGCTGCAACAAGGTTGATGCTCGATACCATCTCAGTAACACCTCGACCCAAAATCGGCTCAATGCCCGACCAGCGGGCGGACCGCCACACATAGCACCCCACTTACACTTTCGTCCTCGCTTCGTGTAAAAGGGTTAACCCGGAGGTGCTATGTTTGGATCCAACAGGTATATAAACTACAACTCACTTGAGACAAGCAATATGGGACTAATCCCACCACACAACTCCTCATGGGCCACATGGGCCACACTACGAGCAGGCCGGGGTATTACAGCGATCGTCGGCGATGTTACCAGCTCGGTTTTGGAAACCGCTATATTGACAATGTATTGAATGCTTGAGGCAATGGAGGGATTGACGAGTGTGGAGATGGCAGGATTTGATATCGTAGGCGACGCGAGCAGAATGCACATAGGAAGGCAGGTGCGGTAGGGGCGCACTGCGCGACATGTCCTACTGCAGGCACCAGCTCGGCAGAATCAAAGCAAGGACAGGCAGAGAGAGAGAGAGAGAGAGAGAGAGGTGGGCCTGTGGCCCAGGTGGGCTGGGGAGTGGCTTTTGCCCAGATAAAAGAGAGGAAAGTTTAAAAGGAAGTTTGTAATTTAGGTTTGATTTGATTTTTGAGATTTGAATTGCGAAAGACGATGGAATTTGATTTGAAGATGAATTGATATCCGAGGCTTGGATTTCAAAAATTGATTCGATTTGGATTTTAATTAATTACGAAAACTCCAAATGAAATCCAACACTTTGAAATAATTAATTTAAATTATTTTTTTTTTCCAAAAAGGCAAAATTGGGATGTCACAATGAAGAGATGCACCGATTCAAGACTCAACGAGGGAACGTGCATGAAGACAAAAGACATGTTTAGCGGTATTAACTACCACCTCTTTAATAGTAATAAAGAGGGTATCCCATGTACCTTGTAACCCAATCTCTCAACCCAACCCGTTGGGACTAAGACGGCGGAGACACTGCAGCCACACTAGCAATTCCAAGCGCGAGTACATTCCGACTTCGTGTAACATCCCAAAGTTATGTTATAAAAAATAAAAAAATAAAAATAATGATTAATTGGATTTTATAAAATTTAAAAGAGTTTTCTTGCATTTTCCTGAATTTAAAGTTCAAAAGAAAATTTTATTTAATTTTCCTTGGATTTTAAAAATGTTTTTATATCAAATTCTAGAAAATAAACTAATTTATTTGTAAAAATAGAAACCAACTTTAAGTTATAAATAATTTTATTAAGTTCAAAATGATTCAGGGATTTTTGTGAATTTTTCCATAATTTTTGAACTCTATTTATTATTTTCTAAAAGACTTTTGGATTTCTTGCTTTTTTCTCTAAAATTCAAAAATCTATTTAAATCCTCCAATTTTCCTTCGGGATGAATTCCTTTTCCCCGGTCCATATTCCCTCTTTTACAACCCGACCCCTTTATTCCTTCTTTCCTTTTTCTTTCTTTTTCTGCTTTGGCCGAAGCCCACTTCACCCCGCGCCTCGGCCCACTCCACTTGGGCCAGTCTGCCCTGCCCTTCCCCGCCTCCCTTTCTCTCTGCATTTGGGGCCACAACCATCAGACCACCTTCCTCCTCCTCCCTTTCTTCTTCCTCGCACCGTCCACCTTCGACCGCCATTAACGCCGCGGAAGGTCTTCAATGTCGACGTTTTCTCCCTGTTTTCTATCGCAATTGATGCCATTAAGACCCTCATTCCTCCCGCTCGTCATTCCGACCATTTCCATCCCCTTTAACTGCCTTAACAACTCATTTCCGCTGCCGCTGTCCTTGGTGCGGAATCGCCGCCACGATCTCCCCCTCTGGTGCCCCTTTGCCCTATAAAAGGGAACACCGAGTGCCCCTTCCCCCCTCATCCCTCCACCGTGAGCTCCGCTCCTCTCTCCCTCTCATTTCACCGCAAGAATTTTCTTCTTCCTTGCTGGCCTGCAATCAAGGCTGCCCGATTGCGCCGCCATTGAAGGGGCTCCACCGTCATCTTCCACACCATCGACATCACGGCTTCATGTTCCACCCATGCTCTCCTCGTCGTTGCCAAAGCACCACCGGAGCACTAGCGCTGTTGTGAGCCTGAACGCGCTACCGCCTCACCTAGTTGAAGAGACCGGCCCATCAGCTCCCCATTCCATCGCACACCTCGCCGCCTGCCACCGCACCATCGTCGCTAGGTGACAAGACCGGGAGCATCACATTCCCGTCGCCTCGCCTTTCTATCACACACCTCGATGCCTGCCACCACGCCATTGTTTACTGGCGACCGTTGGGACCCAAGCGCCGCCGACGTCCTGAGCTAACGTGGCTGCCATGTGGCCGCCACGCATGTAACACCCTGACTATAAGGAAGTCAAGATGTCACCTACAACCACTACTCTTCAATTGAATAACATCAAAACGCATGATAAGGTGAAGCAAGTATTAAGATTATACGGAAACAAGTATTCATCATCAAGTTTTAATCAACGAAATGGAAGTAAACAATTCAGAAAGATATGGTAAACAAGGCCATGATGGCTTATTACAATGCAACACAAGTCATAATTAACGACAGTAAAAGTCCTCAAATTGTTTGATATATGGTAGTGAGTGCATTGTGATGAACTACCCTCCACAAGATCATTCTTCCTTGTCATTTACCTAAATAAGACAATAAAGCAAGAATGAGCCAAAGACTCAGCAAGCAACTGTATGTAACAATCAAACATACTATGAACAATATATCACAATCATAATTGGAACATTTACTGGAAACTAATTTATGAATGGATGAAGTGGAATGGTGCATTGAAGGAAATGGACATATTTCAAAGATATATCCAGATAGCGAGTGAATCACCCGTCGGTGTTCACTTAAAGTAATCGTATGAAGAACGTTTCATACGACCGTCCAACGTGGCCCACATTGGAATGGTGGACTCACGTAACGTGGCCCACATTGGAATGGTGGACTCACGTACCCATCCTGGAATTGATGGGATTTCAAGTGCCCATACTGGAATTGATGGGTCTTACAAAAGTAATGTATGCAGGTCATGATGTGATCCCATGTCAATATTGAATAGTACTCATAAATGAAAAGAAACACATGGTATTCATTTACAAATACGAATAAATATAATCATTCATTCACACATCATACATTGCATCAATCATATAATACAAATTACTTGCCTGCCGCGCTGCAACGGGTTGGGAGGTAATTGAGATACCCCTCCACTCACCGCTTCACCGCCTACAATATAAAATAATCGAAATGAGGGCAAACGAATATGGCAATTCTACACGCGTCCTCCCTCAATCTCTAGCCAAACTAACCAAACAAAAGTTCAATTTGATCAATTTACCCAAACATTCCAAATATCCCTAATCTGGCAGTTTTACTAGAAAATTCACCAATAAAAAACCGTAAGTCCAAAAGACCTGAAACCAGTGCTCAAATTTTCTTAACTTAACTGGCTACAAGACTCTAGTTGAGGGTAAACTCTAATTCAGCCAAAACAGAGGTCTAACCATCCAATGAAAAACTATAATTGCAGTCTGTCCAGAATTCAGAACAGCCCTAAAGAAAAGGCTCTAACTTTTAAACCACTGATCCAAATAGAGTGATATTTATCAGCCTGGAAACATGGTGAAATTAGATTCAAAAACCTAGTTGGGTGGCCGACCTGATTCTGACTCTAACTAGATCAAAACCTAGGTGCAACCGACTAAATCCAGAATTTCTGACAGACAGAGCAGTACGTGGTAAAACAGTCATAACTTTTAAACTACTGGGTGAAAATTCGTGATCTCGGTGCCAAAAGAAAGCTAACGAAACCAGGAACATAACTCTAGGAGAGGTCAACCCGAGATTCGGCCTCTAAAGGGTCGAAACTGGCCGCGCAAGGAACTGGACAGATCTCAACTTTCTGACAGCGCTAATTCAATCCAATCAAACTAATCCAATTCGTATCTGAACGACAACAAACAGCGGGGGAAATGACTCGTTACCCTTGAAGAACCCAGGAGGGTGATGAACGAGGCTTGGGGAGGAAGATCCCCACTTCCCCTCACCTTCTCCTTCTCTCCTTTGGCCGAAAAAGTGTTGCCCTCCTCTTCTCGTCCTCGCAAAGCCTAAGAAGAAGATCGCAGCACCAATGGCGGGGAGGATTGGCACCAATAGCGTGGAGGGGCAACACCAGGGGCAACAGGGTCGAGCCAGGCAGGAGGTGGCGCCCAAGGAGCAGGGGGCGGCGGCTTGGGAGGAAGGAGGGTGGCGGCTGCTTGGAAAGGAAATGAGGGAGGAGGGAGAGGGGGGAAGCCAGCTAGGGTTAGAGGGGAGAGGTGGGGGCGCATGGGCCTGGCCTGGTGCACCTTCCTCCCCTCACGGCCCACTACTTGGCCGGCCAAAGGTGTTCCAGCCTGGGCCAGAGGCCCAGGGTCTAAGATTTTCCCCCGAAAACCCCCAAAGAACTGAAATTTCCCATTAGTTATTTCATCCGAATAAAAATTCTCTCGAACTGAGACTCGGGATATAACAACGCATATGCCACCTCAGGCGCCGATGCCCACTCATCGCTCGCGTGTGAGGCGGATGTGGCCGAGCCTCATCACCATGCATCCGTTCCACTGTGGACCGGTGTAGATCTGTGCATTCTATCCATAGACCCTGGGCATACTCATCAGTGACACATATCCCTTTTCTTTACAAAAATAATTCGGCTATAAAACAAATTCCTTCGCTCGCGTCATCCTTGTGCAACAATCCAGAATTTCCTTTTCAAAGAAAATTCCAATAAGTCCTAAAAATCCAAAATAGTGTTCTCTCTCTCTTTTTCCTTGATTTAAATATTCCTAAAGCTCGTTCTCCTTCGTTCGAACTCCAATTCAGTTGATTCAAATTTCTAAATTCATATACATTCAATATCTATCTCCTAGAACCTATATTATTAATTTTATATAAATTCATATAAATTAATTATCTATCTCATTGAACCTATATTATTAATTTTATCTAAATTCATATAAATTCATATAAATTAATTTGTCGTTGTCAACGAAGTCGGCCATGAAGCACAAACCAGTGAAGTCCTTGGCATTCCCTTTCTTCTTGCTTTGAGGGATCTCCTCCTCCTTATCCTCCTCGCTCCCGGAGTCCACATCGCTTAATGATTGATCCTCAAAAGCGGCAAGCACCCAGTGAGCGGCCTTCGTCAGCTTGACAGTATCAAACCTTGAGTTGTTCCATTGAGGCTTCTTCCAAGCTGGCTTTCCCTCCTTATGACTGCTCTTACCTTTCAGCTTGGGGCAATTTGCCCGAATATGATTGAGCTCACCACACTCATAGCAAGTCACGGGACCTCCTCTCTTTCTGTTTCTCATATTTGTTGTAGGCTCGTGTGACCTTTTTGACTATAAGAGCCAACTCAGCCTCAGGGAGACTCTCAAACTCCTCTTCATGGATTGTAGATAAACCTGCAAGCGAAAATCTAGAAGAAGACTCAAAAGACCCATCAGATGCTCTCTTGAGCGGGTCTGCTACCAAAGCCATATTTTCCTTCTTGGGAGGATCAATCCTCTTGATCTCATGAGTCTTAAGCTTGCTATAGAGCAGCTCCAAAGTCAGATCAGAAAGATTGACATTCACCTCAATGGTTGTAACCTTTATCTCCCACTCCTTGGTGTTGATTGCAGCCAAGAGATGAGTGGCATTTTCAGATTGAGAATATTCAATACCAACAGCTTTCATCTGATTTATCACTTTATTAAAGCGACTGAAAATGTCATCGATGCTCTCTCCAGGACGCATGTTGAATTTGTTGTATTCACTTTTATAGACTGTTTGGCGTACTTTCTTGACTTGGGATGAACCCTCATGGTAAGTTTCGAGAGTGTTCCAAATCTCATGTGCAGTCTCAAGATTGCAAATCCGATCATACTCCTGTCTCCCAGGCCCAGCATACAAGAGGTTCTTAGCCTTATTGTTGTTAGCCAAAAGGGCTTCTGAAGCCGGCGTAGCAACTTCGGGCAAAATGAGCGGGACTCGAACAACCTCCCATATAGTGTGTCCTTCGCTCTCAAGGAAGACTCGCATGCGATTCTTCCAATAGGCATAGTCGTGCCCATCGAAGATATGCGGCTTTGTGTAGTATCTATCCATCGCCAAGTTCAGTGACCGGTTAAGATCAAGATTGAACTAACCGGGCTCTGATACCACTTGTTGGACTGAAAAGGCGACTAGAGGGGCGGTGAATAGGAGCACGCTCACTTTTTCACAAATAATGGATCCAATAATATTTTACTCCAGTAGATATAGAAGCTATGAAGATCAGTATATCAGTACAGCGGAAGACTAATATTGAATCCAATAAACACCCCTAAGCAAGACTACAAACGATCAAAACACAAGATAACAACTATCAGTGCGCTGCCGGTCGGACCGCTGGCCTTGGGCGGTTGGACCGATTTCAGGCCGGTCTGACCGGTGGCTACGGGCGGTCTGACCGCCAGCCTCCAGAACAGAAGAACAACCCCGATGACGAAGATAAAAATAGATGCAACTTTCGATCTACTAATCCAAACTTGATGAAACTTGGAACACACCTTCTATATGATATCAGGAACCTATTCCAATCAAAATTTATGATAATTCTTAAAAGAATAAAGATCCTTTTTCGTTTGATCAAAGAAGGGTTCAAAACCGGGTCAAAACGAAAACTTGATCCAAGATCTTGCTCGTGGGTGATTGATGATCAAGATGATCCTAGATAGGTTCCCACATGTCACAGCAAGCTAGATCACATGAAGAATTCAATCAAAAACTCTCAGATCAAAGAAAAACCCAAAATCATCAAATATAGATAAATAACGCAATGAGGCAAGACATGATCAAACTTTCTCTAGATTGATTTGATATGATATGGGCTTACAGCCTCTCCATCAATGGAGGACAATGCTCAATCCAACAGCCCGAAAATCACATCAAACTCTCTAAACCCTAGCCTCCACCAAAGCTAAATTTATGATAATTCTTAAAAGAATAAAGATCCTTTTTCGTTTGATCAAAGAAGGTTTCAAAACCGGGTCAAAACGAAAACTTGATCCAAGATCTTGCTCGTGGGTGATTGATGATCAAGATGATCCTAGATAGGTTCCCACATGTCACAGCAAGCCAGATCACGTGAAGAATTCAATCAAAAACTCTCAGATCAAAGGAAAACCCAAAATCATCAAATAGAGAGAAATAACGCAATGAGGCAAGACGTGATCAAACTTTCTCTAGATTGATTTGATATGATATGGGCTTACAGCCTCTCCATCAATGGAGGACAATGCTCAATCCAACAGCACGAAAATCACATCAAACTCTCTAAACCCTAGCCTCCACCAAAGCTCTCCCTAAGAGAATTAGGGTTTTCCAAAATAACAAAAAGGCGAAGCACTGGTGCAGCCACCACGCTCTCCTATTTACAGTGGAGGCTTAGACCTTCTAGATGTTTGGTCCTATTGGGCTCCCGTTAAGGCCCAAAACAAACGGGACACATACGTACGCATTTTAAAGCGCCATCTTTATCTCCTCTTGACCTAACTAGCTACATCTAGCGCCATCTTGTGCCTCGGATTAGCTAATAGATCTCCCTTGTCCATCTTGCACCACGCTTGAGTACATTGACCTCACCCGACATCGTCGATCGTTCTGGACCTCAGCTCTCCAAGCCTAGTCCCGATCATCCTCGCCGTTGATCGTCGTTGACCACTAAGCAACCTGCACAACAATAGACAAGTAAATCGAATTTGGGAAAAAGTTCTTCACAACTTGACCCATGTTAGTCAAAACGTGCATCATGCACCATATATGCCCTGAAACTCATGACTTTGACCTAACAACCGCACAACGCCGCCACGCCGGGCGACGAACCAAGTGGAAACCGGTCAGACGGCTCCTAGGGGCGGTCTGACCGCCGACCATGTCCGGTCTGACCGCCACACGTGGGCCGGTCAAACCGCCAGCAATGACTTAGCCAATTTTCAGCCTCTGAAAACCGAAACCTACTGGAATTTTCAATCAAATAGAACTTTTGACTGGAGACTCTAAAAATTATGGGACCAAGTGCAATAGAATCCCCCCTCTTGCTTACACCCTCTATTTTTGGCCCAGCTCAAAGTAACACTTTTTAAGTTCATCGGTCCGACCAATTTGGTACCGTCTCGATCACACGCTATGACCGGTCGGACCAAGTTCATCGCCGATAGATTCAAACTTGTCGAAAACACATGAAACGACAAACCGCAAACGTCATTGCCAATTGTCACATCATCCTAAGATCTGGAGCATATCCCCATGATATCCACAATCTCCCCCTTGATGAACACATTGGCAGTAATCCAGAAAATATAATTTGGAGGTTTGAAAAGTAAAATACTTTCGTTTTCGTACAAAGGCACAACTTGATCTATAAGCAAGAGAAAGCAATGAAAATGACCAAACTGTCATCAGAATAGCATAGGCATGTGAGATAAGGCAAAAGAAAGCACAAAAACTTTAATTTCCATAAAAGAGTCAAAAATCTCACTTAAGGTCCATATGAAAGAACAATTGTTCAATTGACCTATGATCATTGTGAGGATTAAAAAATGCAATTCAAGTTCAGAAGAATCAATAAGACAATAAGAATGCAATTCAAAAACTCCCCCTCACTATGATTCTCAAATTTCAGAAACTTTCAAATTTTTAATTTCTCCCCCTTTTTTTCATTGTTATATATCTTCTCCAAAAATCTTCTCTCCCCCTATGTACATCATTAACACATTTTAACACATTTTCTCCCCCTTCGACAATGTAGTCATCAAGGAATCACGCCGTCCTCTCATCCAGAGATAACAAATGCAGAATGAAGAAAGAAACATAAGAAGCATAAGAAGGAGTATGCGTGAAGTGCAATGGGGTGGCTTCATTTTTGTATTTTTCAGTTTTTGATTACAAGAAGCTTTGGAGATTACCCAAAAGAGCAAGCCAGTATTTCTAATATTGCACAAACAACATATCAAGCCTAACAGTGCTAGCAAGATCATGATAAGAGATATATATCAAAGCTAAGCACGAACGCTCAAAAGTAAAGCAGTAGATTTGATCAATTTAAGCAAAGCTTCAAGTTCAACAAGTTCATCAACAGGGATCCTAAAGTGAAACTGGCCATGTCAAAATGTCAAAGTGAGATCAAAAATCTAACAAAGACCACATGAAGAGTCAATCAGGTCCTGTATTGAATCATTTTGCTCAAATTTCTCAAATACCCATTTTTCAACATTTTTCTCATTTGCACTGAATATTGAAGTTGACTAATGATCTAACTTAGTGACAAGATCCTGAACTAGTAGCCATCCACAAACTCATCCTAAGCTTCGACCAGAAGTTGATTAAATGCATATCTTAGTGAAGAAGATCCTGGATTAGGAGCCATCCACAAACTCTTCCTAAGCTTCTACCAGCGCGACAAATCTTGAGGTTCATGTCATTTCTGACAAGCAGTCCCTATGAGATCTTCTGGATTCTTTTTACGGCCTCCAAATGACACTCTTTTATTGATGCTTAAAATCTTGCACACATTCAAACACTAAATATGATATCGGGTCTAGATACGGTAAGATAAATCAAAGTATCAATCATAGATCTATAAAGCTTTAAATTTACCGATTTATCTCCCTCATTACGGTCGAGATGACCGTTGATTGCCATGGGAGGCTTGATGGGCTTTGCGTCTTTCATGCCAAACTTATTGATCAAATCCTTCGCATATTTTGTTTGGCTTACAAGATCCCTTCTTTGAGTTGCTTAATTTGAAGACCATGGAAATAGCTAAGCTCTCAAATCATGGACATTTCAAATTCCCTAGACATCATATCACCACAATCTTGGCATGCAAAGAAATCATCATCTAAAACTTTCGTAAACAAAGTTGAATCAATTTTGCTAATTTTGAAACCTTTTGAAAGTAGAAAATTCATAAGGCGTTCATACTATGCTCTAGGAGCTTGTTTGAGACCATAGAGCACCCTGGAGAGTTTATAGTCATGATTAGGGTTCTTAGGATCTTCAAAACCGGGTGGTTGCTCACCAAAAACAAGTTCGGATATTTTTTCCATTTAGAAAAGCACTTTTAGCAATCATTTGAAATAATTTTATATCAAAACATGATGCAAAAACAAGTAATATCCGAATTGACTTAAGTCTAGCTACGGGAGTAAAAGTTTCATCGAAATCCAAACCTTCGACTTGAGAGAATACTTGAGTGACCAATCTTGGTTTGTTTCTCACAACCATTCCAGTTTCATCTTGCTTATTTCTAAAAACTCATTTTGTACCAACAATATTGTGTTCTTTGGGTCTCTCTCCATCAATGTCCAAACATCGTTCCGGGTGAAGTTATTGAGTTCTCCATGCATAGCATTCACCCAATTCGGATCATCGAGTGCTTCATCTACATGTTTTGGATCAAGAGAAGAGACAAAATAGTAATGTTCGCAAAAAGAAGCGACACAAGATCGAGTTTGAACACCCTTGCTCACATCACCTAATATTTGATCTATTGGATGATTTGCAATTGCATTATGAATTCTTGGTGGTAAGTTGGATGGTTGGTCATCTTCCTTGTTGTCCTCTTCATCAATTTGAATTTGATTTGTTGTGGAAGAGGTGAGAGGTTCAACTTGAGTGAGAGATGATGGGTCATTTGGATTTTCTTTTGGCTTGATGTCTCCAATTTGCATATTCTTCATTCTTGCCTTAATGCTTCATTACCTACATCATCCAAGTTCTCTTGCTCTTCTTGAGAGCCGTTAGTTTCATTAAATTGAACATCATGTTTTCTTCAACCAAACCGGTATTTTTGTTGAAAACACGATAAGCTTTGCTATTTAAGGAATATCCAAGTAAGAAACCAACGTCACATCGACTTGCAAATTTTGAAAGATGGACACATTTTCTCAAAATATAACAGTTGCAACCAAATACATGATAATATAAAATATTCGATTTTCTTCCAACAAAAAGCTCATAAGATGTCTTTTTCAAGAGTCAGTGAAAATAAACATGACTTGTGGCATGACAAGCGGTTTTGATTGTTTCCTCCCAAAAGCTATCAAAAGTATATATTCATCGAGCATTGTCCTAGGCATTTCAATTAATATTTGATTTTTCTTTCTACAACTCCATTTTGCTCCAGACTGTAGGTTGTGGAAAGTTTATACTTTATTCAAAGTTCATCACAAAAATCTTCAATTTTAGTGTTCTTGAACTCGGAACCATTATCACTATGAATTTTCTTAATTTTGAAATCAAATTCATTTTAAGCCCTTTTTTGCAAATTTTTTGAAAATACCATAGGTTTCGGCTTTGTCATCTAGGAAGAATACCCATGTGTATCTAGAGTAATCATCCACAATGACTAAACAATAGCTATTACCCCGATACTCTTATAGGTTGTTGTGCCAAACAAATCCATCTGTAAGAGTTCCAATGGTCTAGAAGTTGACATGATACTTTTAGAAGTATGAGACTTTGCGACTTGTTTCCCGTACTGACAAGCACTACAAAGTCTATTCTTCTCAAACTTCACATCTTTCAAGCCAACAACTAAATCATGCTTCAATTTTTTTTAAGTTGAATTATACTAACATGAGATAGCCTTCTATGTCAATGCCAACCCAAAGAAGTTTTTACAATCAAACATGTTTTCAAGCTGAATCATTTGAAGAAAAATTAACTAGATAAAGATTTCCAAATCTAAATCCTTTGAAGGCTAAAGAGTTATTCTTTTTATTTTTTCAAAATGGAAACACCATCTTGTGATAATGAACAAGTTAAGCCAATATCACATATTTGAGCAGCGGATAACAAATTAAAATTTAGCGATTCAACTAAAGATACGTTAGAAATGGAAATATATTTTGAGATAACGATTTTACCCAATCATATTAACTTTCCTTTGCTATTGTCACCAAAAGTGATCTTGTCATTTCCTTCTCCATTCTCGAATGTGGCAAACATCTTTCTATCATCGGTTATATGTTGAGTGCATCCACTATCAAGCACCCAATGTTTTCCACCGGTCTTGTAGTTCACCTATAATACAAGAATTAAGTTTATTTATGTACCCAAATTTGTTTGGGTCCTTGGAGGTTAGTGATCAAGGTTTTGGGCACCCAAATAGCATTCTTTTGGGCGCCTAAAATTGAAGTGCCAATAAACTATGCTACTACTTTGCCATCTTTAGATTTTCTAAGCATGTAGCATGAATCATAAGTGCCATACGACTTAGTATTAGCAATAGAGCATACATTTTTGCAAATGACCAACATTAAGACATTTATTGCAATATTTCATATTTTCTTTTACAAATCTTGCATGCATTTCTTGGGAATAAACCCATGTCCTTCCTTGTTGAATGAGCATCTTTGCTCACTTAATAGCTTGTCAATGGTTGCTTTTCCCTTGAAGCATCTTTCCAAAATTTTGTTCAATTTTGTGACTTGCTCTTTTAATTCATGATTATCAACAACGAACAATGGATCACATGTATTAGCCATATCAACAATTGAATCAATTTTAGAGCCACATGGCATGGATAACAAATCATCACATGATGTAGAAGTGCTAGACATTGATATAGCATTTGAAGCAACTTCTATTCTAGGCATAATATCACAAGTAATTCCAACATTCGAATGGGAGTTTTCAACATTCTTTAGAAGAAGAGAGTCGTGAGCTTCCTTTAACACCACATAAGAGTCCTTTAGAGAGATGTACCTCATAAGAGTCCTTTAGAGAGATGTACTCTTTCTTCAAGACTTTAAATTTTGAGTTCTCTTTTCCATGATATTCATCTAATTCCTCAAGCATATCAATTATTTCATCATATGAAAGTTCAATATCACCAATGGATTTTACTTTATATCCTTTTGCCATGAGGCAAGTAGGAGTGGAGAAGAGTGATGTCGCTTCTTTGATGGCGATGCCGATGAGTCCTCTTTTCTTGGACGACACTTTATCATCAGAATCAGAGTTGGAGTACTTCTCATCAGAGTCTCATTCTCTAATATGAGCTTTATTCTTGCTATCTTTATGAAGCATCTTGAAAAGCTCCTTCTTGCCATTGTATTCCTTCTTCTCTGATGACTTGCCCTTGTCATCCTTCTTGTTAGGGCAATGAGAAGCAATGTGCCCCTTCTCATCACACTCATAGCAACAGATATTGCTATATCGCTTGTTGTCATTTGAGAACTGTCCCTTTTTGTTCTTGTCAAAATTTGAGCTTTGAAATGTGTGTCTTCTCATGAATCTTTTCATTCTCCTCACAAGGAGAGTGAATTCTTCTCTGGAGTCATCATCTTCTTCCTCCACTTCATCATTCCACTTTCACCTTGAAAGCGGTAATATTCTTCTTAGCGGAGGATGTCTCCAATAGCTCCTCCATTTTCTTGTTGTACAACTCAATGGTGATAAGCCCAATTGATCGGTTGGTGTCATTCTTGGCAACTCAAAAGAATTGAGAAATATAGTTACCAATATCTCATATTTCTCTGGTAGAGCCATAAGCATTTTGCGCACAATATCAACACCAAGAAGGTTAGTACCTAGGCCCTTGAGCTCATTTACAGTGTTGTTTAGATGAGAATACATCTCGTTGATACTTTCATGAGGTAATATTGTAAATGTTTCATATTTGATCCAAAACCTATACAATTTGGCTTCTTTGACGTGGATGTGCCCTCATGAATTTCAGAGAGCGTAGTCCATATCTCATGAGCAGTTTCAAGATTGTTCACTCAATTGAACTTATTCGCATTCAAAGCTTTAAAAGAGCGTTCATCGTTTGAGCATTGATGTGAGAATTTCGTTCCTCAAGATTCTTGGGATGTGTAGGAACGAGTGCCATAACGAAACCCTCACTAATAATTCTCCATATGCTTGGGCTCATGGGCTTTAAATAAGTGGGCATTCTAATTTTTCAACAAGCATAATTTGATCCATCAAATAAAGGTGTCTTGCCTATTGACATTCCCTTACTAGTCATCATTTCTCTTCTAGACGGTTAAGTCCAAAATTAGAGGGACCAAGCTTTGATAACACTTGTAGGATCAATGACAACCGATTAGAGAGGGTGAATAGCGAGGTTTTAAAACTTTTTAACTAATTAACAATTTTAAGCTAGATTGACTTAACAAGACTTCCTAGAACAAATACAATGAAAGAACTACTAAGCTTTTTAAGACAATTATGAGACAATGTCGATACTAGATGCAATTCTAACCAAGTAGTTCTACACAAGTAAATAACTAGAAATATAAATGCAGAATTAGTAAAGACAAGGAATAAACCACAATGAAGAAAATTATGTTTTTTTTCGTGGTATCGAATACTTGCCGGTCTTCACTAGTCCACGTTGATAAAACTTGAACGAATCAAGTCTGCTCCACAAATTAAGTTTTGACCCTCGACCACTATCGTTAGTCTTCCTGCTCGCCGGAGATGGTGAGCACGCAACCACTTCACAATTTCTTATCGGGTCACTTCACAAGCTTACTTGAAGTGATCACTGCGCAACTTCTTCAAGCTGTCCAAGTCCAGTAAGCACCAAGAGTAACCAATCTTTGCGCTAGCTCGAAGATTATCAAGTGCCAAGATGATCAACTAAGCACTTGAATAGCTCTCAACTACCTCAAAATGTGAATTCAATGCAAATAAGTAGAAGAGAGAGCACCAAAGCCTTAAGTGTATTCAATATGGCCAAAGGTCCTGAGCTTGGTGCAGGTGGGGGTGTATTTATAGCCCCCAACAACAAAACTAGCCGTTTTAACATAAATCCTGGAAAAATAAGCATTTACAGTAATACCTCCATTCAAACTAGGTATGACCGATATCCATGATCAACGGTCGGACCAGTTGCATTTAATGTTCTGAACTGGTCGTTACAAAAGAGGTTGCGATACTACCGCCATTCCAGAATCGGTATTACCGTACAACGGTAATACCACTCGGCTATATCAATATTATCGATTTTAAGAGGATTAATATCATAAGAAAAACACATTCTCTAGAAATATAGTACTGCCAACTAGACTTCATACCGCGATACTACCGCACTACGATAATACTGCTCAAGAGATGCGGTCATACCATTTTTAGATTTTAAGAAAATATCTCAAAAACATGTTCTCTGGAAAATTCATACCGCAACTAGACTTCGGTATTATCGAGACTTCGGTATTACCGACTTGTAGTAATACCGCTTATCAAATGCGGTCATACCGATTTTGGGATTTCGAGAAACTCTTGCAAAGACATACTCTCTGGAAAATTTATACCATGAACTAGATTTCGATATTACTGACATGCGGTAATACCGCTCATCACTTGCAGTCATACCGATTTTTCTGAACAGTTTTCCAGAGGCAAGAATAAATACAATGCATGACTTCTAGTTGATCAAGATGACACATAAAATAGATTCTTAAGCTACTAGCCATGATCCCTTTTTATAGTACAACATCTAGCCAACAAATTCTGTCTTTTTTTCAAACACTAAGACCGGTAAAATACTATAAAAAAGGTCATTGGGCTATTATACCTTTGCCTTGAGCTAAGTTGATCCTTTATCACTTTTGAATTGCCATTTTGATGTCATCATTCAAGCTTGGGGACTAATCCTTTATACATCTTAACACACATGTTAGCCGCTTAACACATTGTTGACATTAATTACCAAAATCATTTTTAGGGGTCTAGATGCTTTTAACCAGTTTGAGTCATGAGACGACTAGTAATGAAAATTATACGACCATTCATATGGTTTGGACCACCCCAACTAGCAAAACTGGTTAGGAGCCATGGCAGTTTTGCATGTGACTAATGTAAGAGCAGTCATTGGTGCATCTGACAACTTATGACGGTTGATTAAGAGACACAACGAATCAAGACTCAACAAGGGAACGTTCGTAAAGACAAAATGTGCCTTTAGCGGTATTAACTGTCATCTCCTCAATAGTTATAAAGAGGGTAGCACATGTACCTTATAATATGAATCAATCACAATCTCATTCTCGTAGTATTCTTGTAAACACTCTCATTGTATCCATAGCAACAAAGTTCTCTATTTCGATTGTGCTCTCATATTATTTTCCGGTAAGCTCGATAAGGGAACTTAGGTCTCGATCATCGACAGGAATAGTTACACAATTAGATCCTCTCAAGCATCTTGGGTTCAATACAACTCATCGTATTAAGTGTGCATGTTGTGTCTGCTGTTTTGAATTAGACCAACGCACACATATGTTGTCTGGCTAATTTGTCTTAGCCACACTAGCATTTTAGCCTTTGGATGTAGTAAGTAATCCAATTTGGTCAGGCAACCACTTTAACCATGATACATAAAGATAATATGATATGTTAAACCTATTAAGTATTAACCCAATTACACATACAATACAACAAATTAGGTCCAAGGGTAGCTCATCCTTCCTACGACTCATCCCTTTTATCTCAACATGCTGCCAGAAGCACTTCCCATTCTCATTTTCCTATTATCAGCACCTTTCCCATTCCCATTTTCCCTATCGTCTCACCACAGCCAAGCCAAAACAAAATACAAAAAACCCTTCTCAGTTCAATCTCCATCCATCAAATCCTAATCTACCAAGCTGTGGATCATCAACCACAGGATCAATTAGGGAGCAGTGGAGGAGAAGAGGGGGACAGGGGAGCTCAAGCGGCGTGGCAAAACCGTTCACACTGCCGTGGAGTCGGGCGACGACCGGTGGCTGGGGGTGGAGGCGAGGCGAGGCAGTCCGAGCGATGTGGCGTGCGGCGACAGTTGAGAAGGCAGCAGGGGCACCCGGGCGCGTCCGGTGGCGAGGCGGCGCACTAGAGCGGCCAACGGGAGGCGATTCGTTGTATCAAATGTTGCAGCAAGAGTTTTTTTGTTACAATGATGTGTTTGATTTGTTGCACAAGAAGTCCTTCTGTTGGATTTTTCAATGTGTTTGATTTGTTGCACAAGAAGCCTTTAAATGTTGCATGGTCATTCACGAGATGTTGCAATAGGTGTTTCCAGATGTTGCAACAATTTTTGAAACGCTGGGATTCAGATTTTGAGATGTTCCATCTTCTTTCCCCCACCTAGTTTGAAACCCAGTTTTTAATGTTCACCTATTCTTCCCTTGTGTTGCATTCACTCGAAGTTGCGGTGAGTTTTTGTGCTGTGAAATTTTGTTGCACACATGAAATCAAAATATTTCATAAGTAAGTTTTAAATGTTACAAGTTTCAAATACTATACACATAGATTTTTTGTTGCCAAAGTTGTGACCGGAAGTTGGGGTCGGAGTCTGAGTGCTAATTGCGCCCTATATGCCAACTCGGTTTTCCTGCAAGAAGCACAACCGCTGAAATGCTCATCATGTCTAGCTTTGCAGTCTTGCACGACCCATCTGTTGAAGATCGTTTTGGGGAGGATGCTTCCTACACTTAGCAAATATGCCTTCTGAACCAAACAAACATCCATCACTCCACTCGATATCTGATTTTTTAAAGAAAATTACAAAAATAAATAGTCAGTCTAAAAAATAACAAAAATGGGTTCCCATATTTAACTGGCGATAGGCTCTTGTCATACCCTACCCCCCTTCTGTCACTAGTCTGACTTCTTGTCGCGAGTTGAACTGGCGACTGGAATTTGTCGCCAGTTGAACTGGTGATAGGAACTCCTTCCTTATAAAAGTTTGATAAAACCCTAAAATTCGAAATAGGATTCATTTGTGTTCAGGAAAAACAAGAGTGAAGGGAGAGGAGAAGAGGGGAGGAGAGAAGCTAGCGAAGCTATGCCCATCCGGCTGCCCACCTGTGAGGTAATTTTTTTTGAACCGAATGGATTACATAATTTTGGATGTATGATTGTGTAGTGCAGTATGTTGTACACAATTTTTTCGGTGGGTAGTCTTGTTTTAGATATGCGGTTAATCGTGGACATATTCTTCATAGTGCAGTGCATCAATTATGTCGGACGTCACCAATTATAAAATTTATTGCGGTTCGTGGACTATTCTGGAGGGTATCGAGGGGATTGAGCTACGTTATTTCCAATCGGCGACCATGCCTCTGCCAAGAGCAGAGGGCTGTACATGGGGTGCTGTGATGTGGTGGTTGTTTCACACATTCCAAGTGGACCGTGATGTGTATGGTCTTAGATTGAATTACCTTGCCTCTCAGCAACATAGCCCGTATATTTGGAGTTAGTGCAGCTGAAGGGAATAAAGTCATGGCAGTCATATCTAGCCCAGGCATATGCCAAACCCATTTTGGTATCCGCGGCTGAACAAGAAGGGGGTTGTGCCCGAAGCTCCTGGAGTTGTTGATGCTTTTGACGAAGACCCTAAAGAAGTAGCTCATTCAGTCAGATAGTTCAGTGTGCTTGCTGACGAGGGTAAGGAGCTGGAAGCCATAGTACAAAGGATGGCGCAGGAATTCAGGGACTACAATGCATTGTTTGAAGATGAAAGATCCGACAACGAGGATGATGTAGACTAGCTGCCGGTTCCATCCGAGTGGAATACATACCAGTTCGACAACCTCGTCGTCGACGAAGGCTCCCGTGTGCCATGGGAGTACGACTAGAACGAGGTCAAGCAAGGAGCTGTGTGCAAATGCAAGGAGGTCGTGCAGGAGGCGGTCAAATTCTGGGCATTGTCGGTGCGGCGCACATTCACAGTTGTCAAGTCTAACCCAAGATGCTACGACGTGAAGTGCAAAATAGAGTGATGCCACCCTTGGCAAGTGCACATATTTCAGCCTAAGCGGGACACCTACTGGAAGTGCTCTATAGTAGTCCCACACATATGCGTCGTCGTTGAGTAGTGCAGTCCACAGGAACCTGTCATCAGGCTTCATCGCCAATCTCATGTATGATGAGATCATGGATAATCTTGATTTTGAGCCATGATCCATCATTCGTGCGATTGAGATAATGTTCCAATACACAATCAGTTATGCCAAGGCTTGGAGGGCAAAGCAGAAGGCAGTGGAATCAAGGTTCGACACGTTCGAGGATTCCTACCACAACCTCCCCAGGCTACTCCGAGTCATACAAGACAGGAATTCAGGCACTCATGTCAACATTTAAGATGCCACACATCCAAAGTGGGGCGATAAGATGGTACTGCAATGAGCATTATTCGCCTTTGGTTCATGCATCAATGTTTTTCGGCACTGCTGTCCAATCTTGTGCGTAGATGGCACATTCATGACTGGAAAGTACAAGGACCAGATACTGACCGCAATAGCGATGAATGGCAACAATTAAGTTCTTCACGTGGCATTCGCTTTCGTTAAAAGCGAGAATACAGATAGCTAGTTGTGGTTCCTAAAGAATGTGAGGATTTCTATTGTACAGGGTTGTCCAAACGTACGCATCATTCATGATCGTCATGTCGGCCTGCTCAGTGCAATAACCCAGCAACAACAAGAAGATAACGAACTATTTGCACGGGCGGATCTGCAGAGCAGGTGGTGCATGAGGTACTTGGGGGCAAACTTGTACAAACAGTTCCACAACAAAGACTTGATGAACCTGTTCAAGTGGCTGTGCAACCAGAATCAGGAGTGGATGTTTGAAGCACTCTAGAATATTCTTGATGAGCGGACCCAAACGCACAGAAAGGAGGCAGCGAAAAGGGCCACCCAAGCGCTGACCATACCCCTAAAGCATTGTCACGACTACCCACAGATGGTCCCAGTCTGACAAGGAGGACAAGGGCGCTGAAATGCTTCTCGAACTGGATTGAGCACGAGCATAAGGAGAAGTAGTCGATGCTGCATGACAAGGGTAGTACTCGATATGATATCATGACAAACAATCTAGCTGAGGTTTACAATTGGGCCATGCGCAGCGCAATGTGTCTCCCTTTTGGTTGGTATTATGGAGGCAATTCTCTGCGGTACGACAAACTAATTCGTTGACAGAAGCAATAGCGTGTCGCTCACCATGGCAAATGACAGAGTACTCTACTGCGCCATGATCATTAAGTATACGAAGGAGAAGAGCAAGAATGGTGAGATGCATCGCGCATTCAAGATGGGCTCAAGGGAGCTTCGCTTCGAGGTAATGTGCAGGGATAAAGGACGCCGTGGGACGAACCGCGAGAGGATTACCCATGAGTGCACGCTACGCTGCTCTAGTTGTGTATGCACTTGCAACAAGCCCCTTCTTCTGCATAGGCCCTGCTCCCATGTCATGGCCTCATGTTCCACAGTGGCGTAGCATTCTGGGCAGTACCTCTCTGATTACTTCAACATGGAGGCGGTGATGCAAACATGGAGTGCGGACATGTATGGTTATACCGTGGTTGGCCATTTCACTGGCCATCCGAGCCGGGAGCAACTAATCTGGGCCATGGACATTGAAAAGTGAAGGGAAAGGTCGGCTCGCGATAGGTAGGACACATCAGGAATGACATAGAAGAAGCAAAAGCTAGACGTCGTACGAAGAAGTGCTTCATTTGCAGGGAGTCTGGGCATCCCTTCAAGAAATACCCGATGAGAAATCCCCAGGACGAAGGAGACACGGCACTCCTAACGTCGTCGCGGGGACCTCATCCAGCCGCCCAACTCGAAGTAGTCCACATGGGGGACGTTGAGGTCACTGCCACAGGAAAGCACATAAACTTATAATATATGATTGCCAATGTTCTGGAATAGCACTTTCATTTGTAAAAAACTAAGTGTAATGATATTTTGCTCAATGTTATGTAACATCAGTGTGACATGTCGTAGTTTTGAGTAATGGTAAATTCGCATGATTTTATCTTCCTTAGCAACTTGTAGTATTCGAAACCAGTAGTACTCGAAACCAACAGTACACGATCTGGACTTTGATCAATTTACTCCATGGACCGATAATGGTTCGGCTAATTGCTTTAACTTCACTAGAAATACATTAGAATATGCAAACAGAAGAACATTACACGTGTTCACATGGCATGATGGTTCGGCTAATTGCTTTAGTCATCCTCGCTACTACTACGGTACACTAGGACATAAGCATCCATACCATAGAAGTATACATGCTATTAGGAGATAGTACAAAATATGGCGGGTAGGACGGGGGACTACTGCAGAATGACCCAACCTACTGCGTGGACCGGGGCCATTTACCCTTCCTTGCGAGCATGGTGTTGTACTCCTTGCCGGCCTCCCTCGCCTTGGCCGCTATTTCTCTCTTTTCTTTCATCTCGAGACGGATACGGTCATTTTGCTCATCGTTGCGGCGCTTCTCCTCCCAGATCTCGTGGGCACTTTTGGCATCCCATTCCTCGTAGTCCATAGACCACTGGTCGTATGGATGGATCTCTTGGTCGATCCACTGCAGTAGCCACATAGCGGATCCGGGACTACGGGTAGATGGAAGAGGTTGCTAGTGCATATTTTGAAAGAGTAATAGTAGGCGAACATACTGTAACTGGTCCTTACCACTACCGATAACTGCTCGTGTCCCAACGGTGGTCGGGATAGTCCGAGTAGTAGTTCGCGCAACCCCAGTAACACATGTCCAGGCTTATTCGGTGCTTGAACTTGAAGAATTTACATGGGTCTCTACACCAACAGAGAGGCGGCGTCTCCCCCTCGGGCGACCCCTCCGGCGAAGGCTCGGTGAGCATGTTCAGGATGGGTATGCTGCTTCGGAGGGCGGTGTCATTGCGGGGAGGTGTCCTCCTGGCACACGCCCTATATTCATCCAAGGTCACAACACGCCTTGCAAGTTCGCGGATCTCTTCCCATTGCTTCTGCTTGTCCATCTTAGCGAGATTGTGTTAAAGTGTTGATGCAGGAGAACCCGTCGTGGAATGGGTAGTACTTATAGGCCGAGGTGGCCCTGCGCACGTAACTAAATTGTAATTCGGTTGACGAAAATTCATGTTCGTGAGGTAGCGCTGCGCAAAGCTGACTCGTTGGGTCACATGGCTGCGCAAAGCTGACTCGTTGGGTCACGTGGCTACGCAAAGCTAACTCGTTGGGTTACGTCGCTACGCATAGATGTCTCGTCGGGTCACGTCGCTGTGCAAAGCTGTCTCGTTGGGCTATGTCGCTTCGCAGAGCTGTCTCATTAGGTCACGTCGCTGCGTAAATCTATCTCGATGGGTTGCGTTGCTGGGCAAAGCTGTAGTCGATACCAACAGTACTCGAAACGAACAATACTTGAAGCCAACGGTACTCGAAACTCATAGAACTTGAAGCCAGTGGTACTCGAAATGAACAATACTCGAAGTGAACACTACTCAAAACAAACAGTACTCAAAATGAACAGTACTCAAAACAAATAGTACTCGAAACGAACAGTACTCGAAACCTATAGTAGTCGAAACGAACAGTAGTTGAAACCTATAGTACTCGAAGCCAGCGGTACTCAACAAACATTACTCGAAATGAACAGTACTCGAAACAAACAATTCTGGAATCCCACAGTACTTGAAATGAATGTTACTCGGAAAGTGTGTACGCCAAAAAAGATAATGAAACACTATATTACCATTACTATAGTTGTACAAAATTAATATTTACATGACATCTACTGGCAGCCCCTCTTGGGGCGTACCCCGCGTGTCCCCCCGGCCGCACCTGGTGCTAGTGCGAATACGTCAAAGAATCAAGCGGCCGACGTACCAGACTGGCGTGAGGAGCTGGAGGTGATGTGGCGACGTTGAGGCCCGGTGTCGGTAGGGTCAGCTCTGGGGTCGGTAGTGTCGGCTCCGGCGCACCTGGCAGCTGAGAGGCTTGGTCCTGGGGGAAGTGGAAATCTTCGGTGAATATCTCATCGTAAGACAAGTCTGGTTCGTCCCAACTTGGTGTACGACATGTGAAACATTACATTACACATGCAATCATAGGAAAACCACGAAATCAAATAAGATAGTCGTACCTAGGGGCACGAAGGCAGCTACAAACGACTCCGCGTACTCCCCCCTCCCCGTGTATTGGTGGAACTGAGGACATGTAATAGAAGGTTGCCGTTATTAACTTGGCAGCGTGGTCTGGATTCGCCATACCTGAAATTCAGCGCATACATTGTAAAGACTACGAAATATATAAAATGATAATACAAAGTGACATTAGCAAACTAATTACCAACCACAAATAAAAACCAAATTTATGCTACAAGTCATAAAGCTATGATTGCGCTCTACCTAACCTACAGAGCTAAATAAAGCTATAATTTTTTCGATTAGGCTCTACCTACCCTAATTAGCTGCTTCGAATTTTCATTGTAATTTTAAAACGTGTCATGTTATTTTCCTGGTTATAAATTAATTCTCGATATTAACAATATAATTATCGCACACAAATAGAGAGCTAAATAAAGCCGCGATTAATTCGATTAGGCTCTACCTACCCTAATTGGCTAGTACATATTTTTCTTTTAATTTTCAAACATGTCATGCTATTTTCCTACTTAAAATATAATTTCTGGTATTAACAAAATAATTACCGCGTACAAATGGGAGCTAAATAAAACTAGTATTATTTACATTACCCTCTCCTACCTCGTACACAGTTCAAAAGATGTACTACATAATTGAACTATAACTATCTAATCTACTAAATTCTATGTCACTATTTTTGTTTGTTAACCGACAATGTTAATATACCTGCATAATAGTCGATCAGATCCGATGTTCTGTCTATCTCTCCTCCGCGACGAACTGGCAGAGCTTCGCTACCTTTCTTCTCTCCTCTACTCCGCTCTTGCTATTTTTCGAAATTAAAATGGATTTAGACTGATTTTTATAAATTTTTATAGCTGGATTCCTGTCGCCAGTTCAACTGACAACAGGTTTTTCTGTCGCTAGTTCAACTAGCGACAGGAAGTCGGACTAGCGATAGAATGAGACCAGGGTATCTGTCGCCATGGCGATAGAAACCTGTCGTCAGTTCAACGGCGACAGAACTATTTTTAGTTGTTTTTTTTAGGATTGACTATTTTTAATTTTTTTAAAATAATATTATTTTTAAAAAAAATTCCTCGATATCCTCGTGCGGTTCCCCGTTTCCACTCCGACGTCTCGCACGAGGCAGAGGTACCTGGTGCTCCTCGCTTCCACGGACATGTGGGCCCTCAACCTGAAGGCCGGCGGGCCCTGCCTCACACCGAGGCGCCCCGCTCGGGCACCTGGGCCCCCGTCGCCGGCGAGGCAGGCCCGTTGGCCGCGGGGCGGAGGCTCTGGAGGCGTGGCCCGGCGCGGAGACCGCTGGTGGCGGTGGGCGCGTCGGCGAGGAGAGGTGAGGATGGTCCCGCCGGCGACGGCGATAACAAAGCCTCGTCTTCCGGTGAGATGTTTATCTCGTATTTTTAGTGCTTTTGGTATGAATTAGCCCGATTAGAGTCGGAAAGTTGGGATCTTTGGGTGATTTGGATGTGGGAAAAAGTCGAAAGATTTTCGTAGATACGATGCCATTTGATGCGAATGCAGGTTGGTGTTGGTTTTGGTGGGATTAAATGACGAGAGAAAGGTGGGAATTTGGGTTTGGTTAGCAAATTTTGAAGAGTAGTTACTACTTACTAGCTATTCCTCTCCCTGGCCTCTGTGCAATCTAATTGCTCCTCATATTGTTGGCTTCAGATGGAAATTAGGATAGTTACTATTTCGCTCAGGCTTCTAGTTGGGAGATCGGGGTTAACTTTGGTGTGACTGGTAGCTGAACGTTGAAAATCTTGTGCCGCTTCGGGCATGGATTCGTCTTTCGAGCTGTATTAGGTGAGCTACTTGTTAGTTGTGGGATGTTTGTGTTTGGATGAAAATTCCCCAATTTTAATGGCTCATTCTCCATTTGATATCTGAGCTAATTTGAGTAGATATAAGGGGAAAACACCATCAGGTGCTACGTTTCTCGAGTGATTGCAGTGGTATAGGGAAAACTTCAGGTTCTTTAGGCCTATATTACTAGAATTCATTCTCGTATATTCTAGTGAAAAGCATGAACCGGAATGATGACCTGGCATTGGTTGTGTTGTAACGATGGCATGTTCATGCAGGAGATGGTGATGCATCTGTTCCAACGGGAGATAGCTCTGATGGATTGAGCCAACCGCATGATGAATCAAAATCCAGCGAGCCGATTAATATTTCTAACAGCAATTACTGGAGAGATGTCAGAGCAAACCTTGTGTGTCGGGAACAGGTGAGGCTGGTCTGTTCTTACTTACGGTCTGTAGTGTTCATAGCTTTTCTTTATGTTCTAATTGATGTCAACATATGTACATTCATTTAGGTCATCTAGACATTTATGATTTCACTCCTTGATTTTGCTCCTCATTATCCGCCATGAAAATCAGGACTAACATATTGAACTTAACTACTTTCACTAAACAGGTCCAATGTGTTGATATTAATATCAACATGTATCGTGCTTGCTGCTAATGCTCTACTCCAATTAATATATAGTCGCACAATGGCTCCAGTTAGTACATAGCATTAGAATATGACTTCAATTAGGTAGGGCGTATTCTAGGAATATAGGCTTTCTGTTATTACTTACTATATTGGTGATCAATGTAAGGGCCCAAACAATCTCGATGCAAAAGTTCAAAAAGCACTCTACAAGAGGGTCATTTCCAGTATCTCATTGTTCTCGTGTGTGCAATTTGCTACTATATAAAGATTTTCATTACATAAGATGCTGTTTCTCAAACCTTGTTACATTTACTCTATATATTGTTTCAAGAGAGTTTCATATCGTTCTTAGCAGAGAACCAAATTCTTGAAAAGAATAGAAAAGAAAGAAAAGCAAGTACCTTATAACCAGTTGAACTGCGTACTTGTTCTCTTAAATCATATATTGTATTTCTTTTCTGTTTGATTATGTAAATCCTTTCTTTGAATCAGGAGCTATTGGTAGATCCAAGTACTCCCACAGAGTCGAAGACATCCTCAGGAGAACCAGTACACCAGCTTCCTTAAAAGTGGGCTCACCCTATTACAATTGCCGGAAGCAGGGTGTGTCTTGGTTGCTACTGAGGTGCTTGATGATGACATCATCTTGGAAAGAACCGTCATTATCCTCCTCGGACTAGGGTCGAGAGGCACCTTTGATGGCCCATTCAGAGTCATCCTGAACCCTCCACTTTACACAAAGATCAAGCATGTCAATCCATCGTTCCAGGACCAGGCAACACCTTTCAGTGGCTGTCCCCTATTCTTCGGAGGCCCTGTTGGCATGAGCATGTTCATGGTGAGAACTAGTGACAGCTCACATCTCAAGGGGTTCGAGGAGGTGATCCCAGGCATCTGCTATGGCTTCCTGACCGACCTTGAAAAGGCTGGTGTTCTGACGAAGAGTGGTGCGATCAGGACCCAGGACCTGAGGTTCTTTGTCGGGCATGCAGCCTGGGATTACGAGCAGCTGTTAAGCGAGGTCAGGGCGGGATATTGGGTTGTTGCCTCCTGCAGCACAGAGCTGATCAGCGACGCGTTGAGAACTTATCCTTCTTGCCTCTGGACCGAGATATTGCAGCTGATGGGAGGGCATTACTCAGAGCTCAGCCAGAAACCGAAGCAAGACAGCTAATGTTGTGGCCGGTCTGTACGTAATTGGAATTGGGTAAATCTCGCATGGAACTCTAAGCTAGCTTCATGTAGCAATGTTCTTACTCAAATAAGCTCTATATAGTGGTTGCACATGGATGATGGCAAATGCCTAGATGTGGAAATAGTAGTTCTGCCCATGTTATTCTGACGAGTTCCATATCAAAAGGGGGAACCATATTAAATTATTGGAAGTGCATCCTTCTGTACACTCAAAATCTTACGTGGTGTCGTGGTGCCAAGATATAGATGTACTCTCGGTTTATAAAGTAGTACAATTTACAGGTGAGAATCTGCAGAAATCAGAGCTGTATAGGTGGCTCTAAAGCAATCTTGGATACTGTTGAAGCTGGAGTAGTTTCTAAATTATACTCCTTAAGCTTGCTTTGACCACGCAAGCTCAACCATGCTTGCATTTGCTCTTGAGGATCAATCTCCAGAAAGCTTAGTACTCCATGTAGCAAGTATACTGTACCTGATACAAAGGCTGTTGTTTTTTCATTTTCTTTTTTTCTCCACTGTACGCGCGGTCCAAATCCATGAGTTCTTTTAGACTAAATCCTTGGTTTTCTTGAACCTTTCTCTTCTGTCCAACAGAAGGTCAAAAAGATATGTCATCTTTGGCTGGCAAGACCACATTCAACAGAGATAAAAAAGGATTGACAGTTATGGTCAACTTAGGTCTAACCGAGAAATAAATATCTCACTTGTAATTCTATAGAAATGGATCTTCTACATTAAAGGATTCGATGTAGAGGATCTACCGTTGACTTTCATCGTCCGATCGAAAAGTAGAAGACCAGATCGATCGCTATAGAGTTTTGCTATAGTATTTTCACTACCTTAAAAAAATTTCCTGCTTCTGCGTTACTTGCTAGGGTGTTACTGCCGTTGTTCATTCACTTATAGATAACTGTTTGCACAGTAATCATTGCATCCGGATCCGAGCTAGCTTACCATTGAATCCATGCATATCCTCTATATTGTTTTTACAAAGAATGCATTCATCTCTTGAGTGAACCTACATCTGGTCCAAAAACTTGCTGACTGCGGGCGAGCCGGCGAACAAGATTAGACTACGAAATGGTGAAAGGAAAGATCATCTAATTTAGTAGTGAATAGTAAATTTGGGCCTCTTTGGAGCATAGAAATTTCATACCAATAAATTATCGGAAACAATGCAATTTTGGTAGGATTCCTACGAAATTCCCACAGTACAAACTCGTCTGTACCATCAACTATGGATTTAGATTGATTGCTATAATAATATTACAAGTGTGATAATTTTCTGAGTGCTCATGAACCAGCAGGCACAAGAGAAGTTCAACCTGCCGTAGCACCTCCACACTTTTCTAGTGCATATCCCTATAGGAAGGAGTAGAGGCATGTTGGCGCACTGAACACTTTGCTCTCCCTGTTTCTCCTTTATTTCTTCAAGTCTCAACATCATTCACCACGCGTGTAATGTTCCTCCGGTCAAGTAGTCAAAATGCAAGTGCGTGCCTTTCATCCAGAGCTTTATTACCCATTTGTTTTTCCGAACCGCTATTAATTTGAAAATTATGGCATATCTACAACTAATGACTACATCAAGATCTCCATATCATCTATACTCAGGTCCCCATAAACCAGCTGCTCGCTACCATTGCTGCTGCAGCTTCTACTCCCATCCCCATACGTACACCGATACGTGCTAGTACTATTACTATACGTCACTTGCTGATCTCTTGCACCTGCAACGGCGCCTTGCGCGACGCCAACGCCGGCGCCGGCGCCGGCGGCGTCCTGCCGAGGCTCCGGCGCGCGCTCGCGCAGCTCCACGAGCTGCGCGTCGGCGGCCATGCCGGCGTCGGACGCCACGCGCTGCACGGTCGGCGGCGAGAGCTGGCCCGCGCCCCGAGCCCCGTGGAGGTATCCGTAGGCAGCGGCCGCGCGGCCGGGGAAGTTGAGCCCGCCGGGAGCGCTGCCGCGGAGGAGGTAGACGGCGGCGTCGTGCGCGACGGCGGCGGCCTCGGCGGTGGCGTAGGAGCCGAGCCACAGCCGCTCCCGCGTCCCGGGCACCCGGATCTCCGAGACCCACTTCCCCCACCGCCGCCGCCGCACGCCCTTGTACCGGCACCACCGCTGGTCCCCTCCGCCGGCCGCCGCCCGGCTCATCCCGGCGAGGGGATCGAGTACTTGGTCTCCTTCGACCTGGATCGCGTGGGATCACGTAGTGTGCTGCTCCGAGCTGTTGGATTGGTTTCGGCGCAGATACTTAATTGCAGTGTGCACGTGTATTTATAATCGTGCATGCATGGGAGGTCAGCGTAGCGGGGGGAGTTGACTTTCTGGGTGCGAATACAATATTGAGGCGGCACATGCATGTGAGGGCGCTTAGGCTTAGCTTGCTTGGTCATATTATACTCACATGCTTAATTTGTACACGTGGTTTGTCTTTGTGGGTCATGGTCAAAATTTTCAAAGGTCAGAGGCGGGGTGGGTCGTGAGTGCGCAGTCGTTCTCGTGGTCTTTTTTTTGTGGGGGTTCGTGGTTGAAATGCTCTCGGTGGATTGACTGCCTCGGGACGGAGGTGGGCATGGCACGAAATAATTAGTCACATGGCGATCCAGTGGACTGTACAGCACGGACCGCACGTTGATTATTGACTTAACCCGTCTCCTGAGACTACTCATCTCTCCTCCTGACTTTCTAATTAAAAGAGGCCTATGCTATAATCCAGTCAGTGTTTGGTTCAAAGGACCGGAACGGATTGACCATCCGATCTTACCTCGAACCTTACGACAGTTGTTTGGTTTGAGTAATGGAATGAGTTAGTTCATCTCTAGTAAGTATAATTCTAGTACAAGGTGAAAGATGATGCCATCCTATCAAATTCATAAGATGGTACTAGATGGATCAATTCATGCCAAACGCCACGTGGAAAAATAGATAGATAGACAGCCTCAAGGCCCTCGTCCTCAATTGAAGTACCCATCGGCATGTAATTCAGAACGATCAACTCTGAAAATTGATTCATCTACACGTGCATATATATAAGTATATATACAGCTGGTCGTATATTTGACAAAACCTCTAGGTACGACATTTGTATGTACGGTCACCTTGGTCTCTGCGGTGGTACTGGTATGCGATAGTGTATGTGCCGACCGAACGCCCACGTGAACTAAATTATATCTGGTATACATTTTGTCAAAGCAGAGTCTGGAGTTTGGACGCCCAGTTTGGAGTCAAGCATGGCAGTATTGTCAACGACAATACGATGGCGCACGTACGTACGTACGTACGTTACGTAGGAGCCCATTGCCGGTGCACTGTGTCTCCGTACGTACAAACTGGACATGTGTATGTATGGGCCTTGTGTACCATCTGACAAATATTTGTGATCGTGCCGGTACGTACGCCCTGTTGGGCCGCACCCAACGCCCCAAATCTGAACAAGTAGCCCGTGTGGGCTTTACCTTAGACCCGACCCAACTAAAGTTTGTGGGCAAAAACTTTACCAAAGGGCTGTGAGTACGGGTGTGCACTTAGCCAAGTCCACGACTTGATGCTGATGTCTATGTACCGATTTTAGAGTACACATACGTGAGGCCCGCCAAATCAAAGCCCGACTCGGCCCAAAGATGCATCAGGCTAAAGATTCAAGCCCTACCCTGCTCTTATGAGTAAGCCCAGTCCGGCCTAAGAAAATTGGGTCGGGGCTCGAGTCAGGTTGCACATGAACTAGAAATAAGAAAACAACAAGAATAGATTATAACTGAACAAATCTGACCTCGATCGAAAGCTGCAGAAAGAAGAGTAAATTCCGAATTAGAGTTCAAGTACCCCGAGTAGGTCTAGTGACTCGCGCGTGGGAGGAGGTGCCAGTGAGGACTACGGATAGGAGGGTGGATGCGCTGTCGGTGATGTTGATATTCCGGTTGTCCGTGAGAGGCGACGTAGGATGCGCAAATCGGGAATACGATAGGGGCGGGGAGGAGACCAGGAGACCGGGGGGAGAATCGGCAGAGCTGGTCAAATTGGTCAGGTTTATCGGACTGACACGAGATACAATACTGTAGATTTAACTTAAGTAAATCACGATCTGTACTATTTATGAGTCGTACCAATCCGGCACGGTACGAATTAGAGTTCGAGTACCCCGAGAGTAGGTCTAGTGACTCGGGAGGAGGTGCCAGTGAGGACTACGGATAGGAGGGTGGATGCGGTGTCGGTGATGTTGATGTTGATATTCCGGTTGTCAGTGAGAGCCGACGTAGGATGGGGGCAGGGAGGAGACTAGGAGACTGGGGGAGAATCGGCAGAGCTGGTCAAATTGATCATGTTTATCGGACTGACACGGGATACAATACTGTAGATCCAACTTAGGTAAGACACGATCCGTACTATTTATGGGCGCCGATCCGACACGACTATGGCGGTGTATGTGGCTCGAGATAAGTACGATCCGTACTATTTATGACGTGGCCCGACTATGGCAGTGGTGGCTAAGGATAGACGTAACTTGGCCAAAGAGTTCCTTCATTGTTGTGGATGGGTAATATAAATTTGTGAACCTTTAACATATCTATATGTATATGATGGATAACATGCATTCAGTATGTGGTTCTATGTACTGATTATTATTTTAGTTATGTTATAAGGTTTTAGAGCATATAGCGTATTTTAAAAAAAAATCGTTGTAATGCACGAGCATTTATGTGCAGTGTAGCTGCCATGCATGTCTCGTTATTCCGCCTTAATTTGCCCGCTTAGTTGGATGGCTTGCAAATCGACCGTGCTGTTGCTCTTTCTAATCTGACAATTAATGATGAAGAGCTGAAAGGGAAAGAAACCTAATGTTTGGAGAGGATAGGTGAGGAGAGCATTGCTTGGATCCCTCAATGATAGGGCACTCGTGCAAAGCTTATCTTTTGTTGCAATGGCGAGCTTTTGCACCTTGAGAAATTTGAAACATAATTTGCATCGACTTTTTAGTAGTCGAACAGAACTGCCCAATAATAAATGTACTATTGTTCGGTTATTCGAACAGGTTTAGTAGTACAAACATCAATAGTTTTGATTAAAAAAGAAAAAGAAAAATTTAGGCATAATTTGGCCTCTTTGGAAAGCCGAATTCTCATAGTAATTTCGTAGGAATTTTGCAATAAGCTGTCCTGTTAGACCCTTAGCACAAATGAAAAGGTATGTATCCGAGTCTCAAAAAAGAAATAAAAAAACCTGAATTTGACTTGTCTTTGGCTACACCTATTTCTGATCACGTGGTCGTGAGTGTTAGTGGGTGCTCGAGCACCCCCTTCCCTCACTACCAAGCCCCTAAACCTAGTACGCAGTGAGCACCGGCCACCGGTGACTGTGAGTTTAATCGTTGGAGGTTGAAGAAAGGTGCGGACGTGTGGCGAATTGCATCTTGGGCGAGTCTCCGTCGGAGGTTGAAGAAAGTTTTCCGTTCTTTGGGCGGGCATGTGGGGCTTAAGGCCTAGTCCGTCGATCACCATCGCCCAAATAATGTAAAGTCTTCATGCTACACACTCTCTTAGCCAGAGTGCCAAACATTCAAAGCCTCAAACCCCGAATCTCAATTCCCAGATCCAGTTGGAGAAATCGAGAGACAGAGAGACTCACCGAGACAGCCTAAGGGGAGGCGGTCGGCGGTAGGAGGTGAGGTGGTCGGCGTCACTCGGCGCCTCGGCGGCCCGTGGAGGGAGGTCGGAGGCGGTTTGTGTCACTCGGCAGCGGCTGGCGCGTCTCGGCGGCCCGACGCGGACCACTGAGTCACGGAGGGGCCGTGAGCCGGGTTCGAGGACGGTGGGCGCGGGCGGGGACCGCTGGATCGTGGAGGGCGACTAGGCGTGCTCAGGCGAGGCTTGACTCTCGAGGCTATCACGGGTTGTCTGGCCGTGAAGTGAGGTGAGGCGTGAGGCGAGAGCCATAGTCTAAAGAGTAAGTGAGTGACTATGTGAGTTTGTTTCTCTCCCAAAAAATTCTCCATTTTGCTTGTCTGTTGCAAGATTGACTGAGGCAGTGAGGCACATGACTTAGTCTTGAAGATTGATGAACCATGAATTGATTATTGATGCAAATGTTTAATTGGTGATCAACTAGTTCTCTTTCCATTTATGTATGAATTTGATATTCCAATTGCAAAAGACTAGTAGATATAGCTTTGATATGTTCATATTGTGCTATAGCCTCAACAGTAGAGCTCCCCCTCTGTTTTCATTTTGGATTCGCCATTGTACATGCAGAACGGGACGTATATGTGCTTCATCAATGTTGTCGTATGTGTGTGGGTGGAATTTTTGGCCGATATTTGCGATCCGTATTCGCAGTTTGACCATTGCGTATAATTTGCATATGTATTTGTAAATTTATCCTCGTTGTCACACGGTGACCGTGTAGTAACGGCTCCGGCGCCGCCACGTGGCCCTCTCTCCCCTCCGCACCGTCGGTTTTAGGGTTTAGGAAATATGGGTTTCGCCGCTGTTTGTAAAAATTATATAGCAAACGAGTTCCAAAAATCACAAAATTTATATGAAGCGTTCCGATACAGTGTACTATACGGTGTAAATTTTTCAAAATTTTATTCTTTTAGAATTTTTCTCGTAATTTTATATAAGTGCACCGTTTGTACGAATTTATAAATGTGATCATCCGACAAATTACCTACCGTAGCAACCGCTTGCCCTCCCCCGCCCGTTTCTGGTGACCCTCCCCCGCAGCTGTCGTTGGAAGATGCTTCGAAGCCCAAGCCCCCTCCTCCTAATTCCACCGTCCCTCCTCCCTCTTCCTCACATCTCTCGTCTCGTCCAAAAATTCTAGCGCCAACCTTTACGGAATTCCTAACTCCAATGTCGCGGCTCCTCCTTTGCTCAGCTATAAATATCAAACTCTCGTAGTCACTATTCGCTCATCTCAATTGTGTTTCGATTCTCGTTCTAGCGCTCGTCGCTGAGAACTCAGAGAACGTAACATAAATAATTTTATTGGGAGATTAAGTATTTTCTTACTTCTCGTCGCTTGTCGCTCGGCCTTTTTTGGTTGCTTTCCCCCGAATGACAGGTAATTTGTCGGATGCTTTTACCGTTGTTACTGTAATCGTAAATAATTAGTCTTAGTCAACTAGTCATAATTAGTTAGTTTAGATGTAAATAATCAGCCATAATTAGTAAGTTTAGTGGTAATAAATTAGTTTAGTGCTAATAAACTAGTAATTTATTTAGTGGTAATTAATTAGTTTAGGGATAATTAATGTGTGCAATTTGTCGTATTTAATTACACATATGGGTTGAACTGTTACTATTTTAGGTAATAGGGGATGGGGTTGTTGTGGCTTTAAGTATTTTCGAACATGCAAGACTTGTTAGTGTTTTACGGAAATGGTCTCGTACGAGCCGGGCCCTATAGGTTGGACCTATCGAGATGCCAGCGCAAGGTGATCCGGGCAGAGGGGCTCCACGCGATGAATATTCACGAGCTTCGAAGTTGCATCCAGAGGGAGTTCGTCGCGGAGGTAACGACAAAGAAAGTTGTTATCGAGGTGATCACCTGTACGAATTGTGTGTGGGAGCTCGTCGAGGTGAATGCAAGCATAGCATGGAAGCAGTACATGGAGATTGTCTTCTAGCCCGAGACGGCTATTCACGGGAAGCCTATGGTGTATGTGAATTTTGTACGAAGGGCGTCAGGAAGGCCTGATGATGCCCGGGCCTCTACAAGCGGACAAATGCAGCCTGAGCCTGAAGATGGCAGTACAAAATGTGATGCCTCAGAGGGAAGTCCCGCGTCTAATTTTGTGCCAAATGAGGGGGCAGAAATGTGGTGGTCGACCCGTATCGACAGCCATGAGTATCTACCAGACGAGCCTCTCAGGTTGGAGTCCAACGAGGACATCGACCCAAGCTCGGATCGTAGCCACCAGGACGCACACCAAGCCGGTGTTCCAACCAGGGGAAATGCGTCATCGGAGGTGCCTTGCGTGGCATCGAGACTTGATGATATCGTGGTGCGTTCACTTGTACAGTTGTACTGCCGCAAGAAGAAGGCTCCCAATGGGGGTTTGATGCTGACATCCTCTTAGTTGGGAAGCGCTTCCCTAACAAGGTGGTCGTGCAACAAGCTATAGCACAATACGCTTTTTTCATCAGCCATGTGTACCGAGTGCACCAGTTCAACCCAGGAAAGTACACAATGAAGTGCATAATAGAAGGCTACCCTGCCAAGGTCAGAGCTCACCGAGCAAAGATCGTCGGCTCAGCCTTCACGATCAAGGCGCTGACCGACCACACTTGCGGGCTCAACGAACTCCTGCGGCAGCATCTGAACATGACTTTCGTATATGTTGCAAGCCTCATCACACACCTAGTTGAGGTGGATGTGTCTATCTCCCCCAAGATGTTGATGCCGAAAGTCACCAATCAGGCTGGCTATCCTATTAGCTACAACAAGGTCCGACGAGCCAAGCAGAAGGTCATCGAGCCAATGTACGAGACATACGAGAGGCGTACAACCTTGTATCGAGATTGCTTCACTAGATTGCTGAATCAAACCCTGGCATGTACATAAACAAGCTTGACTGTGAAGATGCTGAGAGAGGGCCCACCGCTTCATATTGGATTGGGTGTTCTGTGCACTCGCTTAGGCCATCCGGGGCTTCGAGTTCTATCGTCCCGTGCTAACAATGGATGGAACTTTCCTCACGGGGAGGTACAAGGGCACCATCCTCACCGCGGTGGTGGCCAACGCGAATGGCCAGCTTCTCCTGGTGGCATTTGTCATTGTGGAGAGCGATAACGCATCTAGCTGGCTATGGTTCCTGGTGAACTTGAAGAGGACAGTGGTAGGAGACCAGCGCAACGTTTGCCTAATCACGGACCGCAATGATGGGTTATTGGCGCCCATCAACACCATGCAGCGTGGGACGGATCTATCTCACCAGTGGAATGACGTGCAATCTAGGTGGTGCATGAGATATCTTGCATCTAACTTATTCACACGGTTTCATAGTCAGGAGGTTCTAAAGACGTTCAAGGCATTGTGTCTGCAGATTCAGAGGCGAAAGTTTGACTATATTTGGAGAGACCTGGAATAGTGGACTACAAGGCATACAAGGGAGTCCACTCCGGAGGGAGAGCAACCTAGCAATGCTATAAGTTTCTCGAAGTGGATTAATGGTCACGCTCCAGAATTAGAGAAATGGTCCCTTCTCTATGACACAGACGGTGCGAGGTATGGGATTACGATGACCAATATATCCGAGGTCTACAACAACGTCCTCAAAGGTGTGTGGTGCCTCCCTATCACCGTGATCGTCCAGAAGATATGGACTCGCACTGTTGGTTATTTTGTTAGTACAGCCACCGCAGCCAAGCGACAGATGGAGGAAGGCAGACAGTGGTTCGAGAACATGCAGAGGCACATGGACCGAAAGATGGAGATGCCCGAATGCACAACATCCGGGTGATCGACGGCCTCAGACGGAAGTATAAGATCAAACTTCGGTAGAAATGGGTCAACAGTCATGCCATGATGATATGGCCCAACTAATAATTTGGTTGAAACATATATGATAACCCGATCTTTCACCGTACTAAAATCAGCAGCGAGTAATATCTCTATCTCACGTGTAAAGACTGAGATCGAAGATCAAATTCTTCAAACAACCGAACAAAGAGCACCAACTAACGAATGGACTCGGATCGAAGCAATAAACAATTTGGAATTTGATATTGAAATCTCAGCGTGACTTCCGTGACAAGAACGGTGATAGAACTTGACAATTGATGTCAATTCCACCAGCTCCTCTCACGCACGAACAGGAAACAAGCAGAGGCACAAGAAAACAGGAAGTAATTCACTTGGGCTGGCCAATGCAGCAACGTGATCCTCACCAACCGAATAGCAATAGCAACAAATATAGATTAGCAGGTGGGTGTGTATGCGCACCAACACATAGCTCTATCTTTAGTCTCCTCCAAGTAATTCTCCACACAGAAGTAATAAAGATGGAAGGAATTCACATAAACAGGGCACTCGATGTGGCCGCCATAACCTGATGATTTTCTGGTGTCTTTTCTTAATGCAAAACCTAAAAAACTTCATCTCACACGGGCACAGCCCTTGACCTTTATCGGTCGTACACAAGCACCTAATGTTCGACATGGACACGTTCAAAGATTTGATCTCTAACTCTAATTAAATCTAGACTCCTATTCGAGTTTAAAAAGGAGAACTATCTTTAATAAACAACGGGAATCTGACTCAATTAATTGGAATAATATGATAACCCACGTAGAAATAATTCTTTTTAGCTCTGTGACTTGTCTCGCCTCGGACATCCTCGCGTACATGCACAACACTGCGCTCGACCACAACCTCTTTTCTCGTGCCATTTATTCGCTGGCTCAAGCGTTGCACCAAGACAAGATACAACCTCAGATTGTGAGTTGGAAACTCAACCCAAAGTTGGAGTAGCACTTGGGGCCGTATCACAGGGTGGAAAGAAAACAGGCATGCACCTTGGGTGATGTGGTGACATGCTCCTGCAACAAGCCAAAGCTCCTCCACAAGCCATGCTCGCATGTGTACAAGACGTATGCGCAAATGTGGCAGATGTCCACGCTGTACATCTCCGAGTAGTACAACATGCAGCACCTTTTCGGTACATGGAGTGGCGAGTTCCCCTCGTACGGCTTGGAAATGAACTACGAGGATGTTTTGGTCGAACATGGTGCAATGGGGTCTCAATAGGGGCTTGAAGAGAATAGGGAAGGGGCGACGGTAGACGCGGCACTGCCAGAATGATATGGATGCCAGCCAACATACCGGTATTAGCCGCACAATCAATTGCAGGATATGCAAGACCCCTGGGCACTCAATGAAGGGTTGTCCTAACAAACCGAGCTCGTCTGGTAGTCATTCAATGTCGTAATGTAATGTATTATTCGTCTTCTTTTATGATGTACAACGAAACTTCTACGATATCCAGATATGTCAGATTCATCGGCAAACTTCTACGCGAAGATGTTGCAGAAGCGCAAGTGGCTTGCACAGAAGGCCAAATATGTGCAATACCCGGATTATTCAATGAAAGATGCTCCAGTACCACCACGGTTTCCGGTCCCACAGTGTGTGTGTGACGAGTCGGTTAAAATCATTCAATCGACACACCCAGACACCTCCGCCCGGGCGTACTACACGTGCGGGCACCACCTTGTAAGTGTTTCTTTTGCATGCTCCAATTTTTCTCTCCCTAAGTTGAATTCCATCAATTTTTAACTTCAACCCCATGATGGGTCTCGAACTTGAGGCCCATTAGGAACTCGTGTCCTACAAGAATTCAAATCACCATCTATGACACAGACGGTGCGAGGTATGGGATTACGATGACCAATATATCCGAGGTCTACAACAGCATCCTCAAAGGTGTGCGGTGCCTCCCTATCACCGTGATCGTCCAGAAGACATGGACTCGCACTGTTGGTTATTTTGTCAGTAAAGCCACCGCAGCCAAGCGACAGATGGAGGAAGGCAGACAGTGGTCCGAGAACATGCAGAGGCACATGGACCGAAAGATGGAGATGCCCGAATGCACAACATCCGGGTGATCGACGGCCTCAGACGGAAGTATAAGATCAAACTTCGGTAGAAATGCATCAACAGTCATGCCATGATGATATGGCCCAACTAATAATTTGGTTGAAACATATATGATAACCCGATCTTTCACCGTACTAAAATCAGCAGCTAGTAATATCTCTATCTCACGTGACAGCACCTGAGACTGAAAGATCAAATTCTTCAAACAACCGAACAGCAGCACCAACTAACGAATGGACTCAGATCAGAAGCAATAAACAATTTGGAATTTGATATTGAAATCTCCAGCGTGACTTCCGGCGGCAAACGGTGATAGAACTTGACAATTGATGTCAATTCCACCAGCTCCTCTCACGCACGAACAGGAAACAAGCAGAGGCACAAGAAAACAGGAAGTAATTCACTTGGGCTGCCCAATGCAGCAACGTGATCCTCACCAACCGAATAGCAATAGCAACAAATATAGATTAGCAGGTGGGTGTGTATGCGCACCAACACATAGCTCTATCTTTAGTCTCCTCCAAGTAATTCTCCACACAGAAGTAATAAAGATGGAAGGAATTCACATAAACAGGGCACTCGATGTGGCCGCCATAACCTGATGATTTTCTAGTGTCTTTTCTTAATGCAAAACCTAAAAAACTTCATCTCACACGGGCACAGCCCTTGACCTTTATCGGTCGTACACAAGCACCTAATGTCCGACATGGACACGTTCAAAGATTTGATCTTGTTGGACCGTAAAGGCGACTAGAGGGGGGGTGAATAGGAGCACGCTCACTTTTTCACAAATTATGAACTCAATACAATTTCACTCCAGTAGCTATTAGAAAGCTATGAAGATTAATATATCAGTACAGCGGAAGACTAGTATTGAATTCAATTAAACCCCCTAAGCAAAATAACAAAATCAACTAAGATTGCAAACTCACAAAGACGCGGCGGTCGATCATTGTACTCCAACCGGTCGGACCGATTGCAGGCGGGCGGTCCGACCGGTTGTCTTTGGCGGTCGGACCGCTCCAAAATCGGTCGACCGGTGATGACGAAGGTCCGACCGGCCGACTCGAACCGATCCGCTGTGATAAAATCACCGATGTGAAGTTGCAATTAGGTGAAACTTTGATTCTCAACTCCAATCTTTATGAAACTTTGCACACACCTTCTATATGCTATTGAGGACCTATTCCAATCGAATATTATGATAATTCTTGGAACGATCTTGAGCAATTGTCAATTGATTAACAGAAGGTCTAAAACCGGGCAAGAACGAAAACTTGATCCTAAAGCTTGTTCGTGAGAGATTGATGATCAAGATGATGCTAGATAGATTCACACATATCACAGCAAGCTAATTCACGTGAAAGAATCAATCACAAACTCGCGGATCAAAGAAAGCCCTAAAATCACCAAATTGAAAGTAAGAACGAAAAGAGACTTATCTCAAGCAAACCTTGCATAGATTGATTTCGTGATTGAAGCTGGATTACATCCACACCATCATGGATCAGTAGACAATCAAGGATCACGAATTTCTCCTCAAACCATGAAAAGCCCTAGCCTCCACCTCAACTCCCCTAAAGACAATTAGGGTTTTGAAACATAAAAAGGCGAGAGAGAAAAAAGCTAGGTGGTGCAGCCACCACCTCCCCCTATTTATAGTGGAGGCCTAGACTCCTAGGGTTTGACTCCATTGGGCTCCCGTTAAGGCCCACTAACAAACGGGTCACACACGCACGCTCGCAAAGCGCCGTCTTTAACCTTTTGACCTAAACCGCTCACCATGCGTCATGGATTTGCCAATAGGTCACCCTTGTCCATCTTGTGTCACGCTTGAGTCGTTGACCCACCCGCATCGCCGATCGCTCGACCTCAACTCTTCAAGTCTAGTCCCGATTCTCCTCGCCGTTGACCGCCGTTGACCACCAAGCTACCGCACAACCACGCATAAGAAAACACGAATTCGGGAACAAGTTCTTCACAACTTGACCCATGTTAGTCAAAACATGCATCATGCAAATCATATGCCAAGAAACCAATGACTTTGACCTAACAAAACAACATCGCCACGGTTGGCCGACGTTCAAGTAGAAACCGGTCGACCGCTCCAGGTGAGCGGTCGGACCGCTCCCATGGCGGTCGGACCGCTCCTCGTGAGCCGATCGGACCGCCACCAAGGACTTAGCCAAATTCATACTCCCAAATTCCGAAACCTTCTGGAAACTTTAAACCAATAGAACTTCTTACTCGAGACTCCAAAATTATGAGACCAAGTGCATTGGGATCCCTCACTTGCCTACAACACTTATTTTTGGCCCACTTATTTTGACCACTTTGGTCATCGCCGTCCGAGCCCACATGGCCGGTCCGACCGATTTGGGACCGGCCGGACCGCGTGCAAGGACCGGTCGGACCGCCCCTGTCCAGAATACCTGTAGCTTTGTCGAAAACACGTGAAACTACAAACCGTAAACGCCATTGCCAATTGTCACATCATCCTAAGATCTAGAGCATATCCCCATGAAATCCACAGATCTCTAACTCTAATTAAATCTAGACTCCTATTCGAGTTTAAAAAGGAGAACTATCTTTAATAAACAACGGGAATCTGACTCAATTAATTGGAATAATATGATAACCCACGTAGAAATAATTCTTTTTAGCTCTGTAACCGAGGGAGGGACACACGATGAACCGGGTGCCAAACTGCGACAGGACGCGATTTCTGGTACCTGCTCACACTTCGTAACCTGTCCTCTCGAACTGACTATACCTATATCCTATATCATACTTCTATTTTTATAGTGCCACCAGCAACTACGTCAAGGCAACATATGTGCATTATACGTTTGTCGTCATATGTTGGAAATCACGAGTGCTAAGCGAATGATCCAGAGGTTTGTCAGTCAATCTCTTAATAATTATTTCGTAATTATGAATTTAAATATATATATATATGCTTACTAGTTTACTCTTGCTAGTGACAGGGCATGAAAATACCCTAAAGTAGCTTTGATCTGGACTTACTTGTGGAAGTTCGAGGACGTCTCGCCATCTTCATCACGGGGGAGATCATTATAGATAGTGGAGAGTTTTACCCGGTGGCTCTGATTTATTGTAATTCACTTTGAGTTGTAATCAAATCACTTTGTAATTAGATCATTCAAGTGACTTTGTAATTGAGATTGAGTTTGTAAATCACTTTGAGTTGTTCTATATCAAATCAATTGTGATATATTTGTTTTCTACTTGCTTGTTTTCAGAGGGCATAGCTAGCATTACCTGAGGCTAGCCAAAAAAATCAACATATATTTTGGTACAGAACGAACTATCACATGCGGTTTTGTGGAATAAACCGTCTGTGAATGATACTCACCGACGGCTACTACTAATAACCATATGTGATATGTATACAATCACAGATGGCTACTACTAACACCCACCTATGCTATGTATCCAATCACAGACGGCTACCACCAACAACCGTCTGTGATATGTCACATATCACAGACGGCTACTATCAAAAATCGTTTGTGATATACCACATATCACATACGGTTTTTGGTAGAAACTGTCGTGAAACCGTCTGTGAAAGCCCATTATCACAGACGGTTTCCTATAAAAACCGTCTATGTTGTGACTTTTCACAGACGGCTCATAAACCGTCTATGATAACCGCTTGTTATCACATACACATAGATTCAGACGGTTCACAAACCGTCTGTGATGACAGTTTAGAGCCGTCTGTGATAACTCTCTCTTTAGTAGTGCAGGCTAGTCCAGCCTCTAAGGGCATGGACTAGGCTAAGTCCGGCCCCCAGGGGTATGACAGAGAGCAGTGTCGTGCCTTGGAGGCACGACTGAGCGAATGCCGTGCTCTGGAGGTACGATAGAGGATTAGGCGCGCTAAGGTTAAAAAATAATTTAAAATGATTTTTTGACATTATTTAACACTTAAAAAATAGATTTTTTACCATGCACTCGTAGCTTCAAATGTATTATCACATGTATTAAAAAATCCATAATTTTTTCACATGAAATCACGACGTAGCACAGCACACTTAGCTTCAAACATAGGTGTCAACCGTCGCTATCACCGCCCTTCGCTGCCCTCGGTGAGTCGATGGACGGTTCATGTGAAATACTATTTAACGAGGCGGCGGTGGCACACAGTAGTACATCGTGCTTGGTGCGACTACGTGGGCACCCCTTCCCATGCTTGGTGTTGGATTTGGTACATATGATAATACATAGAAAATCAGGCATAAAAGGAATGCACGTGTTGGATTTGATACATTATTTGTTAATTTGAAAATTAGGCATAAGGCATAGAAAATCAGACATGCTTGGTATTGGATTTGGTATATTCTTTGTTAATTTATCGATTTAATATGGATAATATTTTTTAATGTTGTACTGTATCATAGGCTAGATAAGCATATCTATATATGAACCAATTGAGGGAAATGTATTTGTTAATTTGTCGGTTTAATATAAATGATATTTTTTAATGTTGTATTGTACCATAGGCTAGATAAACATATCTATGAACCAACGGAGAGAAATATTTAGCATACAGATCATATAATACCATGACCATACCAATCGACTCGTGTGTGAATATGTAAGAGCGAGACCATGAAGACGCGAGTAAGTAGACGACAACCTAACACTAGCAGCAAGGGCATCAGGACACCACCATCCATCGACTTACAAAACCACCGAGGGAAGTGAAGGGTGGCGATGGCGACGGCGACAGTTGACACCCATATTTGAAGCTACGTGTAATGTGTTGCGTCGTGATTTCACGTGAAAAATTTATGAATTTTTCTAGTATATGTGATAATACATTTGAAGCTGTAGGTGCGAGGTAAAAAGAAGAAAAAATTCAAATAACTTTAAAAAAATGTTAAATAGTGTTTCAAGGAGTGTCAAATAGTGTAAAATCATTTTTTGGCATGACATTCGCTCTATCGTGCCTCCAGGACACGACATTACCTTATGTCGTGTCCATGGGGGCCGGACTTGGCCTAGTCCGTGCCCTGGGACTTGAATTTCACATGTGGCGTGCGGGGAGGTTGTCTGGCCCTTTGGGACCAGGTTTGGTTACGTGTCAACTGCCGACAGCTTTGTGATGCTATTTTTGGTATTAACATCAGGAGTGGATCAAAATTATTATTAACGTCGTCAATAGTGCCGCGCCTTCATGCCTTACAATCAACATTGCCCTTCTTGCAACAGAGGATTCGTTCCAATCGTGACTGATTAAATCGATCGGTCGAACAAACTTCATTTGATTAAAGAAGAACAGAGATTGAGAAATAGATAAAATGAACTTAAGCCACATGTGGGAGCTCAAGAGAGGATGACCATCATGGCTTTTATTTAGTTCAGGACAAGGACAAAAGAACCACTTCACAAACAAAAAATGCCCCAGTGAATATTGAAAAGGCATTTTTTTACCACATAGAAAAAGGGAAAGAGAAATGAAAAGCACACAAGGGTCATGCCTCTAGGGCACGACATTCGCTCTATCGTGCCTCCAGGACACGACATGGGGGCCGGACTCGGCCTAGTCCATGCCCTGGGACTTGGATTTCACATGTGGCATGGGGGGGAGGGGGAGGGGGGAGTCAGGCCCTTTGGGGACCGGGCTTGGTTACGTGTCAACTGCCGATAGCTTTGTGGTGCTATTTTTGGTATTAACATCAGGAGTGGATCAAAATTATTATTAACGTCGTCAATAGTGCTGCGCCAAAATCTCTCTGTACACCTCTACATGGTCCATGCCTTACAATCGGCATTGCCCTTCTTCTTGCAACAGAGGATTCGTTCCAATCGTGACTGATTAAATCGATCGGTCGAACAAACTTCATTTGATTAAAGAAGAACGGAGATTGAGAAATAGATAAAATGAACTTAAACCACATGTGGGAGCTCAAGAGAGGATGGCCATCATGGCTTTTATTTAGTTCAGGACAAGGGCAAAAGAACCACTTCACAAACAAAAAAATGCCCCAGTGAATATTGAAAATGCATTTTTTAAATAATTTTGGCTAACCTATATTTTTAACGTTGTATTGTATCATAGGCTAGATAAGCATATCTATGAATCAATTGAGGGAAATGTATTTGTTAATTTGTCATTTAATATGGATGATATTTTTAATGTTGTATTGTGTCATAGGCTAGATAAACATATCTATGAACCAACTAAAATAAAGATTTGGCATACAGATCATATAATACCGTAACCATACCAATTGACTCATGTGCGAATGTGTAAGAGCGAGACCACGACGACGCGAGTAAGTAGACGATAACCTAACCCTAGTAGCAAGGGCACTAGGGCACCACCATCCATCAACTCACCGAGCCACCGAGGGCAGCGAAGGGTGGCGATGGCGACGGTTGACACCCATGTTTGAAGCTGCGTGTAATGTGTTGCATCGTGATTTCATGTGAAAAAAATTATATTTTTTCTGGTACATGTGATAATACATTTGAAGCTGCAGGCGTGAGTAAAAAATAATAAGAAGAACTAAATTCAAATAACTTTAAAAAAGTGTTAAATAGTGTTTTAAGGAGGGTCAAATAGTGTAAAAATAATTTTTAATCTCACAGTGCCTAATCCTCTGTCATGCCTCCATGGCACGACATTCGCTCTATCGTGCCTCCAGGACACGACATGGGGGTCGGACTCGGCCTAGTCTATGCCCTGGGACTTGGATTTCACATGTGCAGGGGGAGTCTGGCCCTTTGGGGACTGGACTTGGTTACGTGTCAACTGTCAACAGCTTTGTGGTGCTATTTTTGGTATTAACATCAGGAATGGATCAAAATTATTATTAACGTCGTTAATAGTGTCGCGCCAAAATCTCTCTGTACACCTCTACGTGGTCCATGCCTTACAATCGGCATTGCCCTTCTTCTTGCAACAGAGGATTCGTTCCAATCCCGACTGATTAAATCGATCGGTGGAACAAACTTCATTTGAATAAAGAAGAACGGAGATTGAGAAATAGATAAAATGAACTTAAGCCACATGTGGGAGTTCAAGAGAGGATGGCCATCATGGCTTTTATTTAGTTCAGGACAAGGACAAAAGAACCACTTCACAAACAAAAAAATGCCCCAGTGAATATTGAAAAGGCATTTTTTCCCAAATGGAAAAGGGAAAGAGAACTGAAGAGCACACAAGATGATGATACGAGAAAAAAAAAACTACATTGAACCCTAAACTTGTTAGTATCTGTCACCGTCCCGACACATGGGACTCAATAATTTGAATTGAATGTTTGGGGTCTCCCCACTGCTCACCCTGCATTCTTCTTTATCTCCGGAAAGCAAACCTATCTCGGTGCAGCCTATGGAGCCACCCAAAAGAATGTTATTGTAGCTTGAAAATAGCTTTAAATTTTATTTTTAAAAGGAAGTGCAAAGCTATTCTTAATACCAAGAAAATTATAGGAAGTGCTGACAGCGAGCCGTACAAAATCTTAAAAAAGTTAACACCACAAAAGCCAGAACATGCTAATTTATATAGCACTAATATGATATTATGGTGCACCTACACTACCTAGAACTAAGAAATAGAATTTGAATTGAAACAAAGTTACCCCCTCTATTTTTAAATATCGTTTTAGAATGTGTCCAATCATCCTTTATACACTTTGACCTCTAATACACACAAAGGAATTTTGTTTTGTTATGTGGGAATGGTATTACTAGATTTGTCTAAAAAATACTTTCATACCATTGTATTTTTAATAATTTTAGCTAATATATAATTAGAAAAAATGATAATCAAAGATGAGTATCAAAGACTATATTGATATCCAAAATGATAGAACAAAGGTAGTACTAGCTCCAAACAAAAAACAATGCATTTTATTTACCAAATTATAAACCCATAAACCTTCTCTTATCTTCTTTCATCGTCCCTTTTGTTTTTCTATGCTCTAATGTCCAAAAAAAAAATACAGGACTTCACTGGCATAGACAGTAGCAGTAGCCGCCCCTTGTCCCCAAGCCCCTTCGGCCGCACCACCCAACCAAAGCACATTAGCACAGTGACTCAAGTAGTAGTAGTAACTTAACACTCACACCGCCTCCCGCTAATCCGCACCTAATCCAGCGTGCAGTACTCAAGGAGGGAATCCCCCGTAGCAATTAACACCACCGTACATGCTATACCATCCATCACCAGCAGCGGTAGAAGCAAATCAAATCAAGGACATTTCAGTAGACAGCTCTTGGTACACCCAACCGTAGGCGACAGCCAGAGCAAGGGGGCTGTGAGAAGGGAAGTGAGAAGAAGACACAGTGCTTCTTCTGCGAGCAGCTGTTCTTTGGATCTGAGGGACGGTGGCTTCGACTGGTGGCCTGCGGTTCCAGGTAGGGATGGTATTGGCTGGCCCGTTCGCTGTGGGTTTTCTTGGGCGGTTTGGGGGTGGAGGAATGGGAGTTTTTAGGGGGTTTCTTGGTGGGGTTTTGTGGGGAGATTTGGGACGAGCACGCGAGATTGGGAGGCGGGCGCGGGTTGGATTCGGGGAGCGGTGCGGAATTCGGCAATGCTGCTTTGCTTGTTCGTGCTGCCGCGCGCGTTTCTTGGTTCTTGAGGTTGGGGTTTCTTGATTCGTGTTTTGATCATATCGAAGGCTTAAATTTCGCAAGTCGTTGCTATTCTCCTGGTGTTGTTTTCTTATCCCGCCCACGCCAAATCCTGCAAATGCTAGGAATCCAGTAGTTCAACGAGATTTCATCATTGCAGCTCTCTTGTACTAGTAGTTTAGTGTGAGTTCTTTGCAGCTGTAGTAGTTCTTTGCACCTTTCTTTTTAAATTTATAGCTCAGATGTTCCAATTTCTGGGACTTGGCTTGGACGCTTGGTTACGATAAAATGATGCAACCTTTGCTTTTTCTTATGGGATCGTATACTTTCCGTTAAATCTTGTTTTCATTTGCGATGTTGCTATCCCATGGCGGCCTATTAGTATTCATATTTACTTGTTTGACTACTTGCCGTACGAAGTGCTGAAATTTCGTGTAGGTGAACTGTTGGCTTCCTACGGTAGGTGTGGTGACACAGATGTTAAGGGCCCGATTGCGGTTGGAAGTGATCATGATCTATGGCGTATCATGTTTTAATTTGCGGCGATGGAAATTCTTGATTCGAAAAGAGTGGACTTTAGGGAATTTATACCGTTTTCAGTGCATGGTGATATGTTTTTTGAGCTTGTACTTCTCAATATTAGTCCTGTTAAAAATGCTACGCGAGGATCTCAGTCTTCCTTGTGGGACAGCGTTTGTTTTTATGCGAGAAGTCACAAGTTTCTCCTGGTGTTGTTTTCTTATCCCGCCCACGCCAAATCCTGCAAATGCTAGGAATCCAGTAGTTCAACGATATTTCATCATTGCAGCTCTCTTGTACTAGTAGTTTAGTGTGAGTTCTTTGCAGCTGTAGTAGTTCTTTGCACCTTTCTTTTTAAATCTGTAGCTCAGATGTTCCAATTTCTGGGACTTGGCTTGGACGCTTGGTTACGATAAAATGATGCAACCTTTGCTTTTTCTTATGGGATCGTATACTCTTCCCTTAAATCTTGTTTTCATTTGCGATGTTGCTATCCCATGGCGGCCTAATTAGTATTCATATTTACTTGTTTGACTACTTGCCGTACGAAGTGCTGAAATTTCGTGTAGGTGAACTGTTGGCTTCCTAGGGTAGGTGTGGTGACACAGATGTTAAGGGCCCGATTGCGGTTGGAAGTGATCATGATCCATGACGTATCATGTTTTAATTTGCGGCGATGGAAATTCTTGATTCGAAAAGAGTGGACTTTAGGGAATTTATACCGTTTTCAGTGCATGGTGATATGTTTTTTGAGCTTGTACTTCTCAATATTAGTCCTGTTAAAAATGCTACGCGAGGAGTACAAGCTGGACAGCGTTTGTTTTTATGCGAGAAGTCACAAGTTGGACTCAAACTAGTTTTGATATTTTCTGGTGGCGCTAGCTCCAATTATTTGACTCATAATTTTCTGATAAGAGCTGTGAACAATTTTGTCAAATACTTTTCTGCTTGATTGTCAAAAAACCTCAATTATGGCTTTCTACTTATGATTATGACTTGTTTGATTTTGCAGGGTTTGCTAGTTTAATTTTTTTTCAAGTGTAATGAATTAACCATGCAATATAACATGGCAACAGAGGTCAATCAAAATTATTTTGCATGGCCACAGGAGGAATCATCTGTGCAGGATAGTTCTCAGGTAATGTTCCCCTCCCCCCATACATCGTTTTATTGGTTTGTATAATGTTCAGTCAAAGAATTTACCAGATGTAATAAAATGGCTAGAACTTCCATGGTACTAAGTATTAGGTATGTCTCTGTGTGAAGAACCATATGTTCTTTATCGGCATATATGATGTTCAGTCGAAGCAAATATTGATAAATCTATGAATTGGTGAGTACTTATCTACCTGATGTAACAGAAATTGCTAGAACTTCCATGCTAACTACTATTAGGCATGTCTATATTAGTTAGTACTGTTAACTTAAAGGCTTCCTTAGGATCTAATTGCTTTCGCCTTTCTGCAAGTGAAGAACCATCTCTTTTGTTAATATTCTCACTCTTTTTTATCTGTGTTATTTCTTCCTTCAGGGAACACCACAAGTGTTTGATCATGGCTCCATATCTTTTGGAAGATTTGAGTTGGAATCACTAGCATGGGAGAAGTGGTCTGTATTTACCAACGACAGGCGTCACGAGGAGTTTGTCAAGTTCAATGGATTAGTTGCTAAGAAGAAGGCGTACTTTGAAGAATACTTTAAGAGGATTAGGGAGCTAAAGGCTTTACAACAACAAAACCAACAAACTGAACTTAATCTAGAGTACAGTGGTGATGGTAGTGATTCCAGTCAGACAGAAGAAGATGAATCAGCTGCAGAGCATGGATCTCCCGCTGGATCTGGGACACATATTGTTGATTCCATGGAACGCACAGCAGCTGAAACCACATCTGAGCATGAACTGGAATGCTACAAGGATCATGAGTATGAGAGCTTAAATTATGAAACTTGTGCATCAACTCGTTCTTCACCAGTTGGAGGCTCACTGCTAATTGGCCAAGAAATTAGTGAAACTGCAAGTGGTGACAATTGTTCTGGCAGAATGGATATGTTGCAGCAAAATGCTAATTGTAGTCAAGATGATCTGGGGAAGCCCCATGAGACTATGATGACTCCTAAGAGAACTATCGAGAAACACCCCCGGATTAGTCAAGCTTCAAAAATTATTCCAAAGACAGTCAAGATGACTTCTAGTAATATTCCTGATCACACAATTGTTAATAAGGTAATGGCACACTAAATTTGTATGTGTTTTCTCATCATGATTTGGTGTTTATCTTGGCAGAACTATTGTTGCTATCTACATATGATTTTTTCTCTGATTGGTAACATACTTGCCTGGGCCCCATAATGATCTCCAGCTGCTCAGTCATGCAAGGCACAAAAGAAATACCACTATTTGTGGAACTAGAGAACTAGATTACATAAGTTAGGGTTTCTTTCATTTGAAATACTTAGTTGTCTACCTAGATTGATCTATACAATTTCCTTATACGTAAGTTGCAGTTAGCCAGACAAGTATATATTATGTTTTGCATTTATTATACACCACAGAACTTGAACATTTATTCCATAAACTATAATATATTTCTCATGAATAACTTCAGGGACCTGATTCAAGCAAGCCCAGTGTGATAAACCAGAAAGCTAAGCCAGAAAATATTCAGTCATTGCGAAGGGCAAAAGCAGCTATTAATGTGGTTGGCATCACAGGAAGAAGCAAACTTATGGCAAAAGAAGCTCCTGGTGTTATAGCTGTTAGAAGACCTTCCCCAGCAGCATCACAATGGCCCTCCACTAGGGAACGACGACCTGTCACCAGATATGGTTCACAGAAGCCTGCTGAAATTGCCACCACATGTCGGCCTTCTACTGCTGAAAGACACCCTGCCACCAGTGGTTTGGCACCAAAGCAAGCCAACATTGTTGCCCCACATCGGCCATCTACTGCCGACAGGCGCCCTATCACCAAAGAGTCGGCACCAAATCATGCCAACATTGCTACCCCACATCGACCTTCTACTGCCCACAGGCGCCCTATAACCAAAGACGTGGCACCAAAGCATGTTGGTATTGCCACCCCATGTCGGCCATCTACTGCTGAAAGGCGTCCTGTCACAAGAGGGACTGCACAGAAGCATGCTGATGTTGTCACCCTGTGTCGACCTTCTACTGCCGAGAGACGCCCTATCACCAGAGCGACTGCACAGAAGCATGCTGATGTTGTCACACTGCATCGGCCTTCTACTGCTGAGAGGCGCCCCGTCGCTAGAGAAATTGTACCAAAGCATGCCAATGTTGCCCCCCCACACAGGCCTTCTACTGCTGAGAGACGCCCTGTCACCAGAGAGACTGCGCTGAAGCATGCTAATGTTGCCATCCCATGTTGGCTTTCGACTCCTGAAAGACGCCTCGGCAGGGAAAGCGCACCAAAGCGTGCTTATATTGCCACCACCCCACGTCGCCCTTCTACAGGAGAAAGACACCCTATCGCCATAGAGAGTACCCTAAAATCGAATCCAGTAACCCCTTTCAGGTTGACAGCAATGCCGGCTCATCCAAAGGGTGCCATGGCCACAGCAGTACGTTCCAAACCTTCCCGTACCATAACATGTCAATAATTGTATTAAAAAACATGCTGAAAGGGATTAACTTTATGTTTCAGTCAACCATGGAGAATACAAAAGACAACAACGTTTGTCATAGTGAATCTCTTATTTCCTCTCTGTTCCTCATGCAGGCTACTCCCCAAAAGGCAATTACTCAAAATCTTGTTAAAAGTAGCAAGCTAGAAATCAGAAGGTTACTTTTGCAAACTTATTGAGGGATTCTTAACTAATTACTTTTGCATTTAGATTTTGATTTCTTCTTTTTGCATCATTTGGCAGCTATGTCAAAGAAAGGATAGAACATCAAGTGGATGGCATACAAAAGTCAAGGTGCTAATTCTATTATGGAGCTGTAATGCTTTGGATTGTCAAAATTGATTTAATCCTATTGCTCTAACCACAGCTTATCTTATTTTTTAGTTTTGTTAGCTTTACTGCAAGGAAAATGTTGACTTCCAATGTTAGAGCCAACCGAGTCCTAGAAAACATCAGAAAGCCAAACAAAGAGGTGACATCTCTAAGCTTATTTTGTTCCGTGCTATTGGTCCATATGTATGCATGTAGTACTGCAGTGACGGATGTTAGTACATCCTAGATTGTTGAACGTTGGCGTCCTTGTCATTTTTATTACAGCCTTGCGCTTTTTTTTACTAAATTATTTATATGACATCATTTTTCTCCGTATCCTGAATGCTTCTCTATTGGCTCACTCTACACTGATAAATCTTCTTTGAGTGGAAATTAGCTGCCAGGTGCTGCAGGGAAGCCTGTGAGCAAATTTAGAACTGATGATGCCATTACGTTATGGAAAGAGTAGGCTTACACCATATTCTGGGACTCTGCATAACCTTTTCCAGGCAGCTAACGTTAGAATCTCACATGGTACATCATAATAGTATAAGGCTACCACTGAATTATGACAATTAATCTTATCAGAAACAAAGTACAGCTGTAATGACTAATGAGAGAATGAAACTACAAGAATAGACACTGATGTGCTGATTATCATGATTATTTTTCTTTTTAGGGAATTCAGAAGACAGTGCGATCTCGTGTATCCGAATCAAAGAATATAACTCCTTTGCAGACTGGAAGGAGGGCACCCAATGTAGGGCTTTTATTTTGTTACTGTGCAGTAATCATTGGAGTTTACAAAATATTTATGACTGCATGCATAATTTTTCAAAGTCTATATCTAGAAATGGATTTGACCTTTCGCTCACTTGATTCTGCAGCCACCGCCGCCGCCTCTGCCACCACGCCAGCCATCTCAGGTAGCGAACAAGCCAAACCCCAATAATTTGTCTGTTGGTGGAAGAAAGCCAAAGTAAGCAATTGTTCATGAGCACCAAAAACATTTGTCTTATCAAAATGTAGAATAGTGTCATCTCACAGTAAGCTTCGTGTAAACAACGTTTGCCCATTGTATACGACTTAAAACCATCTATTTGATCCAATGCAGGGCTTCTGCTCCACACTGGCACTAATCCAATCTCAAGTCCCCAAACTAGGATCCTGCTGAAGGTAGCTGTGAAAATGTGATGGAAAAGTGAGGCTTTCCGCGCAGATTAAAGCACCATCCGTGCTATTCCAGTGTCCACGTTGCTATTCCAGTGTCCACGGTTGATGTCTATCTTGTGTCGTTACCACCACTTTTGCCACTTGTTAGAGTAACCGTAGTAGTGTATGTAGCTACGTGTATCGTATCCACTAATGCCGTAGTTCTACCGTCCAAGATTTACGTAGAACATTGTATATACCTGAAATAAATGGAGCTTTAGCTGAAAAACATTGATCCCCCCACAAAAGCTTCGAAGGTAAGTCGCCGATCTGAGCCTGTTGAAAATGTTTCATCTGGAACTAATTGGTTGATAGCTAAGTATGCCTAATCCTTTTTCTCTCGTTTCGCACTGATTGAAAGCCCCGCTGTCGGTTAGATCAAGAATCGACGGACGGTGTGGATCGATCATCATGCATCAAATCAGCCTCTTTTGAATCAAAATAGCAAAAAAATAATCACCCAAAATAGCAAAAATAACATTTTTACCATATGAAAATGCTACAGTAGAGGTCCTACCTTGCATCAAGTGCACTGCAGGTGACCTGTTAGGCATCTAGTCCACGGCAGGTGGTTTACTGCAGTCTAGATGCGGCAAGCATCTTGCCGTCAAATGACATCTCACCGTGTGTCTTCTGCGTTCTGGATGCGCGGTAGACCGATTGTCACCTTGCTATGTGGCTTGTCACGCCTTGGGTGCATAACAGGCTCGCCCTGGGGCGTAACAGCCCCCCCTACTGTAGTGTTTTTAAGGTGTTATTTTTTATATTTAATTTACGGGAGTGATGTCTTTATAATTTTACTTCAAAAATATACTAAATGAACCAAAAACTCGTCAATAATCAGGATCAGACGGTCCATACATAACCATATTGTACATCGGGGCGTTCAGATTTCCCTGATTTCGACGGTGGAATTGAAAATTAGCTCAGTAGCATAGTGAAGATGTAATAAATTGAACACACACGTGACTAAGTGGGCTTTTGGGGCCATCTGCCGGCGATATTTGCCATCCTAAATGATGGTACAGCGTTACTGGCCAAACGACGAACTACACATGAATTCCAACCTCCTCGCACGATAATCGTGTGACCCAGACTGGTGAATGGGCTGCTGCACGCTTGCACCTAAGCAAGACACGCGGAATCCAACCAGGACCGTCCATCCACCCATCCCTTACGACCGACTCCTCACGAGTCAAAGAATAATGGGACCGACTCCTCACGAGTCAAAGAATAATAGTCTAGTACTAACTAGTTCAAAGACCCGATCCACGAAACACCGTACTTAGTGCCCTACACCGACCGAACAGGGCGTTGGGTGTAGTGATGGCCAGACGGAGGCGTGTCGCCCGGGCTGCGCCAGTCAGTCCGAGGTATACCACTGTTAATCTGGTTTAGATTTTGTACCATTTATATTGTTTATAGTCATATCGGTTCAGTACGAAGTTCTGTACATTACTTAGGTCGTAACTTTGGCACGGTGGACTCGATCCAGCACGAATAACGCCGGGCCATACCAGGCACAACATGATGTCGGCAAGGCCCATCTGGGCGTGTGCAGAGTGTGTTCGAGGAGAGACGGCGAGAGAGGGAGGACTAGAGTCAAAGGAGGAAGCTAGCCGCGGGGGAGGGAGGAGAGGATGAGGAGAAGGGCGGGGCGACGCCGACAGTCAACGCGAGGAGGATAAGGCGGCATCGCTCGGGACAAGAGGAAGGAGAAGGCGAGGCGGTGCACAAGCGGAGGGAGCAGGGATGAGGAGGCGTGCTCTATGGGCTGCGCCGACATGGTGGGTCGTGCCTGGCACGGCACAGCCCAGTGGCAATATAGCCATTACAGGCTAAAGTTGGCTAATGGCCGTGCGCAGCATGTCACGGCGCGACACGACCAATGCGGCCCATTTAGCTCGTAACATTTGGTTTTATTTTAATTTCGATTGTTTTTCAATAAATGATACAAGCATAGGTGTGGTGCCTATCTATAGAAAAAAATTGATCACATAGTTTTTGAATTGGTACGCTCTTTATTATATTTTTAATATATCTATCTTATTGTTTTTAACGTCGAAATACATATGAAAATAAAAAGCAGAAAAATGCTTGACCATATTAATAAAACTATTTATTACATTTTTAATATATTTATTTTATTTTTTACAACTTTTATACGTATTTATGAATTTTACGTATTTTTTATCTTTTAAATTTTTTCTTAAAAAAATTCAGTTTTTTTTGTAGTTTTATACTAAGTGAGCTGTAAACGACCTAATAGGTTAAACGGATTCGTGATGACACGGCACGACCAGCTTTCAATCCGTGTTTAAGCCGCTCCCTAAGCACATTGATCGGTGCGACATGACACGATACTTTCACATTCTCCAGACACGGAAACCTTCTGGAATCGCCTCCGCCCACCCCCCCCCCAATTCCCCAAAACACCCTGCCCTCACAAGCCTCCCGAGCGCTCAACCCAAGGGGCATTCGCGTACTTTCTTACCCCGCCCGTCCCTGTACTGGTCTATTATAGCAGAAGCCAGAAAGGAAACAAGGTTCACTTCGCCGCCTCCGACGAGTCTCGTTGGTTCAGATCTCTCTTCGTGCGTGCGGCTGCGGCTATGGCGTCGTTCTCGGAGGCGCCCCCCGGCAACCCGAAGGCCGGCGAGAAGATCTTCAAGACCAAGTGCGCGCAGTGCCACACCGTCGACAAGGGCGCCGGCCACAAGCAAGGTGAGCGCCCGGCCTCCCCAAGCCTAAGCGTGCCTAGCTGGCCTCGTCGTGCGGGTGGGGGGTGGGGATCTGGATGGTTCGTTCGATCCGCCTCCTCTGTGCGCGCGGGGGGGTAGAGCGGTTGTTGATATCGGAACTTATACCGATAGATCTGCGCGTACGCTTCGTGCTGCGTGGAATGGTGCTTAGATCTGTGCGATTGGTGATGGGGTGGTTGACCTTGCCGTAGATTTGTTGCTTTGCCCGCGTTGTCTTAGCATTAGATGTAATGGTTTTCGAGGTCTGCTGCTGCAGTTATTATTCAGTTTCATTAGAGCTCATGCGTTAATTGTTGATCAACGCATGGTGTAATAGAGTAGGGCATGCTTTTGTGCGATTGTTTGTTGGTTTGAAATGGTAGTGAATATGTGGCAACTCCGATGAGATTGCTGCCTGTTAGCTATATCTCTCTACATGAGATTTATCTCCTATCCAGATTGACTTATTTGTTGATGCTACCAGTTGTGCTGCGACCTGCAATTTTCTGCACTTGATTATTTTGGGATTCATCTTACCAATGTGGAAGATTGGTGTAGTTGATAGTAATAATCATGTTCGTGCTTTGCAGGTCCAAACTTGAATGGTCTGTTTGGGAGGCAGTCGGGTACTACCCCTGGTTACTCCTACTCTGCGGCAAACAAGAACATGGCTGTGATCTGGGAGGACAACACTCTGTATGACTACCTGCTTAATCCTAAGAAGGTATTGTTAATGATCACTTATACCTGAGAATTTTATTTGCTGTGATACGATTTATTGTTTTCCCCTTCAGTGTGCATATGATAGGAAGTAGGAACTTGCGTTATAGCTATTCAATCTGAGATTTCATTTGCTGAGATGTATTTTGCCTGCTCCGGATGATAATATGAAGTATCCTTTACAATAGCCTGTACTTACCTTACAGAGTTGTATAGAAGCTTAGAGAACTTCTTTGGTTGTAGTCAACTGACCCAATTCATGCACCTTTTACACTGATGTTATGGTGTTGATGTTTGCTAACTGGAGGAGGCTAAGTGTGGCTATAAACAGATGTTATGATAGTCCTCTTAAACTATATTAATGTGTTGGTTACTGCTATTTCGAGTTACAATGGGTGTGTTATCCTATTATGTTGTAATGTGTTGCAACAGTAATGTCTGCGCGGAGGAAAAACTCATTTGAACTGATGTTGTGCTGTTGTGGTATAAATCGATCTAAAATAACCCAAGATTAGAACAACCTGATTCTTGGAAATCCGTCTTGATGAATCTGGTATAAAGCTTATGCTACTTTCTAGGTCATGGAAAATCTACGATTCCCGTGTTTTATTATTTGTTAGCATGATCACATCTGGAGTTCTTTCAGAATTATGGTTGGTTGTTGTTGTTAGATATGTCCAGACATTCTAAAATAGTTTCTTCAAGCTCTGCCCAATTGTCTAGGACAAACCTGAAGTTAGTCCTGCTATAGTATTTACCTGATTCCCATCAGCACATCTGGGCTTCTTTTTAAAAGAAACCCTACAGTAGTTTGTACTTTGTACTAGTCGAGCTATCTTTGTAGACAGCAATTTCGACCTTTTGAGTCTTGTTTACTTCGAGTTGTAAGCTTGTTTACAAAAACATGGAATCCATTGTCCATATTCTGTTATCTTGATAGCACAAACTGACTTTGTTCTCATGTTCAGTACATTCCTGGAACCAAGATGGTCTTCCCTGGGCTGAAGAAGCCGCAGGATCGTGCTGATCTCATTGCTTACCTGAAGGAAGCCACTACCTCATCTTAAGAGGACATGCTGCCGTAGTCTTGTCGTGAGGAGACAATTCGTTTTACAGTTTAATAAAAAGATTTAGACATTCAAGTCACTCTGGTTTAACAGGGTGCAATCCACAAGACAATTATCTTCTTGAGTATTTCGTTCTTACGGTATGGGTTCCATATCTCTAGGTTTAGCAAGGAAAAAACAGTCTTTTGACATCTTTTGCTTCAGCTGCTGGAAAATCCCAGCGCGCATATTTTGGCCACCAGGTGGTGGGAACTGGAATGCACCCATTTTTAAATACTTAGATCCATGAAAGTTGTGATGTTGATCTTTCTGCCTATGTATAAGAATCTTATGATTGCCTGCTGTATGCTTATATGTTCTATTCTTTTACTTGTTATGTTACATGTGTTGTTTGGCCCTATATCTGTTTGTTCTGGCATCACCGCATCGTAGATGAGCAACCAAGTAAAATCCTCTGCAGTGATGTTGGTGTTAGTACATGCTAGGTAAAGCGGTTTGCTTGGCCTTGTTAAAATGCCATCCTATATCTGCATAGGATGGGATGAGATTTTGTGTTTGGCTGCATAAAAAGGAGACGGTGGTTGACGCTTCTTTCTTAAGCAGTAAGCACTAAGCGAGGTTGGTTACATCTGGACTCATGGATGGTATTCTGATTCCGGGCCCGCCTGGCCTTGTGTACCACGGTGGTAGTGTGCACAAACTGTGATGGTAGCGGTCACATGTTTGAACTAGACTTGTTAGGTATGGATAGTGTTGGTTACAAGACGTTATGACTCGGTGCGAACCGGTGATGCATCCTCTGCTTGGTGTTTTTGTTTTGTTTTCACGAGAAATATCCCAATGGTGGTGTTTTGCTACCGATAATAAGGAACATATTATCAAGTACGTCAATCCACCATAATCGGGCTCGGCCACCGTGTGATCGCACTCGGCTTGTGCCGCACCCTCGGTTCTGCTGCCACCACGCCTAGCCTAGCTCCACATTAGCACGTTCTTCACGGTAAAAAAAAAAAAAAAAACAATCTTGTATCGACTGTATACATCCATCCTATCATTATCACCATCTCCACGTTAAAAGAAAAACATTATTTCTGTTTGTTTGCAGATTTTAGTTTTATCGTGCTTCTTAATTTACGAAAAAAGGTGAGGTTCTGTTTACTCTTAATTTGACTCTTGCAGGGGAGCAAGGTTAACATAACACTGTAATATCAGTTCAACCATACGACAACATATATAGGTGCTGTTTGTTTAGACTTTTTGCCTGACTTATAAGCAAAAAAAAACCTAAGTCTAAACAAAGATGTGGCTTTTTCATCCAGCTTAAAAAAGTTTAAGCCATTTTAAGCCTAAAAGCCATAAATCACGAGTGAGGTGCTTTTTTGGCTTTTGCGGAATGAACTACTACTTTACCACTAAACTTCGTTGAAATTACTCTCAAAATGCCACTCGTATATATACGTGAATCTCTCTCACCCTCCCGTCGCTCCTCCTCCCCGATCGCTCCCCCTCCCCTCCCCTTTCCCGTCCCGTCCCCTCCCACCCTTTCCCGCTCACTCCCACCAGCCGACGCCGCCTCCCCCACCGTCGGCACCTCCCCTCCCCTCCCCTCCCATCTCCACCCCCACCGCTGCCTCTCCTCTCTTGCCCCACCGACGCCGCCACCTCCCATCTCTTCCCCCACCGACGCCGGCCTCCCCTCTCTCCTCTCTCCCCCCTCCGCCGCCTCTCTCTCCACCCACGGCCGCCTCCCATCTCCTCCCCCACCGACGCCGCTTCCCCACACTGCCGCCTTCCTCTCTTGCCCCACCGACGCCGCCTCCCTTCTCCCCCCCACGGCGCCGCTTCCCCTCCCTTGCCCCCTCCGCCGCCGCCTTCCCTCTCCTCCACCCGCCGGCGCTACCTCCCATCTCCTCCTCCAACTGAGGCCGCCAGCTTCCATCACCTCCCCCACCGGCGCCGGTATGTGAATCTAAATCTGAATGTTGATTGTTGATTGTATCTGTGAATCTCTGATGTGATGCTCGATGCTCATTGGTACTTTGATGGATCGTTAGCTATTTCAGCCAGGGGAGTGCTCCAGTTTCCAAAACCGAAAATAGGTTCAGGAGGTTGCTCCAGTTTCCATCATTGGTATAATTGTTGAAAATGAACTAGGACTGAAAGAGCTTCAGCTCATAGATACAAATATAGCATAGAGTACAAAATACTTGTAGATTTAAGTATACTGAGCAAAACATGACCGTTTGGACTGATGGCATATGACATGTATCTGTTATCCCCTTTGTTTCAGTTTGCACTGATGGCTGATCAGGTCCTGAGTGTATGGCATTAATCACCATGTATCTTATTGTGATTTGTCATGTGAAGTGTTTGCACTGATGGCTGATATTGTGATTTGTCATGCCAAGTGTTTCTACTGATGGCTGATATTGTGATTTGTCATGTGAAGTGTGATCGCTGCTCAATCCATAGGAGAACCTAGTTCAATCCATATATTCATTTCTGCAGTTAGACTGTACTGAACATTAATGTTGGATCTAATTTTTTAGAATAAGAGCACTGCATTCGGCAAGTGTTCTAGTTATGAAGTGATAATATTGTCTCCATAACTTTTAAATCTAATGAGTTCACTTAAGAACATACTTCTGTGATACTACAAAAGAGTGGAGCAATTTGGAAAAATGGCTGATCTATAAAAAAGTTTAAAAGGAATATCATATGAATGTGGGTTTTTAAAAAAGGCTGGACTTACTGCATTCGGCAAGTGTTCTAGTTGATCTCTGTTCGTGGTTGTCAATTGTAATGTGATAGGTTGTTTGTAATTTTTCTTACAAACCATTGAGAGTGTTTGCATTCTTATTGTTATATAAGTTTCTGCCTTGTTATAGGTTTAGTTTTGTATATCATTATATTATGCCCTTACAAATTATAAATCATCTTGTAAATGGTATAGATGGAACTAGTTGCAATCAGCAAGGCAAATTGGGATACATTTGGCAACAGGGTATTTTGTCATATCTGTGTTGAGGAAGTTGGTGATGGCAATAGACCATTAGGATGTTTGAATACGACGGGTTACAAGAACCTCCAGAAGAAGTTCTATGAAAGGACAGGGAAAAAGCACGACAAAAAATAACTAAAAAATAAGTGGGAAGCATTAAAGAAAGAATACAACTTGTGGAACGATTTGAAAGAAAAAGCAACTGGGCTAGGTTGGGATTATAAAAAAGGAACTATATCAACATCTGACACTTGGTGGAAGGAGTACAAGGTATTAATTGGAGAAGCATATATTCATTAATGTGTATGATGTCATATTTTAATTTATGCTAACTTCAGTCATTGTTTAAAATTTTCAGCAATATCCTAAACATTTTCGTGATGGACCACCTGAGAACCTAGATGATATGGATCGTATGTTTGACAAGGCTCATGTCACGGGTAACACTTCAGCCATCCTGGATGAGCCTACTCAGGAAGACCAAACTATTGTGGACATTGATTGTTCGGAGGATGGCGAGGAAGACGCCGCCGCTGATGCAGAGAATAATGAGGCCGTCTGCTTGAAACGCAAGCTCGCTGCGAAGCGTAGGGCTAATAATATTAATCCTAGCCCAAAGAAGAACAAGAAAAATCACATAGCTAGGGATTTCAAAAGCATGGTGGATATTATGGCAAAAGGCCTTGTTCAGAGTGGTCCATCTATAGCGGATGTTATGGATATAGCTATTCAGGCAGGGGTAGTAGAAGGAAGTGGTGAACATTCCATTGCGACATGGCTCTTTACTAAACTAGAAAATCGGGAAGTGTTTGTGTAATACCCCGGCCTACTCATAGCGTGGCCCATGTGGCCCATGAGGAGTTGTGTGGTGGGATTAGTCCCACATTGCTTGTCTCAAGTGAGTTGTAGTAGTATATAATGCTGTTGGATCCAAACGTAGCACCTCGGGTTAACCCTTTTACACGGCGAGGACGAAAGTGTAAGTGAGGTGCTATGTGTGGTAGTCCGCCACGGTGAAATTTGGGCATTGAGCCGATTTTGGGTCGGTGTTACGGATGGTATCGAGCATCAACCTCACGCAGGCGCGCAGGGGATGCGCGGGCATATGGCGCATGGCGCATGTGGGCGGAGTGGACACATAGCATGGCATATGTGCTTAAGACCGGACGCACGGACGTGTACCGAGGGGTGGTTACGGGCATTTGCCGTGTATGCGTATATCGAGGCGCGCCCCATAAGAAGTGAGTGTAATACCGGCCTACTCATAGCGTGGCCCATGTGGCCCATGAGGAGTTGTGTGGTGGGATTAGTCCCATTGCTTGTCTCAAGTGAGTTGTAGTAGTATATAATGCTGTTGGATCCAAACGTAGCACCTCCGGGTTAACCCTTTTACACGAAGCGAGGACGAAAGTGTAAGTGACGTGCTATGTGTGGGCGGGTCCGCCCCACGGTGGGCTGGGCATTGAGCCGATTTTGGGTCAGGGTGTTACAGTTTGTCACTATGAAATCCAATAAAGTAAAGATGAATTGGCTTAGGAGGATGTTTGATATCAAGATTAGATATTTTTTTGTAGTTCTTTTTCATTTTGAAAACTACTTGGTGATGATTATGTAAGGGTTGAAACTATTAATATTATATGGTGTACTCGAATTATGTGTTCTCAATTAAACCATATTGGGGTTGATTATGTTATGTTCTATGTTACGTCGTACTCATATTATTGTTACCTTGCATTGTGTTCTACATGAGATTATATTATGTTCTATGTTACTGATCATTGTTATTATTTGTAGATGAGCTCATAAAGTGATATTGATGGTTCAACCAGTGAGAGTGACACTGAGAGCAGTTTGAGAGAAGATGACATCGAAATAACAAAAAAAGGAAGTTACCATTTCAGAATTTTGTTACAACAGCTGGTTATGTAGGTATGTACTACTACGACACTTACCTAAACAAAAAGGAGAGGAGACAACCACTCTTGACTGGTTATGAATGGGTTGTAGAGCAACTAGGCGATGAGAGAGATTGTTACTCGATGTTCCGAATGAGTAGGCCTGTCTTTGATAGTTTGTATAAAACATTGGTTGGAAATTATGGCTTGAAATCAATTAGGACTATGACCTCCATAGAATCTTTGGCTATGTTTTTATGGACAGTTGGGGGCCCTCAGTCAGTTAGTCAAGTTCAAAACCGCTTCAAAAGGTCCACAGAAACAATCAATAGATCAGCAATCGATGATAGAGATGTGATCTTGATGAAGATTATGACCCAAGCGATACGCAAACTGGTTCATTTGGAGGGCACGGTGTCAAGGATCAGCAATCGATGATAGAGATATGAGTGTATTTCATGATAGCATTGCTACTTCTTTAATGGCCTCACGAGAATAAAAAGATTACATTATTATGATATGATCGGATATTATTTTGTTTGGTTGGCTATGTCTTTCTATATTAATTTCTTTCATTACACAATATCCATAATTAATATATGCACGAACAAGCAAAACTTTTTTGTTTCATATGTACACTTGCACGTATCGTCATAGTTACAAATCCCATGCAAAAATAAGTTTAAATTCATCCTTAAAAATATCCTAACCCTCAAGGGCAATTCAGACTTTTTATCCTTCACACACAACTCAATAAGCCAACATCCTTTAAAAAGCTAGATTACCAAATACCAAAGCTTGGCTTAAAAGCTGGGAGGTTTATAAGCCGATTAAGCCAAAAAGCTGGCTTTAAGCTATAAACCAAAAAGCCTAAGCCTAAACAAATAGGGCCATAGTTTTACTGGCAACTATTTTGTAGGCTACAACACTTGCAAAATACAACTAAGTCCTGATCTAAACAAGGGCAGGGAGCCATGCAAATCTATTAGAGTTTAAGTATTTAAGGATGGTGTGTGACAACCAACATAGTGTGTTTCAATCTACAGAAACTTCAATCTGCTCCATAGACTCGCACAAGCAAGGCAATCATGCGTGTACATAGCTTTTATTTATCAGTAGCAACTGTAGCTTTTGTCTCCAAACCATGAAGGCACCGACATTGCAAACATCCTTCCCCGTCAAGCTTACAATTAAATTATTAACGTGTGTCTTGTGCTAATTAATATAATGCTTCGTTCTAGGACACTGCAACTCCAGCTGGATGCGTAGTTATCGATGTTTTACTATTGATCTTACAAATAAATATTTATGGATTTTTTAGAATTAAAACCATACAGAGAATGACACAGTGATTTTATACAGGTTCAGGCCTTCTACGAAGAGAATAACAACCCTACTCCTGTGTGGATGTATTGAATGTATTGATTACAATCAAGAGGAAGACTACAACCTAATGTCTTATGCTCTAGACCATGTTGCCCCTCTCTCTGTCGACTTCATCTCTTATATAATGCATGAAGAGGTGGCAGTTTCTCCAATCCAAGAGACGTCTCAATGTTTCAAATGATGAACCGGTTGATGGAGGTTATTGTCAGAAAGATAACCCCCCAATCGCCAAACAGTTATTGTCAGAGACAGAGGTATAAAACGTGTAGTTATTTTAGAGAATAACAATGTATATTAACTACCCCTTGTGTTTGAACACGGTGTATAAAACTCTATAATCGATTGGGCATATATATCTGCAGTCTCCCGTCGATTATAGGGCGGTCGTGGTTAAATCTATGACCACAAGGTGATCGTAGAGAAGGCTTACAACCAGAGATGGGTAGTAGGAAAGCTTACGACTAGAGACTGGTCGTAGAAAAGCTTACGACCAGGGAGTGGTTGTAGTAAGACTTGCGACCACTCGATTAAGCTTCTCCCTTACGTACAGTAAGAGGTATACTTGCGAGTAGTATAAAGATATTACTATCTATAATTATAATTACAGATAAATAATTAATTAAAGATTATAAGATCCTTATCATCTAGCCCCCCAGCCTCAAGTGAAAATAACTTACTTGGTACGGGAGTTGTAGAATGTGGTCGGAAGTAGAGCCTTTCCAACTGGTATTTTATTTGACCAGAAATCGACTTGGTCAAGAAGGTAATTTCACTTGAGTTGTAAAGACATAATCAGTTTTTTCGAATAGACAAATTAAAGAATCTCAATCAACTCTCACGAATCTGTCTATAGATACGGTTCCCAAAGAGGTTGCAACAGTTGGGTTCCCACGATCTCTAACTCAAACCTGCGGCTATAAATGAAGTGTTACGAGTATGCGCTACGATAGCACAAAACAAAAATTACCGAGCAACCAAGGAACCTCCGTAAGTAATAGATCATGTGATTACCGCTAGACGCGCCGACTCGTAGCGGAAGTAGAGTCGATGTAGCGAATAGATGCGGTCGTAGTCGTACTCGCCGCGCGACTGCTCCTCCGAGTAGTCGTACTCGCTTCGCGTCTGCTCCTCCGAGTAGTCGAACTCGCTTCGGTGATCGTCACGAGTTGGAGATCATCCTAGTGCTGATGCTTCGCAACATCACCTCCGAGGTATCCACACATACGGGGTTGGAACACCGCACGCTGGTGTGCTAGCACCGGCAATGTGGTTGAGGATGGCGTGGCTATTAGGGTTTCGGGAGTTCTTCCAAAAAAACGTTATTCACCCTATGCCACCGCCTCTCTTTATATAGGCATCCATGATGGGTCTCTTACTCGAGGCCCATTAGGAACTTATATCCTATAGGAATTCGGATCACCATCCAAATCAAATCCCCAGCCCCTTAAGTGTGCGACCCTACAGGTTCTTGTGCGATTGGTTGTGACTCGGAAACTCTTTTCCGACCACTAGTGGTCAGCGGCACCTAGCAGCACGTAACGATTCCCAAGTACACAAAGAATATATCGGACGAACCTTAACGTAATATGATCTATGATCAGGTCCTCATCACTTACGATCAGTTCGTATCTCTATACGACCAGTCTGTGATTACGTTCGACCAGTCTACGACCAGATCGCATCTCGATACGACCAGTCCGTAACTGATTGAACTAAGTGACCTACTCATGCATTCTCCCTTTGCCTCACGATGTCTAGTTGAACTCCAGGTGAGATATGGTGTCATCCATGGACTGTTCAATACTTTCTCGATCGAGTGTCGGATAACATCATGCGGTCGACACTTCGACCACTAGTGGCATGGCCATGCACTTTCTTTATCCGATCACCGCGAGGGGCCCAGAGACATCTCTCATGTTATGTTAGGAGGGGCAAATCCCATCTCGACCAGTCACATTCCTCCGCATGTTTCATAGCATACCCGAAAGCTACCTTTATAACTACCCAGTTACGGAGTAGCGTTTGGCAATCCCTAAGAGTGATATTACACATGTAGAAAACTATGTTGATCTCAGGTCTAAGGATTATACATCATCATTACTTGAGACCAACTAATGACACAAAGATTCACAACAATCTCAATAGTGTCTTAATGATGGGTCTATCCAGCTCCATGTTCTCTAACATGTGCTCACATTACTGATTCGACATCTCTATATCTATGACCGGTGAAACATGACCATCAATCAATACATGTGCTGGTCGTAGAGTCACGGTTGTTCCGACCAGTGACATTTGACCAGGGATACATTTAGAATGATATCATATAAGTTAATGAGTTTCACCAACAAGTCACATACTCATTGATCTATAACTGATGATTCATTCAAGGAACATGATAACATATTATCCAATATCATGAACATAAGGAAATATAATCATCTCTGTGATTGCCTCTAGAGCATATTTCCAACAATAAAGACCCGTCGCGGATGTGCCTTAGGGTTTTTTTTTACTTTTGCCTATTTGCTTCAATTGTTCTTCGAGCCATTGTTCTCTCTGCTGCCAATCAAATTGACACTTTCTTGAAATCTTTCCAAATCCAAATCAACTTCATCAAAGAAGATGGCCAGAATCGCTTCTTAGTGGGTGGTATCAGAGATGGATGAGGCAAAGATAAAATCATTGGTCGCCGCCGAGAAGATTCCAAAGAAGGCCTACATGGAATGGATTGAAACTTCTGGGCAATATTGGCACTTGGGTAAGGAAAGCACCATTCTAGTATTTCAAGCATATTGTGAATGTGGCTTTCGATTACTCACTCACCCTTTTCTTACACTTGTACTCGTACACTTTGGGGTGGAATTAGTGAATCCCGTTCTCAATTCCATCACAATGTTAAGTGTATTTGTGTACTTGTACAAAACCTACCTGGGGATTCAACCGGACTTAGAGCTCTTCCAGTACTTCAACGGGATGAGCATGCAGGTCAAAATCGGAGGTAGCTGCAGTCTGAAGCTCCATGATGGGAAGTTAAAGGAGTATGTTTAGATATTTACCTGGTCGTCGTGGCCGGGATGGAAGAAGAGGTGGTTCTACTAAGAAGAGCTCTTCTTAGGATTCAGTCCCCAGCAACCTTGACCGGATTGCTCCCTTTATTCAAGCTATCAAATACTTGAGAGAAGAGGGGCTTACCGGATGGCACGTGGTGAGAGACTTCATCGCGCGCCATATCAGTCCTTTGAAGAACCGAGCACATCCCATGTGGATGTACTCGGGGACTAAAGATTTGACCAAAGATTTCGAGGAAGGTAAATAATCTTTCAGCTCTTTTTGGTTAATTTTGAGTATTTATTTGCTCTTGTAGATCTCCCACAAAAAGAGATTGATGCTCGAGTCAAACTCATTTTTGAGAAAGCTCCAGCACCTGCAATGATAGGGGTTCCTTGAATTTTGGCGGTCGTGTCCACAAAAGAAATGGAAGAATGCCTAAATGTAATCAAGAATTGATTTCTTCTTTAGGATTCTGTGGTCGTAAATTTCAACCATCGAGTGATGTCCTTTTTCTATTTATTACAGAAAGTAGGCATGACAGATCGTCGAGACGACCAAGAGGTTGAATCAAAGATTGTCGAAAAGGCGCCAGAGGAAGACAAGGTTCCTCCGGCCAAAAGGCGTTGTCTCGTGAAGGTTGCCGACAAGCAAGACGAAGGCTCAAGATCTGCTCCTCCCCTGACCAGCCCCATTTAGAAATTCTTTGCAGACGTGATCGCTGCAGAGAAAAGGGAGGCGGTTGAGGTGCTTGCTCCTAAAGCCCCAAGATCAAGGTATCATTCTACTACAACAGCAAGCCTTTTTCAATTTCTACCTCTCATGGCTTTGTCAAGCAACTAGAAAAGGAGAACTAGAAAAGTTTTATATCTTTTGTAAAGGATACTACTGCATCAGCAGAGTCCTTGGTCAAGGTAGGTGATGTCCCTCAGGTGGGGCAGGAAGCTTCGAAAGCTTTGGTCCATGTTCAAGACCTACGACCAGACGTGGTCGTAGAGGTCCCAAACCCTCAACAACATCTTTGACCAGATGTGGTCGAAGAAGCCCCTATCTCACAATCTTGTGGCACCGAAAGTCCTCCAAGGACAGAAAGTGTCGCAAAGATTGAAGTAGTCGAAGAGAAGAAGAGAAAGAGATCTTCCTTAGGGAAGGTCTCATCTGGATTCACAATTAAATCCAAAAAGCCAAGGTATGTAAATCCCAAAAGCATAAGAATAATATTTACCTTTTATTTTTCATGACTTGACATGTTCTCTCTTTTCTACGATTTTAGTCCTGCTCCTCTAGTCCACGAGGATGCTCCTATCAAGAAGCCTGTTATTGTTTCTTCTACAATTGAAGAGATAACAGTAGAAGTGGTCGAGGGATAAACCATTATTTCTGTGGTGGAGGAGGTTACTGTCAATAACGCAGTCGTGACCACTGAAGTGATCATAGAAGCGGGGGCAAAGACGGTGGATGACCCAGTTGCTGTGGTGACAAAGCCGATTATTGAAAATATCAGTAATCGGACAAGGGACTTGGTCCTCCAATCACCAACTTCAACTGGTCAAGATAGAGAAGGGACCTCCGATCATGATGCTGGGAAGGAGATAACAAAAGATACTCTTCCCGGTCCTCAAGGAAAAATTATTGATGCCAGCAACGCAGAAGAGGAAGAAGACTTCTTCGACCACTTCTCCGGGTTCTTTGGCCCACCATCCATTGTTGGATCTTCTTCATTCAGGTCTCGTGACCGAGTCCCACACCCTAAGTACATTCCTAACAGGGGGAATATTTTTTATGACGAGCATCTTCAAAATATATGGTGGGACCAAGTCGAAGAGATAGATGAACTCAAAGATTCCCAAAAGGTGTATGCCAATTTTGCTCAAACAACCATTAACGTAAGTATCAGATGCCAAACATTTACATATTCGATTGTTTCTTGCTTATCACTGTCTTTCTTCATTCAGAAATCTTTGGAACAAGCTGTCACTGTTGGTGAATGCCACAGACAACTTGTGCTGCTAAGACAACAAAAGGCTGAACTCTGCGAGAAGACAAAGAGATGGTAAGTTACTGTCACATGTAGTCTTCTGTCTTTTGACTACTTGTCCAATTCTCATGTCTACTCTAACCTTTGCAGGTTCAAGAGTGACAAAAAGTCCTTGGCTGATGCACTCGACTACGAAAAAGTCGAGGCACAGAAGCTAAAGGACAAAAAACTCAACCTGATGAAGAAACTTTAGGAGGCAAACTCTGCAGCTTTTGAGTTGTATAGTATAATAAACAGTAAGTTCTGAACTTAAAACTGTTCATCTCAATGACTTTCTTTTCTTTCTTTAGCTCCTTTTCTTTGCAAAAAAAGAGATCGATATGGTTAAGTTCAAAACCAAGGTTGATTCAAAGTCCATGGTCATCAATGAGCTTACCCATATCAATAAAGAAAAAGATGAAAGAATAAAAGCGCTGGAGGAGCAGCACACAAAGGATGTTGCTTCCCACGACCTTGAGGTCAAGAAGCTTGACTCTCGACTAGCATGTAAGAAATTCTCTACCTATGACTAATTTTGTTAACTATCTTTTAAGAGGTATTGTTCTGACTAGTCGTACTCTGTCTACAGAGCAAGTAGTCAAAATAAAGTGACTTCAAGGACCTTCGACTCGTAGTCAGGAGGAGACGAAGTCGATGAAGATCAACCTTCATAACAATATTTCTCTGCTAAACAATGTACTCAGAGGCATTGGTGCTAAGGAGGTAACTCCTCTTGAGGACACCATGCTCGCACATACGAGTACCATTGGACAACAAGTCAGAACCTTAGAAGAGTTGGTGGCCACTCTAAAGACCAACCAAGCTGATTCGATAAGAGAAGCGGTCGAAAGTGTAGTAAGTTATGCATTGGCAAAGCTCAAGGCACATGACCGTAATCTTCATCTTCAACCAATCGAAGCCGACTTCGACTGCCTTGAGGCAGGGGCCATGCAGCTGATTGAGGCGGTACAACCAATCAGAAAGGTCACGGAGGAGATGCAGATTGGATCTCCTTTGTCAGAGTAGTTTGTAATAGAAAATTTGTAACGACAAGCTTTTGTGTATGAATATAAACCTTTTTCTTGTAAATTATCTTGTTGACTAGTTAGTAGCTCATAAGACAATGAATAGAGAAAAGAAATTGAACTAAATACAGAGAATTGAAGTCATATTAATAACTTTATCATAGCCCCAACTATTTGCTTAGTAAATAGTGATTAGATTGCCTTGAAAATTCGTTCAACTTTTCTTAGTGAACTCAATAGTTGTATACTGATTGCAAGAGTTAGAAACAATACGACACTAGGAAGTTCCTTCTAGTAGACAGGACCACATGCAGAGGAAAGATTTTGATTAGATGTTGCGTCTTTCTCCGACCGGTTTGAACTAATTGAGTTTACCGAAAGTAGTCGAATAAATTATGAAAGTATACTTCACTTAGGAAATTCTTCAAAGTGAATGACAAATAGACTAAGTTGAAAAAGAACTTGCTTGAAATTATTTCGATTAGAGTTTGTTGAACCCAGTTTCTTTGTATTGGTAGCAAAAGCTAGGAACGAGTCGACACTAGGAATTTCCTTCTAGTGGGCAAGACCACGTGCGCAGAGGAAAAACTTTGACTAAGTGATGTTACATTTCTTCGAATAGTGTAAAGAAAATCAAGTGTTTTAAAAAATGATAGAAAATCATCAAAGCGTTGCTCAAATGTAAAACAATAAAGATTGAAGTAAACTGAAACTTTATTGAGAAAGTAAGAAGTTACACATAAAATTTGCATAATTGGTCGATGTTTCAGGAATTAGAAAGGACTTGGCCATCTTCCATTGCTACTCGTACCGAACCTGGTCGCGTAACTTCGACCACGGTGTAAGGACCTTCCCACTTGGGAGGAAGTTTGTTCCGATTAGACTGGGATTGAATTTTTTCAACACGAAATCGCCTACAGCAAGACTGTGATGTTACACCTTACTATCGTAGTATTTGTGCAGGGCTTGTTGGTAGACTGCTGAATGAATTAAGCCTTGATTCCTCTTTTCTTCGAGTAGGTTCATGTCATCCGCTCGAAGTTGTTCCTGATTAGAGTCATTGAAGTTTTTGACCCTTGTCGATTGAATCTTTAGTTCTCGTGGAAGCATAGTTTCCGCTCTAAAAACTAGAAAAAATGATGTTTCACCTATAGCACTGCTAGCAGGCGTACGAACTACCCATAATACTAAGGGTAATTGTAACATCCCAAAGTAATATTACCAAATTAAAAATAATAAAATTATTATTTTATTGATTTTTGAGATTTAAAATAGTTTTTATTGCTTTTCCTGAATTTTCTAGTTTTAAAAGTCAAAAATAGAATTTATTGAGTTTACTGGGTTTTATTGGATTTAAATTTAAAAAGGAAAATTTAATTAATTTACTGAATTTTTTGGATTTTAAAAAAGTTTTTCGTATTTTCCATAAATTAAAAATAATTTACATGAAAAATTAAATGCCATCTTTAAGTTGGGAATAATTTTTATTAAGTTTAAAATAAGTTAGGAATTTTTTGTGAATTTTTTCATAATTTTTGTACTCTATTATCTATTTTCTAAAAGCCTTTCTTGTTTTCTTGTATTTTTGTAATTGGAAAAGTATTAAAAATCTAAAAAATCGCTTTGGGCCGAATCTTCCTCACCGACCCATTTTCTTTCCTGCACCCGGCCCAGTTCTCCCTCCCATCGGCCCAGCCTCCCGCCGGCCTCTCTCCCTTTCTCTCTCTCTTACCCATGGAGCCCGCTTGTTGACCTCCCTTTCCGCTCTCCAGCTCCCTGCCAAGTTGGGCCCACGCGCCAGCCCATCTCCCTCTTCCCTCCCTCTCTCACTGCCCGGTAGTCCCCACCCGCCAGTTACCTCCACACCGGCCTCCTCTCTCTGTCCCGCTGCCAAGTGGGGCCCATGCCACAACCTTCCTCCACGCCTCCCTCCCGTTGGCTGCCCATGCCGCCGCATCACCACCTCGCCGCCTCGTCCTCTCCGTCTCTGCCCCGTCTCCTCCCTCACCTACTCCTGTTGACCCCGCCGCACCTCGCCACCCCATTTCCTCCCTCACCCACCCTCTACTTCGCCCCGTCCCGTCCGCGTCTACACGCGTCACCTCCACCCCGCTCTGTCCCGTCGGCCATGCCGTCCGGAGCACCACCCCATGCCACGAGCCTTCTCCCCTACTCCTCAACCCCATATAAAGAGAGCTCTGTGCACCCCTCGAGCTCCTCTTCCTTCCCTCCCCCAACCCTCTCCCTCTCTCTCGCTCTCTCCGCGTCACGCTTCGCCATTGCAGCTCCGTGGCCGAGCTCCTCCCTATCGTCTTTTGCACCGTCAGCAAAGGTCCTTCTCCACCGTGGTCTTCACCGACGGCATCGGAAGGCCATGTTCTACGTGGTGCTCGCTCTCACCTCGCCGAAGCCCCACCGGAACTCCGTTGCCACCTCCAACCGCATCTCACCGCTGCCGCTGCCTTTTCTTCTCGTCACCGACCATCTTTCTATGCATCATCGTCGAAACCGAGAGCAATATCTTCCCCTCAGTCCTCTTCTTCTGTCGGAGCACTCACCGAGCCTCGCCGTGGCATGTAGCTCCAGCGAGCTCTTTGCTGAGGAGTCGCCATCCTCCATCCAACGTGGCGCAGCCACATCAGCGCCACCTGGCACCAAGTCAGGGTCACCTCATCCGCTTGCCCACGTGGAAAGCCCACATGGCAACACCTATTCTCTTGCCCCCGATCCACCATGAACTAGCGCATTTTCATGGACCTAGTCCACAAGACCAAGCCCACTTGCCAGTAACCCGCACCCTTTTTTCCATTGAAAAATAATTCCAGTCGAAATTCAAAATTCCCCTGCTGACGTCATCATGATGCAATAATTTATTTTCTTCAGAAAATTAATTCCAAAAATTCTCAAAATCTCTAATTTCATCATTTCTTGTATTTTCAAACTTCCGAGAGCCCGTTCCCCTTCGTTCGAGTTCAAGTGATTCAAAATTCATCAAAATTCAATATCTTTCTCTTAGAACCAAAATTATTTAGTTTGAATTTTATTTGAATTTGATTTGAATTGGCTTATTTTCGCATGAAGATTTCGACAACTTCGGAGAGCAGGATTTTTACATCATTAGAAAACAACAACTAAATAAGCAAGGCAAGTTACATCCTATCATCATATTTGAATCCCAATTTTTAAATTCTATTTTAAATTATTATTGCATGCGTATTTATACTCAATTAATTCAAATTCATGTCTTACGCTTTATAGTTATTCCCAATTCCAATGTATAGTATTTATTGTCAAGATAGACAGTATGGAGAATCTTTCTGAATGTGATGTACTTAGGGGTTAGAAATTGAAAGGATTGGATTATAAGAATATATTACTATTGGATGTTTGATTTTAAGAATATCTTATTGTTGGATTATAGCAACATACGATGGAGGGAGGTGGGATTGTAGGAATACATGATTCATGGATATTGATTACAAAATTATACAACTGTTGATAGTTGGATTATAGGATTTAATAATTATGGGAGGTTGAATCATAGAAATGCAATATTGACGGATGTGGATTATAGAAATAAATGATTGATGGATGCTGGATTTTAGGAATAAATCTTGGAGTGTTTTAGAAATAAATCTGGATTGTATTATAGAGATATATCTTGATTAGATTATAGAAATATATCTTGGTTGGATTATACATGTATATTTTGCTGGATTATTAGAATATATCATTATTAAGATCGGATTGTTGATATCAAATTATAGAAGTGGATTATGGTTGGATGTTGAATTTTTAGAGATATATCATCGTTGGATATTGGATTGGACAAATACATTATCGTTGGACATTGGATTATTAGAAATACATGATTATTGGATATCAGAATCTAGAAGTAGCTTATTGTTGGATATCGAATTATTGGATATCAGATTCTAGAAGTAGATAATTGTTGATATTGGATAATCGAAGATTGGATTATAGAAATAGATAATTATTGGATATCGGATTGTTGAAAATTGGATTATAGGATTACATAATCATTGTATTGATGGATGTTGAATTATTAAAAATAATTTATTAAGGAATAATGGATATCAGATTATAGAATTAGAGTATTGTTGAATGTTGGATCGATGGAAGTCGAATCATAGAAATAGACTGATAATATGGATATTGGACTAATTGATATTGGAGTATAAGGTTATATAATTGCTGGAGATTGGATTATGGAATTATGATTGCAATACTGATTATTTACTTACTGGTCTTGGAATTGAAAATTCTTGAACATTAATCCCTCACGCCTTGTCGCCCTAGGTAAAACTCTGGTTAATATAGTAGTACTGACTAGATGTTCTTGTGGGAAAATATGTCTAGTCATGCTTAGACTAAAAATATTTAATTTAGAGGATTTAGCCAAATGATCAACTATGATTTAACATGATGTTATGGTATTGCTTTTACTATGGAAATTTTGGAAAATGATTTAACTTAGAAAAATAAAATAGAAGTTGGTTTGGACTTGGGTGAAATGGATGTTTGGATGGTGCACGTTGATGCATGTGATCGAGTTATTTCTATGATCGAGGCTCATGAGTTTTATGGAAAGTCGTCCAAGTTAATTAAGTACCATGCTTAAATCCTCTGATAAGAGAAGAATTAGAAACTTCATGTATGGAATTGCGAACCTGACTGAAATGCCTGATGAATTGGCGTAGGGTGTGATGATCATTATGTATCATCCTGTGCAGGTCGTCCTCCTTCTCGGGGAGTTTTTAAGTGCTTTAGAAATTGGTTAGTAGTAGGTCACAGAGGTGCTACCACGAATAGATTGACTCCAGTGGTTGATTTAACAACCACGACCAAGCATATCCCTCGAGCACAGTAGAAAGGTAATTTGCCATGACGTGCTCTCCTCCTCCTGCTACTCGAACATCGGTCGTATAGATTTGGAGAAATTCGATGGGATTTTATGACCCATCAAATTTTTCCATGTTCACTGGTTGAAACTGTGGTGGCCAACGAACTGCTCAGGGATCAGGAGAAAACGCCTGACATCTGATAATAACATCATGACGCCTCCTTTGCGAGAAAGAAGGGTTGATGTCACTAGGTGGTCGTACACGATGATACCCAGTTGTAGGTGGACTCGACCTATGATAAGTCTCAGTCCTACGAGGGTAATACTCCTCGTATTCCATCTGTTGTTGTAGATTTCGAGGTTAGAGTGGTGAGCGATCACCTCCCCTAAGAGTTTGTTGATCATCAGATGTTTGAAGAACTCTTCTTCGACTAGTGTTATGGTTAGGAGAGCGACGTGACATGTGGTCATGTCGATCTCCAAGAGGAAGTCATTCGAACGACTGGTGTTCGACGGAGTCTTCCTAGTACAACTTCCAGAATGGTGTTGGCGAGGTTGCTCAAGCCTGGCTATCGCGCTACGAAGCCTTTGTGTGATCTCTTCAGAAAAAGGTCATAGCCTAGTGCTCGTTCGAGTTCTTGGGTTTTCGAGCTAGTACTTTATATGTTGGAGGTCTTGAGCTTTCTCTGACCGGTATTGAATGCGCCTGGGTAAAGTTCTCTGAGTTGGCAATTCTTCTCCTCCAGATAGTCTCAGGATCTTCCACATCTAAGGTTGCTTGAGTTCGCCTCAATGAAGAGCGATTATTTCTAAGATTTCCCCCTCACGAGGGTACTGGTTCTGTTCATCGCTAGAGGCATCCTCGCCATCCCCACGAGAGCTGGTAGTATGTGATTGATGGGGAGCATCCTCAGTCCTGCCTCTAGGAGACTAATTAGGATCTGAGGGGAGGGTGAAGACCCCCTGTAGATGATCTCTGCTTGCGCCTGAGGCCTCCTGGTTTGAGGAGTAGTCGAATGACAGCACCTCATGACTTGGAGCAAACCCCTCCAAGAAGGGGAATTCCATGTTATAACCGTCTCCATTCGGAGGTGGGCCCTGCGAGGGTATGGTCGAATCCGCAGGAAAAGCGTGCTTGACCATATCCTTTGCGGGGGTAACTGAAGAGTGACGACCACCAGATGCTGATGGAGTCCCAGAACGATGGCTTCCAGAACTTATCGTGCCAGGTCGGGCGGCCTCAGACGGACTCGAATATTTGAAGGGGGAACTCTCACCATGTTCTGTGCCTGCCTTGATGCAGTGCTGATTGAGGTCGAATGGACCCTTGCCCTCTGAGAAATATGGTTCCTCATTTGGATGTAATGTTGTGGGGGAAAAGGACCCTCATCCACTCTATCTGCGATATGGTCTCCTAGATCTGGTGAAAGATCTCTAGAGGCGATATTACCATCGTACGAAATAATACTCTGCTCATATTAGTAGCATGCATCCATGTCGAGTTCTGCGTAGTCGGCCAAGTCGAACCAATTCTCCTTGTTCCACTCTCCTTCCATGGAAGCATCTGAGTTGAGAAAATAAAGAGAACTAGTTGAAAAGGAATCACCGGAATCTCCCCACGATCGGCGCCAGTTGTCGATGTTTTACTATCGATCTTACGAATGAATATTTGGGGGGTCTCTTATAATTTAAACCACATAGGGAATAACACAGGGATTTTATACAGGTTCAAGCTTTCTCCGAAGAGAATAACAACTTTATTCATGTGTGGATGTATTGAATGTGTTGATTACAATCAAGAGGAAGACTACAACCTAATGTCTTCTGCTCCAAACCATGTTGCCCCTTTGTCTGCCGACTTCATGCCTGATATAATGCATGAAGGGGTGGCGGTTTCTTTAATCCAAGAGACGTCTCAACGTTTCAAATGATGAACCAGTTGATGAAGGTTATTGTTAGAAAGATAACGTCTCCACGTCGCCAGGCAGTTATTGTCAGAAACAGAGGTATAAAACGTGCAGTACCCCATGTGTTTGAACACAGTGCATAATACTCTATAATCGATTGGGCCCACATATCTGCAGACTCCATCGATTATAGGGCGGTCGTGGTTAAATCTACAACCACAAGGTGATCGTATAGAAGGCTTACAACCAGAGATGATTCATAGGAAAGCTTACGACTAGAGACTGGTCATAGAAAGGCTTACGACCAGGGGACGGTCGTAGTAAGACTTACGACCACTCGGTTAAGCTTCTTTCTTATGTACATTAAGGAGTATACTTGCGAGTAGTATAAAGATATTACTATCTATAATTAGAATTACAGATAAATAATTAATTGAGGATTATAGATCCTCGTTAGTAGTGTTGTTGGGCCCATGCCGTCGACGCTCCTGCTCATCCATCCTAACTCTGCGGAGTGGCCATTGCTGCCTTCACTGGAGCTCCAACTCCTCGTGACCTACATGACAATGCCGTTTACCGACACGACCTCAATATTCTCCTCAATCCTCATCGAATAACTGTCCAACTCCATGAACCCCATGCAATGGTGAAGCTGCAGCTTTCTTGGCCCAATCACTGCCTCCAATGGTGTTGCAAACCCCCAACCGTGGTTGAGGAGGACAGGGAGACGAGGAGGGGCTGCGAGCGATGGACGAGAAGTCTCGACGGACGCAGGTAGCAACACATGCAAGGAGGCCATAGCATACTGTGCTCTGGAGGGTGAAGATGAAAAAAGGGAGCAATAGAGAAGAGAATTTATGTTAGGATTTGTTTGTTTAGATCAAATCAACTTAATCGGAGGTGGTTAGCTGATTCATATGCTACGAGGTAGGGTCACACGTCGGTGCAAAAGATTTTCCGATGCGAAGGAAGGGCGAGCAGGGGCAGAGGTCGGGGCATCCCTTGGGAGGAGGGGTGCGGGAGACAAACGACGTACCACCATCATTATGTTATTTTTAAGTAGTAAAAATAAAGTGTTTTTGGCTAGTGCTTGAGATGAGCATCCCAAGAAGTTGACTTTTACTTCACGGTCCATGTTTGGCCATGAATTCATGCACTTGATAAACAATAATCGTGACTGTTTGGCCATGAATTCATGACTCCGTCATGGTGTCGGACGCCGGATGTGCCAAAGTACGTTATTTACAAATCTGTGAGTATCTGAGTGGTCGTGCCGGAGTGGTTATCGGGCATGACTAGAAATCATGTGGGCTTTGCCCGCGCAGGTTCGAATCCTGCCGACCACGCGTGATCTTTTTCTTTTCCATATTTTCTGCTTCTTCTTTCCAGCGAGCACGCGGACTCAACGCAGTGCACAGCACCAATATGGACTTGCCTTTCGCAAGAGTTGTGAGGTCGGAATGTTAAGCTGGGGAATGGACATCCGCCATTGCGGTTCTGTTTGCATCTGATCCACACGACAATGCTGTGTTTATTTTTTGGCAGTAGACCTTAGACAGTTAGGCCTTAGGCCTACTCGTAGTTTGGAGCCACAACCAATGTGAGTTTGCAACAACTAACACCTGAACCTGCTGTTCAAATAGAAAATTTGTCAGACTTCTATAATTTGTGTCGATTTGTTAGTAGATCATCTACTATGGTTCTACTTTGCATCACCCTTTGTAATATTTTTCACTTTGCATCACCTCTTTCTACTTTTTGTAGGAAAATATACTGTCAGTGAGAGGAAAATATGGGAGGCATGCACTACCAACGAGATAGCGGTAACCTAAAAAATAGAGAGAGAGAGAGTCATTTTGCCATCGCCGCCATGCTATGGGCGCCGCCGGCGATACTTCAGCTATTTTTCTCCGCTTTTGATCCATTTTTGACGAGGATTAAAACCTCTATGTATTACTTTAATACATAAAGCGAAACCATATGTCTTCGTGGTCGTAACCCTTATGGCTAACGACCTCACTGGTTCGCGAGAATTTCAGAGGTTACATAATGAATACCCTGATCGGACAAGGTCATGTACCTAGTCCCCTACCAGTTAACTATTCGTAAAGCAATGAACTAGTATCATCTGGACCTGAATCCAGGTATATCCTTGTCGTGTGATGAATGGAACACGTGCTGTATATTCCATACCACGCGACGTTACATAATTCTAAGACACTAGACTACGGTTGAATGTCTCACCGACATATAAACCGCACAGCAGTTGATACCTTGTCAACTGACACCTCTCTCCGACTAGACGTGTTACTTCCCAACAAGCATCTCTCCAAGGGATAACTGCTACAACTTCATCAACTACTTAAGGAGGATCGCGGATGGAAGGAGGGAGAGAGGAGATCAGATCGAAGGCAATTGAGAAGATTAGCAGTCGATTTGATTACAACACCATAGCAATCATTGCGCTCCAGTGTAACTAGGATTAGCCTTTATTTGACCATGGACATTCCTTTTAATAACTAGTTCATAGCAATAAAGAGTGACCACATTCAATTCCAGGAGATACGCACCATTTTCCTCCGTTTTTATATATTCATAAGATCGGCGATTTGATCGTCGATAATTTTCTAGCTCCACCTACCTCCCATCTCTACATTGTGTGCCTCTCCGCCGCCTCCCACACCGCCATACGTCATCGGTGAGTACCAAAGAAGGCAACCAAATCCGTACCCTAGTGCAAAGTGCAACACATTCTAAGAAGAGGTGATGCAAAGTGAAAATATTTGCTAAGGGTAGTGCAAAGTAAAACCATGATAAGATTACATGGCAAAGTGAAATTTTACTCTATAATTTTATTGTGATTTATAAATATATAACAATCAAAGTTATTAGAATCTCGATTCTAGTCCTATGATCCTATGTTTGTATGACCCAGATTGATTAGATCGATCCAATCCTATGGTAGTGTCGGGACCCAAATATGCAAATCTGGACCCTCTGTGTATTCTGCACTAGTCCAGGATCACGCTAGTGCACACAATGTCAACATTGATGAAATATCACATCCATACAACGAATATAAGAATAAACGAGTACCTTTAAATAACAAATAACTGTTGGGACCTTACGGTCGAGTTTTACATTTATTAAGCCATGCAAGGCTGACAATAAGGAAATAAACTGCAGCGAAAACGAAATAAACTCCGGTGGCTCCCATCAATTTACCACAGGCAACTAACTGGGATCAAGACCCTAACGCTCAACCTTCGTAGAATTCCTCTTCAAAAGCAGGCGACGACTCCTCCACTTCTGTTGATTTGTTTAGCAAGAGTGAGTACACACCGTATTCGCAAGTCATACCACAGAATGCATTTATACATGATGGCTTATTCCAAAGGAATGGCTTCTGTGGTTATTTTGTAGAAATGCAACATTTGCAATTGAATACAAATAATAGATTGAAATTATAATTCAAAACAAATAGACAATAATAAGTTAACAATTGATTTCACAAAGTACACATAGTCTAATCAAGTTCTTTCACACAGCTGAACAAGTTATCTCACACAGCTGACCCTTCCCATTTGTTTTTATGAAAAACTACCCCTCGTATGAAATTCCCGAGCATGTCCATATCCGAGGACGCGGCTATTCGAATAGATTGATTTAAACACTCTGCAGAGGCTGTACACTTTACCCACACGATACAATCAGTGTAGCGATCACTGACCATAACAAAACCTTTCAGAGACTTCATCTCAAACAATGACACTCCTGGTGTGCTTTACTGCCGTCAAATTTGTACACACAGCCCTTGGAACGACACACACCATTGGACAGGATGCAATAATCGTCCGCGATGTGACATATCACACCTCCAGCCCATCACACAGCTTAAATACAACATGAGTTGTCAATGTCAAGACTCCATAACTTACTAAGTCAGGCCCAGCCCATACTAGGCATGTGGTCGTACAGTAAGGCCCAGTTCAATGGCGCACAAAGTTAAGTCCTTAATTGACCAATGCAAGACTTCCAGTTTTAACCCAAATCACAAAGTTTAATAAGCACACAGCTCCACCATTCACACAGAATCCACCACTTGCCTCAGTCTAAATCTTTTCCCACCCTGTTGGTTAAGTGCAACACATGCCATCAACGAGTAACAGCACACAGCACACACAGATTCATCATACAGTTCCATAATCACTTAGTCAAGTTTATAATTGCAACTCTCACATGAAATGATGACTCGTGGCATGGCTAAGCAGTCTAATCGTATCTAACCAACCCACGTTGGTGCTACGATAATACCAACTAATAATGAACCAACCTAGGGTGACAAAAGATCATGACATACAATAGACAAGGTGGTATAACAATTTGGATTAATAACTACACCCAAAAGCATTTAAATAAATACTTGAAATAGAATGCAATATATTGAAACGAAATATTTTGAAAACTAGGTTCAATATGATCAAAGGTATAACTTGCCTTGGAATAGATCTAGATATTGGTCTTGGTCTTGAGGTGCTCCTTCTGCAAAATTCCCCGAAGTATCGACGCCTACTCGCAAAACGAGACAAAAGAAACAAAACAAATAAATAACAGAGGCAAAACAACCTCCAAAAATCAAATAAAATTCACCATTAAATAGATCTTAATTTTATATGAATTTACAAATTTGAATGGGCTCAATTGAACTTCGGATGCAAAAGATATGGGCTTTGGAAGATTTGAAAATCAATTAAACCCTAATTTGGATTTTCTCGAATTTCCCGAATTATTTTTATAAAGGAAAATCGGATTATTGCGCAATGCTTGCGTCACCGAGAATTTCGTAAAAGAAATATTTTAAAAACCGCATCGACATGTGGGACCCACATCGATGCTGGCACGGCCACGTGGACCAAATCCAAAGAAGCCTCTCGATCCGGTCGGGTCGAGGTGGCGCACCCCACGCTGGTGGCACCGACGCTTGGCGCCAACAAGGTCGACACGCACGCCACGGGGTGAGGTGGACGCCGACGCGGCCGCCACATCGATCGGCGGCGGCGATGGCTCGGGAACCAATGGCAACGGCGAACGGCGGCGACTCGCCGACGGTGAGTGGTACCAACGTGTAGAGGAGGTTAATGCGCACACATGGGCACTGGTTTGAGCACCTGGGGTTGACGGAGATGGCCGACGGCGAGGAAGAAGCGGCGGAGAGAGCACTGGTTTTGTCGGACGGACGCTCCGGCGATGCTCCGGCGACGAGGAGGTGCGCACGAGGTAGCCTGAGACTTGCTGATCACAACGGTGCAGTCGGTGGAGCAAGGGTGACGAGGACGGCGGCGCAATCCACCGGAGAAGAAGCTCGGCCGAAAACCCTAAAACTTGGAATGCGGCGGCGCTAGGGCGATCGGGGCGACGGGAGTGGCGGCTAAGGGTTGCGGAGGTCCAGGCGGTGCTACGGGGGTACTTATAGGCTCGGAGACGCCGAGATTTGGAAACCCCCAATTCGGGTCCGAAACAGCCGGGTTTTTGAATTCCAAGATTTTCGGAGATTGAAACCGATTCGGGGTTTGATTTGGTTTGGAACGGATATGGAATAACCGGAGACACGTTTTGGCGGGTCGGCTCAAGAAATCGTGAGAGAATCGCCGTTGTCGGATAGACTTGAAGCTCCAAAGAATGGCGGACTCGTCTGGCGCGAGGAAGAAGAAGACAGCCCGGAGACGACGACTCGGTCGCGGGCCCACCGGTCAGCGAGAGCGAGACGCGGGCGAGCGAGCGGCGGGATCGACCGAAAGGGACACGTGGCGGAGATCCAGCGGGGCAAGGCGGGCGAACGCAGGCGCGGTGCGATTGCGATCCAACGGCTGGGTGTGAGCGGGCTGGAATAGTGTTGGGCTCCGGCCTAGCACTGTTCCGAAGAAATTTAAAATAGATTTTCTTTTTAATAAATCCAGAAAATGCAAATAGCAATTAGAAAATAGCAAATGACTTTGGAAAAATTCCAGAAAATTCTATAAAATATATCCAAGCATGTAGAATCTAAATAAAATAGTTTTGACAATTGTTGATGTTGGGATTAAGCACATTAAATCAATTTGTCCTTAAAGTCCATATTAAGCTTTTTAATTTAATATTCAAATAAATCCAAATGATGAATTTTCTTGCTACCAATATTTAAAAGATTTTAAAGCTCAAATTTGGGATGTTACAAAGCTCCCCTTAAACGAATCTCGACCCGAGATTAGGCTAGCTAGAGAAAAGGCCAGGAACTCGGCTTTCACTCATCTTCACGTTCCCACGTTGCTTCTCCTTCTGAGTGGTTACTCCACTGGACTTTGCAGAAACGAACGATTTTGCTTCTAGTGCGGCGCTCTGTGACATCCAAAATCTCGACAGTCGTTCTTTGTACGTGAGATCCTCCTTGATTCAATTGACTCCAACGAGTCCGCTCTTACGCACACGAAGACACTTCTTCAGCTGAGAGACATGAAAGGCATCATGCACTCCTGCTAACAACTGCGGTAGCTCCAACTGGTACGCAACTTCTCCACGGCGTTCCAAAACCTTGAATGGACCCACATACCTTGGGGCAAGCTTCCCTTTGGCGTGGAATCTCTTAACACCTCTGAGCGAGTAACTCAAGATACACAAAATCCTCGGTTCAAAGTCGAGGTCACGACGAGCGATTATCGGCATAACTCTTTTGCCTGGACTGGGCTATCTTTAACCTCTCTTTGATCATAGCAACCTGTTCTTCGGCTTCCTGAATAATATCTGGCCCGAACACTACACGTTCAACTGTCTCTGACCAATTTAATGGAGTTCTGCAGGCACGACCATACAAAGCTTCAAATGGTGACATCTGCAAACTGGCTTGATAACCGTTGTTGTACGAGAATTCGGCATACGGTAAACTCTTATCCCAACTGGTAGCATTAGCTAAAGCACAGGCTCTCAACATATCTTCTAATATCTGGTTGACTCTTTCAGTCTGTCCATCTGTCTGTGGATGATAAGCAGTACTAAAATTCAGATGAGTTCCCAGGGCCTCATGTAGACTCGCCAAAAACGAGAGGTGAATTGAGATCCTCGATCGACACTATCTTCTTAGGCACACCGTGCGCATCGACAATTTTGCCATATACAATTCCGCCAAGCGGTCTCACGAGTAAGTGGTTTTGGTGGCAAGAAATGGGCAACCTTAGTCAAACGATCCACTATTACCCAAATTGAATCATAACTGATTGAGTCTTGGGTAAACCGTAATGAAATCCATACCGATCTCTTCCCAATTCCATTACGGTATCTTCACGGTTGTAGCAAACTCGCTGGTCTCGATGCTCGCCTTTACTTTTCGACACACGTCGCATAAGGCAACGAACTCGCGACATCTCGCTTTAAGTTTGGCCACCAAAACTTATTCTTAACATCTGATACATCTTAGTACTTCGTGGTGAATCGAATACTTTGAGTCATGGGCTTCCTTCGTAATCGGTTGTCTTAAACCATCAATATCCGTATACGAATCGTCCATTGATCCACAAGATATCCCGATCATCCACGGTGAAGTCTTTAAATTTTCCTTCGCCATCTTCTTCTTGAGGTCGGCAAACTCAGAATCCTTGGGTTGCGCTTCACGAATCTGTTTCTCCAGAGTAGATTGCACTTCTAAATTGGCCACAAATCCTTCCGGAACAACTTCTAGCTGTAGCTTCTGGAATTCCTCCTGAAGTTCTGAACACAACTCTTTTACTTCCAAAGCATTGCAGTAGCTTTTACGACTCAATGCATCGAACTACATTGGCCTTACCAGATGGTAATGGATTCCAAGATTATAATCCTTTATTAATTCCAACCATCTTCTCTGTCTCATGTTCAAATCGGTCGAGTGAATATGTACTTCGTGCTCTTATGATGCTGTAGACTTCACAATGACATTCGATGAGATAATGACGCCAAATCTTCAAAGCATGCACTACGGCAACTAATTCCAAATCATGGGTAGGATAGTTCTCTTCATGAGGCCTTAATTGCCTTGACGCATAAGCGACAGCTCTTCCTTCTTGCATAAGGACACATCCTAATCCTTGACGCGAAGCATCACAATAGATATCAAAATCCTTGCTGATATCCGGCAAAACTAGCACTGGGGCTGAAGTCAGACGTTTCTTCAATTCTTGAAAACTCTCTTCACAAGCTGGGGTCCAAATAAACTTCTTCTCTTTCTTCAACAATTGCGTAAGAGGTTTAGCAATCGTTGAGAACCCTTCAATGAAACGACGATAGTATCCTGCCATTCCCAAGAAACTACGAATTTGAGTAACCGTCTTGGGCTGCTCCCAATTCATTACAGCTTTAACCTTTCCGGGGTCAACTGCTACTCCTTCGGCTGTCATCACATGATCGAGAAAATCAACTTTCTTCTTCCAAAAGTCACACTTGCTGAACTTGGCATACAACTGATGTCCTCTGAGCTTCTCTAGGATAAATCTCAAATGGTATGCATGCTCTTCTTCTGATTTTGAGTATACCAAAATATCATCAATGAATACTACTACGAACCTATCCAAATATTCCATGAATACCTTGTTCATCATGTTCATGAAATAGGCAGGGGCATTAGTCAATCCAAAAGACATGACTAGAAATTCATAATGTCCATACCGGGTTGAGAAAGCGGTCTTTGGTACATCCTTAGGACAAATCTTCAACTGATGATAACCTGACCGCAGATCGATCTTGGAGAATACTCCGGCTCCTTTCATCTGGTCGAACAAATCATCTATTCTGGGCAATGGGTACTTGTTCTTGATGGTGACTTCGTTGAGAGAACGATAATCGATACACATTCTCATACTTCCATCTTTCTTCTTGACGAACAAAACTGGTGCTCCCCATGGCAACGAACTAGGTCTTACAAAACCTTTCTCCAGTAGTTCCTCTATCTGCTTCTTCATTTCCACAAGTTCATCGACTGGCATCCGATAGGGTCTCTTGGAAATTGGTGCTGTTCCTGGCACTAGATCGATGACAAACTAAATATCACGGTCCGGTGGCATTCTGGTAACTCTTCCGAAATACATCCGGTAATCTCGACTACTGTGTACGTCTTCCAAAGCTGTCTTGATCGTTGATTACCAAATGTCCATCACGTACTGAGGTGGCTAGAAATTCTACTTTCTTTCCTGTGGTATCCTCAATTGTCACGGCTCTTCGGCCACAATCTAGCACTGCTTTATGTTTGGATAACCAATCCATACCAAGGATGACATCTATGGTCTGAGTGTCTAGAACTATTAGGTTGGCTAGAAACTCAACTCCAGCTATGAGTAGCCTAGCTCCTAAACATCCAACTTTAGAACTTAGCTCTGCTCCAGGCGACTGGACTAACAGAGTATGCTTAAGTTGCATAACTTTCAAATTATTCTTGGTTGCAAAAATTCCAGAAACAAACGAATGCGAAGCTCCAGAATCAAACAGAACTGATGCAGGTACTGAATTTACTAGGAACTTACCCAGTACAACGTCAGGTGCTTCTTGGGCTCCTTCTAGAGTGACGTGGTTGACACGGCCTCTGACCACTGATGGCGGTGCTCCTCCGGATTGACCGGTAGCTTGAGAAGTTCCTTGATGGTTGCCTTGTACTGGTGTCTTGGCTGGTGTGTTTCCAAGGTTGAAGCGTACTGGAGTGATAGTCCCATTCTGCGGACATCGGTTGGCGAAATGCCCTGGCTGACGACAGGTAAAGCAAACTCTGGTTGTATTCTGTGGGTTGCTTACTGGATTGGGGTTGACTGGTGCAGGGTTGCGGAAGTTCTGAGCAACTGGGCGAGGTGTTGAAGTTGGTGCAGTGGTCCGCGACTGCGTGGTGAAAACGGCTAAGCTCGCGGCGGAATCATTCTTGCCCTCACCGGGTTGGTGACTTCCTGCCGAGCCATTCTGCGCGCTACGATGATCTTCCAATTCCTTGCGCTTATCCTCTAGAATCAAAGCCTTGTTGATCAACTCTTGAAAATCAGGAAAGGTGTGGGCGATCAAGTTGACTTGAAGTCCAGTGTTCAATCCTTTCAGAAAACGACTCTGACGAGCCTTGTCAGTGGCGACATCTTCTGCAGCATATCGAGCAAGTTGTGAGAACTTGTTGAGGTAATCAGTCACTGACATTCCTCCTTGCTTGAGAGCACGGAATTCATCCTTCTTTAGATCCATGATTCCTTCTGGTACATGATATGGCGGGCGCGTTGTGAACTCTTCCCAAGTAATATCTTGCGGCGTTCCATGTCTTTGACAAAAGTTTTCCCACCATTCGACGGCAATGCCTTCCATCTGATGAGAGGCGTACAGAACTTTTTCATGATCGCTGCATTGAGTGATCAGCAGCTTTCTCTCAATGACACGAAGCCAATCATCAGCTTCTACTGGTGAGACATGTCCAGAAAAGGTAATTGGTGGACGGGTCCTCATAAACTCCGCCAACTTGGATGATCCATTGTGACCATGAGCAACTGGGGATCCATTGTGATGCTGATTGTTGTTGTTCTGGTTATTCATAGCTTGCATCTGATTCATCATGGTGTACATCAGCTGGGTCTGAGCTGTCATGAATGCTCTAAAATTCTGCAGATCAACTGAAGGTGCTTGTGGTGGAATTGCTTCGCGGGGTCTTCTCGCCCTTCCGATACGGAGTATCGGAACCACTTGCAGCAGCTTGACGAGTCTGAACCATCTGGTGAATCTCCAGGGGTTAGATAAGGTAGCAAGCACGAGATGAGTTGTAGAACTAAGCGGGGTAGGTAAAACCCAACAACATATTTTAGGAAAACTCAACTGAAACTCTTATATTGATTAAGATAATAGTATGGCTTGCAACAAATGCCTAAGGGCCTTTGCAGCTCATACTTGCACACAAAAATAAAGACGAACTTAAGCACACCAAACTACCGCCTAAAGGGCGACTCAAGACATAACACTGGCTAAGCCTGAAACAACGCGAACAGACTACTCAATCAAATAGCCTCCGTAGCCTTGACGGTGCTCCCGCCTGCTGTAGACCTGAAAGTGAGCTGGCATCCTTGCAAACCGATCGATCGATGTCCGGGGATGGTGCAATAGGAGCAGTGTCCCCGTGCAGTCTTCTTGGTGCTTCAGCTCTGCGCCTCTGCTGGCTCTTCTGGTTCAGCCGGTCCATCAGCTTCCTCTGGGTCTTCCTCTTCAGTGTCTTCTTCGTGATCGTGTCGTCCATAAAGAGTTTCTTCTAATATGGCGATCCTTTCTTCAGCTCTCTGAAGAGTCTCATAGGTACACTCCAGCTATGTGGCGGCTAACTCCAACGATTCTTCCGAGCAATGCGAATCGGGCGAGATGCACGACGGTGGCGTTGTCTTCTCCCTTCGTGAGACGGAAAGCGTGCGGCAAGATCCACGTCGGAAGTGCGGGATGATAACGGAAAGCGTGTCACGAAGCTCTCGAGTAGATGTTGCGCGATCCTCGGGATGGCAAGGTGCGAAGACTCTGGATTGCTTCAATTCAAATACTCCTTCGAGTGAGATGTTCGATGGTTTGCTCGCCTTGGTGTTCACTGGCGTGAGCGGTCAAATGGCGATCACTCCACGATCTCGGCGTTCACAATCCAAGCACCGCCACGGTACAATGGACGATCGAACCCTCCAAGTACTTGTAGCAACTTCCAAAGCTCGGCGGCAAGTCCTCCCTTGCGCTCTCCATAACTCAAGACGAGGCATCTGTCAAGATGGACAAGGATATGAAAACAACTTCAAAACAATGGGAAAGAAAGAATTTCAACAATAGTTGAGTCAAGAGAGACATGAGATGAGTTAAGGAGTTCAATTAATCTTGTAAGTTAATTTTGCTCTAGAAAATAGTTTGGACACACTACAACGGCCAATCTAGCTAAGGTCAAGACCTACAAGATGGCTCGATACCACCTCTGTCGGGACCCAAATATACAAATCTGGACCCTCGTGTATTACGCACTAGTCCAGATCACGCTAGTGCACACAGTGTCAACATTGATGAAATATCACATCCATACAACGAATATAAGAATAAACGAGTACCTTTAAATAACAAATAACTGTTGGGACCTTACGGTCGAGTTTTACATTTATTAAGCCATGCAAGGCTGACAATAAGGAAATAAAGCTGCAATGAAACGAAATAAACTCGGTGGCTCCCATCAATTTACCACAGCAACCGATCGATCAAGACCCTAACGCTCAACCTTCGTAGAATTCCTCTTCAAAAGCAGGCGACGACTCCTCCACTTCTGTTGATTTGTTTAGCAAGAGTGAGTACACACCGTACTCGCAAGTCATACCACAGAATGCATTTATACATGATGGCTTATTCCAAAGGAATGGCTTCTGTGGTTATTTTGCAGAAATGCAACATTTGCAATTGAATACAAATAATAGATTGAAAGCATAATTCAAAACAAATAGACAATAATAAGTTAACAATTGATTTCACAAAGTACACATAGTCTAATCAAGTTCTTTCACACAGCTGAACAAGTTATCTCACACAGCTGACCCTTCCCATTTGTTTTTATGAAAAACCACCCCTCGTGTGAAATTCTCGAGCATGTCCATATCCGAGGATGCGGCTATTCGAATAGATTGATTTAAACACTCTGCAGAGGCTGTACACTTTACCCACACGATACAATCAGTGTAGCGATCACTGACCATAACAAAACCTTTCAGAGACTTCATCTCAAACAATGACACTCCTGGTGTGCTTTATCGTAGTCAATTTGTACACACACCCTTGGAACGACACACACCATTGGACGGGGATGCGTAACCGCCCCGCGATGTGATATATCACACCTCCACCCATCACACGCCTTAAATACAACTTTGAGTTGTCAATGTCAAGACTCCATAACTTACTAAGTCAGCCCACCCATACTAGGCATGTGGTCGACAAGAAGGCCCAGTTCAATGGCGCACAAAGTTAAGTCCTTAATTGACCAAGGCAAGACTTTCAGTTTTAACCCAAATCACAAAGTTTAATAAGCACACAGCTCCACCATTCACACAGAATCCACCATTTGCCTCAATCTAAATCTTTTTCCACCCTGTTGGTTAAGTGCAACACATGCCATCAACGAGTAACAGCACACAGCACACAGAGATTCATCACACAGTTCCATAATCACTTAGTCAAGTTTATAATTGCAACTCTCACATGAAATGATGACTCGTGGCATGGCTAAGCAGTCTAATCGTATCTAACCAACCCACGTTGGTGCTACGATAATACCAACTAATAATGAACCAACCTAGGGTGACAAAAGATCATGACATACAATAGACAAGGTGGTATAACAATTTGGATTAATAACTACACCCAAAAGCATTTAAATAAATACTTGAAATAGAATGCAATATATTGAAACGAAATATTTTGAAAACTAGGTTCAATATGATCAAAGGTATAACTTGCCTTGGAATAGATCTAGATATTGGTCTTGGTCTTGAGGTGCTCCTTCTGCAAAATTCCCCGAAGTATCGACGTCTACTCGCAAACGAGACAAAAGAAACAAAACAAATAAATAACAGAGGCAAAACAACCTCCAAAAATCAAATAAAATTCACCATTAAATAGATCTTAATTTTATATGAATTTACAAATTTGAATGGGCTCAATTGGACTTCGGATGCAAAAGATATGGGCTTTGGAAGATTTGAAAATCAATTAAACCCTAATTTGGATTTTCTCGAATTTCCCGAATTATTTTTATAAAGGAAAATCGGATTATTGCGCAATGCTTGCGTCAGCCGAGAATTTCCAGAAAAAGAAATATTTTAAAACCGTATCGACATGTGGGACCCCATCGCTGGCACGCTACTCACGTGGACCAAATCCACCAAGCCTCTGGATCCGGGTCGGGGCTGAGGTGGCGCACCCACGCGCGGGTGGCACTGACGCGGCGCCAACAAGGCTGACACGCACGCACAGGGGCTGAGGTGGACGCTGACGCGGGCTGCCACATCAGATCGACGGCGGCGATGGCTCGGGAACCAATGGCAACGGCGAACGGCGGCGACTCGCCGACGGTGAGTGGTACCAACGTGTAGAGGAGGTTAATGCGCACACATGGGCACTGGTTTGAGCACCTGGGGTTGACGGAGATGGCCGGCGGCGAGGAAGAAGCGGCGGAGAGAGCACTGGTTTTGTCGGACGGACGCTCCGGCGATGTTCCGGCGACGAGGTGGTGCGCACGAGGTAGCCTGAGACTTGCTGATCACAACGGTGCAGTCGGTGGAGCAAGGGCGACGAGGACGGCGGCGCAATCCACCGGAGAAGAAGCTCGGCCGAAAACCCTAAAACTTGGAATGCGGCGGCGCTAGGGCGATCGGGGCGACGGGAGTGGCGGCTAAGGGTTGCGGAGGTCCAGGCGGTGCTACGGGGGTACTTATAGGCTCGGAGACGCCGAGATTTGAAACCCCAATTCGGTCCGAACAGTAGGGTTTTGAATTCCAAGATTTTCGGAGATTGAAACCGATTCGGGGTTTGATTTGGTTTGGAACGGATATGGAATAACCGGAGACACGTTTTGGTGGGGTCGGCTCAAGAAATCAGCGAGAGAATCGCCGTTGTCGGATAGACTTGAAGCTCCAGCAATGGCGGACTCGTGCGCGGCGCGAGGAAGAAGAAGACGGCGCGAGACGACGACTCGTCGCGGGCCCACCGGTCGGCCGAGCGAGACGCGGCGAAGCGGCGGCGGATCGACCGAAAGGGACACGCGGCGGAGATCCAGTGGGGCAAGGCGGGCGAACGCAGGCGCGGTGCAATTGCGATCCAACGGCTGGGAGTGAGCGGGCTGGAATAGTGTTGGGCTCCGGCCTAGCACTGTTCCGAAGAAATTTAAAATAGATTTTATTTTTAATAAATCCAGAAAATGCAAATAGCAATTAGAAAATAGCAAATGACTTTGGAAAAATTCCAGAAAATTATATAAAATATATCCAAGCATGTAGAATCTAAATAAAATAGTTTTGACAATTGTTGATGTTGGGATTAAGCACATTAAATCAATTTGTCCTTAAAGTCCATATTAAGCTTTTTAATTTAATATTCAAATAAATCCAAATGATGAATTTTCTTGCTACCAATATTTAAAAGATTTTTAAAGCTCTGAAATTTGGGATGTTACAGGTAGTGTCTTAATTTGATAGAATCTTAATATTATTACGATTCTAACAAAAAAATTACAGTACCGTGATAATTTTTTTTAATACGATCCTACCTAGTTCTAGTGATTTATTATAAACAATTATTTGCATATGTCCCTTTTTGTGTAAATTTTTACTTTTTATTTCTTCAGGTCCATTATAATTTGGATAAATAACAAATGATCTTTGCTTTGCTCTACATTTTGGTAAACAAAAGTTCTAAAAGTATAGTTTGAAAAGTGTATAAGTGTTAAAATATAATGTACATTTTAAAAAAATCTTTGGTAGAATCAAATAGAATATTAGATTCTATATCGATCCTATGATTCGCAATCCTGCTGAAGAACATTCGATCTGATTCAGGATCACGATTATGACAACCTTAATTATAATATAAATTTGCATGCATTTGATGTTGGTGATATTCCCTAGAGGCGATCATAGAGATTATTGTATCACATTTATGTTTAAGTGCTATTGAATAAATGTTATTCTGTTCCTTGAATGAATCATCGGTTATAAAGATTAACAAGTGTGTGACTTGTTGGTGAAGCTCTTTAACTTATATGATGTCGTTCTAAATGTATCCCTGGTCGGAAGTCACTGGTCAGAACACTAGTGACTCATCGACCAACACATGTATTGATTGATGACCATAGTTCACCAGTCATGAATATAGAGATATCGAATCAATAATGTGAACACATGTTAGAGAATATGGTGTTGGATTGACCCACCTTGAGACACTGCTGAGATTGTTATGATTTCATGTGTTATTAGTTGTCTCAAGCAATGATGATGTATAATCCTTAGACCTGAGATCAACATGATTTCCTACATGTGTAATAGTACACTTTGGAGTTGCCAAACGCTACTCTGTACATGGGTAGTTATAAAGGTAGCTTTCAGGTATGCTATGAAACATGCGGAGGAATGTAACTGGTTGAATATGGGATTTGCCCCTCCTAACATAACAGGAGAGATATCTCTGGGCCCCTCAATGTCGTCGGATAAAGAAAGTGCATGGCCTTACCACTAGTGGTCGAAGAGTTCGACCATGTGAAGTTATCTGACACTTGATCGAGAAAGTATTTAACAGTCCATGGATGATAAATTATCTCACATAAAGTTCAACCAGATATCGTGAGGCAAAGGAAGAATACACAAGCAAGTCGCTCAGTTCGATCAGATACGGACTAGTCGTATGGAGATACGATCTAGTCGTAGACTGATCGACCATAATCACTAAGTGGTCGTAAACTAATCGTAAGGATTTATGAACTAGTCTTGACTAAATATGAACTGGTCGTATGGATATACGAGTTGGTCATAAATGATAAGGATCTAGTCGTAGATCATGTTGCATTATGGTTCGTCTGATATAATTTATGTGTATTCAGGAATCGTTATGTCCAGCTATGAACCGCTAATGACTTGTGGTCGGAAAGGTGTTTCCGAGTCAGAACCGTTTACGCGTGAACCTACCGGGTCACACACTTAACGGGTTGGAACAAACGTGTTCGGATAGAATCCGTCATGGACACTATATATGGAGATGCATAAGACTGTTGGGAGAAGACGTGACATGAGTTGCTCCACCGAAACCCTAGCCGTAATCTTTTCAAGAGCTCTACCGTGCGAGTTGGTGCTAGTACACCAGCATACGGTGTTCCATCCCTAGACATGTGAATACCGTAGAGGTGCTACTGCGGTTGCTATTGCGCTAAAGGACGATCCACGACTTCGCAAGGGACGCGACTGGTTGCTGGAGAAGACGATCGGCGACGAGGACACCGGACGATCGACTACGACTACTACATCAACGCGCTCTACGTTGGATTCAGCTGCTCCAATTCTTCTTCCGCTGCATTGCACGTCTAGTGGTAACGATCTATGGTCTCTTGCTTGTATAACTTCCTAGTTTACGTAGTAGAAATTTTGAATTATCAGTCAGTGTAGCCTACCCGTATCCCAACATTTGCACACTAAAATTCTTGGCATTCTCATATACATGCTACTTTCCCAAATCCTTAAATCCTATGTCTTACTTTCATGTGTTCCATACATGATCTAGCCCTAAGAAGTTTTGTAGTCATCTCTTCGCCACCAGTGTGGATTTTTAGTACTAACAAACTAACAATTAACACGTGAACTTGTTCAAATGGAAAGTTTGCATTTGTCCAGTGTAGCACACAATCTGCGTGCATTTGAAGTTGGAAAAATTTGTGAAATGCTACTCTAAATAATGGCAACCCTCAAAACACCGCTCCAAAGATTGGCTTCGTACTATACCACTCCAAAGTGCACAAAAAATCATTTCCCGTCCTTTTATTGCATTTACGTGCTATTTCATTTTTCTAAGCCATGCGAAATTACCTTTAAACCCATCATCTGTATTGCATTTACCTGCTATTTCATATTTTTTCTTAGCCATGCAAAATTGCCTTTTGCCCATGGTTGGACCACACTCAGGTTCTGTATACTATCACAATATATGCTATCTTGATTAAATATGCTTTATTACTACTAATACTTCCAAAGAGAATTTTCAATCGTGATTTACTTGCCTTTTGAAGCAAAATTTTGATGTTGCGCCTCTTGTGTGCTATCATGTTGATAAGTGTACTTTATTACAACTAGTACTTTTAGAGGAGTCTTGATTGCGTCAGTCAATGGCTAAGAAACCGTTAAGACAGCAATCCAAGGGGAATGAGTGCGCACCAGCTCGGTCGGTCCAACAGGAGTTGTATGAAAGGTCCAACCAGTCGCTCTAGGGGAAAAAAGGTCATTTCACATGGCTAAGAAAAAAAATGAAATAGCAGGTAAATGCAATAAAAGGATAGGAAATGGTATCATGCGAATCAGCATATCGTTTTGGGTTATTTAGATATACACTACTGTAAAAGTTTTATACACCACTATAGAGTTTTTGTTTCGATACATACCACTGCTAAATAGGTGACAATGGAGATTTATCATTATGAAAAAAATTTGAACAACAACGTCCCTGTTATGTTCCTCCACCCTCCCATTCCCCACCTCCACCCCTCGCGTGGCAACCACTACTCCCTCCCCCATTTCTCTCTTTTCTCTCTCCCTCCCCATTTCCCCCACCTCTCTCCCTCCCCAACTGTGATGTCAACGAATGACATAGGGGCAAATGTCTTGGCTACTTCATTTTATACACGATTGATCTTCTAGCTCGATCTATCCATACCTCATCGTCTCACTCCATCGCCTGACTTGTACTTGGTCTACTAACAAATCTACAATAGAGGATTGAGAAGAACTGAAGGAACTACATGCAATACGGAAAGAACAGAAGAACATCTAGCTATAGGGTCACTCCTGTATTATACAATAGAAAGGAACTGCATTTATCTTCTTGTAGTTTGTGTGCTCCATTTTGTTGGTGTGCCTCGAGTGTATCCACTCGCTATTTCCTTACTGCAGCTTGGTGTATTGTTGTGGTAATCCTACTACTGATGATATTGGCTTCTCTCTCTCTCTCATTGAGGTGGAGGGATTGACATGACGAGGAAGGAGGCAACCATGGTTGAGAGGGAGGATGAAGGTGGGGAAGAAGAGAAAGGAAGAAGACAAGGGCATTATTGTCCTGATTTTTTCATAATGATATATCTCAAAGCATGAGCACTCTGTAGTGACACTTCTCGAAGAAAAAAATGAGCACTCTGTAGTGGCATTTCTCAAAAAAAAAAAACTTTGCAGTGATAAATTTCAAAACCTAAGACTCTACAGTGGCATATATATATATATATATATATATATATATATATATATATATATATATATATATATATATATATATATATTCTTTTAAGTGGTATAGTACGAAGGCCAATATTTGGAATGATGTTTCGAGGGTCATCATTCTTTAGGGTGGTATTTCACGAATTTTCCTTTGTAGCTTTGCACTCCTTACATCCCCAAATACTTTAAATTCAATTTTTTTTTTCAAAATGTTCTCAAACACATGCTGCTACTTGTTGATTACTAGAAGCACTTTCCAGTCAAACATGTACCCATTTATACGGAAATGCCAATCTACACTCACGTTCGACTGCTAAGATAGCTAAATGAGAGCTCAAACCCAAGTATATATATAGCCCCAAAAGCAAAAAGCTAGCCGTTATACAAAAAAACAGCAAAGTCACATATACCCCAGACATATCTCGGGTCTGTCTCAAAATGGCTAACTCATTAAATTGTAGGACCGTAAAGGCGATTAGGAGGGTGAATAGGCGTTTTCTCAATTTTTCGCTTTAATCAAATTCAACACGAACTTTTCTCCTTTAGCTATGAAAACTAAGAAGATCAGTAAACGCACAGAGGAAGCCTTATGCTGAATTCGATAACCCCCTTAACCACAAGACACAAATGTGGAGAATTGATCTCACTGGGCTGGTCTAGACACTGGCGGTCTGACCGGCTGCCAAAGGGCGGTCCGACCGATTTGAAATCGGTTCGACCGGCCGTTAACGGGCGGTCTGAATGCTGGCGGTCTGACCGCCGTTTCTAAATCGGTCCGACCGATTTAGTCCAGAACCGAAATACCAAGCCCAAATCCAAAACTAAATTTGGTCCAACTTTTGATTCAACCAATGAAACTTGACCAAATTTGGAGCCCACCTCCCTAAGGATATCTGAGATCTATTTCTAGCAACGATCGTTCAGATTCACTTCGAAGAATCGATCTATTAAGGATTTACCAAAGAGGTGCTCAAACCCTAAAAATATGAAAATCTTGATTCAAGACTTGCTTGTGGGGGGTTGATGATTTAGATGATTCTAGGAGTATTCCCACACATCAAAGCAAGATAAAATCGGTCAAGAGACCAAGCATAAACACTTGAATCAAGGAAGCACCAAAATCAACAAAAGAGATAAGAACACAAAGGAGACAATCGATCTCTTAAGCAAGCATCACAAGATTGATTGATCCAACAAGATGTTTACAAAGCCACTCCCTCAAGGAGGACAAGAGCTCAAACCAAAGAGCACACACAATCTCTCCAAACCCTAACCCTAACAAGGGGCTTTGCAAATGAGGGCTAAAAGTGCTTGGGGGTTTTTCCTCTCCCCCCTTTCTATTTATAGGAGAGGCCTAGGGTTTCCACTAATGGGCTCCCATGAAGGCCCACACACACATGGGACCCACTCATACATATCTGTTGAAGCAATCGCCTGCTTCACCACGTGTAGGTTGATCAGCGACTCTCATCATGTCGGCCAGTCTCTCCCGTCCGAATCCCATCGGAACCTCCCAGAGACTTGCACCGACTTCCGCACCGCCTGATCCAACCAGCTGCCACGAATTATCCGTTCGATCCATCTTGCCCATTCTGCAGCATGCTTGAGTCACGCGACCTCACCCCGGCATCCCTGATCGTTCTGGACCTCATCTATCCAAGCGTAGTCCCGATCCACCTCACTGTTGACGTCGTTGACCTGCAAGCCACCTGCACAGCAATAGACAAACAAATCGTCTCTGGGAATAAGTTCTTCACAACTTGACCCACGTTAGTTCAACAATGCAATATGCAACAATAAAGCATTGAAATTCATACATGGAACACATTCCATACACAACAATGCCAACAAGGCTAAGCTCCAAGTGATCGGCGGTCTGACCGCCCCACACAGCCGGTCTGACCGATTCCACAACGGCGGTCGGACCGCCCGAAATGACTTAGCCAAAAATTCATCTCGAAAATCCAAAACCTTCTGGAATTTTCAAATGAATACAACTTTTGACTGGGAGCTCCAAAAATTATGTGACCACATCCAGGAGACTCCCCTCACTTGCCTACACAACCTATTTTTGGCTCAGCTCCAAAACCCACTTTGAACCGAACCCGGTCGGACCGGCAAACACGGCCGGTCGGACCTCTCCGCGGGTGGTCGGACCGCCCATGCCACCGGTCAGACCGCATGTGGTCTGACAGAACTGAAGCAACCCCGAAAACGCGAGATTTTGCAAACCAACAAAGCCATTGCCAATTGACTCATAATCCTAAGATCATGCACATATCCTCACGATATCCACAATCTCCCTCTTGATGAACACATTGGCAATTTTCCAGAAAATGTAGTTTTTCGGTTTGAAAAGTAAAAATTCGTAGTTTTCGCATAAAGGCACAACTTGGTCCATAAGCAAGAAAAAGCCTAGGAAACGACCAAGCTGGCTTCAGAATAGTATAAGTAAGTGAGATAAGGCAATGAAAGCACAAAAAGATTCAAATTCCAGAAAGTAGCCAAAAATCTCACTTTGGTCCATATGAAAGATAAATATTCTATTTGACCTTTGATCATTGTGAGTCTTCTTCAATTGCTAATATAATTAGAAAAAGGCAATAAAACCAAGAGACTCAACTCACTATGATCACAAATTTTCAGAAGGTTCGTTTTTTTTATATGAGAGTTCTTTTATATGAAACCAAAAGCTCCAAAACAACATTTTTCTTCTCAATCTTTCTCCCCCTTTGACAATGAATTCATCAAGATGCATGGGAAAAGATAGAGTATGAAGGAATGATTTTATTTTTGAACTTTAGCAAAAAGGAGCCATGACCATTATCCATGTAGACAGTACAAGAATTATACCAAGCCATATTATGAGAAGAAGCTATGTTCAATCATGGCAAAACATGTACTGCAAAGCTAAGACCAAAATAGCAGTAATCTGAGATTAAAATAATTAATACCATGAAAAGTTGCTCAATATCATAGTTTCACTAAAAGAAACTAAAAATGAGTCAAGCCATGTCTATAAGTAAAAAGAGATCCAAAACTGGAACTGAGGTATTTTGAGCAATAAGAGTTCAAATATAAAGCAATTTAATCAAGCACTTAGCATTTTGAGCATTTTCCTAAAAAGGATTTTTTTTCGTTGTGCTAGATCTCAAGCCTTTCCGCGACCATCTCAAGCAAGAAGCTTAAAAGAGTGGTCTAGGTCATCCAAAACTCCCCCTGAGTTCATGCCTAGTGCAATGGCAAGTAGTCTCATGAGAAAGGATTGGTGAGATCAGTTTTTTCGCACAGAAAATCTCATTCTTCATTTGCTTGACTTAAGAAATTAAAAAGCTCATTTTACATCTCAAAATAAGTTCAAGACTCAATTTAACCTATATGACATGGCATGAATCATAAGAGGATCACTAGAGCAAAACTAGTCACAAGATCCAACAAGACATGATTTGATTCAATTTGCTCACAGATATAAAGCTAGCAAGGCAAAAGCTAAGCTAAACAAGAAGAGCCATAAAAGAAGTCTAGCTGACTATCACTTGACATGACAAGGTATAGAGTATGAAATCAAGCCATACAAGGATAATAATCAAAACTCCACAAGTTTTATTATACAATGCAAGATATTTGAAATAAAAATGCATTATGATACAATGAATGCAAAAGAGCAAATTCCCTTCAAAACATCCGTGCCTCAGTACTGGGGTTAGAGATAAACGATCTAGGAGTCCAGTACTGAGACGCATGATGCCTGGGAATAACAGAAGAAGCAGTAATAAAATGATTAGGAACAAAATCATAAGAATGCACACGAGAACCACCTGGACCTCTCCGAAATGATCTACCAAAAGATCGATACTCCCCCTGTCTAGGTGTTACCCGAGGTCTCTCCTCACGATATCCTAAACCAAAATGCTGCCTAGATCCACCAAAAGAGTCTACAAGATTCTCTACAAACATAGGCCTATATGTGGTACGATGAATAGGCTGCCTGGCTCTAGAGACTACAGCTGGTGAAGGGACTCCTCTAATGGATCTCAAAGTGCTCATCCTCTCTTTTCTCTCAATTTTTGCTCTCCGGAAGTAGAACTCAACAATGTGGTCTTCTTTCTTGCAGAAAGTGCAATGGTACTTGACCTTTTGAGGGGTCCGTACTGGAGAAACAGAAGCACCTTTCTTGCCAGAAAGAGGTTGAGCAAAACCTGCAGCTTTGAAAACAACCTTGGAAGTCTTAGGAGGTTCTTGCTCAAACAGGCCACTTTTCACAACTCTAGCAATCTTTGGTGGATGATTCTTGGAATGCTCTAGGGAATTAAAACCTAGGCCACTATTCTTCTTACCCACTATAGATTGATCAAGAATCATATTGAGTTTCTTTTTCCCACCAGTAAACTTCTCAAGAGTCACTTTGAGGTAATCATTCTCTTTGGTTAAAACTCCACATTTAGAGCACTTTCTAGAATTGATTGCCTCATCATGTTTGCTCTTAAGAAGAGCCACTTCCACTTTTAAAGCCTCACAAGAGACACAATAGGAATCCCCAATCCTATTCAACTGCTTCTTAAATTTGACTCTAAAAGCCTCTTGTATCTTACCAACAATAGTTTCAACTTCAGCATACATCATACAAGAGGAAGAATCAATGACTTTCTTGGAAGCAGTAAGAGACATGGATTTTTCAATTTTAGCTTTCTCCTCTAAAGTCTTGTTTAAAGCTTCAATCTCAATAGTAAGCTTAGGACAATTTTTACAAGAAGCAGCTCTAAAGTACACAACCATTTCTGTCATCTCTTGCATTTTAATCCTATTGTTCTTACAATGAGAGCAAGTGTGACTAGCATCAAATTTTTACAATTCTTTCAAGGAGCTATCCAGTTTTAATTCTAGCAAAGCACAATTTGAGCAAGTTAAAGGAATAGCATCTCACATCAAGAGAAATGACATCCATGCAAGCAGAACTAGACTTGAGAGATTCTAGTTCATCAAGAGCATCTTTCAGTTGATTTACAACAGATGAATGAGCAGTTTTCAAGCTTGTCAATTCATTAAGCAAGCTAGAGCATGAAGCACAAATATCGTCAGGATTAATGGATTTGAGCCTAACAACTTCTAGGTTCAAGTTATCAATCATAGTATCATGTTTCTTAATCAATTTTGCATGCTTATGCAATTTTTATTCAGCAAGCACCAAAGCCCTTTTCATATCAGCAAGCGAAGGGCATACCTCATCGGGATCACTAAAAGGATCCTCGTTGTTGGAGGAGTCGCTGTCGTGGCTGTTCTTGGCCATGAAACACATGCCCGTGAAATCACGAGCCTTCTTCTTGCCACGGGAGTCACTCTTGTCGTCTTCCGCCTCCGAGTCCACATCGCTCATGCTCACATCCTCTAGAGTTTCAAGGACCCGGCTGACAAACTTGCGATAGTTTGTCTTCTTGGGTTTAGCATCTCTCGCTTGAGGATGCCTTTGTGACTCCTCCTCCTTGCCCTTCAGCTTAGGGCACCTAGAGCGAATGTGGCTTGGCTCACCACATTCGAAGCATGTGATAGGTCCACCTCTCCTCCTATTCCTCACTTTGTTGTAAGCTCTCATGAATTTTGTGGATAGGAGGGCTAAATCATCTTTAGGTAGTCTCTCAAGTTGCTCATCGCTCAAAGAATGCAAAGCTGATAAAGAAAATCCCGATGAGCTAACATCAAAGGAATCAGAAGATCTACCCTTAGATTGGTCGACCACTAAAGCCATCGGCTCTGTCTTGGGGAGACGCGAGATAAAATCAATCTCCTGCGTCTTCAACCTCGAGTAAAGCTTATCCATGGTAAGCTCACTCATGACAGTGTTGTCATTGATGGCAGCGATCTTCATCCCCCAGACCTTCACATCAAGAGCACCCAAAAGCTGGCGTGCATTTTCTGACTCAGAAAAGACAAGATCAACATCGCGGAGATCATGAAGAATCTTAGAAAATCTTCCCCACAGCTCATCTAAAGACTCACCAGGTCTTTGCTCGATCTTGGAGTAAATTTTCTTTAACTGGTTCTGTCTCACTTCCCTGATCGCAGTGGACCCCTCGTGATAATCACAAAGAGTCCGCCAGATCTCATGAGCAGACCGCAAATGAGCGACACGCTCAAACTCCGATCGACTAAGGCTTTGGATCAAAAAATTCCGAGCCCTGCTGTTTGCCTCCACATCTGGAGTGATCATATTGTCATCGGCTGGCACGACATAAGGGTTTTTTACCTTAAGCCAAATTGCGTGCCCTTTAGCCTCGATGAAGGCCTGCATTCGGGCCTTCCAATATGCAAAATCAACTCCATCGAAAACATGTGGTTTGGTTGAATACCTGTCCGTCGCCATGGCTCCAAAGACCGGTTAAGATCTATGAAAAGAGCTAACCGGCTCTGATACCACTTGTAGGACCGTAAAGGCGACTAGGGGGGTGAATAGGTGCTTTCTCAATTTTTCGCCTTAATCAAATACAACACGAACTTTTCTCCTTTAGCTATGAAAGCTAAGAAGATCAGTAAACGCACAGAGGAAGCCTTGTGCTGAATTCGATAACCCCCTTAACCACAAGACACAAATGTGAAGAATTGATCTCACTGGGCTGGTCTGGACACTGGCGGTCTGACCGGCTGCCAAAGGGCGGTCCGACCGATTTGAAATCGGTTCGACCGGCCGTTAACGGGCGGTCCGAATGTTGGCGATCTGGCCGCCGTTTCTAAATCGGTCCGACCGATTTAGTCCAGAACCGAAGTACCAAGCCCAAATCCAAAACAAAATTTGGTCTAACTTTTGATTCAACCAATGAAACTTGACCAAATTTGGAGCACACCTCCCTAAGGATATCTGAGACCTATTTCTAGCAACGATCATTCAGATCCACTTCGAATAATCGATCTCTTAAGTATTTACCAAAGAGGTGCTCAAACCCTAAAAATATGAAAATCTTGATTCAAGACTTGCTTGTGGGGGTTGATGATCTAGATGATTCTAGGAGTATTCCCACACATCAAAGCAAGATAAAATCGATCAAGAGACCAAGCATAAACACTTGAATCAAGGAAGCACCAAAATCAACAAAAGAGAGAAGAACACAAAGGAGACAATCGATCTCTTAAGCAAGCATCACAAGATTGATTGATCTAACAAGATGCTTACAAAGCCACTCCCTCAAGGAGGACAAGAGCTCAAACCAAAGAGCACACACAATCTCTCCAAACCCTAACCCTAACAAGGGGCTTTGCAAATGAGGGCTAAAAGTGCTTGGGGGTTTTTCCTCTCCCCTCTTTCTATTTATAGGAGAGGCCTAGGGTTTCCACTAATGGGCTCCCATGAAGGCCCACACACACATGAGACCCACTCACACATATCTGTTGAAGCAATCGCCTGCTTCACCACGTGTAGGTTGATCAGCGGCTCTCATCATGTCGGCCAGTCTCTCCCGTCCGAATCCCATCGGAACCTCCCAGAGACTTGCACCGACTTCCGCACCGCCTGATCCAACCAGCTGCCACGAACTACCCGTTCGATCCATCTTGCCCATTCTGCACCATGCTTGAGTCACACGACCTCACCCCGGCATCCATGATCGTTCTGGACCTCAGCTACCCAAGCGTAGTCCCGATCCACCTCACCGTTAACGTCGTTGACCTGCAAGCCACCTGCACAGCAATAGACAAACAAATCGTCTCCGGGAACAAGTTCTTCACAACTTGACCCACGTCAGTTCAACAATGCAATATGCAACAATAAAGCATTGAAATTCATACATGGAACACATTCCATACACAATAATGCCAACAAGGCTAAGCTCCAAGTGATCGGCGGTCTGACCGCCCCACACAGCCGGTCCGACCGATTCCACAACGGCGGGCGGACTGCCCGAAATGACTTAGCCAAAAATTCATCTCGAAAATCCGAAACCTTCTGGAATTTTTAAATGAATACAACTTTTGACTGGGAGCTCCAAAAATTATGTGACCACATTCAGGAGACTCCCCTCACTTGCCTACATAACCTATTTTTGGCTCAGCTTCAAAACCCACTTTGAACCGAACCCGGTCGGACCGGCAAACACGGCCGGTCGGACCTCTCCACGGGCGATCGGACCGCCCATGCCACCGGTCAGACCGCCTGTGGTCTGACAGAACGGAAGCAACCCCAAAAATGCGAGATTTTGCAAACCAACAAATCCATTGCCAATTGACTCATAATCCTAAGATCGTGCACATATCCTCACGATATCCACATGTGCGGTAGATAGACGTTGGGGCTGAGATGTAGATACCATAGACATGTCTGGGGTGACCCAAAACATGTTTGGACCCCCTTGGGAACTGACGAGGATCCAATGATCCTCAATTAATTAAGCTACTTAGGTATAGTATTTATAGATAATAATATTGCTTATACAACCTTCAAAGGTACCCCTGAATATTAATGATGAGGGAGATCATGCACACCTAGTGGTCGTAAGATATTTTACAACCACCCTATATGGTCTTAAGTTTTTCTACGACCATTTATTGATTATAAATCTTACTACAATTACCTATATGGTCATAAGTTCTTCTACGACCACGTATTAATCGTAAGTCCTACTATGATTACCTCATGTTCGTAAGTTTTACTACAACCAGGTCATCTACGACCACCCTATGACCGATAAAGCCTACAGACATGTGGGCTCAATCGACTAGGGACATTTCTGCTTTGTGTTTAATGCACGTAGTAGGTAATATATGTTGTTATTCCTGAGATAAATGCATGTATTAAAACATTTGTCTCTCACATAATCTCAAGGCGGCATGGGGAGATGCGTCTCTGACAATAACTGCCCTTAAATGTGCGCATAGCATCAAACGACAAGGTGCCTCTCGGCGTGAACAACTGTCACCCCTTCATGCGCTATATAAGGAGAAAAGCTGGTACACAGAGAGACGACAAGACAAGAAAGGAGCATCAAGCGTTAGTTTTAGTGACTTCCTCCTTATTGTAAACACAATCAATACAACAAACACATTAGTAGTGTTATTATTCTCTCAGGAGAAGACCTGAACCTATATAAAATTTACGTGTCTTTTTCTATGTGGTTTCACTCCAGGAGAGCCCCTAACATTCATTCATAAGATCGATACTAAACCATCGACAGTTGGCGCCGTTCGTGGTGAGTTTCCTTTCTTTTTCGATAAATTATCTTAATTTTCAACTCTGACGCTTTCATGGCAGGAGAATAGAATGAGGAGAATTGGTTCGATTGGCTGAACATACCTCTCCTTCCTTTTCTTCTTAAAGTGTGGATTTCATGTGGATATGTTCCAGATCTTAGGATGATGTGACAATTGGCAATGGCGTTTACGGTTTGTCGTTTCACGCGTTTTCGACAAAGTTACTGAGCTTATCGACGAGGCGGTCCGACCGGTCCTTGCACGGCGGTCCGATCGGTCCCAAATCGGTCGGACCGGCCATGTAGGGCGATCGGACGGCGATGACCAAAGTGGTCAAAATGAGTGGGCCAAAATAGGTGTTGTAGGCAAGTGAGGGGATCCCAATGCACTTGGTCTCATGATTTTGGAGTCTCCATAGAAAAGTTCTATTGGTTTAAGGTTTCAGTGAGGTTTGGATTTTCGGGGTTGAAATTGGCTAAGTCCCAAAGGCGGTCCGACCGCTCACGAGGAGCGGTCCGACCGCCAAAAGCGATCCGACCGGCGCACCTGGAGCGGTCAGACCGGTATTGACTTGAACGTCGGCCAACTTCGTGGTGATGTTGATTGGTTAGGTCAAAGTCATTGGTATCGTGGCATATGGTTTGCATGATGCATGTTTTGACTAACATGGGTCAAGTTGTGAAGAACTTGTTCCGAATTCGTGTTTGCTTGTCTATGGTTGTGCAGTTGCTTGGTGGTCAACGACGGTCAACGGCGAGGAGGATCGGGACTAGACTTGGAGAGTTGAGGTCCGAACGATCGACGATGCGGGTGGTGGTTAATGACTCAAGCGTGACACAAGATGGACAAGGGTGACCTATTGGCGAATCCATGGCGCATGGTGAAGCGGTTTAGGTCAAAAGGTTAAAGACGGCGCTTGAAGCGTGCGTGTGTGACCCGCTTGTTAGTGGGCCTTAACGGAGCCCAATTGAGTCAAACCCTAAGAGTTTTAGGCCTCCACTATAAATAGGGGAGGTGGTGGTGCACCATCAAGCTCTCTCTCTCTCGCCTCTTTTGTTGCAAAACCCTAATTGGCTTAGGGAGTTGAGGTGGAGGCTAGGGCTCTTTATGGTTTGAGGAGAATTTCGTGATCTTGGATTGACCATCGATCCATGATGGCGTGGGTGTAATCCAATGACGATCACGTTCTTAATCAATGCAAGGTTTGCTTGAGATAAGTCTCTTTTCGTTCTTGCTTTCAATTTCGTGATTTTAGGGCTTTCTTTGATCCACGAGTTTTGATTGATTCTTTCACGTGGATTAGCTTGCTGTGATGTGTAGGAACCCATCTAGGATCAATTTGATCATCAATCACCCACGAGCAAGCGATTGGATCTAGTTTTCACTTTTGCGCTTTTGCACCCTTCTTCAATCAGATCGTAAAAGATATTTGTTCGTCCAAGAATTATCATAATTGTTGATTGGAATAGGTCCTTAATATCATAGAGAAGGTGTGTGCAAAGTTTCGTGAAGTTTGGAGTTGAGAATCAAAAGTTAGACCTAATTGCAACTTCGTCATCGGCCGTTTTTCTGCTCGAGCTGCCGGTCGGACCGCCCCACACCGAGGTCGACCGATTTTGGTGCCGGTCCGACCGCCCCACACCGAGGTCGACCGATTTTGGTGCCGGTCGGATCGCCCAGATAATGGTCGGACCGGCCACCACTGTTAAGATTTGATTCTTCTTGATTTTTGTCGCATTGCTTAGGGGTTTAATTGGATTCAATACTAGTCTTCCATTTGATCGATATATTGATCTTCATAGCTTCATCATAGCTATTGGAGTGAAATTGTGTTGAATTCATATTTTGTGAAAAGTGAGCGTGCTCCTATTCACCCCCTCTAGTCGCCTTTTCGGTCCAACAAGTGGTATCGAGCCCTGTTAGTTCACTCTTGATCTTAACAGGTCATTGAACTTTGGCGATGGATAGATTCACTACAAAACCGCATATGTTCAATGGACAAGACTATGCCTATTGGAAGAATCGTATGCAGTATTCCTTGAGAGCGAGGACAAGCTATATGGGACATTGTTCGATCCCCGCCATTATTCCCGAGGTTGAAACTCCCGCTTCGTGGTTCTTTTGGCTAACAACAACAAGGCCAAGAATCTATTATATGGTGCGCTTGGTAGACAAGAATATGATAGGATTTGCAATTTTGCATTGCAAGCACGAGATTTGGAGCACTCTCGAAACATATCATGAGGGTTCGTCCCAAATTAAGAAAGTGCGCCAAAGAATCTATAAGCGTGATTATAACAAATTTGAGATGCGCCCTGAGAGAGCATCGATGACATTTTCATCGCTTTAATAAAGTGATTAATCAAATGAAAGTCGTTGATATTGAATATTCTCAATCTGAAAATGCCACCCACCTCTTGGCCGCAATCAACACCAAGGAGTGGGAGATGAAGGCTCTTGCTATAGAAGAGAATGTTGATCTTTCGAGTCTTACTTTAGAATTGCTTTATAGTAAACTCAAGACTCATGAAATTAAAAGAGTTGATCATCCCAAGAAAGATAATTTAGCTTTGGTAGCAGATCCTCACAAAAAGGCTTTTGATGACTCTTTTGAATCTTCTTACGGATTTTCATTTGCTTGCTTATCTGCGATTTATGAGGAGGAGCTTGAAAATATTCTGAGATGAGTTAGCCCTTTTAGCTAAAAAATTCACACGGGCTTACAACAATGTGAGAAATAAAAAGAGAGGTGGTCTGTTACTTGCTATGAGTGTGGAGAGCTTTACCACATCCGCCAATTGCCCCAAGCTAAAAGCTAAGGGTAAGCACAGGAGGAGAAGGCGACTTGGAAGAAGCCTCATGAGAACAACTCGAGTATGATGTGTCAAGCTCATAAAGGCCGCTCACCGGGTCCTTGCCGCTTTGGAGAGCAATCCATTAGTGATGTGGACTCGGGAGCGAAGAGGAAAAGAAAGGGAAGGCCAAAGACTTTCTTGGCATGTGCTTCATGGTCGATAATCGCGACATTGATAATGATGAGGTATCTTTTTCTTATGATGAGCTTTCTGCTAAATATAATTCTATAGTTGAGCAAGTGCTTAGTCAAGATGAAGCGCTAGAATTTGTCATGACTAAAAATAAGAAACTAGAGTCAAAAATTGGTAAACTAAAACTAGAACTTGCAAATGTTAAGACTCTTGAACCTGATGAATGTTTATCTTGTCATGATATGCACTCAGAATTGGCTAAACTGCAATCTGCTCACAATATTGCTTTACAACAACTTGAAAATGCTAGAACTAAGCTAATTGAAATTAAATCTGCTCCTTGTGAAAAATGTTTAGAGTCTAGCAAGTTGATTGCTTCTGATGTGATTGATTCTAGCCCTTGCACTTCATGCTTAGAAAAAGAACGTGAAATCAAAGATATCTTAGAAGCTGCTAGAGTCAAATATGCTAAGCTTAAGAACAATATTGAAAATACTACTTGTGCTTCATGTTCCGCTCTTAAGCTTGAAATTGCTTTGTATAAGGAGAAATCAATGGATAAAACTTGTGATGCTTGTGTTAACTTGAGAAAAGAAAATGCTTACCTTCATGATACATTAGAGAAATTTTCTAAAGGTAAGAAACAATTAAACATGATTCTTGACAAGTCTAAAACTCCTTATAAGAAGCAAGGTTTAGGATTCAATTCTTTTCAAGACAATTCAAACCCAAAAGTCATTCAAGTCTTGGAAAAGGTTTAATTGAATTCAAAACCCAACTCGCAAAAACATCTTTTAAATCTGTGTTTTGCCCAATCTTGTATTAACTCGAATGGTGCTTCTTCTAGTGGTACCAAGTACCATTGCACTTATTGCAAGAAAGGTGGGCATTTGATTGAATTCTGTTGGCGAGGTTGAAAAATGATAGGAAAAATCTTGATAGAATTTCATTCAGCAACCTAGAGCTTTTATGAGACATGGTAACACCGAAAGGAATAAACTCGGATTAGGATTTTCTCACATGCTAATCATCATGCTTATACATATCCTAATTCTTATGTTCTTCAGTTTGCCGGCCCGATCATTGGTGGTCACCGGGCTCGACCGATTTGTCGCCGATCGACCGCCAAAGACAACACCGGCCGATCAGCCTTGGATGCTTTAATTCCCATGTTAACTTAAACATTGCTCATAACAGAATTTTAGATGAAATCAAGGATAACACTTCGCTTTGCATACTACTGCAGACGCGTGTGTCTCAAGATCGGGTTCCCAAGTCTTGTTTAACTAACTTGATGTCGAGACACATCGTTCTTCTGTGCCTTGATTTTTCAGGACTGCCGCGGAAAGAGGAAGAGCACGTGCTTTGTTGACTCCGGTTGTTCACGCCATATGACCGGAGACTCAATATGGTTCACCTCCTTCACGCGGTCGACGGGTTTCAAGCATCTCCGAGAACATCCCATCGCCACGCCGTTAAGCTCTTATTCAGGTACTTACACTCTACTCTCTTTGTATGGCATTTGATATTCCTGTTCTTTATCCTTGTCCATTCGGGGGTTTTTCTTATCCTAATTGTGCGGGCTGTCGGCTAGATAGGAAGAGTACCTCAGGCGCTTGTCACCCATTAGTCACTTATCTTGTCTCTTATTTTTATCATCACCAAATCTTTAGACCCAACTAGGTTTGCCACCTTGAGAAGAGAGTTAGGAGTTATTTATCCTTATGGGTTGGTTTGAGGGGGAGTTTGATCTTTTCTGATCTTTCCTTGTTCTTTTGATCTTTTATTGTTCTTTTCCGAACTTAGTGATCTTTTGAACTTTTTAAGTTTTTAGGCTTTTTATTTGCATCTCATTGTATCATATTGCATTCATATGAAAAATCCAACAAGTGGTAACAACAAGTGGTAACAACAAGTGGTTACTGACAAGTGGTATGAAAAATCCAAAAGATGCATTGTAATATAAGATTTTTCGCTTATCTTTTGAAATTGATGAAGCTTTGCCTATTACCCTTTAGAGCTTTTGTATTTCAATTCTTGCTCAATGTCATGTCTAGTTCTTTGACTTGCTAGAATTATCATGCTTTTACATGTGTAGCTAAGTCTTTGCTATATGAGCTAGAACCTTTAAACAACTCAAACTAAGAAATTGCAATTTGTGGATGTTTTAGCGAGTTGCGCAATTAGTGCTCCTCTTGTGACATTGGCCTGTCGAATTGCTTTGTTAGCTCTTTGATCTAAAATTGACCATTACTTGAGCTTTTGTGTTCTTGAGATTCTAAAATGCTCTTGTGAAAAATGAAAATCAAGATTGTCTTATGCTTAAATTGTGCCAAACTATTCTTACGAGACCGCTTGTCAAATGACATGAACTTGGAGATAGTTTGATGAACAGACGATCTCATGGGGACCGCTTGTCGAAATGACATGAACCTCAAGATTTGTCGCCTTGTAGAAGCTTAGAAAGAGTTTGTGGATGGCTCCTAGTCCAGATCTTCTTTACTAAGATATACCTTTAATCAACTTTTGGTGAAGCTTAGGATGAGTTTGTGGATGGCTCCTAGTCCAGGATCTTGTCACTAAGTTAGATCATTAGTCAACTTCAATATTCAATGCAAATGAGAAAAATGTTGACAAATGGGCGTTTACAAAATATTGAGCAAAATGATTCAATACGGGACTTGATTGACTCTTAATGTGGTCTTTGTTAGATTTTTGATCTCACTTTGATATTTTGACATGGCCAATTTCACTTTAGGATCCCTGTTGATGAACTTGCTGAATTTGAAGCGTTGCTTAAATTGATCAAATCTACTGCTTTACTTTTGAGCCTTTGTGCTTAGCTTTGATATATATGTCTTACCATGATCTTGCTAGCGCTGTCAGGCTTGATATGCTGTTTGTGCAATATTAGAGATACTAGATTGTCCTTTTGGGTAATCTCCAAAGCTTCTTGTAATCAAAAATTGAAAAATACAAAAATAAAGCCACTCCATTGCACTTCATGCATACTCCTGTTTATGCTCCTTTTATTTCTGCTTCTCTCTTTATCATCTATTGGTTATCTCTGGATGAGAGGAAGGCGTGATTCCTTGATGAATCCATTGTCAAAGGGGGAGAAGATGTGTTAATTATTGAGAAGATATTCCTTTGGGAGAAGATGTGCTATTTTTATTTGGAGAAGATGTGTTAATGAGAAGATATTTCTTTGTTGGGGGAGAAGATTAAACAAAGGGGGAGTAACTGAAAAGTTAAAAGTTTTTGAAAATTGAGGATCATAGTGAGGGGGAGTTCTTGAGTTGCATTCTTGAGTTGCATTCTTATTGTTTTATTGAATATTCTGAACTTGAATTGTATTCTTTTATCCTCACAATGATCATAGGTCAATTGAACAATTGTTCTTTCATATGGACCTCATGTGAGAATTTTGACCCTTTTCTGGAAATCAAAGTTTTGATGCTTGCTTTTGCCTTGTCTCACATGCCTATACTATTCTGATGCCAGCTTAGTCATTTTCATTGCTTTTTCTTGCTTATGGACCAAGTTGTGCCTTTGTGCGAAAACTGCGAGTAAACTCGTTTTCAAACCTCTTACTTACATTTTCTGGATAATTGCCAATGTGTTCATCAAGGGGGAGATTGTGGATTTCATGTGGATATGTTCCAGATCTTAGGATGATGTGACAATTGGCAATGGCGTTTACGGTTTGTCGTTTCACGCGTTTTCGACAAAGTTCTGAGCCATCGACAGGGGCGGTCCGACCGGTCCTTGCACCGGCGTCCGATCGGTCCCAAATCGGTCGGACCGGCCATGTAGGGCGATCGGACGGCGATGACCAAAGTGGTCAAAATGAGTGGGCCAAAAATAGGTGTTGTAGGCAAGTGAGGGGATCCCAATGCACTTGGTCTCATGATTTTTGGAGTCTCGAAGAAAAGTTCTATTGGTTTAAGGTTTCAGAGGTTTGGATTTTGGGGTTGAAATTGGCTAAGTCCCAGGCGGTCCGACGGCTCACGTGGAGCGGTCCGACCGCCAGAAGGCGGTCCGACCGGCGCACTGGGCGGTCGACCGGTATTGACTTGAACGTTGGCCAACCGTGGTGATGTTGATTGGTTAGGTCAAAGTCATTGGTATCGTGGCATATGGTTTGCATGATGCATGTTTTGACTAACATGGGTCAAGTTGTGAAGAACTTGTTCCCGAATTCGTGTTTGCTTGTCTATGGTTGTGCAGTTGCTTGGTGGTCAACGACGGTCAACGGCGAGGAGGATCGGGACTAGACTTGGAGAGTTGAGGTCCGAACGATCGACGATGCCGGTGAGGTTAATGACTCAAGCGTGACACAAGATGGACAAGGGTGACCTATTGGCGAATCCATGGCGCATGGTGAAGCGGTTTAGGTCAAAAGGTTAAAGACGGCCATGAAGCGTGCGTGTGTGACCCGCTTGTTAGTGGGCCTTAACGGAGCCCAATTGAGTCAAACCCTAAGAGTTTTAGGCCTCCACTATAAATAGGGAGGTGGTGGTCGCACCATCAAGCTCTCTCTCTCTCGCCTCTTTTGTTGTAAAACCCTAATTGGCTTAGGGAGTTGAGGTGGAGGCTAGGGCTCTTTATGGTTTGAGGAGAATTTCGTGATCTTGGATTGACCAGCGATCCATGATGGCGTGGGTGTAATCCAAATGACGATCACGTTCTTAATCAATGCAAGGTTTGCTTGAGATAAGTCTCTTTTCGTTCTTGCTTTCAATTTCGTGATTTTAGGGCTTTCTTTGATCCACGAGTTTTTGATTGATTCTTTCACGTGGATTAGCTTGCTGTGATGTGTGGGAACCCATCTAGGATCAATTTGATCATCAATCACCCACGAGCAAGCGATTGGATCTAGTTTTCACTTTTGCGGTTTGCACCCTTCTTCAATCAGATCGTAAAAGATATTTGTTCGTCCAAGAATTATCATAATTGTTGATTGGAATAGGTCCTTAATATCATAGAGAAGGTGTGTGCAAAGTTTCGTGAAGTTTGGAGTTGAGAATCAAAAGTTAGACCTAATTGCAACTTCATCATCTGGTCGTTTTTATTGCTCGAGCTCGCGGTCGGACCGCCCACACCGAGGTCGACCGATTTTGGTGCCGGTCCGACCGCCCCACACCGAGGTCGACCGATTTTGGTGCCGGTCGGACCGCCCAGATAACAATGGTCGGCCGACCGCCACCTGTTAAGATTTGATTCTTCACGATTTTTGTCGCATTGCTTAGGGTTTAATTGGATTCAATACTAGTCTTCCATCAGATCGATATATTGATCTTCATAGCTTCATCATAGCTATTGGAGTGAAATTGTGTTGAATTCATATTTTGTGAAAAAGTGAGCGTGCTCCTATTCACCCCCCCTCTAGTCGCCTTTTCGGTCCAACATAAAGTATGAACATACCTCTCCTTCCTTTTCTTCTTTTCCTCCTCTCCGGTTGCTCTCATTAGCTCAGCGGTCTTAGCCTTTGGAAGGCTCCCCGCATCACTGGTTCGAATGACCACGTCCTGTGCGATCTCAGCTGGTCACACATTGAGGGGGTCGAGCTTCTTCTGGGTGGTCGAAACTAACTTCGACCACCTGGAAGTTGTCATTTCTTTCGACCACAGGCTCTGCTGGACCGGCAATAGTCTTCACAAAAGAAATGTAACTATTCTAGTTTTCCTTTTCAATTCGCTTAACAAAAGCAGGAGAACGAGAAACTGATAATGTCTTATCATCATAATAGAAGGGTACCTTGGCCTTAGACACCTTATGCTTGAGGTCTACGACCACCTCCCGCGTACCCTTGGCAGTTAAATCTGCCAAGAAACGACCGATGGCGGTGGTCGGTCGGGAAGTTACGCTCAAACTCCTGATATCCTTGTTTTTCTTGTCAACCACTTTCACAAGAAGACGTCTCTTGCTCACAAGAACTCTATCTTGCTTTGAGCTCTCCTCAGCAGAACCCAAGTGCATCTCGGGGACATCCTGGGGATTGGGAACGCTAGCTTGCTACAAAAGGTCACAAAATAAGAATCAACAAGCAGTCAAAACTACAAACACTACTCCCTAAAAATGAAACCAATACAAAAATTGGTTACCTTTAGACGTCTTATCATCTCCTCCACAGACACGACCGCCAGAATCTGAGGAGACCCCTATATGGTCGTAGGGGCCTTCTCGCGGATGAGCTTGACTCGAGCGTCAACCTCTCTCTCTGGCTAGTCTACGAGTAGAAGAATATGATTAACATATATGCTTGAATCGCGAATTAACAAAAGCATATTAATATTGTTACCTTCATTATAGTCTCTGATCGGATCATTAACCCCCGAGTACTCCCACATTGAATACGCTCGATCCTTCAGGTGGCTAATACAACGTGTGATGAAATCCTACACTACATGCCACCCGGTTAGCTCTCCTTCTCTCTAGTCCTTGATTGCTCGAATGAAGGGGGCTAAGCGATCAAGGTTCTCTAAACCCCGAGTCCCAAGAGCGATTCCCACATAGACCTCACACAGGTACACGAATACGCTCAGCATTGTAATGGAGTTGGGAACCAAGTTCACCAACCCCACCACAAAGTGCTTGAGCACGGTAGGTAGGAATGGGTGGCAAGGTAGTCGAAAGGCACAATCGCAGTACGCTTGAAAGACAGAAATTCTCCCCTCCTCCGCCGATGGCCAATGTTGACCCTCAGCATTAGTCCATTTCACCAGGGCTCGCCTCGGAATTTTCTCCGCAGCAACCAGAGTTGACATCTTCATGATATCCATATCTAATTTCTCCCACTTTGACACGACTCCGGCCATCTCTTTAAAGGTTTAGGTCAGATTCGAGTAAATTTGTTTTAGATTTGGAGATTTGGAGAAAAGTTGCGAATTTGGTTGGCGACGGAGAGAATAAGAGCGCAAGAATAGCTGAAGCAAATGGGGAAAAGTAAAAACCCTAAGATACTCCCCGGTGAATACTTATAGCCACCGGTCTGAATAAAATATCGTGGGATGCTAATAGTTGCAAATCCCTTTGGGAACCGCTCCCAACAGACATATTTTGCAAGAGACGGTTGACATTCTTTTTCTGTCTATTCAGGAAAATGAGTTTTATTTTTACAACTCAAGTAAAATTACCTTTTTAACCAAGTCAAATCCTGGTCAAACAAAATACCAACCCGAATGACCTTGCTTTTGACCACTATCCTATGACCTCTTTTTCAAGTAAGTTACTTTTACTTAAAGTTGGGGGGAGTAGATGACGATGATCTAATAATCATCAATTAATTATGCTACTTATCTATAGTATTTATGGATAATAATGTCACTTGTACAACCTTGAAAGGTACTCCTCAATATTTATGATGAGGGAGATCATACACACCTAGTGGTCGTAAGCTAGTTTATAACCACCCTATATGGTCGTAAGTTATTCTACGACCATCTGTTGATTATAAGTCTTACTACAATCACCATATATGGTTGTAAGTTCTTCCACGACCACTTATTAATCGTAAGTCCTATTATGATTATCTCATGCTCGTAAGTCTTACTACAACCAAGTTATCTACGACCACCCTATGATCGATAAAGTCTACAAACATGTGGCCCCAATCGACTAGAGACATTTGTGTGCTGTGTTTAATACACACAATAGTTAATATATGCCATTATTACTGGGATAACTACATGTATTAAAACCTCTGTCTCTGACATAACCACAAGACGACGTGGGGATGCATCTATGACAATAACTGCCCTTAAACGTGCGCATTGCATCAAATGATAATGTGTCACTTGGTGTGAACAACTGCCACCCTTCATGCGCTATATAAGGAGAAAAGTCGGTACACAGAGAGACGACGAGACAAGAAAGGAGGACCCATCCCTAGTTTTATTGACTTCCTCCTTATTGTAAACACAATCAATACAACAAACACATGAGTAGGGTTATTATTCTCTCAGGAGAAGACTTGAACCTGTATGAAATTCTCGTGTCTTTTTTTTGTAGTTTCGCTCCAGGAGAGCCCCCAGCATTCATTTATAATATCGATGCTAAACCATCGACAAGAACTGTTTGGAAACCTCAGACACGTCTAAGGGTTCCCCAGACATATCTGACCTATGCTGAAAACATGAGATCAATTAAGTTTTTTTTTTACTTCCAATGCAAATCTTTTGTACTCAAAGCTCTAGGAAATGCAAAGCATAAATCTATGATCATGTCAAACTTGCATTTGAGCTCGTCGATGCCATATAGATTCAAGCTACCAATTTACAACCAAACTAGAAAGATAAAGAACTATCAATCCGACCTTCTCCAAACACCAACACCGATAAAAGGCTACAAAAATGATAATTTCTTTTCCAAACACCAACACCGATAAAAGGCTACAAAAATGATAATTAATCTTCCATTTTTACCTTTGGTGTGGTTCATTCCTTCTTGAGAGGACTCAATTATGCATATCAATGTCGTTTTCCACATTTCTCTTTTCTCGGGACCTATTTCCTATTCATACTCAATGAAGTTGTTAGTCCTAGTAACATGGTTGTCATTAATGACCAAACCATTAAAATGGGGCCTAGATGATACAAGATCCATTAAGGAGGACGACGACCGGCGACGGTGCAGGTTGGGGATGGCCGCTGCGGTGCACCGGCTCGGGTCGCCACCTCGTAGGATTTGGACATGCTGTGTCACCGCCTCGTGGTATCGTTGGCCGCCGCCTCCTACTCTAGATCCGGCGGCCCACACCTTCTCCTGCTCTAGATTCGGTGGTTCATATTGTCACCTCATTTTGTCGTGCCCCTCCTGTCGTCTTGTTTTCCCGCTAGATCGTAGAGAGAGAGAGAGTACAAGAGAGTGAGAGCACGTGGGAGAAAGGATAAAGATAAGAACATAATGGGGTCTACCTGTAATAGTCGGGCATTTCTCTCTCCCCACCCAGCCAATTGCAAAAATGCTGAAATGAAATGGAAAAATATTTCCCGCACGAACCTCGAAACATCATGGACGGTTTGGACTGTGGGTTTCATATGGACTACTACTTATTCCCCATTTATTGGATTACAAAGTAGCAGTGCCTTCCAACGAACGCGAATCACACCCTTTGTTCGTCACAAAAGAGAAAAAGCAACGGCGAAGGATCGTCCCTGGACCGACCGGACGGGCGGGAGGAGGCCCACGCCCCCGGCCCTTCCATCGGGAACCTCCGCCCGCGGGCCCTGCACCCCCCCCCTCTGATGAGAGGTTTATCGACAGCGACTTGCATTACACATGGTGGCGCATGGCGCATCACTTAACTCAATAGTACGCACGGGGAGAATAGCCCGAGCCCCTCACCCACCACACCGCACCACTCCACTCCTCGAAAACCTCCCCGCTTAAAGCACTCTCCACTGATCAGTCGCCGCCCCAAATAAATCCCCTCCTCTCCGCTCAGGCGCTCAGCTCTGCCTGCTCCACCCACATCTCGATTCCCCAATCCCACCCCGTATCGCCGCCCTAGCTATAGCCTCTGCTTAGCATCTAGCTGCACTCGACGGCCGCTGGCTCCGGACCGGCCAGTCGGGATGGGGAAGCGCAGGGCCAGGAGGTGGACCGAGAAGTGCCGTAGCGGTGGGGGCGGGGGCGGGAGGAAGCGGCCGCGGGGCAAGGAGGGGGAGACCGAGGAGGACTACTGCTTCGCCTGCAAGGACGGCGGCCTCCTCCGCTTGTGCGACTACAGGTTCCGTTCGCCCCCGGCGCGGCCGGATTCCCTCGTCCCGTCCCGTCTCATCTCATTCTCGCCCCTGCAAAGAAAACGAAATGCTGGTTGATGCTGCCACTAAGTAAGCGAGCTCCTAGAGTTTACTAGGATAATCGGAACTGCGTGCTTAACTTGTTAAGCTAAGAATAGGCGGAAACTGCATGCTTTAGCACTCATAGAGCAGGACCTGCGTGATGGTCTTTGGACTAAAAACCAGGGCTTGCGCTATGGCATTGTCGTCACCACTGATCCCCTGATTAGTTCTGTGGTGCTGGTAGGCGTTGGTCGCCGCTGGATGTAGGTACCACACTGGGGGCACTCGTTAGCTTGCGATTGATTTCCCCTGTTTGTGGTGTAAAACTGAAGCTCTCAGTGGGAAGGGCAAACTGAGGCGCGTTGTCGGTTGCTTGGTTCATCCAATTTGTTCTAGCCAAGTGCATGATACAATTTATGGTCGAAAAAAAGTGCATGATCCAATGCTATGTCCAGTAAATAGTGAGCTCGTGGAGGTCGCTGCGTAATTAATGTTTATTTGCGTAAGTTGTTGACTTGTCTCTGGGTACTATGCCGTGGTACTTGTTCATCTGATAGGTAAATGAATCACTCTGGCTTATTGTTCTAGTCCTTCTTTAGTATTCCCGGTATTTTCATCAAATGTACATTTATATCTAGTAGTGTCCTCCAGGAACTGCCACAAGTCTTACCATCCTGAGTGCGTGGGAAAGGATAACGACTTCCTCAATTCGGATGAACAATTCATTTGTGGTGAGTATCTAGCCATTCTTTTTTTCATATTGCTACGAGCCCTTGCTATGGAAACGCTTGTGGTTATGCACAAGAACAGTCTGGCTTCCTTAAATTTGAATTTTGAAATATTATGACCTTTTTTTTATATAAAAAAACACTATACACTGTTCGTTCTTTTTAGCTGGTTTCTTCCAAACACCCTATGACACTGCACCACGATATCGTGAGTTACAAGTTGAAAATTGTTAGATTATGAATGGCTTCTTGCCTTCTCTATTGATTATGAGGGGTTATATACACACACCCATACATGAGTTACATAGGCTTGCCATATACAATAGACTAGTAACTCTATATTACAAGGATATATACATTAACACCCCCTTCAAACTCAAGGTGAGTCAGAAACATTGAGTTTGAGTAATGAAGATGATGCTCGCTAGTTTGTGCCTTGGTGAAGAAATCTACTACCTGAAGTTTTGAAGGCATATACTAAAGGAGACTGATGTTGCCTTGACAATGTGAGCGTGTGAACGAGACATCAACATCAATATGCTTGGTCAGCTCATGCTTTACAGTATCATTGGCTATATGAATGGCTCTAGTGTTGTCACACAGGAGAGGCGTAGGAGCACAAGGAACACCAAGATCAGCCAACAACCAATGAAGCCAAATAATATGTGCAGTAGTAGTGGCAAGAGCATGAAGCTCGGCCTCAGCACTAGAACAAGGGACTGCAGTCTGTTTCTTGAACTTCCATGTAACAAGAGAGGACCCAAGAAAGATTCAATATTTCAATAGCCAGTTACATTCCGCCGATCAACAGGATCACTCGCTCAAGTGGAGTCAGTGTATGCATGGAGCTGAAGCTGACTTGAAGATGAGTAGAACAGGCGACGAGCTATATTATAGTGCCCCTTAGGTAGCGCAACACACGAAGTAGGTGACCATAATAAATTGAGGTAGGAGTACTGAGCTGAAACTGATCTTAAGGTACTGGTAGTGGAGATAATTACAGCAGCAGTCGTGTGAGCACCAGTAGGAGAACCAGAGGTAGCATGCCGGTGACGGCGAGGATGGCGGCAGCCGGACCGGGTCTAGTCTCCAACCCTAACCCTATGCTCTGATACCATGTTAGATTATGAATGACTTCTTGCCTTCTCTATTGATTATGAGGGGTTATATACACACCCATACATGGGCTACATGGGCCACATAGGCCTACCATATACAATAGACTAGTAACTCTATATTAGAAGGATATATACATTAACAAAAACTAGCAAAAATGTGAAATGTCAGGTAGCTAACTAGTTGGGCACAGCGCAAACATAAATAATAGGTGCTTAAATGGGCACTGGAGTGTAACAGCAGCTTGAAGTCTTCTCTATAAGTGCAAATATGATCAAGCTAAGTATTGAATCTAATGCATGGGATCAAGAGAGCCTACGTCAATTAGAATTTTATGTCGCTCAATTTTGTATACTTTAGATTCTATTGTTCAAATTTTCTTCAAGTACACCATATATTATCAGTTTTTTTATTGACCTTAGTACTAAACATGACAGATTGGCATACATGCTTTATCTGCAAAGGGCGTTCATACTATCGGTGCTTCTGTTGTCCGGGTAACTCTGTTTGTTGTGGCTGCGCGAGACAAGCAGAATTTGTCCAAGTCACGTTGCAAACAAAGGGATTCTGCAACAACTGTCTAAGGATGGCAATCATGATTGAGAGGAATGTTGATGTTGACTCTGATGGGGTAATTAAATGCATAGCCTTGTGAAAATTTTAAGTCACCTGCCGTGCATCCATTATTAGTTATTTTTGTCTTCCATCATCTGGAGATCTTTGATAACCTTCTGTTCTGCAAATAATTGTTGGCTTGCAGCTGTAGTTAGCTCAGTTTAATGTGCCTGTTTCTTAGTTGTAGATTGTTTCCTTGCATAATTTATGTTGAATTTCTTTGTATAAATTAATCTAAGATACTTCAAATTTTGGGAAACAAATTTGAGTCAAGGGCTCAAGGCAACCTTGACCTCTATGACTCTATCTAATTTGTATTTCTTTTCTTCTAGACATATTTTATGATAGTGGTTACTATCTGTTTTCAATGTCATTTGGCCTATCAAATTTATCCTTCTTTTTCATGTATACATATTTTCTGATAGTAGATTTTGTCTGATTTCTAGGAGAGGGTTGATTTCAGTGACAGGGAGACTTATGAATTTTTGTTTAAGGAGTACTGGGAGATAATTAGAGAAAAAGAGGGCTTGACATTGGATAACCTTCAAGAAGCTCATACTCTTCTGAAAAAAGGCCTAAACTGCAATCAAGTGTCAGATTCAGAGAAACTTCCTAATGAAGAGCACAGTTCAGATGGTGATTTCTTGGGCAATAGTGACGACGACGATGATGAGCGAACTTGCTCATCTCATTTAAATAGAACATCAAATAAATTAAAAGCCATTCTGAAGGAAGGAAAATCGAAGAAGAATGTCTATGTGGGCTGGGGTTCAAAAGAATTGATCGGGTTCCTTTCATCAATAGGCAAAGATACATCAAAATCTCTAGATCAATTTGGTTCTGCCGAAGCTGTGAAGGAGTACATTCGACAAAATGGTCTTTTGCAGAAAGATAAGAAGAAACATGTCATATGTGATGACAAACTCTGGTCTTTGTTTAGGAAATCAAAACTGAAGTACAACAAGATTTATAGTTTGCTGGAAAGGCATATTGCTGCAAATACCACATCAGAGGATGAAACACCTGCTAGTTCTGACGATAACTATGATTCAATTGTGAAAAAGAAAACTCGGACCATGAACTCTGAATCCAGTACTCCAAAAGGGGTTTCTGAAAGATACAAAAGATGCTTTGCTTCTCTTGTTCGTGATAACATTAAGTTAATCTATTTGAGGAGATCTTTAGTTATGGATCTGCTAAAGCAGCCAGAGACATTTGAAAGTAAAGTTACTGGCTCTTTTGTTAGAGTAAAGAATGATCCCAAAGACTTTAGTTACCACAAGCCTAAAAAATTGTACCAGCTTGGACAAGTGACTGGTAATGCAATGTTCAACTTTTAGCATTACCTATATAATCTTGGATTACTCTATGCTTCATTTGCTCCTGTAGAGGACTGAATCAGTTTGTCATGCATGTTGTTGGTTATTTCATTTGGAAATCAATACTGTCTTTCAGTGAGTTAAGATAAGAAATTCTAATGGATCCCATACATGAACATGAGGCCTACATACTCTGTTCTGTAGTTTTTAGCAACAAAGCATTAAATTATTATCAGCTCATGAAAGACATACATGACAGGCATTAGGAAATCCTCAGAAGTATACAAGATAAGGGACATATCTACAGATATGCTTTTATGTATTTCCAACATGTGGTCTGAAGTCAAAATTTCTATGTTGTCAGATGAAGACTTTGAGGAGGTATGATTTATTTTGCCCTTCTATGTTCCAACAGCATTCAGTCATTCATAGAAAATAAAAGATTGGTACAAATAATTATTAAATATTCGAACTGCATTTACTATGTAGTATAAGTTTTTTTCAATATAGTTTCACTTGCTCCCTGTATATCTTCATATTTTGTCCTGGATGCATGAATGCTGTGCAAATTTGTTGATAACAGGAAGAATGCGAGTATCTTCGTCTGTTGGCTAAGAAAGAACCTTGTAAAAGGCATACTGTTGTAAGTTAATCTTCTTTGCAGTTGTATTTTCCCAAAATGCAGGTTTACTAATATTAGATATAATGCAAGCTGCTAAAGTTGTTTCAACAGACATACTTTAGTGACAGAAGGAAAAAAAGATGTATAGGAAAAAGAGAATTCTTGTGCTTGGCCGTATTCTTTGTCAAACAGAACCTACAACTTATGTAGCATATAGCAATGTTGAAATATAATGACATTTGAATTTGACATTAGTGCATCACGACTCACGAGTAATCAGTGTTGGGATTCAAATGCAGTTTTGGGATTCTCGTCATTTATGTGTAGCTATATTGGCATAGGTGATCTTATTGTTTGGTGCATTGAATAGGTGATCTTATTGTTTGGTGCATTGAAGAATGCTGTAAAGAGGCATGAGAGTTTTCTCCAATCTTATTAATGAGCTACTAGCTGTTAGAATAGGAATTTTTTTGTATTTCCTTATCTGCCTTTTGTATTTTCTTATCTGTATATGGCATATTCCCATTGTACTTCCTATATATATTACCAATTGGGTCTCATGAATATACACACAATATTCATAACATGGTATCAGAGTTAGGGCACTAACTTAGCTTCTTTCGTTGCCATCTCGGCGCTGCCGTCGCCCACCCGTTCGACGTCCACGCCCGAGCCCGCCTGATCGCTCTGTCGCGCTGCTCGCACCCGCCGCCACCCACGCTCCGGTCGGTGAAGCCGACATCGCCGCCGATGCCATCGTCGGCCGCGACGGTCGGCGTCGTGCCGGCCATTGGTCGAACCGGTTGATCCTGTCGAACTTGCTTAGCACCGCGACGCGCCGCCGACACTGTGCTCCCGAGCCGCCGCCCCCCCCGTAGTTGCGCCTTGCCGACGCCTTCGCGAGGCGTCCTCTCGCTTTTATAAAAACATATTTTTTCCAAAAAAAAAGCACATCGATCTAATCGCCGCGCCGTCCAGCGCCGCCTGTTAGACTTCGTTTGCCTTGGTCGTCGCGCCGCTTACCGATGACTTCCGTTCCATCAGCTACGATCTCATTCTTGAAAACAAAGCTTCATGGGACGAACTACAAGTTGTGTTCTTCACTCATGGAGATCACGCTCGATGGTCTTCGCCTCTGGGACATGTCACTGGTGCTCGACCTTCTCCGCCACCGTCGGTTCAGCCTTCTCCCAGACAGCCTGCTACTGCACCTCCTACAGAAGATGAGGTAGCCAAGGAGGCAGAGGAGGCTGCTGCTGATGATGTTTTTCAGTATGTCATTGACACTTTCGAGCACTGGTGTGCTGATGAGGCTCGTGTTCGAGCCATCCTAGTGGTCAACATCAACGACTCCATTCAGCCAGACATTGTTGGTTTACGGTCTACTCGCCAGATCTGGGAATATGGGAATACTTGCGCGAGCGATACCAGCAGAGAGCAGTGATGCCTAGTTCTATTCGCTTCAGCGTGAGTTGGAGATGCTTCATCAGGAGGACTCTTCTGTCGACGACTTCTACTGAGCCCTGGCCAGTCTCTGGCGTCAGCTGGACGAGTTGGCTTCTCCGCTCTACCAGGAGTGTCATAAGGTGCAGAAGGCGGATTGTGACCGCCTTCGCCTTTATGACTTCGTCTGCCGTCTTCGCCTAGAGTTTGAGCTTGTTAGGGCTCACCACGACCGACAGATACCGAGGCTCTTTCGACGCTTCGTGTTGAGGAGCTTCGCTGTGGGTTAGCAGCACAGTTTGTTCCGCCTGTGCTTGCTACACCTTCTTCGACTACACCGACGGTTTCTGCTTCAACTACAGTCCCTTCTCAGGTGTCTGTTTTCTCCTGTTTTTGCACCAACTGGGATTCAATGCAATTATTGCAAGAACTTCGGGCACGACTACCAGAGTTGTATGGTGCGAAAAAAGCGGAACAAGCGCGTGGGAGTGGACGATCCAGGGGGGCAGGGAGGCCTTTCCTCTACAGGAGGACAGACCAACACGTTAGGGCCTTCTCAGCGAGGTGACTCTGCTCAGCAGTTCTGCCAAGCTCTACTTCAACAGCTCACTTACAGCTCAACGGGTTCTCATAGTCTAGCTCAGACGTCTTCTTCAGGTACTTCTTGGGTTCTGGATTCTGGTGCCTCTATGCACGACACCAGACTCCACATCTCTCACTTCAGTAGGACGGACCTCCTGTTTTTCCTATATCTGTTCAGACAGTTGATGGTACTCCTTTGTTTGTCAGCTGTCCGAGCGCTCTTTTATCCACTGTTTTTTCTATTCTAGCTGTTTCCCATGTCCCCTAGCTTACCATGCAGCTTCTCTCGGTGGGTCAGCTTACCGATCTTAGCTGTAAGGTTGGTTTTGACTCACTCCTATTTCATCCAAGACCGACAGACAGGGACGATACTTGGGACTGGCGGCGCCGTAGGGTCGTCAGGGTCTCTACAACTTTGACCGTCTCCACCTTCAGTCCACTTCAGTTGCTCTTATCACCTCCACGTCTACCTCCATCGCCACTACTGTCACCACCTCTGTAGTTTTTGCTAAGTGATATCATCGTCTAGGTCACTTGTGTGGGTCTTGTCTTTCTTTATTAGTTTGTCAGGGTGTTCTTGGATGTGTACTATTGACACGGCCATGTTTTGTCAGTGTTATAAGCTAGGCACAACTTTCTTATCATTCTAGTGAGTACTTGTCTTCTAGTCCTTTTTGACTTAGTCTATTCAGATGTATGGGGACTTGCACCTATTATCTCTAAAGGCGGATATAAATTTTATGTGATCTTCATTGATGATTATTCCCGTTTTACTTGGATTTTCCCTGTATCTAATCGTGGTCAGTTTCTTGCGATCTATCGTAGCTTTGCAACGATGGTTCGTACTCAGTTTGATTCTTCCATCCGTACTTTTTGCTGTGATTCTGCTGACGAGTACTGTTCTGACGCTTTTAGACAGTTTTTTTTGAGCAGGGCACTCTTTACCAGTCTTCTTGTCCTGGTGCCCATGCTCAGAATGAGGTTGTTGAGCACAAACATCGTTATCTGATTGAGAATGCCCGCATTCTTCTCCTTGTCTCTCACGTTCCACCACAGTTTTGAGCTGAGACTATTTCTACGACTGCATATCTCATCAATATACAACATTCCATTGCTCTTAAGGGTGTTAGTCCTATAGAGCATCTATACTCTCGAGCCCCCAAGACACACACCTTCTTATTTTTGGCTGTACTTGTTTTGTTCTGCTGCAGTCCCGTGAGCGCACCGAACTCTCTACTCAGTTAGTTAAGTGTGTGTTTCTTGGTTATAGTTCTGAGCATAAGGGTTATCACTGTTATAATCCTTCTGCTCGACAGACTAGAATTTTATGAGACGTTGTCTTCGACGAATCTCGACCTTTCTTCTATCGAGATTCGGCTCCTTGTCCTTTTTCTACCGTTGAGTCGATTTCATGGTTGTCTCTTTCTAACTCTTCACCCATTTCTCTACTATCATAGTCTTTCACTGGTCTGTCTCTAGTGGTTCCTTCTATACCTCCGCCTCTTGTGCTGCCTCCTACTGCACCATCTCTTGTTCCTGCAGCACTACCGTCTCGTTTATCTGATATTCACTACTCCAGGCGTCCTCGTCCTTCACCAGTCTCCTCTTCCTGGTATCTTGCCGACACCCACATCAGATCCTCATGATGATGCTCCCCGTTTCGTCCTTCGTGACCGGACATCCCTTGGACCTCTTGATTGTCTTGGATTTACTGCGATAGCTCATGCTCTCTCTGTCACTGAGCTTAGTTCTTATCGTGAGGCTCCTCCTCCTTCTGAGTGGCAGCTCGCTATGGTAGAGGAGCTTGATGCTCTTCTACGTACGAAGACTTGGGATATTGTACCGACACCTGTGCATGCTCGTCCTATCACGTGCAAGTGGGTGTATAAGATTAAGACCCGATTTGATGGTACTATCGAACGCTACAAGGCTCGTCTTGTGGCTCACGGTTTTCAGCAAGAATACGGTCGTGACTACAATGAGGCTTTTGCCCCTGTTGCCATATGACCATTGTTTGCACTCTTGTTGCGGTTGCTTCTGTTTGTCGGTGGTCTATCTCTCAGTTGGATGTTAAAAATGTTTTTCTTAATGGTGTTTTGCATGAGGTCTACATGCAGCAACCACCTGGGTATTATGTTCCCGATGGGTGCATCTGTCGTCTTCGTCGTACTCTTTATGGCTTCAAACAGGCTCCTCGTGCATGGTTTGCGTGTTTTACCTCATTGATTACTGCTGTCGGTTTTACCGCTAGTTCCCACAATCCTGCTCTTTTTATCCATGTCTCATCTCGGGGTAGGACACTACTTCTGTATGTTGATGATATGCTCATCACTGGTGACGATTCCTCATTCATCATGTATGTGAAGAAGCATCACAGTGAGCAGTTTTTGATGACTGATCTTAGTTCTCTTACGTACTTCCTTGGGATTGAGGTCTCTTCCATGCCTGAGGGCTACTATCTCTCCCAGCAGAAGTATGTCCAGGATCTTCTTGATCAGTCTGGTCTGACTGACACTCGTACTGCTGAGATTCCCATAGAGCTATCTCTACAACTTCGTGCCACTGATGGTGATCTTCTTGAGGATCCTACTTGATATCGTCATCTTGTCGGGAGTTTGATGTATCTTGTGAGCACTTGTCCTGATATTGCTTATGTTGTTTATATCTTAAGTCAGTTCATGGCTTGTTTTACCCATTTTCACTACAACCACCTTCGCTACTTGCGTGTGTTCTTCGCTGACCACGTACTCTTGTTGCGCTTGCTTCATTGTGACTATTTTTTCTCGTTTTGCATGAGGAGGTCTACATGCGCTTGTTTGTCAAGCACCGACACGCTGGAAGGCGCGTGTGCCATATGACCATTGTTCGTATTTTGTTGCGCGCGAAATTAAAACAAATTCGGACACGATCGGACACGTTTGGCGGTGGTCTATCTCTCGACCATTCATTGGATGTTATCCTAAATTTTTCTCTTACGCGCCTACGCTGTTTTGCATGAGGAGGTCTACATGCGCTTCCACCACCGGGTATTATGTTCTCGCTTGGTCGCCGATTTGGATGAGTGCTTGATCGCTTGTGCATCATGCGCCTTCATAGTGCTCTTTATGGCCTCTAGGTATTATGTTCCGATGAGTGCATCTCCTCATAGTGCATGGGTTTGCGTGGTTTACCTGTTTTGCCTTGATTCTTCGCATCGGTTTCTTGTCGGTTCCTCAAATCCTGCTCTTTTTATCCATGTCTCATCTTGGGGTAGGACACTACTTCTGTATGTTGATGATATGCTCATCATTGGTAACGATTCCTCATTCATTATGTATGTGAAGAAGCATCACAGTGAGCAGTTTTTGATGACTGATCTTAGTTTTCTTACGTACTTCCTTGGGATTGAGGTCTCTTCCATGCCTGAGGGCTACTACCTCTCCCAGCAGAAGTATGTCCAGAATCTTCTTGATCAGTCTGGTCTGACTGACACTCGTACTGCTGAGATTCCTATAGATCTATCTCTACAACTTCGTGCCACTGATGGTGATCTTCTTGAGGATCCTACTTGATATCGTCATCTTGTCGGGAGTTTGATGTATCTTGTGAGCACTTGTCCTGATATTGCTTATGCTGTTCATATCTTAAGTCAGTTCATGGCTCGTTCTACCCATTCTCACTACAACCACCTTCGTCATGTTCTTCGCTACTTGCGTGTGACTATCTCTCGTCGTTTGTTTTTCCCTAGCTCCACCTCACTATAGCTTCCGGCGTACTCCGATGCGACCTGGGCTAGTGATCCTTCTGACTATCGTTATCTTTCTGCTTACTGTGTTTTTCTTGGCTCCTCTTTGATTGCCTGGAAGACAAAGAAGCAGACTGCAGTTTCCTGTTTGAATGCAGAGGCTGAGTTGAGAGCTATGACAGCATAGGTTACTTGATTGAGGTGGTTACTTGCAGATTTTGGAGTGTATGTGAAGGGACCTACAACTCTTTTGTTTGACAGTACATGTGCTATTAGTATTGTTCGTGACCTAGTGAAGCATGAGCTCACCAAGCATATTGGTGTGTATGCTTCATACATTCGCTCACAGGTGCAGGAGGGAGTACTTACTTTACAGTTTGTGTCTTCAGAGTTATAGATTGCTGTCTTCTTCACGAAGCCACATACTAGGGTATAACATTTGTATTTTTTCTCCAAACTCAGTGTGTGTGATCCACCAGGAGTTTGGGGGGGTAGAATAGGAATATTTTTGTATATCTGTATATGACATATCCCCTTTGTACTCCCTATATATGTTACCCATTAGGCTTCATGAATATACACATAATATTCATAACACTAGTAATGATGCTTAGATCACATCAATATGATGTGTTGGTTATATTGCTGATGGGATTTGCGCTTCACGTAAGTGGAAGACATTGCTATAATATAAGATATCAAGTGTTGCATCACAATGTTTCTCTACTAAAATATCTTGTCATGGATTACCCTTCGGGTTTGGTGGATCAGTGCTATGTTTCACTAGCTGAGAGCAATATCATGGAGATAAAATTTCTCCTGTTGCATAGGCCCGCACTGTTTAATTGTTTATTGCCATTTACTTGACTCGTAGTTAAATCACATCATAGATATCTGTATTTTCCTTCTAGTCTCAATTTGGCGCTTCAAACTTTGACTTCGTTAAATTGTACGTATAAGTCCCTATACTCAATTAGTTTAGTCAAAATCGATTCTTTGTCAATTACGTGATAGCAGAGGATTAAAATGCATGCAGTGTTACTCATAGCAGTTGCACGGCTACAAACAGAATACAAAATTTAACTTGTTTCAGAGTTAGAGCTTAACAAACCCGGGGACTATTTTGACCAAAAATATAATCAAGTGCTAGGGCAGTAGGAGTAATGAGCAAATCCAGAGTGTAAGAATTTAAATGAACAATATCTGTAAGTATAGCAACATAGCAACCAATTTAAAATGTCAAATGCCCAAAAGTTTAGAGAGAACAGGGATTTGCACTTCATTTAAGTAGGACTAGGAGACATAGCAGCCACTGTAGTAATAGTTTACGGATCTTAAAGCAGGTAAAGGGTGGATAATAAAACTAACAATTACAATTAGAGGGGTATTTTGGTCTAAGGCAATAAACACCCAGCCCTAACAGCACTTCCACACACTTAAATTATTCTTTCAATCGCCATTGACTCCACTGCATGGCTTGGAATGAATCTGGAGATTGCCATCTAACATACTTTCTGCAATAGTTCACGGATCTTAAAGCTGGTAAAGGGTGGAGAATAAAACTAACCATTAAAATTAGAGGGGTATTTTTGTCTAAGGAAATAAACACCCAGCCCTTACACGCACTTAAATTATTCTTTCAAGCGCCGTTGACCTCTGCTGCATGGCTTTGAATGAATCTAGATTCTGGAGATTGCCATCTAACATACTTTCTGCAATTATCACATATAATGTGTTGTAATTGAATTGACCTCGTCATAAGTGCATTAATTCAATGCAAAGGAGATGAGACCACACATGAGGTTGCATGACCTGGCAGCTATGCATGCCAGCGTTCTTGAAGTGGGTTGTGAGCTACCAGGCTTTCCATATGTGGTTTGATTGGGAATTTCAGTTTGATCCGGGCAATAACTTTATTCAATAACAAGAGTTACAAACTTACAATCATTTCGAAAATAACTCAGAAGGAAATCTGTTGTGACAATTAGCCACTTGCACAGTGAAGCTTGCTGTGCACAGAGATGGGCTGCAATATTTGCCACCCAGCGTGAATAGATAAGCTTGAAAACTCCTCTCTTCCTCAGAGAAAAGCTAAGCTGCTTAATCTCCCTTTGGGATTGCAAGAATTGCACATATGTTGCTCGCTCGAGACTCCCAGAGATTGGTGACCACCTGGCAATCTGTTTCCAGCTCCACTTCTTTGAAACCCCAACTAGTACAAGATTGCCCTGAGGGCCTTAACTAATATCTTTTAAGATTTGGAAACATTTCCTGGAGGTGGAGAAATGAAACAAAACCATATAGGATAATGTGTGTTGAATCAGAATGTTTCTTTCACCAATCACACGTGCAATATCCATATGGTATGGTAGTTGTTTATATATTTGTGTGATGTTTCTATCAGAGACCAACATTGGGAAAACAAAATCTTTTCCTGCTACTTAGGAATTCATTTACTTGGCTCACAATTAATTCACATAGCTATTTCCAACTATTTGTGGTTCTTTTCTGACTTTTGGGAAATTCTTACAGATGTTTGTTTGGTCTCTTGTTTTACTTGAGTCTATGTAATTATATCCTAAGCTTCAGTTAGTGCCCTGACCTTGCTGGTTTTTACAGGCTGAGCTTGAAGAGAAAGCGAGAAGTGTACATGGGGACATAGTGAGTCATGTAAGTTTGTTAGGAAGTTAGATCAACTCAACACATTATCTGGTACATTCTGCAAATGTTTGCATATAGATCTGATATCTCAAGTCTCATGTTTTGGTTCTTGTATTAAAATTTAAATCAATACTTCTTTGACATGTTCTAAATTATAGATTCTCCCCTTTTACCTGTTGATTCTGTTAGAAGTTTTAACCAAGCTGTCCCTTCTTTTCCCTTTCAGTGGATCAATAAAGAACTTCAGAGATTGGAAAAATTAATTGAAATGACAAATGAGAAAGGTTGGCGCAATGAATATCCTTGCCAGATTGAGCTCTTTTGATTATGTAATGACTAATGATGTTTGCTACCAAGAAAATCTATCTTGTTTTCCTGTTTTATAACTGTAAGTCTATCTTAGGACTTTCGACTTATGGGTTGACTTTGTACAGTTGTATCCTTGACTGAATTTTACAATGCATGAATACATTGATAAGAGACAGCTATTACGCACACCATCCGAAAGACAACGTCTTCTTGAAGAGGTCCCTCAAGTTATTCCAGATACAGAAGATAGTAAAGACACTGAATTTGTAGTTGCAGCAGCAGACAAGTCTTTTCAGAATAATACAGCTGCTTTTGAAGGTCATACTCACACTCCTACAATTGTTGCTTGGGCTGCTGCATTTGCTAATTTCCATCTAGAGTCGTATCAAGCCTCTGCAGAAAAATCTCTGAAAACAAATGGGTGGACAGACTCATTATTTTTTCATGATTAGTTTTCCTTTGTGGGATCTTTTTTCTTGTGTTTACATTTATTATATTTAATTTAACTTATTTACAGTAGGGCTCTCTATACTGTTTTTCATCAATACAAAGACACTAAATGTTGTGCAGCTGCTCTATGTCCTGAACGGGTAGTGAACACCCTACATTTGGAAACCCCAATCCTTTTTTTTTTTGAAAATAGAGATATTTTTCTTAATCGTTAATTTTCTTATGTTTTCACACCAACTATTTGGTTCTGTTGGTTCAAACTTTTTTCTGTTTGCTGGTGCATTCTTTGGTTTTCATAATTTCTTATGCTCGTAGGGATGGCAATGGGGCAGGGGCTTGAGGGGAACCTCCCCAGGGATCAAAATCCCAATACCAGATAAAATACCACCCGACGTCATTTCTCCATTACCGGCCGGTAACCGGAAATCTCGGAAAAAAACCCGGCCTAAGTTTTAAAACTAAAATTTGAATTTGCTTAAAAACCGGTCGAAATTCGAAATATGGAATTTGAATATGCTAAACTGGGAAAAAACTGGCCGGTTTTGTAAATCCCGGTACCCACCGGTAACCGCCGGGATTTCTATCCACTACCTCCCCCATCCCACCCCTGCATCCCCATGGGGATTGGGGAAATATTTTATTTTTTTGTAAAGTTAATATGACTATTTGTAAATATATAACTATTTGGGTATGCTCTGTTAAAAAAGCTGCTTTAAAACTTACTTTTTATTTGTATATATATAAGATTTAGTTGAAACATATAAAAAATAATATGTATTTCATATTAGCGGTTTCCCCCAGAAATGCCACCCCTATATGCCTGTTTACTCTTCCTTTTTAGAAGCTGATTGTCTAGTTTCTAATTGGAAATGGCATGTCAAGGGTTACAGGTGCTTTGCTCTTTGACAATTACCACTAGCAAATAATATCCACCTGAATTTCTACTGAACATGCAGTTCAAGATATTTACTCATTTCCTGACTTATGATCATTCTCCCTTCAGTCACAGAAGAATGTCATTTTGGAAGACGTGTAGTCAAACTTTCTAAACTTTGGCTATCGATATCTTTTTCAATATTTTGATTCAACAAATAAAAATACTATGTGTAGATTTGTCTCGAAAGAACTTTCATAAAAGTATAATTTTGTTAGGTTTTATAAATCTAACACAATAGAAGTTAAAATTACATTTTAGGGATTGTGTCGATGTCCAAAACGATATTTTTTTGTGATTGGAGGGAATATAACCATTATTAGTAAATGTCACTTAAAGGGATGGCCTGACCCATGGTCCTTGTCATGTTTTTTATAATTTATCTTACAACAGGGCAAGTAACTCGTGTGCTTAGAGGCTGCTGAGGAAGCATTAACTTTTGTATCGCTAATCCTTTTCATAAGAAAGGAGCCGCTCTTTTGCATTCTCTTGTTGCTTATTTCAATGGCTTCTTATTAGGAAACTCATAATTTGTTCTAAACAGCATGTTAACACTCTGGTTTTTGTGTAGGTGCCAATGGGGAGAGAGCTGTTTGTTTGGGAAGTTGCTTAGAAGAAAAATCTAAAGGTTTGCTTATATAATGTACATTCAGTTGTTTTGAACAGGAGTTAAACACTGTGTTTTTTGTGTGTAGGTACCAATGGGGAGAGAGCTGTTTGCTTGAAAAGTTGCTCAGAAGAAAAATTTAAAGGTTTGCTTATGTAATGTGCATTCAACTGGATTATGTAAAGCTGCATTTCCTTTTACGTACTTAATGTTGGATGATCTATTTCTTGAGTTGGGACTCGTGTTATACTTCTCACTATGCTCTGCCTGTCTTGAGAATTAAGAGTAATGGAGCTTACTATATGAAACTGTTAGTGCTATTTTTTTTGCAGGTGGCTTAGGTGTTCACTCTTGTAAATTTCCCACTGAAAGAACACTTGAAGGTTTGTTTCTATTCATATCTAGATTAGACCACTTAGCAAGTGCTTGTAAAATTCCATCCTCGATTGTGGGCCAGTAAGTATCCATTTACTGCTGTATGATATATCCTCTAATATATAGTACATCTACATTTAAAGAAATTGGCTCTTTGGTTACTGAAGAAGTACCTCAGTCGTGGTTTATGGTTTACTACTGGTGGGATTTAAATAATTACACTTACCCCTAGATATTTTGACCCGAGTTGTAGAAAACCCCAGGTCACATTGTCACTTCACCCCAGCTGATCTTTTTTACTCAGTGGGCCCATGTCACCTCTTTCCTTGTCACTTAACCCCAGCTGATCTTTTTTACTCGGTGGGCCCATGTCACCTCTTTCCCTCCGCCACCCCTCTTCTTTGAGCACATTTCTGGTTCTCATTGTTCATATTGCACGATGCAGCTACTAAAGTCAACGCTGGTGGTGACACACCTGGAACATGTGTTGAAAAGCAGCGCACTGCAGGTTTGCTCCTAACGCCTGTCCTTTCACTAGTCATGCCATACTTGTGGATTAGTCTTCTACCAGCCTTTCCTCCAGCCAACGTTGCATTTTCATTCTGTTTGACATACCCACCATTCTGAGCTACCTGACTGTTCTTCATTGATATTTAACGACACAGCTACTAAAGCCAAAGCTGCTGGTGATACACACGGAACACATGCTCAAAACAAGGTCACTGAAGGTTTGCTCTTACTACATTTCCTTTCACTAGTTGTGCTATACTTTTGTGAGGATTGTTCTTCCACCTGCCTTTCCTCCAGCTGCTATTGCATTTTCATTCTGTTGACGTACCAACCTTTCTGAGCTACCTGACTTTCACTCTTCATATATAACGATGCAGCTACTAAAGCAGACGCTGCTGGTGACATACCTGGAATGCATGTTCAAAAGCAGGGCACTGAAGGTTTGCTCTCACTACCTGTTGGTTTACTTGTTATGAACTTATGATAAAGAAACCCGTAATTTTTTAGTCACCTTGTTTTGCATTTCGAACTACTATTGTTCAGTAACTTAAAAGTCATATTCGTGAAGAACTTTATATGACTCCCTCTTCTGTAAATGAATAATTTTGCATTTTGCTCACATTTTCCTTTCGTTCACATGTATATGCATTGTAATGAATCCCGAGGTTGATCACGAGGTGCTAATACATGAAAACGGCTTCTTTGTTCCTAATGTTTTATGATGTTGATCAAATGAGATCTTATTTTGAGATGCTATTCTTGGTACTGTATGAATTTTAACCCCTTTGTTGGTTTCTTCCCATTGTTCCTGACCAAACATGATATTGATGTAGCTAATGCAGCTGGCACCTCAACTCAAGTTATTAACATTGATGATGATGAAGATGATTCTGTGCATGATAAAGGTAAAAACATAATTGTTGTTGATCTGGATTATAATGAATCTGGGGATCTTCCTATGGTGCAACACGAGACAAAGTACATATTATGCAGTGGTCAGAAAGCTGTGAAGGTGAAGGGTCTAATCTCAGAGAGTACAAGCATGTGGTATTACATGGATCCTCAGGGCGATGAGCAAGGTCCATTTACAGTGGAGCTGCTGTGTCATTGGAACAAAGCTGGCTGGTTCGACGATGATTTTAGAGTCTGGAGAGAAGGCCAATCTAGCGACTCCGCCATTTTGCTCAGTGACGCTCTGCTGCTGACGACAACATAGCGCTTTCTACAGACTTTGGGGTCCTCATGTTGTAGCAAGTTAGATGTGTGTATATAGCCCAGAATGGGGGAGGGCCTCATTCTTGTAATATATTCTTGGGATTTTCTTTTTGTAATGGGTGGGGGGTGCGCCACACACCACCCCCCCTCAGCGTCATCGGTGTATGTATTACCTGGTCCTATAAAGATTTAGCCAGTTTTTGGATTATAAGGCGCCTCTCATTTTGGCCTTCTGATGTATTTTGTGCCCATAAATTGGCTTTAGATACTGATGTCATTACTTATTTGTCAGCCTGGCACAAACCGATTACAATCAGATGCTCGCCTCAGCACACACGCGCCGGAGGATGTGCATGTGCATTTATGCACTCCATTTTTTTTCTGTTAGAAAAGTGAAAAGTGCTTTGAAATGATTTGAGTACTGTGATGATCTTACTAAAAGTGATCCTTTTGATCATGTTACTGGACGTCTGAATTCACTTTATTGTGGTTGCGGACAAGGATTTTGGTCGCTAACTTGCTGTGGATTCAAGTGCAGTTATGTTTTGGTAAGGTTTGGGCTCCATGATTGCAGAATACACGCATGTCCGTGTTTGCGAACTAGATGTTGGAACTTGCAATCGTAGGCGTCGGGGATCTGAATCCGGAAAGGCACCGGTGGTGCGTCTTAGATTAGTTTTTAGACATGCGGACACGCCGGGCACGTTGGATGCTCGACCAGGGGCGAATCTACTGTGGGTGCTCGAGCACCCTCTTCCCTCACCACCAAGCCCCTAAACCTAGTACCCATTGAGCACCGGCCACCGGTGACTGCGAGTTTAATCGTTGGAGGTTGAAGAAAGGTGCGGGCGTGTGGCGAATTGCATCTTGGGCGAGTCTCCCTCGGAGGTTGAAGAAAGTTTTGCCGTTGCTGGGCCAGGCATGTGGGGCTTAAGGCCTAGTCCGTCAGTCAGCTACCGGCCCAAATAACAGAAAGTCTTCACTGCTACACACTCTCTTAGCCAGAGTGCCAAACATTCAAAGCCTCAAACCCCAGAATCTCAATTCCCAGATCCAGATTGGAGAAATCGAGAGACAGAGAGACTCACTGAGACAGGCCTAAGGGGAGGCGGTCGGCGGCAGGAGGTGAGGTGGTCGACGTCACTCAGCGCCTCGGCGGCCCGGCGTGGAGGGGGAGGTTGGAGGCGGTTTGTGTCACTCGGCAGCAGCCTGGCGCGTCTCGGTGGCCCGATGCGGACCACGGAGTCACGGAGGGGGACTGGGTGGGCGCCGGGCGGGGGGACCGCTGGACTGTTGGAGGGCGACTAGGCGTCTGGGCGAGGCTTCAGCTCTCTGAGGCTACCACTGGCTGTCTGGCTGTGAAGTGAGGTGAGGGCGTGAGGCAGAGAGCCATAGTCTAAAGAGTAAGTGAGTGACTATGTGAGTTTGTTTCTCTCCCAAAAAATTCTCCATTTTGCTTGTCTGTTGCAGGATTGACTGAGGCAGTGAGGCACATGACTTAGTCTTGAAGATTGATGAACCATGAATTGATTATTGATGTAAATGTTTAATTGGTGATCAACTAGTTCTCTTTCTATTTATGTATGAATTTGATATTCCAATTGCAAAAGACTAGTAGATATAGCTTTGATATGTTCATATTGTGCTATAGCCTCAACAGTAGAACTCCCCCTCTGTTTTCATTTTGGATTCGCCATTGCGCTCGACATTAGTAGGCACAAGCAATTAGTACTTCGAAAAGCAAGTTCTAAGCCTGAAGCAATCGATTGATGCAAATCAACAGTCCTAATTTTCAGAGAGATAAAGAGGGGGGAGACGAGGACAAATTTGTCGCCGGAGCCAGAGAAGACGTCACATCGCCATGTGCACGAATCTCGTAGTAGATCTGATGGCGCAACATACCATTGATTTCACAATATTTTAGTCTCTATCTCTCTTGCGTGCTACTATAGTACTACTTGCTGTGCGACAGCCAGGCAGCATGGGGAGCGTATTTGCGGCGTATATGCTACAGTAAAGATGAGGCCGGAGTTGATGGGGGTTGAAGCTGGCGTCGGAGGTGTTGATGACGGAGGTGAGGTCTGTGTGCCATTTTCGCAGGTTCATCGTGTTGTTAGTGCTGCGATCGGATCTTGGTTTTGGCAGTTGCAAGAGGGTGGTTCATCCGATGATGAGGATATCATCTTGGCGGAAGCGGCAGTAGAATCTTAAGCGGTGAATCGACCGACCATTTGTTTCGAAGCTGGCTCGAAATCTTCTAACGGTAACGAAGTTCAATCTACTATCTCATCTACCTTTAGCAGATCTTTGCAGGTCTATGGCGATGCAATTGCGACTGGGTACTCTTCAGCGGAGCTCCGTGCGGTGGGACTATCACCGGGACGGAACAAGCAGTGTTTTGGGGTTAGTTAGCCATGGCAAGGGCCGGTACCACCTCCTCGTTTGTCACCTCTGATGACGATAGGCGCTGCCATGGATAGAGCTCGCCGAAATCAAAAGACCAGGTCGGTGTGCAGTGTTAAAAGCGCATCATTTCCCCCGGATATGGAATCCATTTAAAATACGTACATCCCGTCATTTCCACTGACTTTGTTGCCCATGCACATTATGGCTAGCTATGAGATCATTGGGCCAAGACCAACCAAGGATTGTTTGCCTCTTAGCAAGTCAGAACAAACCCAAAAGACAGGTCTGCCCTAGCTACGTCGCTTGCTTGGGCGTAGTTGGAGAGCGGCTCGTCAGAACCCCAAAAAGGATTCCGGCAGCTGGTCAGGGACAACAAGTGGGGATCAATGTTTGTTTGCAGAGGTTCTTTGCCTTCATAGCAACATGGAGTTTGCCCGGGGTCGCGCAGGTGGTCATGTGCCCTCGGTTGGCTTCAGAGGTGGACAGTCTTCCATCAACAGAGGAGCGGACGACCCGTCTGCTGGGCATGGCGGTGCTGTCGGCTTCGGCGGGGGGCATCTACCAGGCAATGGTGGTGTTGGTTTCTCCATCAGCGGTGGCACTGGAGGCCAGGCTGCTTGGCCTGGAGGTGCTGCTGCCTTTAGAGGTGGGCAGATCCCAGGCAGTGGAGGCTCTGGTCAATTTCATGTCAGTGGTGGTGTTGGAGGGCAAGCTGGCTTCGGTGGTGGACAGCTCCAGGGCAATGGAGGCGCTGTACAATTTTTAGTTAGTGGCGGTGCTGGTGGGCAGGCTGCAGGGCTGGGCGGCCCTTTGGGAGGGCAGGGAAGCTTCCCAGTTATTGGTGTTGGAGGTAATAACCCTAATCAACATCAAGCTCGGGCGCCTAGTAATGGGTGTGGGAGATTCGGTAGCGGCAACAGAGGGCGGGTTTGTGGCAGGTTCGGAGGGGACAATCATCATGTCAACACCAGTGCCGCAGGTGCTGTTTCCAACGTTATTTGCTTTCGATGTGAAGGGAAGGGGCATGGAATAGCCAATTGCAAAGCAATCTTAATGTGTGACATTTGTGAGGGTGTAATATCCCGATAGTCGATTAGAGAGAACTTAATTCAATTTCGAATTTCTTCTCTCAGCGAAATATTTTATCATTGAATAATAGAATTAAAAGGGTTTTTGGCAAAATTTTGACAACTTGGGCCATGGGCCGCAGCCCAGAAGGCCCAAGAGGGGGCACAAGGGGGAGGCGCCACCCTCTCCTCCTCCCAACCCTAGTCGCCACAAACTCCCTCCCCCCATCTCTTGCGCCTCCTCCTTCCCAAGGGCAGCCGCCACCCCCTTTCCTCTCCCTCCCTGGCGTCTCTTCTCCCCGGTGCCGCCCTCCAAGATCATCACCAAACCTCCCTCCTGCCCTCATCTCCAGCCGGCCCTTCCGTTGAAGCTGCTACTTGGGTGGCCGACCAAGAGAAGGAAGGAAGAAGGTGGAAGGGGAGGTTCTTTGGAGGGTCGATCATTGTCTTCCTTCGAGTCTTCAAGTGTAATGAAGACCTTGCTTCACTGTTTGATGCTTATTTGATGCGAATTTGACTAGATTGATTGGATCGAATTGCTGCATGTAGATGTTCGGTTTTGTCCAGTAGATTACGTGACCAAATTCGGGTTCTTAGAAGCCGAATTGGAGGTTTCCACCTCCTAGAGATTTGTAGAAAACATTCTTAGCTTTCCATATCCGCCAAGATCACAATATTCTGATCTATGGTTTAAAAGTTATGATATAATCTTTTCACGCTGTCCTGGCTGTTTGACGAGAATGAACTGTCTAGTTGTCTTTTAAAATATGAATAGGTTAATGGCAGATTCATGGTTTTCACCCAACTAGGTTATTTCAGCCAATTGTATAACCTTTCTAGATTGATAAAGAATACCCCAATCGGAGCTGTAGATTAAAAGTTGTGATATATTCTTTACTGCTGTTCCTTTCATCTAGACAGAATCCATCTTGTATTTTCATCCACTGTTTAGCAATTTAGTTTGACCGAATTAGGTGATCGTGTCAACTAGAATTTTGTAGATAGGTTTGTTAAGTTTCCATAGGATCTAGCCTCACCTCGTTCGAGTCCCAGATTAATAAATATGAATTTTTCCGTGTTGCTGTCCAGACTCGTTCCGGCGATTGAGTTGCCCGTTTTCAAATTAATACTACTAGTTAACTCTAGGGTTTTCGGGAATGTGTTGTAGAGCGTTACCGGTAGCATTTTATACCATGTCGTTCTTATCTCAAGCACACACTTGTGTAGGCAGCAAGGCGTCGAATTTAGGAGCACCTTCGTTGCCTCCTAGCGCATCACAACATGGAAGACAAGTACCTTGTAATTCTTTATAGATGAATGATGAGTGATTGTGTTTATACTGTTATTTGTATGAACCATGATTACACTTCATGTTTATATTCCTTTCAAATGTGTTATTGCCATGATTAGAGTTGTTCTCATTCATTATTCATATTTCATAACATGCACCTCTTGTCATGCTCCATCCACGGGAGTGGATTATAAAGACCCATCAATTCCAGTATGGACGCATAAGACCCGCTATTCCAATGTAGGCAGAGTTGGACATCCGTATGAAACATTCTTCATACGGGATTTGGATCCTCGTATTTGGTTAAATGCGGGCTTAAGTGGACACCGACGGGTGTGCCACTAGCTATACCGGTATGAACATGTGTGCAGTCCATTCCTTTCAATACATCCATACATTCCATCCATTCATTTATACATTCAGTGTTATGTTCATACTCCGTAATGTCTGTTGTCTTGTTCAATTGTTTATTGTACTTGCTGAGTCTCGGACTCATTCTTGCTTTGTTTATTTATTTTAGGTGATTGTTGATGAGGGCTCTATTGGGAGGGAGTAGACACGCACTAGTCACTCAGTTCACCATACTCCATTTTCTATAATAAATCTTGGTTATGTCTCCTTTTCGTCAATTGATGAACTGTAATTAATAAAGTTAGAAGTGGTTGATATTTCTCTCCATGATTTGTTTACTTAAGTATTGCTTGTGGCCCTTGATCACCCCCTTATTATACTCATTTGGATTTAGTCTTTATTCCTGCATTGGTTCTATTGTATGTTGATCCCTTAATGCCTTTAGATGAATTATTGTTTAAAATACTTCCGAATTATGGTCGTATGTTAGATCCTTTTGGTAACATTTTGGCTTCCGAATAGCTAGGGTATTACAGAGGGCACTGATCATTTGGCAAATAAGTGTCCGTTGTTGCTGCTACCGAGACCTATTGCTAATCTGTGTGGGTTCGGTGCTGATGGGTTGGTATTTTATCACATCCCAATAGCTGGGATGAAAAAGTTGAAGAAAGAGACCAATAAGAAGGGGTTGGTTCGGATCACAGGTGATCATATGTCTGAAGACCTTATGATTATTGAACTGAGAAGATTAATTCCAATGAATTGGCAGCCAAAGGTGGAGATTCAGGGGGAAAATGTGTTTCTGAAACATTTTTCAACTAGACTTGATATGCTTTGTATGACAGCTATTGGTGAAGTGCATGTAAAAGAGCTTAAGGTGGTATTACATTTCGTAGAATGGAATATGAAACCCACACCTAAGTATCAATTTCAGAAGGTATGGGTTCAGGTTCTAGGAGTGCCTTATGAAGTACGTGACTTTCTGAGTCTTTGTGCTATAGGGTCAATCATCGGCACTGCATTGAGAGTGGACATGGAAAAGTACGTAAGATTGATTTGGTACATATGCTGGTGGGAGTACTGGGCATGGAAGCCATACCTTATAGTGTGGAGATTGTGGTTGGTGAGTGTGTCTTTAACATTTGTTTTCAAAGTTGAAGAAGCTGCGGTGGATGTTGATGAAGATACTGATCGGAGAGAAGATCATAAGGGGGAGGACAAATCGGGCAGAGGCAAAGACAACAGATGGAAGACAGGGATGCTATGAGATTGAAGAATAATTCAAATTCTCAATCAAATGTTCCTGATAATTGCATGGGCCAGTCTACCTTAAGTACTAAGGGGACTACCTTGGGGCTATTGACATTGGATACCATCTGGGTTACACCGAGGGCGGTTAGAAAGGAGTTTGAGACTAGTACTCGAGGGGATGGTGCATCTATTTTGAATGTCCAGGGTCAGAGTTTGGCTGCTACCAAAGTTTGTTTGCACTCGGATCAGAAGAATGTTACAAAAGTTGTTTCGGCTGATAGCTGTCACAAAAGTTTCCTTGGTAGTCCACACTAAGACGGTTGGTCCTATCGTGCTAGGAGATTTCGTTGCCGCGCTAGGCAATTCCACTACCGGGTCAGCTTTGTCTGGTGTTGTGGCAAACTTGCCAGCAATTTGTTCCGCTGCCAAGTTAGCTCCTCACGTTGACGCAACAAACTCACCGGTAGACTATGTCGCTGTCGCGCCAGACAATCGCGCTGTCGAGACATCTCCTCCCGATGTCGCGACAAGCTTGCCAACAAATGGTTCCCCACATGGTGCTTCAGCAATTTCATCTAATATCTATGCGATGGGTAACTACTTTGGTGCGAAAGCTTTTGGGGAGGTCCAAGTGGAACCGGCTGCAGCTGAAGTGTAACACCCTGGCTATTCGGAAGCCAAGATGTCACGCAAAACTATCAAACTACTAAGAATAGCATTAAAGTTGGATTATACAGATTCAATCAACAATAATTTCTAAAGAATGACAATAAACGATCACCAGATTCATGGAAAAGAATGGATAAACAGATATAATACCACGAACAGTCAAGCAATACCAAAGTTGGATTATTACAAATCTGAAAATTTATTTAACAAGTTGGCTTGACTGAAAGGTAATAATAATTATTCTGATTGGATAAAAGTGAAGTGCAGTGTGCCGAACTACCCCACCAAATCACCTTGTCTTCTCCTCAATTACCTAATTAAAACATACAAAGCAAGGGTGAGTCGAAGACTCAGCAAGTACATACAAGAATAATCAAACATAGAGTGGACAACACAATCCAGTTGAATTACGAACAAATCTTGGAACACATATATGATTGAATGGAATGAATACATGAATGGATGGAATGAAAGAATGCATTGAAGGTGTTGGACCGAAAAGGCGACTAGAGGGGGGGGGGGTGAATAGGAGCACGCTCACTTTTTCCCAAATAATGAATTCAACAAAATTTCACTCCAATAGCCATGATGAAGCTATGAAGATCAATATACCAGTACAGCGGAAGACTAGTATTGAATCCAATTAAATCCCCTAAGCAAAATAACAAAATCAACTAAGATTGCAAAGACTCACAGCACGGGCGGTCGGACCTCAGACCCAACCGGTCGGACCGATTGTCAGGCGGTCCGACCGGCGTTGTCTTGGCGGTCGGACCGCTCCAAAATCGGTCCGACGGTGATGACGGGCGGATCGACCGGCGATCTCTGTAACCGATCCAAACAAGAAAATCACCGATGACGAAGTTGCAATTAGGTGAAACTTTTGATTCTCAACTCCAATCTTCATGAAACTTTGCACACACCTTCTATATGCTATTGAGGACCTATTCCAATCGAATATTATGATAATTCTTGGAACGATCTTGAGCAATTGCCAATTGATTAATGAAGGTCTAAAACCGCAAGAACGAAAACTTGATCCTAATGCTTGTTCGTGAGAGATTGATGATCAAGATGATGCTAGATAGATTCACACATATCACAGCAAGCTAATTCACGTGAAAGAATCAATCACAAACTCGCGGATCAAAGAAAGCCCTAAAATCACGAAATTGAAAGCAAGAACGAAAAGAGACTTATCTCAAGCAAACCTTGCATAGATTGATTTCGTGATTGATCTTTGGATTACATCCACACCATCATGGATCAGTGGACAATCAAAGATCACAAAATTCGCCACAAACCATCAAGAGCCCTAGCCTCCACCTCAACTCCCCTAAAGACAATTAGGGTTTTGAAACATAAAAAGGCGAGAGCAAAGGGGTGCAGCCACCACCTCCTCCTATTTATAGTGGATGCCTAGAACTCCTAGGGTTTGACTCAATTGGGCTCCCGTTAAGGCCCACTAACAAACGGGTCACACACGCACGCTTCGCAGCGTCGTTTTAACCTTTGACCTAAACCGCTTCACCATGCACCATGGATTTGCCAATAGGTCACCATTGTCCATCTTGTGTCACGCTTGAGTCGTTGACTCACCCGCATCGCCGATCGCTCGACCTCAACTCTCCAAGTCTAGTCCCGATCCTCCTCGCCGTTGACCGTCGTTGACCACCAAGCAACCTCGCACAACCACGCATAAGCAAACACGAATTCGGGAACAAGTTCTTCACAACTTGACCCATATTAGTCAAAACATGCATCATGCAAACCATATGCCACGATACCAATGACTTTGACCTAACAAAACAACATCGCCACGGTTGGCCGACGTTCAAGTTATTACCGGCCCGACCGCTCCAGTGAGCGATCGGACCTCCCTTGGCGGTCGGACCGCTCCTCGTGAGCGGTCGGACCGCCCTTGGGACTTAGCCAATTTCAACCCCGAAAATCCAAACCTTCGGAAACTTTAAACCAATAGAACTTTTTATCGAGACTCCAAAAATCATGAGACCAAGTGCATTGGGATCCCTCACTTGCCTACAACACCTATTTTTGGCCCACTCGTTTTGACCACTTTGGTCATCGCGGTCCGATCAGCCCACATGGCCGGTCCGACCGATTTGGGACCGGCCGGACCGCCGTGCAAGGGCGGTCGGACCGCCCTTGTCCAAGAAGCTCAGAACTTTGTCGAAAACACGTGAAACGACAAACCGTAAACGCCATTGCCAATTGTCACATCATCCTAAGATCCGGAACATATCCCCATGAAATCCACAATCTCCCTTGATGAACACATTGGCAATTATCCGAAAAATGTAAGTAAGAGGTTTGAAAACGAGTTTACTCACGTTGCAGACAAAGGCACAACTTGGTCCATAAGTAAGAAAAAGCAATGAAAATGACCAAGCTGGCATCAGAATAGTATAGGCATATGAGACAAGGCAAAAGAAAGCATAAAAACTTTGATTTCCAGAAAAAGGTCAAAATTCTCACATGAGGTCCATATGAAAGAACAATTGTTCAATTGACCTATGATCATTGTGAGTATAAAAGAATGCAATTCAAGTTCAGAATATTCAAAAAGACAATAAGAATGCAACTCAAGAACTCCCCCTCACTATGATCCTCAAATTTCAAATTTTCAGTTTCTCCCCTTTGTACAAAACTTCTCCCCCAACAAAGAAATATATTCTCATTAACACATCTTCTCTTCTTATTTAACACATCTTCTCCCCCTTTGACAATGGATTCATCAAGGAATCACGCCTTCCTCTCATCCAGAGATAACAAATATAGAATAAAGGAAGAAGTAGAAACAAAAGAAGCATAAAGAGGAGTATGCATGAAATGCAATGGAGTGACTTCATTTTTGTATTTTTCAATTTTTGATTACAAGAAGCTTTGGAGATTACCCAAAAGAACAAGCTAGTATCTCTAATATTGCACAAACAAAGATATCAAGCTCGACAGCTAGCAAGATCATGGTAAGACATATATATCAAAGCTAAGCACAAAGGCTCAAAAGTAAAGCAGTAGATTTGATCAATTTAAGCAAAGCTTCAAATTCAGCAAGTTCATCAACAGGGATCCTAAAGTGAAGTTGGCCATGTCAAAATGTCAAAGTGAGAAAAAAAATCTAACAAAGACCACATTAAGCGTCAATCAAGTCCCGTATTGAATCATTTTGCTCAATATTTTGTAAGCGCCCATTTGTCAACATTTTTCTCATTTGCATTGAATATTGAAGTTGACTAATGATCTAACTTAGTGACAAGATCCTGAACTAGGAGCCATCCACAAACTCATCCTAAGCTTCGACCAAAAGTTGATTAAAGGTATATCTTAGTAAAGAAGATCCTGGACTAGGAGCCATCCACAAACTCTTTCTAAGCTTCTACCGGGGCGACAAATCTTGAGGTTCATGTCATTTTGACAAGCATCCCTATGAGATCGTTCGTTCATCAAACTATCTCCAAGTTCATGTCATTTGACAAGGCCTCGTAAGAATAGTTTGGCACAATTTAAGCATAAGACAATCTTGATTTTCATTTTTCACATGAGCCGTTTTAGAATCTCAAGAACACAAAAGCTCAAGTAATGGTCAATTTTAGATCAAAGAGCTAACAAAGCAATTCTGACAGGGCCAATGTCACAAGAGGAGCACTAATTGCGCAACTCGCTAAAACATCCACAAATTGCAATTTCTTAATTGGAGTTGTTTAAAAGGTTCTAGCTCATATAGCAAAGACTTAGCTACACATGTAAAAGCATGATAATTCTAGCAAGTCAAAGAACTAGACATGACATTGAGCAAGAATTGAAATACAAAAGCTCCAAAGGGTAATAGGCAAAGCTTCATCAATTTTAAAAGATAAGGTAAAGACCTATATTACAATGCATCTTTTTGGATTTTTCATACCACTTGTTACCACTTGTTGTAACCACTTGTTGGCCACTTGTTGGATTTTTCATATGAATGCAATATGACACAATGAGATACAATTAAAAAGCCTAAAAACCTAAAAAGTTCAAAAAGATCACTAAGTTCAGAAAAAGAACAATAAAAGATCAAAAGAACAAGGAAAGATCAGAAAAGATCAAACTCCCCCTCAAACCAACCCATAAGGATAAATAACCCCTAACTCGCTTCTCAAGGTGGCAAACCTAGTTGGGTCTAAAGATTTGGTGAGGATAAAAACAAGATACAAGAGAAGAATCTAGTGGGTGACAAGCGCCTGAGGTACTCTTCCTATCTAGCCGACAGCCCGCACAATTAGGATAAGAAAAACCCCCGAATGGACAAGGATAAAGAACAGGAATATCAAATGCCATACAAAGAGAGTAGAGTGTAAGTACCTGAATAAGAGCTTAACGGCCTGGCGATGGGAAGTTCTCGGAGATGCTTGAAACCCGTCGACCGCATGAAGGAGGTGAACCATCTTGAGTCTCCGGTCATATGACGTGAACAGCCGGAGTCAACAAAGCACGTGCTCTTCCTCTTTCCGCGGTAATCCTGAAAAATCAAGGCACAGAAGAACGATGTGTCTCGATACTGGGGTTAGTTAAACAAGACTTGGGAACCCAGTACTGAGACACACGTCTGCGAGTAGTATGCAAAGCAGAAGTGTTATCCTTGATTTCATCTAAAATTCTGTTATGAGCAATGTTTAAGTTAACATGGGAATTAAATCGTCAGGCGGATCGACTGGCGCAGTCAAGGCGGTCGATCGGCGATAAATCGGTCGACCGGTGACCACCGTGGTCGAGCCGTGACTCAAGAACATGAGAATTAGGATATGTAGAAACATGATGATTAGCATGTGAGAAAAATCCTAATCCAGGTTTATTCCTTTCAGTGTTACCATGTCTCATAAAAGCTCTAGGTTGCCTGAATGAAATTCTATCAAGATTTTTCCTATCATTTTTCAACCTACGCCAACAGAATTCAATCAAATGCCCACCTTTCTTGCAATAAGTGCAATAGTACTTGGTACCACTAGAAGAAGCACCATTTGAATTAATACAAGGTTGGGCAAAACCTGCAGATTTAAAAGATGTTTTTGCAGGTTGGGTTTTGAATTCAATTAAACCTTTTTCCAAGACTTGAATGACTTTTGGCTTTGAATTGTCTTGAAAAGAATTGAATCCTAAACCTTGCTTCTTATAAGGAGTTTTAGACTTGTCAAGAATCATGTTTAATTGTTTCTTACCTTTAGAAAATTTCTCTAATATATCATGAAGGTAAGCATTTTCTTTTCTCAAGTTAACACAAGCATCACAAGTTTTATCCATAGATTTCTCCTTATACAAAGCAATTTCAAGCTTAAGAGCGGAACATGAAACACAAGTAGTATTTTCAATATTGTCCTTAAGCTTAGCATATTTGACTCTAGCGACTTCTAAGATATCTTTGATTTCACGCTCTTTTCTAAGCATGAAGTGCAAGGGCTAGAATCAATCACATCAGAAGCAATCAACTTGCTAGACTCTAAGCATTTTTCACAAGGAGCAGATTTAATTTCAATTAGCTCGGTTCTAGCATTTTCAAGTTGTTGTAAAGCAATATTATGAGCAGATTGTAAATTGGTAATTTCTGAATGCATAGCATGACAAGATAAACATTCATCAGTTCAAGAGTCTTAACATTTGCAAGTTCTAGTTTCAGATTTACCAATTTTTGACTCTAGTTTCTTATTTTTAGTCATGACAAATTCTAGCGCTTCATCTTGACTAAGCACTTGCTCAACTATAGAATCATATTTAGCGTAAAGCTCATCATAAGAAAAAGATACCTCATCATTATCAATGTCGCGGTGTCACCATGAAGCACATGCTTGGTAAAGTCCTTGGCCTTTCCTTTCTTTTCCTCTTCGCTCCCGAGTCCACATCACTAACGGATTGCTCTCCAAAAGCGGCAAGGACCCGGTGAGCGGCCTTTATGAGCTTGACAGCATCATACTCAGAGTTGTTCTCATGAGGCTTCTTCCAAGCTGTCTTCTCCTCCCTGTGCTTACCCTTACCTTTTAGCTTGGGGCAATTGGCGGATGTGGTAAAGCTCTCCACACTCATAGCAAGTAACAGATCACCTCTCTTTTATTTCTCACATTGTTGTAAGCCCGTGTGAATTTTTTAGCTAAAAGGGCTAACTCTCTCTCAGAATATTTTCAAGCTCCTCCTCGTAAATCGCAGATAAGCAAGCAAATGAAAATCTAGAAGAAGATTCAAAAGAGTCATCAAAAGCCTTTTTGAGAGGATCTGCTACCAAAGCTAAATTGTCTTTCTTGGGATGATCAACTCTTTTAATTTCATGAGTCTTGAGTTTACTATAAAGCAATTCTAAAGTAAGACTCGAAAGATCAACATTCTCTTCTATAGCAGTAGCCTTCATCTCCCACTCCTTGGTGTTGATTGCAGCCAAGAGGTGGGTGGCATTTTCAGATTGAGAATATTCAATATCAACAGCTTTCATTTGATTAATCACTTTATTAAAACGACTGAAAATGTCATCGATGCTCTCTCCAGGACGCATCTCAAATTTGTTATAATCACGCTTATAGATTGTTTGGCGCACCTTTTTAATTTGGGACGAACCCTCATGATATGTTTCGAGAGTGTTCCAAATCTCGTGCGCAGTCGCAAAATTGCAAATCCTATCATACTCTTGTCTACCAAGCGCACCATATAAAAGATTATTGGCCTTGTTGTTGTTAGCCAAAAGAACCACGAGGGGAGTTTCAACCTCGGGAATAATGAGCGGGATCGAACAACGTCCCATATAGCTTGTCCTCGCTCTCAAGGAATACTGCATACGATTCTTCCAATAGGCATAGTCTTGTCCATTGAACATATGCGGTTTTGTAGAGAATCTATCCATCGCCAAAGTTCAGTGACCAGTTAAGATCAAGATTGAACTAACCGGGCTCTGATACCACTTGTTGGACCGAAAAGGCGACTAGAGGGGGGGTGAATAGGAGCACGCTCACTTTTTCCCAAATAATGAATTCAACACAATTTCACTCCAATAGCTATGATGAAGCTATGAAGATCAATATACCAGTACAGCGGAAGACTAGTATTGAATCCAATTAAATCCCCTAAGCAAAATAACAAAATCAACTAAGATTGCAAAGACTCACAGAACGGGGCGGTCGGACCTCTGTACCCAACGGTCGGACCGATTGCCGGGCGGTCTGACCGGCGTTGTGCTGGCGGTCGGACCGCTCCAAAATCGGTCTGACCGGTGATGACGGGCGGTCTGACCGGCAGTCTACAGAACCGATCTGAAACAGTAAAATCAGTCCGATGACGAAGTTGCAATTAGGTGAAACTTTTGATTCTCAACTCCAATCTTTATGAAACTTTGCACACACCTTCTATATGCTATTGAGGACCTATTCCAATCGAATATTATGATAATTCTTGGAACGATCTTGAGCAATTGCCAATTGATTAACTGAAGGTCTAAAACCGGGCAAGAACGAAAACTTGATCCTAATGCTTGTTCGTGAGAGATTGATGATCAAGATGATGCTAGATAGATTCACACATATCACAGCAAGCTAATTCACGTGAAAGAATCAATCACAAACTCGCGGATCAAAGAAAGCCCTAAAATCACGAAATTGAAAGCAAGAACGAAAAGAGACTTATCTCAAGCAAACCTTGCATAGATTGATTTCGTGATTGATCGGATTACATCCACACCATCATGGATCGGTGGACAATCAAAGATCACGAAATTCGCCACAAACCATCAAGAGCCCTAGCCTCCACCTCAACTCCCCTAAAGACAATTAGGGTTTTGAAACATAAAAAGGCGAGAGCAAAGGGGTGCAGCCACCACCTCCTCCTATTTATAGTGGAGGCCTAGAACTCCTAGGGTTGACTCAATTGGGCTCCCGTTAAGGCCCACTAACAAACGGGTCACACATGCACGCTTCGCAAAGCGCCGTCTTTAACCTTTTGACCTAAACCGCTTCACCATGCACCATGGATTTGCCAATAGGTCACCATTGTCCATCTTGTGTCACGCTTGAGTCGTTGACCTCACCCGACATCGTCGATCGTTTTGGACCTCAACTCTCCAAGTCTAGTCCCGATCCTCCTCGCCGCTGACCGTCGTTGACCACCAAGCAACCTCGCACAACCACGCACAAGCAAACACGAATTCGGGAACAAGTTCTTCACAACTTGACCCATGTTAGTCAAAACATGCATCATGCAAACCATATGCCACGATACCAATGACTTTGACCTAACAAAACAACATCGCCACGAAGTTGGCCGACGTTCAAGTTATTACCGGCCCGACCGCTCCAGTGAGCGGTCGGACCTCCCTTGGCGGTCGGACCGCTCTCGTGAGCGGTCGGACCGCCTGGGACTTAGCCGAATTTCAACCCCTGAAAATCCAAACCTTCGAAACTTTAAACCAATAGAACTTTTCTTCGAGACTCCAAAAATCATGAGACCAAGTGCATTGGGATCCCTCACTTGCCTACAACACCTATTTTTGGCCCACTCGTTTTGACCACTTTGGTCATCGCTGGTCCGATCATTCACATGGGCCGGTCCGACCGATTTGGGACCGGTCGGATCGCCGTGCAAGGGCGGTCGGACCGCCCGCCCGAGAAGCACTGTAACTTTGTCGAAAACACGTGAAACGACAAACCGTAAACGCCATTGCCAATTGTCACATCATCCTAAGATCTGGAACATATCCCCATGAAATCCACGGAAGGAATGGACTAATCACGACTTATCTGCAGATAGCGAGTGATACACCCGTCGGTGTTCACTTAAGCCCGTACTTCACAAAGTCTGAGGACCCAATCACCGTATGAAGAACGTTTCACACGGTGTCCAAGTTGCCACATTGGAATGGTGGTCAACACTACCCACATTGGAATGGTGGGTTTTCAAATGCCCATCTTTGGAATTGATGGGTCTTTCAAATGCCCATCTTGGAATTGATGGGACTTACTAAAAGAATCCACTTCCGTGGTCATAATGAATTTTATGAATGAATATGATGATTTCTCATGGTATGAATGAATAACACACATTAGTGGAAAAGACACATGGCATTCAACAACATGTGTAAACAAGTATGAGTATTCATTCCCACACAACATAATATATCAAGGATGCCACACAAGTTAGTTGCATGTAATGGAATGCAACAACTGAAATGAATGCTAATTCTTTAATCACAAGAATCATCTTCTCGAAATGAAATAAACATCAGGATGGATAGAAAAAGGCATTCACAATTTATCCCAACATCAAGCAAACAATTGGAAACATCACTAAACAGCATAGGGTACTTGCCTTCCGCGATGTGACGTAATAGGAGGACACGAAGATGCCCCTCCACTCACCGCCTACACAAATGTATAATCGAAATAATAATAACAAGGCATGACATTGCTACAAGAGCCCTTCCATCCCCTCTATCTCTCCCACCCAAACAACGGGATCAATTTTACCAAGTTTACCCAACAGCCCGATTACCGCTAAACTGGCAGCGATACTAGAAAATTCACCATTAATTATCTGTAACTCCAAAAGACCTGAAACTAGTGCTCACTGAATCTTAACAGATCAGGCTACAAAACATTAGTTGGTGGAATCCCCTGATTCGGCCAAAACAAAGGGCTAATTAACAGCTAAACACAACCCATCTACGTCTGTCCAGAATACAGATCAGAGATAAAGAAAACGGCGTAACTTTCAACCTATTGATCCAATGAGAATGATTCTTATCATCTTGGAAAGATAATTTTAAGGGCTAAAATAACTTAGTTGGGTGAAGGTTCTGATTCGGCCCCTAATTTGAACAAAACCGAGGGACAAACCTACTGACCTCAGTTTTCAGACAGACCGGACAGTTCGTAATCAAAAATTCATATCTCCCAAAATACAGATCGGATTTTCCTGATCTCGGTGCCAAAACAAATCTAACGTTCCCAGATATAAAACTCTAGAAGGGCAAACCCCCAGATTCGGCATCTACATTAGTCTAAACAATAGATGAAAACACTAACAATTATCTGCCCAAAATTCAGAACAGTGGTAAAGAAAATATCATAACTTTCATTATACAGATCCAATGGAGATGATCTTTATCAGCTTTTAAAGATAATTTAAAGGGATACAATAACTTATTTGGGTGGAGGTTCTGGAAATACCTCTAACTAAATCAAAACCTAGGATCAAGCCGACAGATCTTTCTCGTCAGACAGACATAACAGCGCGCACTAAAAAAATCATATCTCCTAAACCGTAAGGCGGAATCACGTGATCTCGGTGGCTATGGAAAGCTAAGAACAATACCTACAACTTTCTAAGATATGGACAGGACATAAAACGAACGCATCTTACCCAAAATCGACGTACAAGGCGGTGCACAGCAAGGGGGAAGGGGGGGCGGCGGCTCCAAAGGGAGGGAGGGGGAGAGAAATGTGGAGTTTAGGGTTTGGGGGGTGGGAACCCCCCCTCTTATGGCCAGCCACCACATGGGCCCCTCCTGGGCCGTGGCCCAGGCCCAAGTTGCCGTGAAATCACAGAAAACCCCCCGGTGAAAAGATGATTCTGGTTTTTCGATTAGCTCCCTCTTCCGAAACTTTTTCTAATAAGCCGAATCACCTTCGGGGTATTACATGAAGATAGACCTTTGGGCCAGATCATTGCTTCACTTACCATGGTTACCACGACAGATGTTTTTTTACCAAGGCAGGCAAAGTCCCTCGGTTGGTTGTTCCCATGGATAACAGAGGGGTGGTGGATGATTATGCAGTTGTTAAGGATGCTATAGCTTCAAGTTCATATGGGGTTTCTTGTCCGGCGTTGATTCAAGTGGTCGATCCGGTGGAGCTTAGACAGAGTGAGCGCACCAAGAAGCAGAAGTCCGATGTTGAAGACTTGATCCAAAAGGCTATGCGGCGTGCGAAAGTTCGTAATCTTGAACTTGATCCAAGTAAGTCTGGTAATAAAATTTTATTTATGACTTTTTCTAATGAGCAAGTTGTTGCAAAATTGCTAGTATTGGCATCTCTTGCAAAATTGCTAGTATTGGCATCTCTTTAGGAGTTGATAGTGAAGAGATTGGTAGTTCAATTAACAATCTAAATGCTTTTGAATTAGAAAGATTTAAAAAAAATAAAGGAATTGTAGATGTAGAGGGGATGGAGGATGAGAATCTGGATTGCAGCGATATCTCTACCCTTAATCGTTTTTGTAGTGATTTAGATGGCGATTTGGAGGATGACCACTCTAATTTTATATTGGTGAAAAATAAAAATAGGTTGAAGAAGAATTTTTTTCATAATAGGCTAATCAAATTAAAGTTAAAATGACAGGTCTTTTTTGGAATAGCACAGGTCTGGGAGACTTGGCTAAACATCGTTATCTTTGTGAAGTGGTTAAGTAACAACATTTAGTTTTGTGACCATTCTTGAAACTTGTAAAAATGACTTTTCATAGGCTAGTCTTAACCATCTTTGTGGTGGGTGGGATTTTCTGTGGCATTTTCTCCGCACAAGGTCGGTTGGGGGGTATCCTTTTAGGGGTGGATCATCGGACTTATGATATTGGTTCTATTGATACTGATGATTTTTTATGTAAAGTTTCATTTTAAAAAACAGAGAAGATGATTTCCAATGGGTTCTTATGGTTGTTTATGGTGCAGCTCAAACTCAATTCAAGGAAAAGTTCCTTAATGAACTTGTTCATGCCTGTAGGAAAGAATCACTTTCTATTTTAATTAGGGGTGATTTTAATATCATCAGACATTCAGGTGAAAAAATAATGATAACTTTGAGTATCGATGACTTTTCTTATGTAATGCTATGATTAATAATTTAGATTTAAGACAAATATTTTATCCAGTAGACAATATACTTGGGCCAATTCGTTAGATAATCCAACATTTGAAAAGTTGGGTAGAGTCTTAATGAATACAGAATGAGAGCGTAAATTTTCTTTGCTCACATTAATGCTCTTGAAAGGTCTTTGTCTGATAACGCGCCATTGTTTTTAAATACGAAAGCTGCTCCTTATAGAGGAAGTCAACCCTTATTTAAATTTGAATTAGGATGGTTGTGTTGGGAGGGATTTAGGGAGATGGTGGCTGATGTGTGGAAAAAGGAAAATAGAGGTCATTCTGCCTTACAAATTTGGCAATGCAAGGTTAGATAGCTTCGACATTATCTTCATGGTTGGGCTAAAAGTACCAGTGGGACTTATAAAAAGAAAAAGATAGAACTTAACTTGATAATTGATAAGCTGGATAAAAAGCTGAATTTGCGAGGTTATCTGATCAAGATCTTAATCTTAAAAAAGTTGCTAATGAGAGATTGACACATCTTTCGAGAGAAGAAGAAATTAAGTGGTACCAGAGGTCCAAATTGAAATTTCTGTTGGAGGGGGATTTACACGTTATTACCATTTGATTGCGAATGGGAAGCATAGAAGACAAATAATTTTTCAGCTCGAACAAGAGGAAGGGGTAATTCAGGGTGATGTACAATTTTAAAACTATATCACCAATTATTATAAAGGTTTGTTTGGACCACCCGAAATTAATCATTTATCTAGATGAAAGAAGCAATCTTTGAAATGGAACATAACAACGCACCTGGGCCAGATTGCTTCCCAGCCGAGTTTTATCAAGTGTTTTGGGAAGTCATTAAAAATGATTTGATGGCCATGTTTCATGATTTTCATAATTGCGCACTGCCTCTTTTTAGCTTGAATTTTGGGATCATTACATTACTTCCCAAAAAAACGGATGCTAAGAAAATAAAATAGTATAGGCCTATTTGTCTTATAAATGTTAGTTTTAAATTTTTTACTAAAGTGGATACTAATAGACTTATGGGTGTAGCTCAAAAGATTGTTAGACCATCCCTGTCGGCATTCATGCAGGGGAGATTTATTCTTGATGGAGTTGTTATCCTTCATGAAATCGTCCATGAGTTATATAAACTGAATTTTGATGGAATAGTTTTCAGAGTTGACTTTAAGAAAGCTTATGACAAAGTAAAATGACCGTTTTTACTCCAAACTTTGAGGATGAAAGGCTTTTCATCTAAGTGGTATTCATGGGTGGAAAGTTTAGTTCAGGGAGGGAGTGTGGGAATAAAAGTCAATGATGATATTGGATCTTTTTTCCAAACTCAGAAGGGTCTTAGACAAGGGGATCCTATGTCTCCTATTCTTTTTAATCTTGTTGCAGATATGCTTGTCATTTTTATTTCAAGAGCTAAAGCGACAGGACTTTTATCAGGTATAGTCCCTCACTTGATTGACGATGGGTTGTCAATTCTATAGTATGCTGATGACACGATCCTCTTATTGAATAATGATTTAGAACAAGCAAAAAATCTCAAACTTATTCTGTGTGTCTTTGAAAAATTATCGGGTTTAAAGATTAATTTCTATAAAAGTGTGATTTTTTGTTTTAATTCTGCCAAAGACATAGTATCTCAGTATACATAGTTATTTGGTTGTGAAGTGGGTATTTTTCCTTTCAGATACTTAGGAATTCCCATTCACTTTAGAAAATTAAGGAATCGTAATTAGAAAGGGGTCAAGGACAGAGTTGAGAAAAACTTAGTAGTTGAAAAGGTAAAAATTGGTGGATGATTAGTACTTATTAACTCGGTGCTAAGTAGTCTGCCAATGTTTATGATGCGATAATGGGTGTCCCGATCTTTCGGTGAGAAGGATAACTCGATTTTGGTGGAGACGACTCTCACAATTCAGCTACCAATCACACATGACCAATATGCCCACCAATCGTTGAACCAACTATGAGATCGTTATCGACCTTGCTAGAAGCGCGATCGACCTGACCACGAAGGTCTATTCCTGCATGCAATCGAAGAACATGCAAGAACAAGATAATAAGCAATCTGAAATTGCAAATACGATTAAAATATTTGATAAAGTTGGGATTCTGTAGCGGTATTATGGTTGGTCTAATCGACTCAAGCCAATATACAAAGTTACAATGAAGCTAACTTTTAACTAAACAAAATCCAAGAAAACTAGAGGGGTGTGATCTCCTTATATAGGGAAGGGAAAGCCGCACATAGCAAATAAAATAGGGGGTAGTACTATTCATAATACTATTCATATGTGAATAGTGCCTCATGAACAGTATGGGTCGCCTAGGGTGGCGTCTTCACTTGGGCCCAAGCATTACAAGGCCTAATTTGGCCTAAATAGGTGATATAGCACCTTCTTTTGGTTATTTTAGAGCCCACATATGGAATTTGAAGGTGAGGCTAGATCCGTTGGAAAAAGGACAAGATAAGCTTTCCATCAAGTCCTCGTGGAGCTCAAACGGACTCCGTATGTGAAAGTTATGCACGTTTGAAGTCAGTGTTGTCTCCGAAGGCCGAATTGGATTCTCAAACGTGTCCAGCTCGAACTCTTGCTTAGCTTGGACAAAAAGTGATGTGATGCTGCACAAATATACATTTTCATCATTATGTAGTATCATATAATTCATATAATATAAATACTGTAATATTCCGAAATTGAATCGGGTGAATCGGGAAAGACAAGGCAGTTAAAGAAGTGAAAATACCTGTTGAGAGAGGGGGTTCTCTAAAAATTCTCAGCAACCTGGGCCACGGGCCACGGCTCAGGTGGCCGGCCAAGGCAGGGGGGCGCCCTAACCCTAGCCGCCCCCACATCTCCCACTCCCCCACTTCCTCCTCTTGGCCACCTCTCTCCCTCCCATTGCCGGCGCCCTGCTGCTCCCTGGTGCGCCCTCGCTGCTGTGGTGCCATCTTCGGTGATCCACGGCGTTGCTCCCTAGGGTCTCCTCCAAGATCACCTCCTCCTGCCGTCGTCACCGGCCGTTCGTCGCCCTCCTCGTGGCCGGTCATGGGAGAGGGAAGAGAGGGGGGAGGGAGGGAGATCTTCGGAAAGTGGATCAACGTCTTTCTATAGATCTATAAGGGTAACCATGGCCTCTCCTAGAGTTTTGTAACCCTAGTTTTTATCTTTCCATAGGCACCAAGATCATGAGATTCCGCCTTACGGTTTAGGAGTTATGACATTTTCTTTGAGCGCTGTTTTGTCTGTCTGACGAGAAGGAACAATCATCTTGTTCCTTAAGTTTGACCCTGTTAGAGTAAGATTCAGAACTTCCACCCAACTAAGTTATTGTAGACCTTTAAATAATATTTACAAATTGATAAAGATCACCTCCATTGGATCTGTATAATGAAAGTTATGCCATTTTCTTTACTGCTGTTTTGTAGTCTGGACAGTTGTCTATCGGATAGTTTCAACTGATGTTTAGCCATTTTTTTGGCCGATTCAATGAACCCCGTCAACTAGAGTTTCGTAGTTTGGGGAGTTAAGTTTCATTGGGCACTGGTTTCATGTCGTTTCGAGTCCCAGAGAATTAATTATGATTTTTTTCTTTTACTGCTACCCAGTAGAGCTGTAAGCTGGCTGAATAGTTTGTTTTCAATTCGAGTCTGTGCGTTATATTGGGTAGTCAGGGGATATTGTAGAACACCGATAGCAATGTCATATCATGTTATTCTTATTTCGGGAACATACTTGTGTAGGCGGCGCGGCATCGCGTGTGGGCACACCTTCGTTGCTTGCTAACGCGTCGCAACACGAAAGACAAGTACATTTAAATCCTTTACATTGATGAATGATGTGTGTTTGTATTCATGCTAATATTTCCATGATCAATGTTTTCAATCAAATATGTTAATCAATATTCGTATTCCATTACATGCAAGTGCAATGTGTTAAGATATATTAATTTTCTGTTGAATGCTCGTTGATGGTTGATGTGCCGGTAATGTTATGATCAATGTTCAAATTCCATGTTATACATTCCGTTCCTATTTGATAATCCATGAGGAAGAAAGTGGTAATATTCATTGCATATGTTCATTCCATTCATGTGTTGTTCATGTCCTTCCACAGGAGTGGATTTGTAAAGACTCATCAACTCCAGTATGGGCATGTAAGACCCACCATTTCAATATGGGCAGTTTCGGACACCTGTATAAAACGTTCTTCATACGGTAATTGGGTCCCCGGACTTTGTTAAGTACGGGCTTATGTGAACACCGACGGATGTCTCACTCGCTATACCGGTATGAGCATGTGTTAGTCCATTCCTTTCAATGCATCCATTCATTCCACTCACACCCATAAATTTTTAGAGATTAATTCATAATTCGTATTGAGATTGGATTGTTCATAACATGGTATGCTCAAATTGTTTACTATATTTGCTGAGTTTCGACTCATTCTTGTTTTCTGTCCTTATTTAGGTGAACGGTGATGATGGCTTTGTTTGGAGGGATTAGACAAGCACATTTCACTCGGATCACTATTATTCCTCTTCATTAATTAAGTTCGATTATGTCTTTAATTTGTTAACTGAGAAACTGTAATAAATAAGTCTAAGACTGGAGGTTACTTCGTTTGTTAGATGCTGCAAGTAGTTCTTTAAATTACTCCTTGATCATATTCTGATGTATTCAGTCTTAATTCCTGCCATGCTTCTATTAAGGTTGGTCTCATCATGTACTTAGAGGAGTTACAGTTTAAGTTCTTCCGCAATTTGATTGTATGTTAGTTCTTTTAGGTAATATCTTGGCTTCTGAATAGCCAGGGTGTTACAAATACACTTCTAAAAACGAGCTCACCTGATAATTTAAGTGAAGCGTACGAGCTCTTGTAATTTGAATAGCAAGCATAACAAATATGATTATATCCATAGGGGTCATGTCCTCGTCATCCTCCCCTTCTTAAAAACAAAGCTGTCCTTGGCTTTTGATAAGCTGAAAATAGGGTAACAAAGAAGACAAAGTGTATGCGTGGTATATGTATATGTCATCCATTTTAATTGTTCTTCATTGTAGCACAATTAATGTTATAAAACAACAACGATCATAAAAACTCATTGTATTATTAACCCAAGAATAATCATATATGTTAACGAGCAAAACAAAATTTCTCACACAACAATTATTGCAACTAGTTTTACAAATGTAAGTGAAGCATTTATGCAATTCAAATATATGAAGTTGTAAACTTGCAGTGGTAGTGCATATGGGCAAATCTACAACCTTTGGAATCAAACAAAGTTCATCCATATAATCAGATTTCAATTGAGTGTTAGCAAATTCATCCAACAAGGGTGAAAAGATTTGAAAGTTATTCCATACTTCAACATTATTATGCAGATTGTCAATACTAGATAGTGCAATAAGAGATGAAAACATAGGCATTGGATGATCACTAAAGTTTATTTTCCTCTCATAATGAACAAGATTCGGCACACAAGAATTGTTGCTCAAAACAGTAAACTTCAATTCATCTATGTTATCACAAGTTATGCATATTCGATACATATGAAATTGATTGTCTACACCATAATCTTCAATCAAATTAAACTTATATCTAGGGGTGTACGCACTAGACAAGGATTTTAAACATGCGATTTCATAAACTTTTTCCATAGCATGTGACAATTTCATCGGTGGCTCCAACATAATGTAACATAAAGAATCAGTAGAAGAAATTCTAGTCAAAACTTCTTTATGTCTAACCAATTTCACATGATCATTATATGCGATTGACTCATCATATGAATCACTCAAAACAGTAGGCAATTCAATTATGTTATCACATGGTGCACTCAAGTCAATAGGTAAGTCAACAAGTCTATCACATGGTGCACTAAAATCAATGCAGTCTGAATTATCTTCGTGAAATATGTGCATATCAGAATTGTTTTTCACTATTTTTGCTCTAAAATAGCATGAACAATGGACAATTGTAGTTCTTCACAAGCACACTCACCTTGAGTGATGATAGCACCATGATGTTTACCTTTTTAGCCCTCCTCAGATGATGTAGGTGCATCCATCTCCTCATCTTCCTTCTCAACCAATGGAGTCGATGGTTCAATCAACTCATTCTCCTCTTCGGCATGGTTCTCAACTTCCTGCATGTTGTTAGTCACAGAAAAAGATACAAACACAGGTTTGTTATCATGTTTTCTAACATCAAGCATTCTCAATTTCTCCTTAATCTGACTTTCAACCTTACACACAAGTATAAACAAATGAGAGAGAGAATTATATTCTTTGTGAGAAAGAGGTCATGAATTTCTTGATTAAGCCCACTTAAGAATCTATTTTATGTAGCTTCAGCATGTTCCCTAAGCCACAACGCAACAAACGAGTTTTCAATTCATGATAGTATTCCCTTACAGTTCTACTACCTTGTTTTAAACGTTGTAATTTAGCTAGCAAATAATCAGCATGATATTTAGAAACAAATTCATCTATCAAAAGTTACTTTAATGCATGCCAAGTTTGAGGCACTCTTTCATGTCTACGTAAATACTTTCACCAAAGTGTTGCATCCTCAACAAACCACTAGTGGTGGCTCTAATCTTTTGCCTATCAGACCATTCATAATATTTAAATTCTTTATCTAAAGCTATCTCCCAGTCAACGCAGGCATCAGGATCAAATTTACCAGCAAAGTGATTTTAGTTTTACTGGACGTACTATCACAATCATAAACCTCCTGTGGTGAAGAAGCTTATCTCAAACGTGCATCTTCCTCGTGAACTTTCTTGCGATCCCATTTAATGGCTCGAAGAAGACGTGGATCTAGCTCGTAATCATCCCGTGAACTTGCCATGGTTAGTAGAAAATAAGAAAACAAATCACAAGTATATGTTTCTATCAACTACTAGGATCTGGAGGCTCAAAGTCACTCACACTCAAGCTCATACCAAGTTCTTACCAAGCAAACAGACGGTGACCGGCAACTAGCGTCGGTGTCAACAATCTCCAAAGATTGACAAAGCGATTGCAAGTAACTGGTACCTGTGCAATGGTAGAGGTGGAGCTAGGATAGGCTTCAATATAGTAGCAAGGATTAGCAAAAATCAAATCAGTAAATACAAGTTAAAAATTATTCAAAGTACTAGTCAATGTTGCTGATCCTAGCCTAGAAAGAGCTAGCTAATCAAATCCTGCCAAGAAAAGTGTATGAACGCGCACACAAAGATCAATGTGACTTGATGTAAGCAAAGAAAATTCTCACACCAAGTTCTAGGAGAGACGCTAGCCAACTACACTAAATTTTTTGTAGAGGCACAAGATTGTTCACACGATGTAGAGCACAAAATAAGAATAACGTGCAATGTAAACAGCCCTCTAGTTGAAGCAGTAAACAACAGCTAGTCTCAAAAGATAAAAATAATAATTTCATCTAGCTTGTATATGCTCATTTGAAAGGTTTCGATGAGATCTACAACTTTGCAGTTGAGGCGAACCACAAATTCCGAAGGGAAGGCTGAAAGAAACAGCAAAACAGAAACCGAAAACTTGTGACGCGAATTCCGGGCCGAAGATGGCCGATTTTGGGGGCCCTAGAGGGCGAGTAGCGTATTAGCTAGAAAGGATGCGCCTCGTCGTTAGCTTTACAACAAGTACAAGAACGTCCAAAATGGACACCGTATGCAAAAGTTATTTCCGTTTTAGTGAAGGTGTCTTGGAAACAGAATCGTACTCGGACTCAAAACTGACCCGAGTTCAAATTTGAAATAGCTATATCTTTCAAACCCTTGGGCCAAACTTGCTGATTTTTTTGTACAAGCTTGTGGCTATATGTAGAAAGACTCCATCAATTTTTACTAGTTTTGGCGAAAGTTTGACGTACTTTTCAATTTTCTCTCTCTCTCTTTCTACCTTCTCTTTTTTTCTTCTGATTTTTCCACTCTTGAACAACCAAAACCAACTGATTAAGGTTTCTCCTTTTGATTTTTGCTCCTTTATGAAACTTCAAAACGTCGGCTGATATTGTAGCGTGTCGTGGCAGAGAAAACAGTTACCGCGGCAAGTGTGCAACGGTGGCTTGGCACGAGGCTGTCGCGGCGGCAAGAGGCAGCGGCGGCAGTGATTAGTGGCTGCACGGCAGGAAGTAGCAACGGCAGCAGGAGGACTTGAGCTGCCACGGCAAGGAAGATCAAGCTGCAGCAGGAGTTTTGGGAGCCACGACAGAGAATGGTAGTGGCGGCGGCAGGGCGCGCTGGTGGCTGTCGGGGCAGGCATTTTAGCTACCACGACAGTGATTGCCAGCAGGTATAGATGCCACGGCAGGGTATGTGTTGTTTTGTCACGACAGCGGAAGGAAAGCGGTGGCAGGCGCTGCGGTTGCCGCGTAGCAAGAGGAAACAGCGGCAGAGTAATATGTGTGCTCGGCGATAGCGGCAGAACGTTTTTGGTGCCACGGTAGGGAAGCGGCAACAACGGCAAGATGTGTGCCGCGGCAGCGAGAGGCGGTGTTGGTAGGCCGTTTTTGGTGCCGCGGCAGTGGCAGCAAAATGCGTGCCATGGCAGAAAGAAGTGGCGGTGGCATGGCATTTTTTGGTGCCGCGGATTGGCAGAGATGGGTAGCTGTGGCACAGATTGTGTTTGCCGCGGCAGCGATGGTAAGAGTTTTTGTTTGCCACGGCAGTGATGGCAGGATGTTTTAGTTGCCACGGCAGTAAGCGGCAAGAGGTGGTGGTTGCCGCAGCAGGGGGTGGCAGCGGTAGCAGAGATTGTTGTTGCCGCGGCAGTAATGGCAGGGGTTTTTGGTTACCACGCAGTGATGACATGTGGTTTTGGTTGTCGCGATAGCGAGTGGCAGAAGATTGTTTGGCACGAAGTTGAACTCAATGATGATGCTACGCAAAGGAACACGAAAAGTAAGATGCAAATTAGACAATGATAAACTAGACAATAGCTAGAACTAGAATTCAGCAACTAGACACGACAGTGTAACCAATAATTCAACTAGCAAAAAATACCAAAAATAAAAATTTCAAAGCACAATGAGGCTCAGACAGGGATGAACTAACCCTAATTTTTTCGTGGTTTTGTGGACTGTAGGAAAAAAAAATTATTACCGATGAACTTGAGCTCTGATACCACATGATGCGACAATGAGTGTCCTGATCTTTTAGTGAGAAGGATAACTCGATTTTAGTGGAGACGACTCTCACGATTCAGCTACCAATCACACATGACCAATATGCCCGACAATCATTGAACCAACTCCGAGATCGTTATCAACCTTGCTAGAAGTGTGATCGACCTAACCACGAAGGTCCATTCCTGCATGCAATCGAAGAACACGTAAGAACAAGATAATAAGCAATCTGAAATTGCAAATAAGATTGAAAATATTTGATAAAGTTGGAATTCTGTAGCGGTATTACGGTTGGTCTAATCGACTGAAGACAATACACAAAGTTGCAATGAAGCTAACTTTTAACTAAACAAAATCCAAGGAAATTAGAGGGGTGCGACCTCCTTATATAGGGAAGGAGAAGCCGCACATAGCTAACAAAATAGGGGGTGATACTATTTATAGTATTGTCCATTGAGAAGCCGCACATAGCTAACAAAATAGGGGGTGATACTATTTATAGTATTGTCCATGCATGAATAGTACCTCATAAACAGTATGTGCCACCTAGGGTGGCGCCTTCCCTTGGGCCCAAGCATTACAATGCCCAATTTGGCCTAAATAGGTGACACATCACCTTATTTTAGTGATTTTGGAGCCCATAGAAGGAATTTAAAGGTGAGGCTAGATCCGTTGGAAAGAGGACGAGACAAGCTTTCGATCAAGTCCTCGTGGATCTCAAACGGACTCCGTATGTGGAAGTTATGCACGTTTGAAGTGAGTGCTGTCTCCGGAGGCCGAATTGGATTCCAAAACGTGTCCAGCTCGAACTCTTGCTTAGCTTGGACAAAAAATGATGTGATGTTGCACAAATATACATTTTCATCATTAGGTAGCATCATATAGTTCATATAATATAAATACACTCCTAAAAACGAGCTCCCCTGATAATTTAAGTGAAGCGTACGAGCTCTTGTAATTGAATAGCAAGCATAACAAATATGATTATATCCATAGGGGTCATGTCCTCATCAGTTTATGTTTTTTTTAGGTTCGTAGAGAGGTTCTCAAAAGAATAGACTTTTATCGATCTAGATTTTACTGGCAGAGTGACAGTCATAAACAAAAATATAGGCTAGCCAAATTGAGTTTACTGTGTTCGCCTAAAGAGCATGGAGGTCTAGACGTTCAGAACTTAGACATAAAAATAAAAGCTTACTAGGGAAATGGTTGTTCAAGTTACTTAATGAAGAAGGAGTTTGGCAATCATTACTAACAAGGAAATATTTGGGTGAGAAGAGTCCTTCGTAGATGGTTAATAAACCTGTGACTTCTCATTTTTGGCTACGTCTTATGAAAATTAAAGATCAATTTTTACGATTTGGTTCATTCCAGGTTAAAAATGGAATGAAAACTAGGTTTTGAGAAGATATTTGGTTAGGAGATTATCCACTGAAATGACAATATCCACTCCTTTATAATGTGGTGAGAAGAAAGAATGATACAGTGGCAAATATTCTAATATCAACTCCTTTAAATATCTCTTTTTGAAGACCTATTATTGGGACTAAGTTACATACTTGGAATGCGTTAATTTTGTGAATTTCTAACTTACAATTAAACTCTCAAAAGGATGTTTTCAGGTGGAATTTGACTAAGTTGGATTTTTTCTATACAGTCTTTATATGCGGTAATTATTGGCAATTATCAAGGCCCCATTAGGAATTTTTTATGGCAAATTAAAATTCCATTAAAAGTGAAAATATTCCTATGGTATCTGAAAAGAGAGGTAGTATTAGCTAAAGATAACTTGTTTAAAATAAATTAGAGGGGAAACAAAAGGTGTTGTTTCTGTATTAAAGAGAAAACAATTCAACACCTTTTTCTTAACTGCCCCTTCGCACGTTTTGCATGTTGGATTGTTCAATGTGCGTTTAATTTATCTCCCTTATGAACATAACAAATATGTTCTGGAATTGGTTAGCCGACATTCCAAATAAGTTAAAGTCACAACTCCTGGTGAGAGCTAGTGCCTTATGTTGATCTATTTGGTTATGTCAGAATGATGTTGTATTTGACAAAAAGATTGTCACTAACCCCTTGTAGGTTATCTTATTGAGTGGTTATTGACTGAGTGTTTAGGCAAATCTGTAGAAATTGGATTAGAAGTTCATGTTGGCCGGAAGCCAAAGGTCAGAGTTTTTGGCAAAGCAAATTTTCAATCTTCATGGTTGGCAGCTTAGTCACAGGATTTGCAATAATTGAGCTTATTTCTCAGTCATCTTTTGATTGTAAGGCTCCAAGCCACTTTTAACGGTTATGACTATTTTGTTATTCTAAACTCTTTAATAAATTGGGCTGTGTGCCTCCTCGATAATTTTTCTCTCCCATTATCTGAAAAATCTCTCTTGCGTGCCCTTGTTCCATCCACGCTAAGCCAAATGTATGGAGTGCATAGGCACGCAATGCGACCCCTGAACTGAAGTCAGCTGCTTGCTTATCTGTCCTTGCCCACCTTACAACCCAAGTCAGGCTCAGACCCTCACGCCAACTCGATATCATCGTCATATCTCCCAATAATAATATAAAAGCCAAGCTTTAATCCAAATCCATCTCCCGCGATTCCGATCCCAACGCCTCCTCACCAACACAAATCCCATATAAACCTCACAATTAATAACAACCTCCAAGAAACAAACAAACAGCAACAAGCAGCAGCATCCAAGAACCAAGAACCACCATGACCGCCGCCACGCGCCGGCTCCTCCGACCGGTCCTTTTGCTCCTCGCCGGCGCCGCGGTCCTCTCCGTCTCCGCCGCGCGCGGCGTCCCCGCCGAGCCGAGAGCGAGAGCCGCCGCCGAGCCCGTAGTCGGCGCCGAGCCGAGCGCCTACGAGATGCTGGAGAGGTTCGGGTTCCCGAAGGGCATCCTGCCGGTGGGCGTGACCGGGTACACGCTCCGGCCGTCGGACGGCGCGTTCGAGGTGTTCCTGGGGAGGGAATGCGAGTTCGAGGTCGACGGAGGGTACCGGCTCACCTACCAGCGGACGATCTCCGGCAAGGTGGCCGGCGGCAGCATCAGGGACCTCCGGGGCGTCGCGGTGAGGATCTTCATGGTGAACTGGGGCATCGACCGGCTCGTCATGGCGGATGCTGACCACCTCATGTTGTACGTCGGACCGCTCTCGCAGGCGTTCCCGGTCGACAACTTCGAGGAGTCCCCGCAGTGCCGCTGCCGCGGCGGCGGCATCGCCACCGTTGATGGGGACGGCGCCGGCGTCGCGGCGATGTAGGATCGAGCCGGTGGGTTGGTACGTGTTGGTTTGGAGGTTAATTTGTTGCGTGCATGCATGTGAATTGTGAATTAATTGACGCGTAGACATACCAGCTTGCAATTGTGATATTTATGCAAAAAAAAATTTACACTTGTGGAATTGTTTCCTCAAGTGTGCATACCAGCTTGCAATGAGATGTTTTGTTTGGATTTGAAGATAATTATGGGTTTTGCGGTAATTAGAGGATGGTGACAGTTATTGGTTACGTTTGCTTCTCAAGTTGCTTAGGATTGAATACCACGGTGGCTTTACTGATCATATCTATTCATCGTGGATTAGCCTGCTTGCACATGGGAATTATTCATCGACTATAATCCGTCACTTTCCTTATATATCAATGGTCTCTCCACTGCATAAATAGTATACTCCCTCCGCCACTTCTGTGACATTTTGAGATGCGTGCAGTTAAACTTTGTAAACTTTAACTATCAATATTTTCATAGATATTTAGACCGGTCATGTGAATATGATATATTTAGATTTGTTTTGAAAAGTACTTCCATAATATTATAATTTTATTGGGTTTTATTATTATATTATAATAAAAATTAGTAGTTAAAATTGTATTTTAAAACCGTGTCGATGTCTAAAACATCACTCTTTTATGACTAGAAGGAGTAATATGAGAAAAATTAATTAATTATATACCATCGAATAAATCCATTCTTCATAATATGCCATCGAATAACTCCTTATTCATAATATATCATCAGGCTCCAGATTTTCTTCGCATATTGCATCACTTCTCCATAAGCCCTTACGTTAAGCCTGCTAGTTTTTCAAAAAATGGCCAAAGTGCCCATGCACTCAATAGAGACCAGGAGCATTGGCCCACTTGTAAGGGAGAGGAGGAGAGATAGAGACAGAAGGTTGTCTTCCTCTTTCAGATAGGGGTAGCGATATGGGAGTTTTGACTTAATTGACACTAATTTGCGATAAAATAGCACAATAGCCCCTCCTTCGAGAATGAATTGGCAAAAATGACACTACAGACGTGCCGACAGGTGATACGTGGCTCTGTCGCGCCCGCCATCCAGATCCCCTCTACCACGCACCCACCGCCCGGTGGGTGGCCTGCCGCGCTGTGGAGGTGCAGTAGGGGATCCGAGCAATGTGAGGCCGCCATGTAGCCTACCGCAATGTGCGAGTGGAACCAATGCCATTTTTACCTATTCACTTAGGGGGCTATTTCGCAACAGAGCCTTAGGTGATAGGGGTCATAAGGAGGCTACGGGTTGCAAATGCGACATGGAATGGCATCCAAGCTCCAAACAATTGGCAAAATGGAAAGCACACGATGTGAGGAAGCCGATGTTTGTGGTGGTGGTTTGGGGAGATGGGTGTCAGGGACACGACAGGCAGGAGACGGGCGGCGGGGCAGCATAGGCACACAGGGATGCGATGCCATGGTGCATGAGACATCAAATCGAGCACGTCAAAATAAAGAGAGGCGGGAGAGGTGCTCGGGTCAGTGGTGGACCACCTAAGGTACATGGGGGTACAACTGTACCCTAAAATTTTTTGTATGTAAACCCACTATATAGTATATATATATATACCTAGTATAATATACAACCTATACAATAAATTTGTGATGTCGGCAATCAATAGTCAGTAGCCCACCAACACAAGCTATATAATAAATTTGTGATGTCGGTAATTAATAGTCAGTATCCCACTAGCACTAGAAACATGTAATTAGTTCCATTTGATCCTTTACCATGTCATTTAAGTTTGCACCTTTATGCACACGCGAATGCGCTTTTAGTACAAATTTTGTAAGGTCGCAGATTTATTTCTAGCCTGTGTCTTTCTAGACGTGTGCTAAGGAGGCGCATTTGTGTGTGTGTGTGGTGTGCATGTGTTGTGATGTGTGTGTGCATGTGTGTCTTTCTTGTAATCGCAAAAAAAATGCACATTCATCGTTGAAATCCTAGCTCCTCCACTGGCTCGGGTGCTATGGAATTGAACGGAGTCTCCTGGACGACGATGAACGTCCACGGTGAAGTCAAAGAAATCAAAGAAACTTTGGGGTTTGGATGAGAAAGGTGTGGAACACGTTATGACGCAAATGGATGTCGAGATGGCTCACTGATTTGAGAGATCGAGATTGGTAGGTTGGTGCTAGAGCGCGAGCGGCTTGCGCATCGGCGTTCTTAGTCCAGCACGACCGCTTCGCCTCATCGAGCACCACGATGCTAGTGGAGACACGTACCGTTGTTGTCTTTGCCCCGACCTTGGCAGCAGCAGGATGTGAGACGCTCGAGTGTGCCGTTCTCGATGCACACCTATCGGCGCCCCTCGACGACCTCGTTCTGCCCGCCACCTCTCTCTACCCTTGCCGTTTGCTCCGGCTACAATGCCGGTGCTGAGGCGAGAGATGCTTAATCGCGACGACATTGACAGGCTACTCTCCTGATGTGCTGCTGGCCTGCCGCCGGTGAAAAGAGGGTTGAGAAAGAGAGAGGAAAAGAGGGTTGGGAAAGAGAGAGGATGAGCTAGTGGCTCTGACATGTGGGTCTTACATGCAGAGATGCACAGGATGAGAAAGAATTGGCACGTGAGGCTTTGCTATCACTCGTAGGGGCGAAATTGTCTTTTCGCATACCTTAATGGCATCGGTTGAATGGGAGATGACCATGATGGCATATTGTGAAGAGAATTTAAAAATAATTAAAGAGTTATTCGATGACATATAATGACTTTTCTCATATAATATTATTTCAATCTTGTCTTCACTAGATCTTTAGGGCGAGGGAAAACAAGATCAGTTAGTTTTTGTAAATATCAGATATAATTGCTTTAAGTTGGCATTATTCACTCACGAGCAATTGGGCATTTTTTAAAATCAGTGGTAAGAGTCATTAAAAAAGTAGAGTTAACAACCGTACAAGATGGACTCAATGTCTACACCTATCAACTTTAGAGTTTATGGCTAAAATGGCACTGTTGCATGATAAAATAACAAAAATAGCCCCCCCTTGCGCGAATGAATTGGCAAAAATGACACCACATGATAGCCTCTAGTTCAACGGCAGCTGGCCTGCCGCGCCACCACTGAGCAACAGGTGGCGTGGGCAAGGCACCTATCGCTCGATGGTGGTGCGGCAGGGCCCTACCGTGCATTTTGAGCGCATTGGGGTGTTAATTCATTGCGGGGAGAGGGTATTTATGTTATTTCGGTTCAAAATCGCACTAAATGAGCCAAAAATTCTCAACCTTACACAACGAGGACCTGAGCATAGACACTCACCACGACTAGTCCTGGGAGTTGTGCCAGCCCGAGGCATGACAACGACACGAAATAGTGCTGGCCAGGCTAGATGACACGAACACCCGAGCGGGCCAAACCTGAGGAATGGGCATGTCAAGCGGCATGGCACAGCCCGACCAGTTGGGTCGTGTGGCACAGAGGCACAACATCAGCACAGAGGCGACACGAGGTTGGGCCGGTGGACGCCGAGGGACGGTGGAGTTGTGGACCATGGGAATAGTCAGAGAGGGGGACAAAGAGCGTACCGGTACCTTGCGGGAAGCCGAACACCGTCATCGTTGTCCATGTCACCATGTGACCGTAGGCTCGTGGACGTCGCCCGTCAACGGCGGCGGTGCCCTCGCAGTGGCCATCGTCGTCGTCGCCTCTGGCCTTCCCACCATGCCCTTTCGCTCTGAGGCAGAGCGCGGTCGAGGCGGGCAGGCGCGTGGTGGCGGCAGAGGTAGGCAATTGGCGCGGCGAGCAGGCAAGTGGCTCCGGCAATAGGGCAAGCACAACAGTGGCGACGCAGGTATGTGTATAGGCACGATGTGCGGTGCTTGTGTCGGCACGACTTGATGATAGTCTGGCGTGTTGACGTGTCATGCTGGGCCTCGCTGGAGGTAGGCCATGCCGCAGCCACACACCGTGACCCGTCGTGCTCGGGCCATGCCATCACGGCCCAACATCCAGCACTAACCACGACACCAAGCACACCTAAGCACTCTTCAAGATACAAAGACTAACCTAGAAAGACAACTAAAAGTCAATAGAGAACCTCAACCAAGGTTGTACCCACGAGCTGACCACTGATAGACTAACAGCTAGTCTAACTGGCATGGTACCCTTGTTGTCTAATCTGACCCACCTAGATTGTTATGATCACGATTCATACTGTATAATCTTATGATTCTACGATCCTATTGGACCATTCCAATCTAGATCCTATGTAAAAGGTCATAACTATATGGTACCATATAAAATACTTACCAAGACTTCGAAATCTTAAAAATTAGGTTTTTTCTTTTAGATATGATCCTATCATAATCCTACTTTCCAATGATCTTGACAATATCAACGCAAAAAAAAAAAATCCTACCTAGGATCACAATCTTGATAACCATGCCACCAACTACATGTTTGGTTTGCTTATTGTGGAATTTTCAGGACTTGAGATCATGTGAATTTACATTGACCTATTACCCAGCCCCCAATCTATTTTATCCCCATATTGTCAATGTAAAGAAGGTACTAGGTCAATTGTTAAAGTCTAAGGCTCCATCTCTTAAGAGTAATGGCAGATGCAATGCTAGAGAAGTTTGATAAGTATTGGGGCCTAGAAATGGGCCCAGACTGCAACCTTTTGTTTACAATTGCGGCAGTACTAGACCCAAGATTTAAGATGGGCATGATTAAATTCACATTTCCTTCTTTGTACTCAGAAATCGATCTTCCTGAAAAATTGGCATATGTGGATTCTACATTAAATGAGTTGTATTCTTTATATGAAATTGAATATAACAGAAGCATGTCAACATTGAAGAATAATAAGTCCAGTTCTCAATGCACTAGTACGTCTGTTGGTACTTCAAATAGTGTTTTCTCGGTTGCTGGCCAATTCCAAGAGTTTATGAAAGCCCAGAATGCTACTCATCCTTCAAAGCCAGATTTAAGGAAATATTTAGAGGATATGGTTGAAGTTATTCCTCCATATAAATGTGACATACTTCAGGTGGTGGAGGATGAATGAATTGAAGTATCCAATTGTGACTAGGATGGCCGAAGATGTCATCACTATTACCATTACCACAGTCTCATTAGAGTCATCTTTCAACACTAGAGGTCGAGTGGTTGATGATTATCGTAGCTCTTACCCTCATCAACGGTGCTGTGTGCGTCAAGTTGGATTAGAAGAGGCCACCACAACTGCCGGATTTGATAAGTACATGGATGTTCCTGTTTCTTTTTACCAAATAACTGAAGTCTACATCTAATCCTTGTTTACTTTTTGTTCTTACATAGGCAGATGACGTTAATTCCATTCCTTTGTCATCAATGGAAACTCCAGAAGCAATTTTGATTGTGGGTAGCAATTGTCAGAAATTCAGAGATTCTGAAAGTTCAGACCCGGGTCAGAAAACACAATCCTTGGAGGAAAATGTTTAGAACAGATATGTGTATTTTGCGCTGCAACAATTGCAGATTTTCTGTTTCTTTTCTCTGCTATTTATAGTCATTTGAAGATTGCAGTTTGACTCATTGTCGGAAACTCTACATGATTCCGAAACCCGCTACTACTGAAAACAGAGACTGACTCTGATTCTAACTCAGACATACTTTGAATCAACAAGCTATACTAGCTGAAGTATATCAAAAAGAACTAACATCGGTATTGTCTAACAAATTGACAATCCAATATAACTCTAAAAACATAAAATACTATATTACCAACTTAACTCAACAATCACCTCCCTAAGTTAGTTATATCCTTTTCACAGCCTGCATTCCAATTTTTTCTCTTATCTCCAAGAACTTGAGCCTTCCCAAAGGTTTGGTTAGAATATCTACAAGCTGATCATTTGTGATAACATACTCAACCACAATCTTTTCTTTTTCAACACATTCCCTGATCATTTGCATTCCAACATACTCAACTACAAGCTGATCGATATGTTTGCTTCTATCATGATGTACTGGATTCTTACACAAAGAAATAGCAAATTTGTTGTCAATGTTGAGTATTATCCTTTTAGGATCCTGGTTCATGAGATCACCAAGGAGGTGCTCTAACCAGATTCCCTGTCATGCTGCTGCTGCTATGTACTCTGCTTCACATGATGACAATGTGATCACCTTTTGCTTTTGTGATAGCCAACTGATAAGACTAGAGCCCAAATAGAATGCGACTCCAGTTGTGCTCTTTCGATCATCAATGTCTCCGGCCATATCATTAGCGCTATAACCCACCAAGCGCAGCTTCTCTCCTTCCTTCTTCTTTTTATAATAGCAGCCCAAATCAAGTGTCTTTGACATAGCTTAAGATGTGTTTCACAGTAGCCATATGTTCAGTTGTTGCGGACTCCATGTACCGGCTAACAATCCCAACCGAATAAGCTAGGTCTGGTCTTGTGTTTATAAGATACCTCAGGCTCCCAATAATGCTTCTATACATAGTTTGATCCACCAATAATGGTGATGAACTTTTCTTACTTAACTTGAATCTTGCTTCCATCGGAGTTTATACTAGATTGCAATCACCGATGCTACAATTTTCAAGAATCTTATTTGCATATGCTTCTTGGCAAAGTGAGATACCACTTGACGTTTGATCTACTTCAATGCCAAGATAATAACTTAACAAGCCGAGATCACTCATCTTGAAAAGCTTCTGCATTTGTTGCTTGAATTTTACAATCTCCTCTTCACAAACTCCAGTAATCTCCGGATCATCCACGTATACACCAACTAGAAGAAAACTCTAATATCTTCCTTTCTTGTACATGGCATGCTCAGGTGGGCTTCTTTCAAATCCAAGTGACATCAAGGTGATGTCCAACATGGAATCCTCCCTTCCTTGTTTATCGCTTCCACCTCCACCGGTCCCAATCTGGCCAAAACCTAGAGCCCGAGATAGCATAGCACCACCTCCACACGTGGCCGCCTCCTCCGCTGGCATCGAGCTCGTTTCCAACACGACAAGTTCAAACACGACAGACACAGCAGCAGAACACGGGAGATTGCCTTTCTTTTTTCTGACAGTGAGGTCATCTCCGGTGGTGAGGTCTTCGCTGGCAAGGTCGATCGCCGGTGGTGAGGTATTTAGCCGCAGTCACTTCTCCAATGGCATCTCTAAAGGCATTGCGAACGGCCACAGCAACCCTCAATTAACGTCGGTACCTCTCTTGGTGAGGTTTCGGGTTGGTTCCTACTTGTTCTTCATTTGCTTACCGAAAGGTCTAGCGGAAGACACGTTCATTTGTTACTGCTCTTTCAGCGTCGATGATACAACGAGGTGCTTGTTTGGTGCCTTTGTGCTGCGGCATGCAGATGGGACCTCACTCTGGAGCGGCCGAGAAGACACACGCCATTGTTCCAATTCGAAGCGTCGGCCGCTTCCTACAGCTCGGCGCCCCCTGTCGATCTTCCACACCTAGCCTGGCCCGTCACCGGCGCGAGGCAGCTCCACCGCGAATGCAGGCGCCTGGCCACCTTTCCATCCTCGGGCGGGCTGAGTACGACCAAGCGGAGGAGAAGCGGCCCTGGAATGACGGATGGCCGTCCGATTAGATCGAGCGGCCCAGGCTAGGGCAGAGGAGAGGTGGAGCGGGGAACTTTGGCTCGTGAATGTTAGATTGATCTCTCTCCCGATTAGCCGTTGGGCTAATCAACGGCTAATCGGGACCTTGATCTGCGCCCTGATCGGGGGCGCCCAGCCCAACTATTAGCTGATGGACCCCCGTCGCGCTGCGCAATAAATAGAGAGGTGGGGGGCCGGCGGCACAATACACGAGGTTCGCCTGAGCCGCAAACCCCACCTGACAAACCCTGGACCGATCTAGAGGGACGCGCAGTAGGCGGCGGGAAGCCCCATCGCCGTCCCCGTCACCGGATCTACGCCGCCGCCACCGCTCTCCTCTTCCCCGACCGTCGCTGCCCGTGTGCGGACTTCATCGACGAAGCAGCGATGGCCAACTCCTCCAATGCATCGGACGGTCGGTAACAAAACCCTAATGCCCTCTCTCTCGAATCCGAACAAGAACACCCCAGATCTACACCTAGGAGATCCAAAGTGACTAACAATGGTATCAGAGCCACTAAGGACGGCGATGGATCCAGATGAAAAAGCTCACAGACCGCCGTCGGTTGACCGGCGTGCGGAAAAGAAAAGAACAGCGAATCCAAACCCTAACCCTAGATCTCAAAACTATTTGGGACTTACGGCCTTCATCGCCGGGCCGTCGTGCCGGCGGCGTGCGGGAAGACCGGCCGAGCCGTGGCTCACGGCGCTCAAAGCGGCCACCGTCGGCCACGGACTGCAAAGAGCCCTCCGAACCCCGGGCAGGCGCGTGTTAAGGCGCCGCCACGGAAGCCGCTGACGGCGGGCGCACTCACCCGAGGGGAGCGCGACGCCGGTGAGAGGGCTCATGCGTGGCGCTGGTTTTCCGCCTCCACTCTGTGCGAGAGAGGAGGAGAAATGGCGTTAGGGTTTGGAACCGCCGCCTACTCGTGTTTTGATCCGTAAAACGCCGCCACCGTCCGATTCGCCGACGGCAGTGAGATTGCGCTGAAGCGAGCAGTCGCAAGTCAAGGGCAATTGCAGAGAATCACCGTCGGATTCGCATCCGACGGCTGAGATAGCGTCAGAGTTAGCAGGCCGCCGTGGGCCGCGGCTGCGAAGGAATGGGCCAAAATGGCCGTTTGAACAGTAATTCTGAAAATGAATTTTAATTATTTTCAGAAGCATTTTTTGAATGAATTTAAATGAAATTTGAATCAAATCTCTGTAATTTTTTGCACCAACGTGTTATTTTTTCAGAGATTAGATGAGTACAGTAATAATGCTTCTGAGTAAGAATTAATTTTAGAATGTTTTCATGTTTCCGCTGCAAAAGTTAATGTTGATTACTCTTTCAATTAAATTTGAACCAATGGGAGAATTTAATTTTTGAGAATTGTTGTGAATTATGATATTGTTATTTTCTGACCAACGTTGATAATAACAGTATTATAATTTTAATTGATGAGTTTTATGCCTTATCTCTATTTCTTCCCAACGGTGATATAGATTTAATGTGTAAACAACTGTATGTTTTAATTTTAACCAACGTTGGAACTAAGGCATGCAGTTGTTGTTATTATGTTTAAATGTTCTCACTGTATATGAATTGTGTTTTCAGGAGGATATTCTTTGATGGGCTACATCAGGGATATCCCGGTTCTCAAAGGAGACAACTACGTTGAATGGAAGAAAAAGATTGACCTGGCTTTCATTTTGGCTGAGGTGGACTGGGTAATCACCACACCGTGTTCCACAGAGCCTGTGGCACCGGTGAGGGAGGAAAATGAGGCTGATGCTGCTTGGCAGACCAAACAGAGGGACTATGCTCCCATAAAAATGTCATATGATCTTGATCATAAAAAGTGGGTCACTACCAACAAGAAATGTTTGGCTGTGATAAAGAACACGATTGAGCCCGCAATTGTGGGCTCAATCCCAGAATGTGACACTGTCACTGAGTACCTCGAAAGAATAAAGAGTCAGTTCACTGGCTCTTCAAAGACATATGCTACCCGGTGATAAAGCAAACCGAGTTCTGAGAGGTACAATGGAGGTGGCAATGGCATAAGAGAGCACATACAAAGGATGAGCGCTTTGGCATCCAAGCTGAAACCAATGGATCTGGCCATCAAGGATGAGTTCCTAATCCATCTGATTTTTGCTTCCTTGCCAAAGGAATTTGATACTTTTGTTGTTAACTACAATATACAGCCCGAGAAATGGGACTTAGAGAAACTCATAGCTATGTGTGCGCAGGAGGAGGAAAGGGTAAAGGCTTCACATGGTGGTTCTATCAACTATGTGAAAGACAACAAGAAAAAGAACTTTAATCATTCCTCCTCAAAGACAGGAAAGCCTGAGCAAAAGCCTCAGCAACAAAATTTCACAGTGGAGAAAGATCAGTGCCTTCACTGCAAGAAAAAGGGACATTACAAGAAAGATTGTCCCGATTTCTTGAAAATGATTATGTCAAAGAAAGGTGAGAACATCATTACGTTCTTAGATGAGTCCCTGTATGTACAATATTCAAAATCTACTTGGTGGATTGATTCAGGTGCAACTGTTCATGTTGCCAATTCCTTGCAGGGATTCCGTTCGACGAGGACTACGCAAAGAAGAGAAAGATGCGTTAAAGTCGCAAATGGAGTCCGAGCAGACGTTGAAGCCGTTGGAGATCTTCATCTGACTTTTGTCGACGACCCGTGCTTTTACTTAGAGATGTTCTTTATGTTCCTTCTTTACAAAGAAACTTGATTAGTGTTTCACGCTTGGACAATGATGGTTATGATTGCCATTTTGGAGATGGCAAATGTGAAATAATGTTTAATGATAAATGTATTGGTCTTGCCATCAAACAAGATGAGCTTTATTTATTGTCACTTCGTGAAAATGTGAATTCCGTATGTGATGTGAATAAGCGTATATCCTCGCCTGTGAATGCGAACAGAAAACGAAAGAGAACTCATAATGCATCGTCGAAATTATGGCACTGTCGTTTATGCCATATTTCGAGGGGGAGAATAGAAAGACTAGTTAAGAATGAAATTATTCCTCTATTAGAGTTCTCAGACTTAGAACAATGCATAGAATGTATTAAAGGAAAGTATGTAAAGAAAATTAAGAAAGATGCCAAACGAAGCGCAGGAATTTTAGAGATAATTCACACAGATATATGTGGTCCTTTTCCTGTGAAGAGTGTGGATGGTTATGACTCGTTCATAACATTCACGGATGATTACTCCCGTTTTGGCTACATTTATCCAATTAAAGAAAGAACAGAAGCGTTGGATAAATTTAAGATATTTAAGGCTGAAGTTGAAAATCAACACAATCTAAAGATTAAGATAGTCAGATCCGACCGTGGAGGGGAGTACTATGGTCGGCATACCCCGTATGGACAGGTTCCTGGAGCTTTTGTAAGGTTCTTACAGGAGAATGGAATAGTAGCCCAATATTCTACACCGGGCGAGCCTCAACAGAATGGAGTAGCTGAAAGATGTAACCGTACCCTAATGGATATGGTGCGCAGTATGATAAGTTACTCCACCTTACCATTGAGTCTGTGGATGGAGGCGTTAAAGACAGCCATTCATATTCTCAATAGAGTACCAAGTAAGTCAGTGCCCAAAACACCGTATGAGTTGTGGACGTGAAGAGTACCTCACTAAATCACTTACGTGTGTGGGGAGTCCATTGAGGCTAAAATATTTAACCCAAACATTGGGAAGTTAGATCCCAAAGCGATGAAGTTGCCATTTCATTGGCTACCTGAAAAGTCAAAAGGTTTTCGTTTCTCTTTGTTAGAGACGGATATACAAAGTTTGTAGAAACAAGACACGATGTCTTCTTAGAGGATGAGATGATGAGGGGGAGCAAGGCAGCGCGGGAAATTGATCTTGAAGAGAAGTGGGTATATGTGCCCACTCCGATGATTCAGGAGCCATTTTTCTCCTTCGCACTTATCAAGGCCAACATGTGATGTCGACATCATGTAGTGACAAGACTTTTGTTGTTGGTCCTCCCATGGCGACAACGAATGAACATGTGGAACCTGTCCTTCAGGAACCCATGGAAACCGTTGTTGCACATGAGGAAGAACAGCAACAGCCACACACAGAACAAGGGCCGACTAACGAAGGTCCCAGAAGGTCCCAAAGAGCAAGAAGATCAGCTATTTCTGATGACTATGAGATTTATGCTACTGAAGAGTTTCATATGGAGGATGATCCCACCTCATTTGAAGAAGCCATGAGAAGCGATCAGTCATCGAAGTGGCTTGAAGCCATGAAAGATGAGATGATATCAATGAGTACCAACGAGGTTTGGGACTTAGAGTCAATTCCTAAAGGAGCCAAGACAGTAGGCTGTAAATGGGTCTACAAAACAAAATATGACTCCCAAGGGAACATAGAAAAATTTAAAGAGCGGCTTGTGGCAAAAGGTTTCACGCAAAGATAAGGGATTGATTACAATGAGATTTTCTCTCCAGTCTCATGTAAGGATTCTTTTAGAATCATAATGGCGCTAGTAGCACATTATGATTTAGAACTACATCAGATGGATGTAAAGACGGCATTCCTCAATGGGGATTTGGAGGAAAATGTTTACATGGCACAACCAAAAGGTTTTATCGTGGAAGGAAAAGAACGAATGGGATGCCGCCTAAAGAAGTCTATTTATGGGTTAAAACAAGCTTCAAGACAGTGGTATTTGAAGTTTGATAGTACAATAAGAAAGTTTGGGTTTAAAGAGAATGTAGAGGACAATTGTGTTTATGCAAAGTTTAAGAATAGGAAATACATTTTCCTAATCCTGTATGTGGATGACATCTTACTTGCTAGTAGTGACATCAGTCTACTACTGGAGACAAAGAAGTTCTTGTCCTCAAATTTTGATATGAAAGACCTCGGTGAAGTTTCGTTCGTTCTAGGTATAGAGATTCACCGAGATAGAAATAAAGGGGTATTAGGACTATCACAAAAGGCATACATAGAAAAGGTTCTAAAGAAATTCAGTATGCACAAATGTAGTCCCTCACCTGCTCCCATAGTCAAGGGCGATAGATATGGGGATTTTCAATGCCCCAGGAACCAGTATGAGATCGATCAAATGAAAGCGATTACATATGCTTCAGCTGTCGGAAGCTTACAGTATGCTCAAGTATGCACACGCCCTGACTTAGCATTTGTTACCGGGTTACTTGGCAGATTTCAGAGCAATCCAGGACTAGAACACTGGAAATTAGTAAAGAAAGTCTTGCGTTATTTGCAAGACACGAAAGGCCTTATGCTAACGTATAGAAAATCAGATTCCTTGCGCATAGTAGGGTACTCGGATTCTGATTATGCGGGAGATGATAGAAAGTCCACGTCAGGGTATATATTTACTCTCGCAGGAGGAGCTATATCGTGGAAAAGCTCTAAGCAAACCGTCACTACATCGTCCACAATGTATGCCGAGTTTGTAGCATGTTATGAGGCCACGGGGCAGGTAAACTGGGTAAAGAAGTTTATACCCGGTTTGAAGGTGGTTGACGACATCTATAGACCACTTAAATTGTCTTTGCGATAATGAACCGGCGAAGAATGTATGCTCACAACAATAAGTCAAGTGGTCTTTGCCAAACACATTGACATAAAGTACTATGTTGTGAAAGATAAAGTCGGGATCATATCATAAGTCTTGATCATATAAGTACCACAAAGATGTTAGCGGATCCGCTTACAAAAGGCTTACCACCCAGCGTGTTGAGAGAACATGTAGCGGCATGGGTTTAAGGAAAGCATATGATTCTGGACTATAAAGGGCCCAAAATTAAAGAATGTTTGATGCTGAGAGATGTGTCTTGAGTATTAAATCTATCGGCAATTGATCGTGACGATGAAGCATGCTCTATGCACTAATCTGTGATGAAATGGGAAAAGAAGAAAAGGTATGATATGAGAGGAGATCAAAGGGGGAGAATGTTAGATTGATATCTCTCCCGATTAGCCGTTGGGCTAATCGGGACCTTGATCCGCGCCCTGATCGGGGGCGCCCAGCCCAACTATTGGCTGATGGGCCCCCGTCGCGCTGCGCAATAAATATAGAGGTGGGGGGCCGGCGGCTCAATACACGAGGTTCGCCTGAGCCGCAAACCCCACCTGACAAACCCTAGACCGATCTAGAGGGACGCGCAGTAGGCGGCGGGAAGCCCCATCGCCGTCCCCGTCACCGGATCTACGCCGCCGCCACCGCTCTCCTCTTCCCCGACCGTCGCTGCCTGTGTGCGTACTTCATCGACGAAGCAGCGATGGCCAACTCCTCCAATGCATCGGACGGTCGGTAACAAAACCCTAATGCCCTCTCTCTCTCCCCTCTCTCTCGAATCCGAACAAGAACACCCCAGATCTACACCTAGGAGATCCAAAGTGACTAACAGTGAAACCCTCCAAAGATGCAGCGGCGCTCGAAAAATTGTCCCCAAATTGGATTGCGATTAAAATCCGCGATCCAGCTAGCGTCGTTCGATCGGGGTTAAACGGGCGAGATAGGCGGAATCGGCTGGTGCAGTTTTACAAAAGAACCCTCCGACTTTCCTTGTATTACTCTATGTTACTGGTCCGCAGTCCACCATCGCCCCAAGGCCATGCGTTTGAGCAAATTCCGCCGAACCCACGGCGATACTCGTCGTCGCGCGTATGGCTGCACTCCCGCGCCGCGCCTAATGCTGGAGACGCCGATGACCTATCTGGCATCATCAAGAGCCTCTCCGCGGATGGTGTCAGGTAGTCCGGTACGCGCCGCGGGAGTTGCAAGCCGTGTACGTAGTGTCCTCGCCGCCTCTATGGCCACACACGATCGTTTCCGCTCTCTCTGTTCCGACGTCGCCGCCATGTATGCATTTTCTGACCGATGTTGTCAGGTCCATGACGAAGCCAGCCTGCAAGCTAGGCTACAATCATCTCCCAAGATGAAGGCTACACCGACACGTACGATGTTTTTTTTTGGGAGAAGAGACACGTACGATGCTAGCTAGTTAGGCTGATAAAATCTCGATCACGGGGTGATAAATTTTTGGATGCAAATTGAGTCAAACAATGGTTAAGTTTTTAACTTTTTTGGTACAAGATGTCTTCGATCGTTTGCTGTTGTAAATAATACATAGAAAAATATCAACAGGAGACAAATTTTACTTGAAAAAATCTTTTCAAAAAATCACAGGCGTACAAAGGCAATATCACTGTATTAGAAGATGTTTACAACAAATCTCTCACTCTTCCCTGTGAACTACAATAATATATTTATAGTGGTACATGAAAGACTGTGTGTATGAGTAGAACTATGAGTTGAAGTAGAAAACGAAATTCATATTATACTCAAACTCAACAATATGCACCTTGAGATGAATTTCTCCTCTAGTCAAAACAAAACATGATATCCTTGAAACATATTAGTATAAACACCTTGTGCGCTGAACGTCCAGAGGACTACTGACTGATATCAACTAAATCTGAGTAAAGCTAAAACTTAGCTGTAGGTACTGGGTTTGTCATCGTATCAGTTGGATTATCGGGAGTACTTATCATGCTAACTTTAATTTCATCTTGAGCAATGACACCTCGAATGTAATGATACATGATGTATATGTGTTTTGTTCTCTCATGAAACATCTGATCCTTCGTAAGGCAAATAACACTTTGATTATCGCAGAATATTGCAGTGCAAGACTTACTTCCACAATGCTCAGTAAACAAACCTCTTAGCCAAACAGCTTCTTTGCAAGCTTTAGAAATAGCCATATACTCGGCTTCTGTAGTAGACAAGACAACAATAGTTTGCAGGCTTGCATTCCAACTAACGGCACATTCTCCAATAGAGAACACATAATTACCAGCAAGAGATCTTTTATCCAAATATCTAGCAAAATATGAGTCCACAAAGCCAATGATTTTATCTTTAGTCTTTCCAAACTATAAATAAGCATTAGATGTGCCCTGCAAGTATATAAAAATCCATTAAAGCGTTTTCCGATGCTCTTCGCCAAGATTAGCCATGTATCTACTAACAACACTCAATTATTAGGATAAATCAGGACAAGAACATACCATGGTATACATAAGCGAGCCAACTACACTAGCATATGGAACTCTAGACATATACTCAACTTCATCATCTGATTGTGGACATGAGCTGAAGACATTTGAAATGTGCAACTAACGGAGTATTCACCAGTTTGGCCTTATGCATGTTGAAACTACAAAGAACTTTATCAATATACCATTCCTAACTTAGATATAATTCTCAAACCATCTATCTTTGGTAATTTTCATACTAAGAATCTCGTTTGCTACACCAAGATCCTTTATCTCAAATTCACTTCTCAATTGTGCCTTCAACTTTGAAATATCTGCCTTATCTTTTGTAGTAATCAACATATCAGAGTAAATAAATAGTTGATCCATTAGTAGTATTTAAATAAACACAACTATCATAATCGGGTCTTTTGAAATCCTGAGAGATCATAAATGAGTCAAATCTCTTGTACCATTGTTTGGGTGATTGCTTTAAACCATAAAGAGATTTATGCAACTTGTAAGCATAATTATCCTTTCCCGGAAAGACAAAATCTTCCAGTTGCTCCATATAAAATTCTTCCTCCAATTCCCATGTAAGCATGCAATTTTCAAGTCTAATTGTTTATGCTTATAATCATGCATGGCTACTATGCTGAGTAAAGTACAAATATAACTATACTTCACAACTAGGGAAAATACATATATGGAATCAATACCTGGAATTTGGTCGTATCCTTTAGCAGTAAGCACCGCCTTGTACCTAACCCCTTCGGTTGGTGAAATATATTCTTTCTTTTTGAAGTTTCATTTGCAGCAAATAACTTTATTATTAATTGGCAACTTGTACCTATTGTTTAGTCTCAATTAGATGAAAATGTAAAAAATCAAAGAGGTATGTATTTGACATCATATTCTTATATCTTGTCGCATTCCTCATATCCAAAATATAGGTTGAACTCTACCAAAAGTCTAACTTGAATATGTGCATATGTTCTTATTACACATTCATGTATGCACACATTTAGGGGGGAGTTCACTCTATATTTTGTGATTTCATTAGTATTGATCCATATTCCTTTATCCACTTATATTAAGGATCTTTACTTTGAGAAATATCCCTTGAGTATATAAAACTAGTATAGTTCATATATACTCATATTGCTTTATATTCAATTATTTACAATTGTGATGGTTGTTATCAATTACCAAAGAGGGAAAGATTGAAGTATCTTGATCCACCATTATGAGTTAATGGTATGTTATGGTAATTAATGACAATCATATTGTGAAACAAATATTTTCCATGAGTGGGTGAAATAGGTTGAGTTCCATAATGATGATGACTTGGGATGACATCAAGTAAAAGTTTAAGAAGATGATGCATCATGTGTTGATGCATATCAAGATCTCGAAGAGAAGATGATAATGAGTTGATCATCAAGTCAAGAGAAGACCCATCATGTATTGATGAAAGGTTCGTGAAGAATGCATCATGGGTTGATGGAAGTAAAGATAAGGATGTGCACGTACTAAATAGTTTCTTTGTTTTATTACAACATTCATTGTAGTATTTTACTAGATCCCTAGTTGTTGTCTGTCTAGAAACGGTAGAAAATCTAACATTATGCGCAGTGCTAATGTGATTTTAGAAAGCAGTAGACTCCCTAAAGCTATGTTTGCCTAATCACCAATCTTTGCTTAGCCTTACATCTTGTAGTATGTCTAAGAAGGTGACCCGTTCCACCTATAGACCTTGCAGACAATTCATTGCAATAAATTTTACAAATAGCATAGGGTACTTGATTTTCCTGTGCATCTAGCTTGGTTGTCATGTCGAAATTCTCCTATGCTCTCGATGTAAATGGTCTCGACCTCTTTGCTCTTGTGGTCGCCAACAAAGATGCTGTCGTGGAGCCTGATGACGGAACTTAGCCTTGCCCTTCCGGTTGGTTTGAGGTAGCCGCAACTGCCTCTATGGATGCAACTTCCTTCGGTAAAAGTCCGTAATCACCAAGAGCAAAGTGTCGTAACTGTCCATAATGAAAACCACAAAATCAAAAGTAACACTATTATTACTTTCATCTTAGCATAAAAATTATTAACAATAAAATTTTGTAAAAAAAAATGCACCTCTTTTGCTGACTTGCTGCCAAAAATTGATTTTTTTTTTCAAAATTTGGCAAAGTTTTTTATTATTTTGATAAATTATCTTATTTTTTGAATTTTGACAAATTATCTCACAATGAATTTGAATATGCACACTAGAATTTGCAAGAGATATTGAGGAATGGATGGGTGCTGAATGAGGGGAGAATGGTGGCTATTTATAGAATTTTTTTGTATTTTTTTTTTGTATTTTTTTGCTATTTTTAAAGGGCCAAACGATAAAAGGGCAAAAAAAAACGCCCAACGGACACATTCTAGTCAGGTCGCCTGCCCGCCTGCTCGCGTCCTTGCCCTTTCCTCCCCCCTACGCATGCCCCTGCTCGCGCGTGCAGCAATGCGCTCGAGTGCGGCATGCTGCACGCCCACTGTCGCTGCTGCACTCCACAACTTCACCTGCCGCCCTCCACGCCGGCTCGTCGCTCCTCCCCCCTCCCTCGCCTCCTCCTGGCTCCCTCCCTCCCAGCGCTCATTGTGGCCTCCCTCGGCTTCTCAGCAAGCGGGCTATGTGGGTTGTGCTAGGCTCGTGCCGTGCTTGGCATAGCCCAACACTGTTCATGTCGTGATGGGCCAGCCCATCGTGCCAGGGTTAGCCTAAGTACGGCACATGCCTTCGTGCCATGTCGTCCTAGTCTATGAACAGTGTGGGACATGTTGTATCTGGATCGGGTCAACAGTGTCCTACCTCGGGTCGGCCCGGCAGATACGATCCATCTGACCACCGCTATATATGTACCATCTAATGGGTTGAATACGGGTTTGAAACATGTGGGAAATGGGGTTACAACCCAATTCAGCCATTTGGATTGGGTTGGGTTGGGTGAGAATGTTGTATGGGTTTGGTTGAGCTGGGTTGTGGAGGGTGATCTTTGGTTGGGCTGAGTGAGGGGTACGGTTTTTTTTTATTGATTTGGGTTGGTTTCGGGTTAGGTTCCAACATATTAGCAGGCCTAACTACTTTAATCTTTTTTACAATCGTGCCCGATGCGACCGGCCAGCAGGGTCCGCGTCACGGCATCGACCAAGCCGTCCAGGCGTGGACGATAGATTACCGATCAGCTGGTGCTTCAATTACATTGCGCGTGCATGAACCAGCAGCGTTAAGAGTTGTAGGCACGTACGTACGTCGTCGGTACGTGGGCAGAGCATATCCGATCCGTGACGCTCTGGACCTGCATTGTCCGGCAGAATTCCACGAGACCGAGACGCGCGCGCCTACGTGCAGGCACGGTAGTACCGCACCACCGATCGTGCATTTCGGGAACTGGTCAATGGGCACGTCCACAAACGCATAGATAATGCTGAGATGAGGTGATGGCCGCGCACGTGGCATGCCTGACTTTGACACGGATCGTCTGATCGGCACGCACTTTGGTTGCCGCGCACGGGTAGCGGGTTTTTTTTCGTACGGTAGAGACCATTTTTATTGTTGGGTGTTAGATTTGCTGTTCGTTCTGAAAAAAAAAGGTCACATCCTTGAGAGAGAGAGAGAGAAAAAAAAACTCCGCATGAGCCACCAGATGTGTATATACAGGCTACAGCTAGCTACAGGTGCATTCTGAGCTGCTGCTTCGGAAAATGCTCTGGCAATCCGAACGTGCGACACGGTTAATATCGCGTCAGCGTTATGTAGGCCAGGGCCGGGTGCAGGCTAGCTTAGACTTTTGTTCAGATCAGATCAGGGCCCGCCCGAGTTTCCAGTACGCGGGGCGGCAAAGGTGAAACTGGGCTAGGAGTTACAACTTAATTTCAGCCCACACCACCTTTGGTTTATGTACTCGGCCATCTGTGCACGTCCTGTTTCTAACCCCTCCTTAGTTTTCCCTAGAAATATCTAAAGCAGATTAATCCTCGGAAAAAAATCTGAAGCGATATGGAGCAGCACTTACTAGCTGTGTAAGCTTAAGAAGGTTATCATAATCATATGATCTTACGTTGATTCTAATCATAATCCTACATTTTTTCATACGATCCTACCCGAATCTAGTGATTATTTGCATGTCCCTTTGGTAGTAAATTTTTTACTTTTTTTTCTTCATATCATTTATAGTTTGTATAAATAACAAATTATCTTTCCTTTGCATCACATTTTGGTAAACAAAAGTTCTAAAAGTACCGTTAAAAATGTATAAGTGTTAATATACAACATAGATTTTAAATAATGTTTCTTTGATAGAATCAAATAGGATATTAGATTCTACATTGATCCTACTATTTACGACATACTGAACAACTTCCGATCCGATTCAGGATTGTGATTTCTGATAACCCTGCGTAAGCCCTCACGCCTAGTGTAATACACATCAAGGTACAATCATTCTACAATATACAACGATTAATCATCTCATATATATTATATGCTCCCCAAAAAAATCACCAAAGGAATACAAGGCCAGAACAATACAAAAGATAGTTATATAGATACCACACTAGCTGGAGATCTAGTGCTAGACGGTCTCTTGGGCCTTGGCTGGGCTCTGGGACGGCGACGCCGGCGCGGCGGAGCAGCTGGGCGGGCGGAGCCAGCGTGCGAAGGCGTCGAGCGTGCGGGTGTCGGCGCGGTAGTGGCGCTGCGTGAACCGCATCAGGTCGGCCCACGTGAAGTCCGGGTACAGCCGCGGAGCCGCCGGCGCGTCGTGCGTCGGCGGGCACACGACGCGGTCTTCGCGCGGGCAGAGGAAGAAGGCCAGAGACCGCCGCTCCCGCTCCCGCTGCACCACCGCGCGGTGGAGGCAGCTCTTGTACCGCCCGTTCGACAGCGCCTGCACAACCGCGCGCGCATCAACCAGCACAAAACAAACTGTTACTCGTATATCTAATACTACTACAAGTAAATTAAGCTACCTCGCAAAAACATGTAAATTAGCCTAGCTACCGCTGCCTACTGGTTAGGAAAGGGAATGCCTATTTGGGTTTGCTAATTTTCAGTTGTCTGAAATTTTTTTTATTCATTAGTCATATACAATTGCATTGTACTAAGCTTAAAATTACAATACCAATTGATGTGCAATTTTAGCAGAGCTCTATTGTAACTTTTAGTTCTATTTGTTTTTGTAATTTTTTTAAATATTTGTAGGGTTCATCTAGATTTACTTTTGCCTAGTTTAGAATTTTTTTAATTATATTTGCTACATTTACTTTTATTTGGTTTTAATTTTTTATCTCAGTATAGAAACGTATGGTATCCATTGGATCAAAATTTTACAGCTAAGAAAAATGACTAATGGATAAAGAAATTTTAGTCACATGAAGTATAGACGCTCCCATGTCTATTTATAAGGGGACTAAAAATTTTCTAAGCATAAGTCAATTTTTTATCCGTTGAATCACCATCCAATTATATGACACATCGATCTCTAAACAGATCTAATAGTCACAAAAATCAACTTAGGCTTAAGAAAATTTTAGAACAAGCAAATCTGGTAAGGAAATACAAGAGTTGAACTACTACACCATTTGTCGGCTCCGAGGCATGCTTGGTTCATTTAAAACTTCATTTATGTGCACATTTCCATCTGATTTTGATTTTGATTTTGCGATATATATATATATATATATATATATATATATATATATATATATATATATATATATATATATATATATATATATATATATATATGGATGATGTACCTTTGCCGTTGTCCATGGCGTGCATGGACGGGACTGTGGAAGTGTGTGGACGGGACAAAATTAGGGAGAGAGGAGTGGACGTACGTGTGTACTGGATGGAGCTAGCATGCAGACGAACGTGCGAAATCGAGTCGAGCCCCTCTCCTCTGCCTGCCGCACAGACAGGGCAAAGCTAGCTACATAGCGCCGAAACTAGGAAAACGACGGCGTCACGTACGTACGGGGGGACGGGACCGAGCAGCCACCACTGCCTGCATGCGTCGCTGCCCGGCCCCTCACGCATGCCGTCCAAGATAGACAAGCGTCCAAAGCGGCTAAAAGAGAAAGAACCCTGTAGCTTTTGTTCCATCTCTCGGTCGATCGGTCGATGGAGGGATATATCGACCGAAACAGACAAGTAAGTAACCGCGCCAGCTGATGAATGTTTTACGACAGGGGTAGGCTTTGATCAGGTCATAAGGCAAAAGCCACGATCCTGAAAACAGTGCATGTATCAGTCAGTACAGTAGGAAGCTAGCTGTGAGAGTGAGAGGAGGCGCTGCAGCAACTCACTGTTCATCCACAATCTGCGCTGTTCGTTCCAGATCTAATGGCTAGCTGATACGATTACGTAGGTACCGTATGTTGATATATATATTAAAAAAAATATCTGTACATTTGCTCAATATTCTCGTTTTTGTTGAATTGAACTATGTATGTATCTAATTAATTATATGCGGTTACCACTGCGACCTTGAACATCAGAAATACCGTGCGTGTCTATAGTGACTACGCCACTTGCGAGATTTGATATACAGTAAGTCAACAGATACATGCACATGCAACGTCAGTAAGACCATTGTGGTTCCATGCATATTTCTGGTCGCACATTTTCTTCCTAAGACTCAGCACGAATACACGTTATCTCTCCCCCCAAATTGAAGGTGCATGTGACATATAACGTAGGAATATCACGAGAATTTGCATCATTTTGCGTCGGATCGAAATTATATGTTTTCTTGACGTATGTAGTTACAGGTCACAATAAAGGAATGACTATGCATGGTAAAGTGTGGGAACGGGGTTAAAAACATTTTTATAGCTAAAGTTGTTAAATATACTTAAATTTGTACCAAAGCCATCGATCCCCAAATCTTAATGCAACAGATTAACTTAGGCACGTAATATTTTGTTCTTTATACGCAATCACACTTAACGGCCGGTAACTACTTACTATACATACGCTTACAAGCTAGGGAATACGTACATAGGTAAAAAGCAGCCCTAAAAATATGGAAATATCAGATCAAATTTCTCGAGGTGAACAACGACATATTGCCAGTGACCCTGGAGCAGTGTAGGGGGACGACGGCCGTTGCTGATCCTAATTAAACCTCCAGTGTTTACTGAAGATAGCACTAGAAAGTGATCTAGAAGAAGAGCAAAGAAAGCGCCATTACGTACGTACGTGTGGACGGAACACTATGCCATGCCATGGCCAGTGCATGACACGAGCGGCACGGATGAGACGAGACGCGACACCGTACGTGTACCGAGAGATCGAGGGGGTGAGTGCTTACAGCACGTACCATGAAGGTGTCACCGATGTTGACGACGAGCGCGCCGCTCTTGGGTCGCACGGGCAGCCACGCGCCGTCGACGAGCACCTGGAGCCCGTCCACCTCGGCGTCCTGCAGCAGGATGGTGAGCGCCGACGGGTCGCAGTGCGGCCCCGTCCCCAGCGTCCTCTCCGGCTCCGGGCACGGTGGGTAGTAGTTGCACCTCATGATGGAGCTGCTGTCGGCGAAGAAGTCCCTGTAGTACCCCCTCCCCACCCCCAGGCTCACCCCCAGCACCTCCATTATCGCCAGCGACGCCTCCTCCATCGCTTCGCAGTACTCCTGGTACACCTTCCTGTATTCATCCATCCATGGCCCCATCCATTAATCAGGCTTGCATATACTCTCGATCTCGCATGCGTATTTATGTACGTGCGAAATGCAGCACTAGCTTATGAGGTGTACTGCGTATGTTTGTTTACCCTAAGGGTTTGAAGTCGTTGCCTAGGGTGGAGGTGAAGTAGTCAACGACGGCGTGGTTGCCGCCGCCGCCGGCGTCGTCTTCGTTGTGGTAGCCGAAGGAGAGCGTCTCCTTCCAGGGCAGCTTGGCGGTGAAGCGATCGGCGTGGGCGGTGGTGTAGCCGGTCACGGTCCCGGGGACGCGGCGGGCCCGCTGCTTCGTGTCGAGAGGCAGTCGGAAGAAGCCCGCGGCGCCGTCGAGCGCGGCGCGGGCCAGCGCCGGGGCCACGCCGTGCCCGGCCACCTGGAAGAACCCGTGGCTCGCGCACGCAGCTGCGACCTGCGCGGAGGCGCGGCGCATCCCGGCGGCGTCGCGTAGCGCCGCACCGATGTCGACCACCGGCACGTCCAGCTCCCTCGGCGGCGACGGCTGCGCGTCGTCGCAGGGCCAGACGAAAGGTGCTGGGATTTCGGCCTGGCGCCAGAGATCAAGGACGTAGTTCTTGCCATCCGTCCCGTCGGCAGGAGCGGAAGGGAGGAGAGGACCAGGACCAACTTCCATGGCCGCAGGCCAGGTTGTTGCATTGGCTTCCGCTGCGATTGAGAGGTAGACCATGGCAAGCACAGGCAGTAGTAAATTGACAGACACACAGAAACTGCCGCGGACACACAAGATTGATGTGAGTTTCTGCCTTTCTGGTAGTGAGTGTATATGACTTGTCTCATGTGTGTTTGCAAGTAGTGTGCGAGAAAGCCGTCTATATAAGCTTGTAGCTATTTGTAATGGGCACGGTTCAGACTCGAGAGCATGCAAGTGACGAATTAAGTGACCGACAAAAGGACGACGGAACGGAGGGAGAAATATTTGGATGTGTGTGGCCGAGTGCGTGGTGTCGTCGTCCTACATAGCCATGCATCCAAGGCATGGCGTGTTGGCCATGCTCGACGCTACAAACGACGCCATGCAGACCCGGTTTCAAGAGTGAAGGACAACAATGACATAATTACCTCGGGTAATGTGTGTTTTTGCTGCAATCAAAAGTAAGGGCTGTCCATTCAAGCTTCCAACCACTAAATACTGAGCCTCAAATTTTTTATACAAGATCCGAGGGGTATAAGTATAAATACTAGGAGCGTTTATGCTTCACGCGATTGAAATTTTTTTAATCTATAAGTCATATTTTTTAGCTGTAGAATTTTAATCCAATAAATACCATAAGTTTCTGTATTAAAATAAAAAAAAATCTAAACTAGACAAAAGTAAATCTAAGTGAACCCTACAAATAGATAAAAATACAACAAAATAGAACTAAAAGTTACAGAAGAGCTGTGTTAAAATTACACATCACTTGGTATTACAATTTTAGGCTTAATACTGTGCAATTATAGGTGAACTGACACACGGCCTACAAAGGATGTGCCTATGGCGGTAAGGGAGGGCGGCTGCGAGTGGGGTATTGGGAAGCATTGGATATACGAAAATGGTATGAGTAAATTTACCACGAAAAATATTTTCATAATATCATACTTTCATCAAAAAAATTTAAATTGATGATAAAATTTTATGATCAAAATGACATCTCGTTGAATTTGAAAAAGTAAAAAACGTTTACCTTTTGTGACTAGAGGGGTATAGCTAGGACCAGTCTATCAGTAGGAATCTTGCGCTACATCAACCAGACTACTAATGTCCTCCGGTGTAAGTCGCATCCTTGCAAGTAATAAAAACAACTAGCATGCTAAATACAACAAACACTGAAATGGAAGAGTCAATGTTCCTTTCATATATACATATTCTCATTGTTCGAGGAGAGAAAAGAATAACATGAAGAAGCTATATCACAAATACTACCACAAAATGAATATTTCCTCACGGTTTAAAACCGTCAGTAAAATAGAAAAAATCGTCAGGTTTAATTTTTCTGACGGTTAACCGTCAGGTAAATCCCGTCAAGCCTAGATTGTCGGGGATGTCCAATTTGTCTGACGGTTAACCGTCAAAAAAATATTTGCTAACGGTTTTTCCATATTTTGCTGACGGTTTTTGCGAACCGTCCATAAAATGCATTTTCTTGACGGGTATTCACCGTCAACAAAACTTAACCTGACGGTTTTTGGAACCGTGCATAAAATGAATTTTGCTGACAGGTAATAACCGTCAAGAAAATTAAACTTGACCGTTTTTTGACCGTGCATAAAATGAATTTTGCTGACAGATAAAAACCGTCAATAAAATTAAAATTAACGGTTTTTGACCGTGCATAAAATGAATTTTGCTGACTGGTAAGAACCGTCAACAAAATTAAACTTGACGATTTTTGCATTACGTCAATAAAATTAAATCTGACAGTTGTTTTGCCCGTCAGGAAAATGTAATTCTGACAGCCCACTAACAGAAATTATCAATTGATCACATTTTCATACAGATGCATCATAAATCCACAATAAACATCACCACAATACACATCCATGCCTCCATACACAAATAAGAAGTTCAAGCTTACCATTTCAAGCCCAATACCATCCATAAGGTTCACTTGCAGAAAGCAACATCGTAATCCACACAAAAGATATCTAAAAGTCCAGTACTACCACAATACACCTAAAGGACTAATGCCACATACAAGGACTAATGTCACATACAGCAGAAGTCCAAAAAATGTAGTTTTCATAATTCTCCACAGCAATAGTAGAAAAGTCCATAAAAAATGTCTTCTATTCACCTGAAGCTACAAAAAAAAGTCAAGAACCTATTTATCCTGATTCTCCACAGCAACAACAGAAGTCCAAAAAATGTACTTTTCTTTTTACCTGATACAAAAAAATGAAGAGAGCATAGAATGTAACTAATCTATGGGCTGATGTGCATAATAGCAATTGTACACCTATTTCAATAAAAGACAGAAAATTAAGTCTACTATTCAGTAAAGAAGAATAGCGGCGCAAAAAACTTAAAGTAAGATCAGAGACGATAGTATATGGTAACCAAAAGGACACCGAAGGTTCATTTCAACATACCACTTAAGAGCAATACCTTTCAAATTTAGATTACTTATGCCACACCGAAATAAGTAGATATCGAGCTGCACAATCAAACCTGTAATGAAAATAAACATGCCATTTACATGTCTGAAAAAAATATAATTGATATTACAAGTAGCTAGCTTGTTGCAAGTCTTTCACATACTACTTTCAATTCTGTTTCAAAAAAAGTGGCCAATCATGCCAAATTTGATCACAGATCCCAATAAATGCGTAAACCATGAAAGAACAACAAAGGAGCTCATATAAATTTGAGAAAGTATTGATAATATGAAAATGTTTATGTAGATCACTTCAATCTATGTATAAACGCAACAGGTTAAGGAATAAGTTAGAAAGTCAGTAAGGGCGTGTGTTCAATACAGCACGGTTAGTATATTTTTTATTTTTACTCCCCTTTTTTGAAAGTCTTTTTTGGTATGAGTGTGTAATCAAGGAAATGGAAATACATAAAGTTTTTTTCTTCTGCCTTTCTGAACCATATAATGGATCTACTATGTATCAGTACCTACTTTAGCTTTGAAATGTACTTGTTCTACTAAGCAAAGACAAAATGTAGAACTAAATATTTTTTGGTCTGTAGAGATATGTAAAATGATGATGTAGAACAAAGCGTGTTCGTAAAGGTTGCACAAGAATGACCTTTTGAGCAAAGACACTATGTTAAAGAAGGAATGATATAAATCTGAGAAAGTATTTATAAAAATAATGTGTACGTACCGTTAAAGATTATGTCTTACTTTAATATGACACATTATAAAAATAATGTTTAGCAAACAATATTCGGCAAGCAACATAAGAAAAATATATCATGCTAAACTATCACGGTTACACAAGAGACATTCAGTAGAATCACTAACATCTATTACACAAGTTTAAAAGGGCAACCCCATCCCCACCTGAATCTACACTGAAGATGTTACCGGTTACATATGATGATGTTTCATGGATCAGAAAACGAACCAGCGATGTTAGTGCTGGATCAGTAGTGACAATTGTCTTAAGTGGCACTATCTTTGAAATGGCATTGTTCAGCCATCTCTTTTGCAATAGAGGAGTAGTTATCTCCGACTTGAAGATTCCAGGCGCAATTGAGTTCACTCTAGTGCCAAATGCTCATAATTCCAAAGCCATTAGCTGCACCAACATAAACATATCCAATGTAGTTTGTTATGAACACAAGAACGAAGCAAACATTTGATGAGGAATAAGGATAGTACCTTTATGCTCAAGATAATTAAGAAAAGAGTTTTAAACCATAGAAACAATTCACATTAAGATATACTCAAAGTCAAATACTAAGTTGTGAAAAAAAATCAGAGTTATGTAGTATATCGGCCACAGGCCTACACCGCACAATTATCACAGCCGCCTCAGCCGGTCGCTCCGCTCCCCTGCTTCGGCTCCAGCGCCTCCTTCTGCGCCGAGCCTCGCTCCGCTCGGCCCGGCCGCCGCCGTCGCCTCTACTCCACCGGCTCGCCCTCGGTTGCTCTGGCCCGATCCCTACCCGTGGTACTCTGGTTGCATATTAGGTTAAAGTTTTTCTTCACGAAATTTGTTGCAGTAGTCCTTGAAGATATCGAATCCATGGAATCGAACCACGAGGACTATCCAGGAACTTGATCTTTAAAATGCTATGTCACTTACATTCTTTATGCTTCACGAAAGTAAGTTGATGCATGTTAGACACACTCGATCACCGATAATATTGTTAGGGATTTCATCAATTATATTGGTTCTCCTTTTATGAGCATCATGGTTGTGAAAATAGATAAAATTGTCTTGACTTAATATTTATAGTTAGGTGTTAGGATAATATTTGACATTGAAGGCCACCAACTAGGTTGCTAAGTCATAATGTTCTTTCTATACATATATATATTTCTTGCAGCGTCTTAGTAAAAGAAATATCAATATTAAATGCAAATTCGGTATTGCATTGATTCATTGGAGTGGCTTGCTCTTCTCTGAACATCAAATTCTTTTGTCACCATAATTGAACAATTGGCAACCATTTGGTTCCTAAAATTATCTTGAACCACAATGTCTCAAAGACTCGAACTCTAGGTTAAAGTAACCTGTTTCTTACGCTAAAAAATAACCTTGATTTAATCAAATCATATCTCCTTCACGGCTTCACCGCTAATCGCCTATGCTCTCTAAAACTTATCGATGTGGAACTCTTTCTTAATAGGCTCGAATAAAGCGGGCCTTGGACTTTGTTCTAAAAAAGCTATCCGATGAGGCGGTTGCTTAAGCGGTGATACTTCAAAAAAAAGTAGCTTCATTATTTTGAGTTGATTAAGCTAGTTTATCCATTCCAAGAATATTTATTCACAAAGTCATGGAATAGTAACATGTCAAGAAAACATGTAATGCCATTGCATCAATTCCCATGTAGCATTGAAAATGATAAGCGGTGTAGGAAGAGAAATGGTTACGTTTCATGGCAACTAAGCAGGAGTGAAGCTCAACGATCAAACAATTTAGATATGCTCATCTACATGGTTAAGAAAAAACTAGAAAATGGGCTAAGAGTAGTAGTGTACCCATAACCAGTCAAATCAACAAGGTACCAGCTGTCGTTTACTTTGAAATGATTGATACATTGGGTCTTTCTGCAATAACAAAAACAATTATGGAAATTAATGGAATCAAGATAGAGAATTGGCCTCCTAATGCTTGCTATAATGTTTATTAACGTCTTTCTTTGTAGTATATCTACACAGTAAAAAGAATGAACACTGAATGAGCGGTGAAAAAAGCCTATGTTATGAATTTCCAAAGATATTTTCTAGAGGAAAATATTGATGCTAGAGAGCGCAATTTATTTTATTTTACTCTGAGATGGCAAACGTTGATTATATTTGTTTATATTTTTTGTGCAATTTCCCATATATTATATACTATGTAATAATTGCGTGCGTAACTTATATAGATAGCAAGTAAGCGAGATGGCGGAGGCACCGTCTTCGCCCGTCATCGGCGTCGCCAAATCGTCTGGATCTCCGATCAAGGTGGTACGCAGCGAGAAAGCGGAGGAATATCCAAATTGCCCTCGGGCGCGCAGCGATCACGGAGGTCGGTGGCGTCGGGATCGCCGAGTCCCAAGAAAGCGGTGCGAGATTCGGACCGTCTGCGGGGTACTTGTAAGGGCGGGTCCCCATAACCACCCCAACACGAAGTGTCGGCGGATGTCTGAGAGAGACCGGTTGTGGTGAGCTTTACGCCTCGTTCACTTTCCCGGCGGACCGGACACGTGTGCGATGGCACGCGCCGCTCGCGATGTGCCCGCAGCGTGGAGGACCTTCAAGAGCACTGCTTGTCACGCGGTTTGTGAACACCGGTGGACGCCCTTCACGAAGTATCCTTTCTTGTCGCGGGATACATGGGATGCCTTCGTGCGGATGAAGGCGACGGCCGAATTTGAGAGCAAAGTGCGGCGCCTGAGCTCTCGAGGCCCAAAACACTCACCCCACAAACTTCGGCACCGGCGGAGTGCGCGGGTAAAGCCACGAAGTGGCGGCGGAGGGCGAGACCGATGCCCGACCGTTTTTGGGATCTCGACGCAGCGCGCGCTCGAGTTAAGTTAGGCGAGGGCATCGACCACGTCTTCGGCGACATCTCTTTCGCAAACCAGGCAGACGAGGCAGTGTCCCAACGCCTGGTAAATATGTCGAACCACTTAGTTGTTAATAAGTCCATAACTTCATGGTGTCTATAATAACATGATGTCCTCTTGCAGGAAGCATTGACTTCCGCATCTTCGAGGTTCCCTCGAAGTGGGCGGGGAGAAGGATGTACTATCTACGTACCGGGAAACAAGGAGCACCGGGTCGAGCGCGAGCGTTGGGGTTTACGTACCTTGGAGGATGGATTCCCACGACTCCGCCACATATAGGAGTAGGAAGAGATCCAGGACCAGCCACGACGCTTCGGTGGAACATGTCATTATTGAAAAATTTCAAGGACAAATAACAAGTTTACAGAACCAAGTAAATGAACTCATGAGGGCGCAAGCCGCCACATTAATTTGGGAGCAAGTCCTCCTCAACATCGAGATGGCGTCGCGTCCACATAATTCGGACATGACGACGTGCAATTACCGATCGGCGTCATCGAGGTAATGTACATCTCGGAATGCTCCAAATATAGACATATAGGGCGCCTTAGCTAATTGTGTACCGTTTTGTAGGAGCCACGCCTGCAAGCTCAAGTGAGGATGGTTGGGTCGATTGCTATTGAAATTTGGGCGGGTATGGTGTATCCATACCGGGAAGAAGCGATCGACCACGGTGCCCGGTGGCGCGAGTTACGCCGAGTGCGGTGGACATGGTACATGACAATTTCATGGCCATCCCCGAAATTCCCGAACGAAGAAATCACAACACTAGGGATGCGTGCACACTTTTATCCGATGGCCCAAGAAGGACATCGCCACGGACCTGCGATGACGCGAGATCGTCACGACCGCTGCCTCTCCAATAGGACCCTCGATGAGTCCGCCCGACCTTCGCGAAGCCCGCCTCATCGGTTCCGTCGAGAAGGCGCGAAGGACAAGACAAGCGTGTCACCATATCGGTCCACGAGTCATCTCCGGATAAGGCGTCGCAGCGTCCGTTCACGAACCAAATCGATATCGAAGAAGATTGAAGCGCTCGCCAAGCGGGCAATACTCCCTTGGATATCCGTTGGTCTCGACAAAGAACTAACCGGCTCGGGACTAGCTTGTCAATCTTTGCATGAGTGGTACATGCGCAAGACCGAGAGGAGGGAGCCATCTTGGAATCGCGTCGGATACGGGAGCGAGCATTTTCATCACGAGGCGGGCCACGCCGTCGTGGGCCGAGGACTTATTCGACCTATACAACCTAAGCGCCCTCGGCGCCTCACTTCTACGATGTTGGACCTTTGTAAGTGTGTACAATCAATTTCTACACTCACGTGATAGCGATAAATATCACAACTCATTCCTTACGCAGATACATGATGAAATGTGCCCGTCGAACCAGCGAACCGGTGGGTTTCCTCGACCATACGTGATCTCGAGCAAACAATAAACCAAGGCGCATCCTCGTCGAGAATTACATAAAAATGGGATTGCTTGCTCGGGACGGCAAGGAGTACATAATGGTGCTTAGTAACCGAGTAAGTGCTTCACTACTTGCTACATAAAATTCGTTTGAACATATATAGGTTTATGACTATAGCGACATACATGAGTAGGTTCCATGGATTCTTGTGATTATTGTGCCAAAGAGGAACATGGTATTGTATCTTGATTCTCTACTCAACAAAACCATGACTTCACCCTTCTTAAAGTAATACTCGAAAGATGCGATCATTTCCTCCGCACATAATTGTATTGTAGTCTTCCTTCATTTGAAATGGACGAGGATAACTTTTGGAATCATGTAGAGGCGTTCATCGGCTATGTTCTTTGAGGAGGTTTATACAAGGGAACGGACGCCACACTAACCCACAAGATGCGATTTCCAGTGCGATACAACACAATAATAATATATCATACTCGTAAATATTGCGTCTCGAACTGACTGTACCTATATATGTATACCCATTTTTGCAGTGCCGCCAGCAAAAACAAGATCACCTATGCGCATTCTACGTATGCCATCATATGCGGCTATTGATTAATTCCCCGATACAACAATCCCAGGTAGGTCAATCTCGCTATAGTTATTTTCTAATTATAAATTTAAATATATATTCTTACTACTTTACTCTTGCTAGCGACAGGACTTCAGCGTCTGATTAAAAGCACTCCGGAAGAACGAGGTCACACATGTTCGAGGGTTGCTCTGCTGACTTCATCAAGTCGAAATCGTTAACCCGACGGAGAGTTTCACGTCGTCGACTAGTTGTAATTGATTCAATATTGTAACTCACTTTGACTAGTTGTAATTGATTCAATATTGTAACTCACTTTGACTAGTTGTAATTCAATTTGTAACTCTAGCGACAATACTTCAAACATTCTTTTTTGTTCTTTTACTGCTACTTGGATCATTTAGTGTTAGCAAGGGTAGGTCTAGGTATTCTCTACTCTCAGGATTAGCTTTAGCTTCAATTGAGAATCAATTGCTTAGAGTATTTCTTATCTCTTGAAATTTGCACTTGGTCTTTTGGTCGCTTGTCGGTTGGTCGGCTGACCAAAAGCGGCCGATTTTCCTCCCTTATTTCCTGTCAATTACTGATTAAAGATTAAGTTGGGTCCTGGTATTAGTTATGTATACTCTAAACTTAAGCAAACCTATCATCTTGTTCAAAGTTTAATCACCCATCAAACTTTAAAGTCTGGTACTCTATTTTAGCAGCCGACTGCACTCTATCTATTTTCGGTTTCTAGCAGTGTGCAGCAACTTCATTATTTCCTATCACTTGGTGCTAGTAGATGATGAGTTATCTTGCTAACCATGTTAGGAATACTCTAAACTAAAGTATAGTACTTTACTTGTGATCATTTAACTCAAACAAATTGCATTTGGTGTTTGTCTGTTCAGTTTTAGAATCTGAAAGCGCAACTCTGTTGAATGAAATCGGTGGTTAGTGCTAAGCGATGTTTGGTGAGGAGTTAGACTTCTTAGTATACTCATTTATTTGTAGCTTAATCCGAAATATTATTTCCTCTCGGTCTAATATAGCGACAAGTTTGCTTGTGCTAATACATCTGTTTTGGTTTTTGCAAAGCGAAAAGCGCAACTTCATTGAGCTGAAATTGCTAATTAGTGCTAATAGATGTTAAGTGATAAGTTAAACTTGTAGTTGTACTTATCTAGCTGTAACTCCATCTAGTATGTCAATTTGTTATAGTCTAATGGAGCATCAAATTTTCATCCTTAAATCTGTCCATTTTTGATTTCAAAATCGACATCGCTATTCCTAGTAAGCCTCAATTTTGATGATTGCTAGTAAGCGATGTTAAATAATAAGTTAGGCTTTAAGTTTTACTCATTAACAAGTAATCTAAGTAAAATCATTGCTTGGTTCAAAGCAAAAATCAGCAAGCTATCACTTTGCAATCGCCCAAATCTCAATTTTGCCATATCTCAAAAGCGTAGTACAGTCTAAGCGAATTTGATTTTGCTTGATAAGCGATAGTTAGTAATGAATTAGACTTGGTATATTTCTCAATTAACTGAGAATTAATCCGAGTAGCATTTTCTTCTAAAATCCTAGTTTCTAAATCTGTTTCTTTGAGATTTGTCCATTTGGTTTTGTTAGAAACACAAAGCGTAGTCCATTTTTAATCATCTTGCTAGTGAATATTAGCTGATGCTATGTGATGAGATAGGTTTTAAATATTGCTCATTTAGCTGTAGCTTAATCAAAATATCATTTTCTCTTAGTCTAATGAAGCACCAAATTATTTCTCGCAATCTGTCAAATTTCGGTTTTGCTAAAACACGAAGCTATGCTTCTACGATTTCCCATTTCGGTTTTGCTACTCGATGGTCATGCCGATTGTGATACCGATATCACAGACGGTTTTAATAGAACCGCTCGTGATACGGAAGTATCGCATGACGGGTTCTATTAAAAACCGTCGTGATATACGTATCACGAGCGGTTTAAAACCGTCTGTGATAACCGCTTTGTTATCACGATAGCGGTTAGGCGGGCTAAATGATCTTGTTAAGTCAAATGCATGTGACTAGTAAACACTTTATGCTACTCCTCTGTTACTAAATACTGGATGTCAACGTGTTGTGCGGGACAGTGACATGATCTTGTCTGGTTTACATTTTGGGTATTTTTTTTCAAGTTATATATGTTAATAAAAATTATAGAGTAAGACATTTCAGTATATTACTGGTCAAGGATTTTTTTTGTACTACTTGCATTCTAAAACGATGTCTATTAGAAATGTAATAAATATGAACACAGATGCAGAAAAGCCAGGGAGCCAGGGAGCCAAGAGGAAGCAGAGGGGAGCGCCAACACAAGACCAGCACTGCCACCCTCCTGATCTCAGCAAGAGGTAAACCCAGCACCCATCAGTATGCAATACACAGCTACACATCATTCACATATATCACCAGATCTCAGTAGCATCACCCTTAATCTCTGCCCAATAACATTATCATCCCTCGACCACACCCCAGAACATCAATCATTCATCAGTTCATCTCAGAGCAGTATAGGGAGGAGTAGAGAGGGATAGACGATAGGGAGTAGCATACCTCAAATGCTCAAGATCAGCCAGTACCCTCACCATGTGGGCGGCAACCATGGTGGCAGCCACTCCACCCATCCCAACATGTGTATGCATCAAGCAAATCACCTCCATCACCATACTCATGCATCATCAACTAAGAAACCACATCAGAAAGCAACGCAAGTAAAAACAGTAGTAAAGTAAAAAAAAAATGAAGGGGATCTGGGAGGCGGCAAGTACAAGACGGGCCGATAGGAAGCGGCGGCGGCCATAGGCCGAGGGCGCAGCCGGATCTGGGCCACCAGGGGGGAAACTGAGAGTAGAGGGAGGAGAATAGGGCCGGGCCGGATCTGGGAGCAGGCGGCGGCGGCCGATCTCGCGTGGGGCGGCGCGGTCGGATCTCGCGTGGAGGCGGCAGCGAGGCCGGATTTGGCGTGGAGGCGGGCGCGGTCGGGCTGGCGTGGAGGCGGCCGGGGATAGCGGCACGAGGCGGCGCTACGGGGGCTTAGTAGCGGCGTGGCGTGGGCGCAGCGGGTAGCGGCGTGGAGACGCGCGGGAAGCGACGGAAGTGAGGCGGCGGCAGAAGACGCGGGGGGGGGGGGAGTAACTGAGGGGATCGGGACGCGAGGGGGTGGGGGGAGTAGCTGCTACTGAGGGGATCGAGACGCACCGGGGGGATTAGGGATTTCAGACAAAGGCGCGGTTTTATTTTCTCCTGCCCATGGAGTGAAAATAATTAACCTGACGGTTCTAAACGTCAGGTTAATATATTTTGCTGACGGTTATAATATAACCGTCAGTACAATTAACCTGACGGTTATAACCGTCAGGTTAATATATTTTGTTGACAGTTCTATTATAACCGTCAGCAAAATTTAAATTTTCCCGAGGGGATACTATTCCTGTGACCGAAATAATATACCTTGACGGCCGGTGCGGGCCCGTCAAGAAAATTTGCAACCGTCAAGTTTTGTCCGTTTTCTAGTAGTGAAAGAAGGTGGCCGAGGCAAAGAGGATACGAAAATGCATCAAGCATGATCGAAGAAGCTCTATCACAAATTTAAGAAGGTGAGGAGAGGCGCCGAGGAGGACGACAGCATGCCCCAGCAGGCCAGCAACGCCATGTTTCAGGTCTATCTCTCAACCTACCAGCATTAATTAATTAATTTTTGCATTGAAGTATTACATTCCAGATCAATCGAGTATTAATAAATTGGATCTGTCTATTAAACATTTGACAAAATTTTTCCTCCCAAAACAATAAGGTTTTTCAAGCGTCGGATGGAGGTCCAACACCCCAGAATTACAACCTCCCCCAGATGCCTCCACATGACCCTCCTAATGCCTCATCGTCGCTTGCAACACCCCCACCCAGGCCTTTTTTGTGGGACCCCGGTTTATCCGGCTTGTAATGCTTAACCATCCATTCGGTCCTAGCATCACAAAGCAGATAATCCGAGACTCGAGACATGTATACTTCCCAGAAATGCAGTATACACACCTCTTTACAAAGTTCATGCATCAATTCCATTCATTCACATAGAACCGAAACATAAACAACAATCCATAATATAATATAAATAGGAGATGGCAATTTACAAAAGAGAGGCCGACCGGCCAAAAATATCCATGGACAAAAGAAGATAGACAGCGGAAGCAAAAGTGCCATAAGATGGCTATAAACAAAAGAGCCGACCAGTGTGCCTAAAACCCACAAGGCAACCGACCGGACCGCCAAGCTAGTCGCCAAACCCGAAGCACATCTCACAAAAGTGAGGCCCTTGGGGCTCACCTTCTTCCCCTGCAAACAAAAGCAGCCGACAACAGCCGGTGAGTACTTTGAATGTACTCGCAAGACTTACAGATGGTGTAACAAAACTGTACATATACTACATGCAAGCTTAATCAAAAGTAGGCTGTATGTTTCATTTAGAATAAAGCAAGTTTTTATTTGCAATAGTGTAATAGATTGCAAGCAATTTTAACAAATCTGTTTTTAATGTTCAAATAATGGCAAACGACAACAGTATAACAGTAGATAGATGACAACAACAATCCTGGAAGTGACTAGCCCGTCAGTCACCACGACAATAGCATGAACTACCCGTTCATACCACCCACGACCGGTTTTAAGTTTTGAAAGGTTGTAGTCTAGTTCTTGCACGACCTTACCAAGTATGTCCATAACCTAGGACGAGGCTATTCGAATAGTTTTATCCCTGTAGGGGTGTACCACTGTACCCACACGCTGCATCGCCTTTTGCCAAGCTATTAAGCACACTTAGAAGGTATGCTGACGCACGGCTAAGTCCTACGAGACGTTTCCAATATTGTGAATTACTCTCGAGCCGCCCGTATGGATAGAAACCCATACGTTGTGTCGGAGCCATCGTAAAGCCTCGGTCAACTACCCTTCCCGGGTAAAGTCTTGGACAACTACGACGCTCCTCGAGGTGGAGAACCTACCCGGAATCTCCACCACCGCACACCCAACACAAGAACACGACCACATATCATGTTTCACACAACACACACAACCCCCTCCTGCGACTCGGAGATAACCCACGCCAAAGTACTAAGTCAAGAGAGGTCCCATATCCCTCTCGCGTGGTTAGCACGCATAAGCGCTTGGCTTAGTGACACAAGTAACTCGGTCCTTGATGACCTAGGCACCATTCCATTCACACCAACAGATCACACCAACATACAATTGTGCCCAAGTCGAAAACAGTTTTATTTTCAGTTTTTGACTTTACAAAATAAAAAAACACAGAGTGCTGGACATAATGGAGTAGTAGTAAGATGTGTGGGATCAACGTCATCGACTAAGTCGATGACTGCCCAATACTACCGACATCTAAGCATTTCTAAGCAATTTCAAAGCGAAAGCTACTAAGTGACGAGTCCATCCATCGAACTCCGACCACAGCCAATAACCTAAGCTCACTGGTAGTAGAGGATAAAACCGTCCTACAGATTATGCGACTATAGGATACTAACCATAATTTAACAACAAAATAGCAATGCATACATACGAGTTGAAATCAATATAGTAGACTTGAAAAATAATAGGATTAACATGATCAAACTGCTTGCCTGCTTGCTGTGGGTCAGGAGGTTGCTGAGGGTCGACAATGTTGTCGATGTGCTCTTCGGATCCTAACGAGAAGGCGAAAAACAACCAATAAGAACGGATAAAATGCAAAGACTCAACAGCAAAATTTTCTACAAAATTTCTGAAAATCTTACCGAAGCAAGGTACTGATTTATAAGGAATTTAGCAGCAAGAATCAATTGAATTAGATTCTTAAGGCTAAAGATACGATCAAAGGAAGTTCTTACGACCAGGTAGTGGTCGTAACAGAACCTATGACTGGACAATAGTCGTGGAAGGACCTACGACCAGGTAGTGGTCGTAGAGTACGACTGGGTACTAGTCGTAGATGGACTTACGACCTAGTACCGGCCACGACAGAATTTACGACAGGGTAATGGTCGTAGAAGGACCTGTGACCACGCCATAGTCGTAGTGAGAGTAACGACTACGGGGGTGATTGTAGGAGAACTTACAATCACTCGTAGGCCTTTCCCCTACAATTATAGGGTCTGGGGACTACGCGACGACCTATTTACCCACCAACAATCGCACTGGTCGAAGCGACCAAACTACGAATTGGTGAAATTCGACCACGGCGGCGCCAACCAAGGGCGGGTTTGAGTGTCTAAAGGTTTAACGTTTTGCCTGCGGCGATCTTGGTGAAGTATGGTCGCAATGCAGATGGTACGACCACGAGTGCGGCCAAGCAGTATGGCTCGGGAGAACTCCCGAGCGGCCAATACAAAGGGCAATGAGAACACACCTAAGCTCTTATAGGGCAATGGGAAAGTACCGAGTGAAGAACGACCGAGTCCCACGGGTGGCTCCGTGACGAGTGTCCGAACGGCGGTGGTAAGGTTCTCGCTAGGCCACAGCGACACAGGCGCAGAGAGAACCAAACCGCGAGAGTTAAGCTCCAAAGAGTAAAGGGGAGAGAGAGGCGAAGACTTGAAGAAGAAAACCCCGCCGCACCGCCTCCACCAAGCTCCACACTCAACAATGTCGATCGAAAGAGTGCGAGGCTGCGGCTCAAGCAAGATGGCGAATGCTAGCTGGAGTTGCGAAAGTGCTAAAGGAAGCTAAGGGTGAAGCACAAAGGAGTTTAAATAGGGCGATGGGAGAGAGCAACGGCCGGATTTTTCCGGTCGGGTCAACACTGCCATAAGAGCACTTGAGAGCGATGGGAGCAGTTGGGTCATGGCCTACTGAGGTAGGAGTGCGACATGCATTTAATGTGCACAGATCTAGCCGTTTAAAGGTGGACATAGAGTGGACTGCACGCCACTGCTTTTCTCCTCTGCGCACGCCATGGCAGAGGCTCACGCGCGCGCGAACAGAGGAATGAGACGACTCGTTGGTCGTCGGATTGAAATCGGAAGGCTGAGCTAGATCGAGTGGTCTACGACGACTCCATTGTTCGACTGGTCGAAGACCGTTCGATACCGATCCAACGGCTGAGTTAGACCGGGTGGTTCGCAACGGCTCCACCGTTTGGCTGGTCGAAGACCGTTCGATACCGATCCGACGGCTCACGACCCCAGCGCCCGAACGACCAGGTTGGTACAGCTAGTGGGTGGGACCGAGTCATGTGGCTCGAGCCCGAGTCCGACTCGAACCTACGGAACAGTGCAAACCAGTTAGGGTTTGGATTTGAATAACTGATTTTTGAGGAATTATTTAAGGTAGCAAGCAAGCTCCAAAAATTATGAAATTTTAACTGGAGTTTGCTGACGACCGGAGGAACCTCATATGAAATTTCCAGAGATTCCAATGTACTGAATTTTCCCCCAGAAATTCTGGAAGAGGGGAAACTAGGGTTTGACCAAGCTTTGACTCGCCTCCAAGAATCATCAAATAATTTCTAACAATCATGAGATAATTCAGAGGTGTTGCCAAGCCTCCCTAGAACTCGGGAGAAATATCTCCAAGGGTTTGGCACAAGGTCTATGACAAGGAGGTTTTTGATTAGCGTCGAATGAGGATTTGAATTTGATCTTCCACAATTCTTTTTAAAAGAATTACAAAAATGACCAGGGGTTTCAAGATGCAAGAAAAGTTTTAATTCCTCCTGATTTTCTTACACTTGAAACTCAATTCCAGATTTGGGATGTTACATTTTTTCCCCATATCTGGCGACTATCGCCGCCGAATTCGCCACCGCCTCCTAATGATAGTTGATTCTCGTTGCACCCGTTGCCCTCTACCACCCACTACCCTCCCCCAAGCTCGCGGCTAGCAGCGCCACCGCCACCCCAGCCTCCCTCTAAATTCGGCATCCGGTGAACCCAAACCCTTAACCCAGTGAACCCTATCTCTAATCCAACGAACCACCACCCTAACTCACAGTTACCACACCAAAGAGGAAGAATCCACCAGCCCAGAGCACGAATCTGCAACCAAAATCGCAAAGTCAGAAATTTAACTGTTTTTTAAAAAAAAAACCAAGAGTTTTTTTAGCAATTCCGTAATAAATTACATACCACGGATCGAAAGCAGCTGCAGGCTGCAGCTTTTGATGGACGGAAAGGATGGACCCGGACCGAGGAAGACGACGAGCCGGGTACATACGTACGTACGTAGTGCTTGCTAGCTCCGACATGTCACAGTGTCATGCATACGATGATGGATGGACCCGGATCCATGTGCCTGCCTCTTTGGTCATACGATGATGCTGTTTCCTGTACTAACTAGGATAAAAATCACAGTGTCATGCGCGCATATATACGAACCTCATCTCACGAGATAAAAGTACAAAACTGAACGCCGCGCGCGCGATGGAGCGAGCATTTTGCAAACCTCCGGCCGGCCGGGTACATGTATACAGCAAGCGCCCACTGAAAAGGCTTTTGTCTGCTAATACATGCACAGTGCTAATATAGTACAATGATAATATACCTAGGAGTACTTGTGCACATGACAACAATATGCCTATATGTTATACGTCGATGGTCTAGGCTCTAGACCAATGGACCAGCCAGCGCCAGATCCGGGGATGTTAGGATGGACGTGCAAAATTGAGAGAAAGGTTACTTGTTCCCTTGATTATTTTTTTAACGTGAATTGCATGGTAACCGATTACATAGGTGAGTTACTTTCTCTTTTCTTCGACTAGCTGAATTCCCTGCAATCTGCGAAGATAGCTATTACAATACCTCTAAAAAAATAATATTGTATTCGCCAACTCCGATCCTTATATATCATTGAAAATACAATTAGAAATTTTTCTTATTAATAGGTCACAAGTACATCTGATTAATCATTTCTTTATAATCTAGATTTACCATAATCGACGGTGTAGATCTTTCTCCTTTTTTTTGATTAATACAGTAATTTATAGCCTTTGAGACCAAATGTAACAGCTTATTTTGTCTTTTTCTAATAAGATTATATATATATGGAAAATGATATAGTACTCCCGGGAGTACATACTCCCGCTTCTCATACATGCGTCCTATATATGGCACACACACACACATGCGACGGGTTATAACTAGCCGTAGCGGGCAGTATGTATACCTAGGATGCAGCATTGCCTACATAAACATATATGGATGGGAACCTTTCCATTTTGCTAATAGAATAAAATGTTCTATCTAAATATATATAGTCAATATTGGTCTTAAAATGATTGCGTGCATTATGATTATTTCAATGGTCCAGCCTGTCGAGAGAATCAAATATTCGATAGGTTCATGAATTCCTATGAAAAAATTGTGTAAAGGAAAAGAAAATAAATATTCTTCAACCAATAAAATCTGCCATTTGATGGGGAATCCTTTTTATTATTTAATCTTTTTTAAAAAAAATATTTTAAAGCTAGTCTCTTTCCAATTTTATTTCCAATTCTAACCCGTTTGGTCACGCCGTGACTCGTGATATGACCAAACTGTGTTGTTATGTCACTGACCGCGGCGTGGCAGGCGACGGGCTATAAATAGCCATAGTGGGTAGTATGTATCTAGGATGTGTTGGAATTAATACGGACTGGGCCCAGTTTTAATTCTAATTAATTCCTGAAAAATCTCAAAAGCCCATGTGCACGTGCTAAAATTGATTAGTCCCACATGGAGAGTTGAAGGGAGTTACACCACTTTATAAGGTGGAACATGGTAGCCCCCTTATGGAATTGAAGAAAGCCAAAACACACGCGCGCTCACTCGCTCACCCCGCCGTGTCGTGTGCGCGCGCGCAGGCACGTCGGGTGCGGGTGCGTTTTTCTTTATCTATTCGAAAATCAAAACACACTGACTCGTTTTAATGGCATTAACAAACGGTTGGTAGTAATGGTTCAATTACTAGTGAGTAATGGCTGCGGTTAGCACTGATTGATGGCAAATCAATGACGACCGTTTCCTATGGACTCTTTGTTTTTGTCTATTAAAAGTTCGGATTCTGGTTCTTCTCCGTTTGGACTCTCAACGCAAGACTAAGACAGAATTTCTCCACCGTTTTGTTGTTGGATCTGGCGATCTCCATCCCGGTGAGGCGCGTGTAAGGTTGAACCGGGAGAGCAGGCCTCCGGAACTCTCGTCCTTGAAGGCTTGCACGAGTGAGGACGAATAAGGTTTTTGGGGAGCGTTCGCGCGACTACTCGCTGTTTCGTTTTCATTCGATCCTCTGCTACATCTACATCAACTGCGCGACTACTACCACTACGCCATGACGAACGACGACCTCACCAACACTTCTATTGCTGTTGTTCCGTCTACTGGTTGTTTGTTTGTTGCGGGTACCGACTACTACCACTACGCCATGACGAATAAGTCTTTCTCACACTTGTTGTTTGTTTAGCTTTATTACCTGTTGTTGTCTTGAACACCGAGATAGGAATACTAGTTTCTGTTCTTTTGGAAATTTGTATGACTATGGTGTTCATGATTACTTGCTTTATGAAAAAGCTACAGTATTGTCCATGATTCATCTAGTATATTTCTGGATTAAAGTAATTCGAAAAATACTCATATATTCAACAATCCAAAAAACCTTATTTTATGCATTTTTCGTCAACTGGCTTTGCTGCTGCGCTCAAACCCTCTGAGTTCAATGGTGCGAATTACAAGAGGTGGCGCACCAAGATGGTGCTTTGGCTAACTGTCATGAACGTTTTTCATATGGCAAATGGCAAACCTGAAGGAACACTCACTCCTAAACAGGAGCAAACGTTCGAGGCTGCTGATAACCTTTTTAAAGGTGTCGTGGTTAGTGTTCTTGGTGAGAAGTTAATCAATGCATACATGGTGATTAAAACTGGGAAAGAGATGTGGGATGCACTCGAGGCCAAGTTTGGGGTTTCGAATGCAGGCAGTTAATTGTATCTCATGGAGCAATACCATGACTATAGAATGGTTGATGGCCGTTCTGTAGTTGAACAGGCTCATGAGATACAATCCATGGCCACAGAACTTGAGCACTTCAAGTGTGTGTTACCGGACAAGTTTGTCGCGGGAGGCATTATTGCCAAGCTTCCTCCTTCTTGGAGGAATTTTGCTACTTCTTTGAAACACAAGAGACAAGAGTTTTCTGTTGAAAATCTCATTGGGTCTCTTGATGTTGAAGAGAAGGTGAGAGCAAAAGATACACACACTAGAGGTAATGAGGGACATTCTAGTGCCAATGTGGTGCATAAGAAGAATGGCAAAGCTCAAAAGTTCAAAGGCAAGAACAAGACTGCACAAACAACTAGTTTCAAGAAGAAAAAGAAGAACACAAAGGATGGCCTTTGTTTTGTGTGTGGCGAACCTAGTCATTGGGTCAAGGATTGCAGCCAACACAAGGGTGAAAAGAATTAGCAAGGGTAGAATTCCAAGTATGCTAATGTTGTTGTTGGTACCACTGAGATGTGAACTTCAGGGTATGGTAATTTACCTACTGTTCTTTCCGTCTATCATTCTACCGATTGGTGGATAGACACTTGTGATAATATACATGTATGTGCTAATATTTCATTTTTCTCTTCTTACCAGGTCACTCGGGATTCAGCTGTTCTAATGGGGAACGGGTCACATGCCACTGTTCATGGTGTTGATACGGTCGATCTGAAACTTACTTCGGGAAAGATTGTGCACATGAAGAACGTGCACCATGTGCCATCTATCAATAAGAATCTCGTCAGCGAATCTCTTCTGTGTAGAGATGGCTTTAGATTGGTATTTGAGTCCACTAAACTTGTAGTGTCCAGGTGTGAACAATTTATTGGTAAATGCTATGTGTGTGGAGGCTTATTCCGTCTATCTCTTTCAGATTTGTGTAATAATATTGTGAATCATGTTTGCAGTGGTAATGAGACTACTATTTAGTATTCACAACTTTGTCACATAAATTTTAGTTGCATGACGCAGTTAGCCAGTTTAGAGTTAATCCTGAAATTCACCCTTACCAAAGGTTCTAAGTGTCAATTTTGTGTGCAATCAAAGCAGCCTCGTAAGCCTCATAAGGCCGCGGAGGTAAGAAACTTAGCACTATTAGAACTCATACATTCAGATCTGTGTGAAAAAGTCTCCCTGGGGCCGAGTTAGCCCTCAAAGTCAGAAAAGCCACACGGGCCTATAACAATATGATAAACAAAAAGAGAGGAGGTCTCGTGACTTGCTATGAGTGTGGTGAGCTTAATCATATCCGGGCAAATTACCCCAAGTTGAAAGAAAAGAGCAACCATAAGGAGGGAAAGCCAGCTTGGAAGAAGCCTCAATAGAATAAATCAAGATTTGATGCTGCCAAGCTGACAAAGCCAGCTCACCGGGTTCTTACCGCTTTTGGGGAACAATTCTTAAGCGATGTGGACTCCGGGAGCGAGGATGACAAGGATGAAAGATCTAGACCCGCCATTATGAGTTAATGGATTGTCTTGGTGATTAATGACAAATCCAAATATGAGACTAATTCTTTTATCTAGTAATATCTTATGTAGTCTCATTTGGATATAAAGGTGAAATTCAATGAGGTATGCAATCGACATCTTAATCTTATATATTGTTGCATTCCTCGAATCCAAAATATAGGTTGAACTCAACCATAAGTTAAACTTGAATATGTGCATATGTTCTTATTACACATTTGTGTATGCACACATTTAGGGGGAGTTCACTCTATATTTTGTTGTTTCATAAGTATTGATCCATATTCCATTCTCCTCATATATTAAGGATCATTACTTTGAAACAAATCCTTTGAGTATATAAAACTTGTGTAGTTCATATATACTCATATTGCTTTATATTCAATTATTTGCAATTGTGTTGTGGGACTAATGTGTGTGCTAAGATGTGTTCAAGGCTTAGTCCCGGAGTCTGAATGAAGACATGAAAAGGAAATGCAAAGATGGTAAAAGATCAACTTAGGATCATGCATTCTCTTTTGGTTTGGTTTCAAAAGCAAACACTACTACAGAACACGTCATCACAGACGGTTCGAATCGTCATCTGAGCATTTTTCCGAAATCTATATTTATTCGTCTGCGTGATAACAGTAGTTACCCGAGCGGTTCAAAACCGTCTGTGATAACACTTATCACAGACGGTTTTTAAATAAAACCGTCTGTGATAACCAAATAAAACCGTCTGTGATAACCACTTATCACAGACGGTTTTTAAATAAAACCGTCTGTGATAAGTGGTTATCACAGACGGTTTTATGTTGAAACCGTCTGTGGTAATAGCCTTCACAGACGGTTTCAACATAAAACCGTCTGTGGTACTGAGCGACCCTAGCTACATTGTTTCCTCTTTTTTGGCCAGCCTCAGGAATTGCTAGCCATGCCCTCTGAAAACAAGCATGTACAAAAAACAGATACATCGCAGATAATCAATTGTTGACAACTCAAATTGACCATTACTCAAAATAAATTAATAAATAAATTAATAAAGATCGAATTTGTTGAAGTATTTTTGCTATAGTTGTACAATTGGATTACAATTAAGTCAATTGTTTGCGTGAATCTCTGGATCGGCGATGGAGTGAAACTCTCCTTTGTTAACTATTTCTGTCATGATAAAATTGCATAGCTGCCCTCGAACTTCCGCGAGCTCTTGCGCAACGAGTCCATGTAAATCTATTATCAAACCCTGCCGCTAGGTCAAGAAAAAATGGTAAGGATATATATTTGAATTTACAATTACAAAAAAATTATTTCGAGATTGACAAACCTCCGGATTCTTCATCTTAGCACTAATGATTTCTTTGCATATGATGGCAAGCGTAGAATGCACATAGCTCATCATTTTTTCTTTGGCGAGACCGCAAAAATAGAATTACATATGTACGTATAGTCGATTGAAGACACATTTTATGAAGTATGATATATATAGGATTATTGTGTTGTAGCGCGTCTAGGAAATTTAGTCTGTGTGTTAGTTGGTATTTGGATCCACTTGTATCTTCCTTGTTGGCTAACATAGGTGATGAGCGAACTACATAATTGAAAAAAGTTATCCTCGGGCATTTCAAACGAAGGAAGACTACAATAGAGTTATGTATGAAGGAAATGATCATACTTGTCGAGTATTGCTTGCAGAATGCTGAAGTCGTGATCGTTTCTGACTAGGGAATCAAGATATATCACAGTGTTCCTCTTGGGTATAATGACTAAAAGGATCCAGTGGTACCTACTCATGTATGTCGCTATAACTATTAAACCTAAGTACAAATGAAATTTGAATAGCAAATAGTGAAGCACTTACCCCGGTTGTAGGGCACCGGTATGTAGTCCTTGCGATTACGAAGAAGCAATGCCGTCGTTATATAGTTCTCGGCGAAGGTCGCGTACTCGCTGGATGGTTTGCATAGATACCACGTGTGGGTCGAGGAAACCCACCGGTTCTCGCCCTTCCCGGGCATTTTTCATCATGTATCTATACATAAGCAATGAGTTGTGATATTTATCGGTATTACATGAATGTAGAACTTGATTGTACACACTTACGATGTCCAACATCGTAGAAGCGGCGTCGAGGGCTTGAGATTGAATAGGTTGAATAAGTCGTTGAAGCCCACCACGAAGTTGCGGCCCGTTGAAGAAATGCTCATCCTTGTATGCGACGGTGATTCGATGATCGCACCCTTCTTTGCGGTATTCGCAAGTACCGAGCATGCATAGCGACAAGCAAATCCAGCGTGGGCTAATTGTGCGTTAGGGCACAGCGGTTTTCGATGGAGTACTTCCGTGCTTACGGGACTTGGGAGGCGGCTTAATGTTCGTCGATGTCGATTTGGCCTTCACGATTGGCGGCGTCTTCTGCGAGGCGACTCGGGAACCGATACGGTAGCACGCTTTTGTTGTTCCTTGGCGTCTTCTCCACGGAAGCGATGAGGTGGACTTCGAGGAGAAATATGAGGTGGAGTCATGGAGGGTTCCGTTGGAGAGGAATGGTCTGTCGAGATTGCGGCTTCTTTGGGTCGGGGCGATGTCCTTCTTGGGCCTTTGGATAAAGCGTACGGCATCCCCTAGTGTTGTGATCTCTTCGTTCGGGCGAATGTCCGGTGGGACGGCCATGAAATGTTGATGTACCATGTCCACCTCCACCCTTGCGTAACCATGCGCCACACGACACCGTCTTTGCCTTGCTCCTTCACGGTATGGATGCACCATCCCCGACCTCAATAGGAATGGACCCAACTAACCTCGCTTGGAGCTTGCGGCCGTCGGCTCCTACAAAACGACACGCAATTAGCTAAGGCGTCCTATAGGTCTATCTTTGGTGCATTCCATAGATGTACATTACCTTGATGCGGTCTATCGGTAATTGGTGGTAAATCACGTTCAAAATTATGCGTGGACGCGACACTACTCCGATGTCGAGGAGGACCGGTTCCCGCAATAACGAGGCGCTTGCGGTGGTTGCGGAGTACTTGATTCGATTGATCCGCAAACTTGCTATCGTCCTTGAAATTACGCCTAAGCGGTTCAAGCGATTGTCGTACTCGGCCTTGGATCTCTTCCTACTTCTATACATGAAGTAGTCGTCCGCGAATCCATGTACCCAAGGTACGTTAACCCCTTGCCTCGCGTGCGACCGGGTGCTCCTTGTTTCCTAGGGCCGTAGATAGTATATCCTTCTCCTGTGTTCTTGGAAGGAGCCTTGGAAGTTTGGGCAATCAATTCACATTGCAAGAGGTCATCATGTTATTATAGTCACTATTAAGTTATGGACTTGTAAACAAGTAGGTAGTTCGACATATTTACCACACGTTGGGACACTTCTGGTCCGCGGGTTTGGGAAAGTGACGCCATCGACGAGACTTTGCCCTCGCTTTTAACCGTGTGCGGAAGCGGGTGTGTGATATCGGAAATAGATTCTCCTCCTCCGCCTCCCATTGCGCGGATTTAGCCGCGTACCAGTGATGCGAGTGCGTGGGGTGAGTGTTTCGTGCTGGATTGCTTTGTGCGCGCACTTTGCTCCTTAAATTCATCCGTCGTCTTCATAGCCACAAAGGCGTTCCATGTTTCCCGCGTCAAGAATGGAAACTTCGTGAAGGGCGTCTCACTCTTGTTCACGTACTGCGTGACAAGAACGCTCTTGAAGGTCCTCCACGCGTGACACATGGAGAGCAAAACATGCCGATTCGACGCGATTCATGTGTGTTTACGGGATAGTGAACACGCTTGAAAGGTCTTCCCACAACGACGCGTCTCGATTTTTGTCGAGACTTCCACTTTGGTATGGTGATAGGGACCTTTTCCTTGCAAGTATCCGCAGATGGTCCGGAATCTCGCCGCTGATGCCGGGGGACTCATAGGGACCCCAACGTCACTGACCTCCGTGATGGTCAGTCGGCCAGCAGGCAATTTCGATATTCCTCTACCATCTCTCTTATGTATCTGCGGCGTCGGTGACGGCGGCGAAGACGGCGTCTCTGCCATGTCCGGCGTCGGTGACGGCGGCGAAGACGGTGCCTCTGCCATCTCGCTTACTTCATATCTATATAAGTTAAACGCATAATTATTACATAGTATATAATATATGGATGCAAGCAAATGATGAATTGATTAGGCTTAGATTAGATGCAAGCAAGCTGGAGATCGAATTAACCAAATGCTCCAACAAGTCTTATGGAGTATCAGTGTGCAACTTACTATTATTATTAAGGGCAATCAAAGCGTAGTACTCTATTTGGCAAGTGGCACTCTAGCAAGCTAGGATCCAATTTGTGTATGTATTAATTAACTTGCATAATTGAATAACACGAAATAAGTATGGAAAATAAATATGAAATTTGTGTATGTGCCTTGTGGTGGTGAGCATGTCATCCTCCTGCCCCGGCCATTATTGTTTCCCTAATCAAGCAAATTAATTAGGAGTAACTAGCGATTACTCCTAGCAATGTTGCTTTGTGATGTCATGTCCATTGGTTAGCACTACAATTTATATGATGGGAACAAAGATGGACATTGTTGGTCCATATCAACATAAATCCAACATTGTTTGACGATCGGCGAATACATCTGCGAGCTACTTCAAGATCGATCGATCGATCAATTGCTTCCTCATATACATGCGCCACATGTTTGTCGAATAAATCTCATGTACTAGTGGATTACATATATGTATGTACACTAGTTTGTGTGGGTCGATCGATGTATATGTGCATGCTTATTTGGAACTCATGATCATTATTCATGAGAGATGTATTGTTGTTGACAAATGAAATTAATGCCTAGTGGCACACCGATGACAAGGCTTCCTACACGCATGCATGTGTTAGTGACACATCGATACAATTTGCCAACTCACAACATGTGTATAGTGTTACATATATACTAAGCAATCTTTCTTCCATTTGCATTATACAATTTGCCAACTCACAACATGTGTATAGTGTTACATATATACTAAGCAATCTTTCTTCCATTTGCATTATACAATTTGCCAACATATACAATTTGCCAACTCACAACATGTGTATAGTGTTACATATAAAAATGCAGTGAGGTCTCTCGACCTTCCTAGGACCAAATGTCGTGGGATCACGGACAAGTCTCTAATGCAATTCAACATTACCCAAGGAGGTGGAATCGAGCTTACCAGGCGGTGGCGGTGGCGGAGGTGGCCGGGCCCGGGAGGCGCGGGGTCGAGGCGTCGGAGACGAGGCGGCCGGGCTCGGGAGGCGCGGGGTCTGGGAGGAGGCGCCGGGGTCGGGGAGGCGTTCGGAGGCAGGCGGCCGGGCTCGGGAGGCGCCGGTCGGGGAGGAGGCGCCGGGTCGGGAGGCGGCGAGAGGAGAATCGAGGCGATAGGGTTAGATCAAAACCCTATCGACTCAACCATATATAGTCATCACGCATCACAGAGCGGTTCTAGAGAGAACTGTGCGTGATGCGCACGCATCACGAGCGGTTCCCTCTAGAACCGCCTGCGTGATGCGTAAACATCACTGACGGTTCTTGAGAAAATGCGTGATGTGTACGCATCACGAGCGGTTCTTGGGAAGCGAAATGCGTGATGCACGCATCACGACGGTTCTCTCTAGAACGCCGTCGTGATGTTTACACATCACGAGCGGTTCTAGAGGGGAACCGCCTGCGTGATGCGTAAACATCACGAGCGGTTCTAGAGGGAAATGCGTGATGCGTAAACATCACTGACGGTTCCCTCTAGAACCGTCTGTGATGCGTAAACATCACAGAAGGTTTAGACTTACACAGAAATCCCGACATTCCACAATATTGCCAACATAATTTCTACCAATCGTCACTTTCAGGATGTACCTGCAAACATAATAAGTATGCATTTCAGTCTTCATAGATAGTGTTAATTTATTTGTTGATCTTGCACATCATGCAAGCTATTCTTGTTATGAACTGTGCAAAGCATTGTAAAATGTCGTTCTTACCTCAATCTGACATTTGTTCCATTATATGACTCGTATGGCATTTCAACTGTTGAAAACTCAATCTGACATTTGTTCCATTATATGACTCGTATGGCATTTCAACTGTTGAAAACATCTAATTCACGCACTACATAGACAAAAAGAGCACTTCAGGTGATGAAATAGATTTACATATAAACAATAGCTAATTTAAATGAAATAGTGCTAAGTTATATGTCATCATTTTTAGTTAAGGGTCACATGAATAAACCTTGGGCACTTCACTAATGCTTTAGTGAGCATATTATACATAAAGCAGTATAATATTTCGAAGCGCGCTTTTGGATGAACTTCAAGATGGTGTTTTTAGCATTAGTTAATTATAATGTAAAGCCCAAAAGTTTAGCAAGATTTAAAGCATGCTAGGCAAAAAAGGAAAAAGGAAGCAGACAACAAGAATTCCAAAAGCTACACGAATATCTCAACGGAAAAGTTATTGGCATATCGTGCAATAGTATGTTCAAAATGACTCCAAGAGAGAACCTACCCAATAAAGTGAAGTCGTAGAAGGGGGTGTATCCTAAGGAAGATAGACCTATCGGTAACTTTCACAGACGTGCAATTTGGCGATGCCCTCCTAATCTCCAACGACTATCTTTGTATTCTAACAAGTTTGAAGGTCACATCCCAACTTCCTAGGCAATGCAAGGGACAACCAAGGCATGTATGAACTGTTGGATAAGCGATATGATGACAAGTTTGAGTTCAAAAGTTCATATCTAATTCAACTCAACATTACCATGAATATCCACATTGACATCAATATTAAAGATCACAAGTCCATAACACAACACATGACAATGGAATAAATAAATTAATTACAATGGAGTAATTAAATTCTTAATTAAAATCTGACCCTTCATGATGATCGGCGCATATAGCTAGCTTCCTCACGGGTTCTTCCTCGAGCACGATCCGAGTCTCGAAAGGTGGCAACTCGTCAAATTGATTGTATTCTTCCTCGTCCACTACATTCTCAACTCCGACAATCCTCCTTTTCCATGAAGAACTACGTGGCGCTTCTTATTTGCCGGTCGGTTACATAGAAGACTTGAACAACTTGGTTGCTTGAAGACGAATGGTTCGTCTTTGTATCCGACACGTTCGAGGTCCACGGTAGTGACGCCGCACTTGTCGACCTTCACTGTGGGAGATGGACCAACGGCACGAAATAGGGGATCTTGAAAAGCACGTAGTCGATCTCCCATATCTCCTCTATTTGCCCATAGTACGAGCTCCTCGGCCCATCGATCGAATGCATCTATCACGGACACCATTGTTACGCCTTGTGCTCTTCCTATCCGAGTTTGCCGTATAAAATGTGTACCCATTTATGTCGTATCCTTGCCATGTGACAATTGTAAAATGTGGCCCTCTTGCCAACCATAGCGGCGTATCATCACTTGATGACCTCGAGTGATTCGCACCTTTAACCATTCGTTGACCAAGCGGTTGTGCTCTCTCGTGATCCAAACCTCCGACCGGTGCGGATTACATTGGCGTACCATGTCTTTGTGCTCGTCGATGTATGGGGACACTTGGGTCATGTGTTGCAAGACCGTGAAATGGGCTTGGCGCACGTATCGGATCGGGAGTGATTGATTTCCTTCCGATGGTCCGATACCATCCAGTCTCCCCTCATGGCGAGATAGAGGCACACCAATCGGATCCACAGAGCCATGTAGTCGACGCAGAACTCAATGACCTCTTCCGTTGCATAACCTTCGATGATCTTGCCCTCGGTCGAGATCGATTCCGACGTAGGACTTGAGAATTCCCATGTACCTCTCGAGCGGGTACATATGGCGTAGAAACACAGGCCGCATATCTTTATCTCTTTCACAAGGTGAACAATGAGATGGACCATGATATCGAAAAATGACGGAGGAAATACATCTCAAGATGACAGAGTCGTCACTACCTCGGCTGCAGAGCATCTAGTCCTTGGGGATCGATGACCTTACGAGCAATTGAGTTGAAGAAATAACACGACCTCAAGATTGCCACTCGGACCTTGTTGGCAAGATACTCCTAATTGCAACAGAAGCATTTGTGTCATCGGCACCACGACAATCATGCGACTTCATACCAATTAATTTCAAATCTTGCATAGAAACAAGTTTCTTAATGTTAGCGGAGTAACCAGACGGGACTTTCACACCGTGCAAGCTCAGCGCGATTCATTTCTCTCGGCCTTGGGCAGAGTGTAGCAAGTTTGGGGAAAATACGTTCGTCTGTATCGGTCTCTTTCGGTGCTAACTCGGTCCTTATGTTCATATCGACCAAGTCACGCCGATGCGTTAACACCATCCTTTGTTTTGCCACTAATGTTGAGAAGAGACCAATCAAGCTATCACATACATTCTTCTCTCGTGCATAACGTCGATGCGATGGCGAACTTCTAAGTACTCCCAATAAGGCAAGTCCCAAAAATTGACCGCTTCTTCGGATGTTCTTCTCACGGGTTCTTAATTTACGTCCCTTCCCAAGCACAACATCGATATCCTTAACCATATCATAGACCTCTTTCCCACTAAAAGCCCTTGAAGTGAACCGTCTTCCTTATTTCCGTCGAATTGTTTCTTCATCTTGCGGTATGGGTGACTCCTCGGAAGGAACCTACGGTGGCGATATACACGATTTCTTGCTGAGTTGTTCGACCATACACTCTCCGTAGCATCTAAGCGGTGCGGACGAAGCTTTGGCTCCTTTTGTATTGGCTTGACAGTTACCAAGGGCGGGAAAATCATTGATGGTGCGAGAACAACATGGCGCGTAAAGTGAAGTTCTCTCGTTTGTACGCATCCCATACTGCACCCTTCGTTCCACAGTGTCACAAGATCTTCCAAAGCAATGGTGCTAGGTACACATCAATATCATTCCCGTGTTGCTTGGCCCTTGGATAAGTAGTGACATCAAAATGTACTTCCGCTTCATCAGAGCCAAGGAGGAAGGTTGTACATACATAGATTCACGGGCAGTGCTATGTCGGTTTGCTCATGTTACCGAAAGGATTCATTCCATCCGTACTCAACCCTAACCTTATGTTCCTCGGTTCCGCACCGAACTCTTCAAGCTCCGATCGAAGTTTCTCCTTTAGGCGTAATCGCAGGTGTCTTAGCTTTCCATCTCTCTTACGCTCCTCACGAGTGCCAACGCAGCAATCTTGCCTCCTTTGGGTTCGCAAATAAGCGCTTCAAGCGTGGGATTATAGGTAGATACCACAACATCTTAGCAGGAGGTCCTTGCTTCACCTTAGCGATATTTTGGCGCTTGTATCGGGATGCTTTGCACACGGACAATAATGCATGTCTGCATACTCTTTACTGTAGAGGATACAATCGTTCGGACATGCATGTATTCTTTCTACTTCCATTCCCAATGGGCAAATAACCTTCTTTGCTTGATAGGTGGTCTTTGGGCAACACGTTTCCCTCCGGAAGGTTGTCCGCTAGGAGACCTAACAACGCCGTGAAACTCTTATCGGACCAACTATTGCTTGCCTTCAATTTCAGCAGTTCAAGCACGGTTGACAACCTTGTGTATTCGGCTTGCATACCAGGAACAAAGGTCTCACCGAGTCCTCCCTTAAGCCCTCGAATTTACAAAACACTCTCTCACTTGTAGTTCTCTTACGCATCGCGTAGCATCGATCCAGTTGTCATCGTGCCCCTATCCTCATCAAAAGCACGATCCACATCAAGCAAATCGTTGACTTCCTCGGCGATGTCGTCATTATTAACTTCGGTATAATCGCTCTTCACCGTGGTGGTCCAACATGTATACCCTTTTTGAAACCCCTTGAATCAAGTGCGCTTCGATCTGCGCGCGTTGTTAAACATCTTGATTACACGCAATCAATGCGCAGACGATTACATAAAATTTATCCCTTCTTCAACATATCACCTTTCGTGGCTCTTCTAAAAGCAACCACGCCATTAATGTAATCTTGACTCACACGGTTCACACGTACATCCGATTCGATCCATCTACAATACGCATGTAACAAATTAGTGTCAAATTGATTAGCGATTAATTTATAGCAAAGCGAAAATGTGCAATATAAACTCATTCTCCAACATTTGTATCTAAGGTTATTGAAAGAAAACTCTTCACTAGTTATGTACCACACGCGGTGGCATAGCGTAGCCATGCCTACGGCCACAACCATGATCCCTACCTCTCGACACGATATCTATCTCAATTGAACAATCATGCAACCCAAATATAGGCATCACCTCATACAACACTTATTAACCTAAAATACCGGAACAGTAAATGCAATATTGCTTGACCCAAATCCCACCGCATTGTGAACAGGTGTGTAAATTTTATTTTTAAGCCAATTAATTATCCTAACTCAAATTTTAGTGATTATTAGACCTAATTCAATTTTATAAAGTTACCACTCCTAAGTCAAATTTTAGTTCATTAGTTATAAGGTTTCAAAACTAAGATTTGCGAGGCTAATATTATTTATTCCAACATTGACGGTGCAAGATCATGTGCTCATACCAGTATTAGAGGAGGAGCCGCGAGGTGGAGGAGCTAGGCGGGGAAGTGGCGCTGGAGCGGTAGACACTGTGCAGTGAGGAGCTAGAGGCGAGGAAGTGGCGCAGTTGGAGGAGCTAGGGCGGGAAGTGGCGCTGGAGCGGTAGACACAGTGTGATGAGGAGCTAGAGGCGAGGAAGTGGCGCGAGTTGGAGGAGCTAGGCGAGGAAGTGGCGCTGGAGCGGTATACAGTGTGATGAGGAGCTAGGGCGAGGAAGGAAGTGGTAGACACAGCCTTGATCGGCGAGAGGGATGTCTCGGCTCAATTTATATGAAGCACAGAAATCACGAGCGGTTCTATTTGAGCAAATGCTCGATGATGGGCAATATCACGAGCGGTTACGAAATATAACCGTGCGTGATGTTCACTGACGGTTATATTTGAGCCGTGCAGTGGTATCCCGACGATTACGAAAATAGAACCGTCGTGTATGTATCCTGACGGTTCTATTTCGCAACCGTCGTGATATCGCTGACGATTCTCAAATAGAACCGTGCGTATGCATCATCCTGACGGTTCTATTTGAGAACCGTGCGTGATAATGCCCATCACGCGGTTCTATTTGAGAACCGCGTCGTGATGGGCCTAGCTGCGGCAAAGATAGCCGACAGACCCAACACGAGGCGGTTCCAAAGGAACCGCGTGATGGGCCGTCTGCTATAGCCTCTTTGTAGTAGTGAAAATCTCTTTCTCTGCGTACTGTCGGAAGTTACGGCGTTATACTAGCGGAAGTTCCGATTATCGGATGGTCCGAAAAATGTGCGGCTTGATTTTTCGAGAGCATCCGGTTTCGGACTTAGCCGATTTCTCGAGTGCGGAAGTTCCGCAATGATAAGAGCGAAGTTCGATTATCGGATGGTCCGAAAAATGCGCGGTTTGATTTTTCCAGAGTACCCTTTTTAGGACTTAGCCATTTTCGCAAGTGCGGTAGTTCCGCAATGAAATGAGCGGAACTTCCGATAATCGGAACTACCGCATGATAGTTGGCGAGTACCGCACCTTTCTACAATAGTTTGTTTAGAAGCATTTGTTGCATGTATATCTTGATAATTATTGTTAATCATTGTGGGACTAACATTTTTCATGAGTTGGATGAATAGGCTATGTTCTAGGGTGACGAAGACTTTGGATGACATCATGAGTTGATCGTCATCAAGTCAAGGTTCAAGAAGAGGATGTATCGTGTGTTGATGCATAACAAGATCTCGAAGAAGGAGATGATCATGAGTTGATCGTCAAGTCAAGAGAAGACCCATCATGTGTTGATGGAGGTCAAGTAAAGGATGCATCATGGGTTGATGCATGTCAAGACGATGACCCGGACTTGAAGTGAAGATGTGCGTCATCAAGCTTCAAGAAGATGCTCACGGCAAAGGTATGACTAGCTAGGGCTAAGAATGTGTTCCTAGTCTTTTACCGGTCTTGGTGTTTGGTTGGAAGACCGGATTGCTAGTATAGGTTGCCGTACTATTAAGAGGGGTCTTGTCTAGTAGCTTGAATCTCATCATGTGTTGATAGCTCAATCTTGCTTGCTCTAGCTCTACATGGCATGATGCTATTATTTGCGAATGTGTTTTGCAAATAGTTGAGGCTTATGCAGTTAATCCTTGTAGCATGTGACTATACTTTTGCGTGCGAATGTGTTTTGCAAATGGTTGAAGTCCATGTACCTACACCTTGTGGCATGATCTAAGTTTGCAAATGTGTTTTGCAAATCGTTGGGATTCATGCATTTTCCCTTGGCATGGTCTAAGATTGCTTATTGCTATTTATTTGGACTTAGATCATGATAGTGGCTCTTTGGAGTTGTACTTTTTGATTTGATCAAATGTGTTTGAGATCAATCAAATAGGTGGGTTGTGTAGCCCTCTGAATAATCTTTCCATAGAGTCCGAGATCACTCAATTCCGACATCGGAGTCAAAAGTTATGACATTTTTACCGAGTATCGTCTGTGCTGAAATTGGGCTGCGGAACTTCCGCCCGAGAACATAGGAACTTCCGATAATAGGAAGTTCCGATATTTGTACTGCGGAACTTCCGATAATAGGAAGTTCCGATATTTGTACTGCGGAACTTCCGCACCAAAAGTTTTAACGGCTATTTTTTGAGCCGTTATGCACCCGTCTGACCCATGAGCAGAGAAAAGCGAAGTTCCGATTTTTGCGGTGGAACTTCCGATTATCCCGATTTTTGGGATTTCGCTCCCAACGGCTAGTTTTTGTGTGTGGGCTATAAATACCCACCTTGGCGGTTGAGAGACATTCTTTGGCATCCCATTTCACTCACTTGAGCTAGTGTGAGCTTCTCCTCTCAATTGTGCATGTGTTGCACCTTGTGAGCAGGAGGAAGTCTCTAGTTGCATGTGTTGCATCTAGAGGTGGATTTTGTATCCACTTGAGCTTGTGCATTCGTTGCACGTGGTGAGAGTCAAGCAAGGGCTTGGCTTATTACTCTTGGTGTTTGCCGACACCTAGGCGGCGTGGAGGCGTCGTGCGGTGATCTTCTCAAGAAGCTTGTGAGAAGGCCGGCGTGTTGTGAGTGGTTTGGTGCTCGCCATCTCGGAGTGGAGGAAGAGCAACCCTAGTGGAGCGAGGTGTTGGTTCGGTTTGGAACCGGTCCAAGTGTTGGACTTACCTCGGAGGTGTTGGCTTAATTAGTGGAGCCGGTCCAACGTGGTTGGGCTTACCTCAACGTGGATTAGGGAGACCAAGCAAGTCTCCGACCACCACAGTAAAACATAATCGTGTCATCTTGTTTTACTTGTGCTTTACTTTGAGCAATTTTCATTACATGCTTTAATTGCTTATATATCATTATATGATTGCTCTCTTGTATTGTCGGTGCACTTAGTTGAGCCTAGTTGATTTAGGTTTTAATTGTGCAAAACCAATTCGCTATTAGCTTCCGCATTTATATATTGGTTTAGCCTGATAGATTTTTAAAACCGCCTATTCAGCCCCCTCTAGTCGGCCACCTCGATCTTACAAAGGATAAGAAGATCCCTCAAGATAAGAAGAAGGGGAAGGCCAAGGACTTCACCGGCGTTTGCTTCATGGCCGACTCAGATGACGTCAACGACGATGAGGTACCTCTCTCCTATGATGTCATTTCTGATAGATGCGAAACTATCTTTGAGCAACTCATGAGTCAGGATAAGGCTTTAGAGTATATCATGGCCAGGAATAAGGACTTAGAGTCTTAAGTAGATGATTTGACTTAGAGTATATCCAGGATAAGGCTTTAGAGTAAAAAACCAAAGATGGTGAATATGACTTGCTCGTGGATGGATGATGGCCAAGATGGCTCTAGATGTGTTCTCACATATCACAACAAGCAAGAATACCAAAGAAATCGAGGTTAAAACAGCTAGATCAAAAATCACTCGGAGAGGCCAAAGAGAGCAAAAACTGGGTTTCTTCATGAACTTACCATGAAAGTACCTAGATGGGTGGAGATTGATTTCCAGGGATTATCTCCATCTCTTACACATCCTTGGCGCAACAAGATCAAGAAGGGAAGAGAAAAGGGGAAAAACCAACCAAATCAATAGCAAATCAATCAACACCAAAGAGATTCATAGAGATAAACAAAGATTGATGTATTGCTACTTGAGGATGAAGGTTTTACAACGAATCCACTTGGAGGACAAGAGATCACACCATAGCAACCAACTTCTCTCAAACCCTAACCCTAGAACTCATGAACATTTGGTCTTAAGAGAGAATGATTGGATGGATGACCACAAGTCTCCATTCCAACCCCTTAAATAGATGGGCTAGCCAGCCACATCTAACCCTTAGTGGATACTATCCACTTAGCACAATGGGGGAAACCCGATAACCCCCCACATGGGTTTTTACTCACACTTTGCTCTTATGCACGCTTTTCAAAGCGCATAAGCCCGAATCCGTTAAGTTTTTAGCCTTGATCCAACTTGATCATACCAGGTTCTCCATGACCTAATCTGCCTTCCCAAACACCGCTCAAGCGCCGCGGTTTTCTTCCGAAATAGTTTCTGGTATTTTGGTCAAACTACCAAAAACCCTTGCTTGACTCGGTCTTCTCCATCCATTGCAAGAAATTGCCATGCTTGCCACATGTAGATGCCCACTGTCTTGCCGCACATCGGCAAGTCTCTCCTATTCCGGTTCCACCGGACCACGCCTCACTTGGACCGACCAAGCCACATGGTGCAATCCCGCCGTTTGAACTTGTCTTCGACATTTCCTGCCTTTCTCGTGCCATGCTTGGGATCACCACCTCACCCGGCATCATTGATCGTTCTGGAGCTGGGCATGTACTCCTCCATGAGCTTAGCCTTGATCCTTGCCGTTGACCGTGGTTGACTCCAAGTTGACCTTGCACATCCAAAGACAAAGAAATTGTTTCCGGGTACAAGTTCTTCACAATTTGACCTACGTTAGAAGTAACATGTCTCATGCAACCTATAAACTCTGATAAATTTGCAAATCAATTTTTTTTGACATTTCCAAATTGCAATGGTTCATCATAACCTAATCTAGGATCCTCTCACATGGTCCTTCAACGCAGTTTCTAAATTAGTACTTGGATCATTAATTAGTTTCTTTTATAATATGCCGTTATATATCTAGATACTAAAATAGATATGTTTATATAGAAAAATAGAGTTGTACTTGTTATACAACTGTAATTCTTTGTAACATAGTTGTATTCTTCGTACAACTGTGACAACTCTCGCATCTATATTTGATTAGTCTGCACTATTATAATTTGGGTCCACCAAAATTGATGGTTCAGGTCTTTCTCCTTCTCTAATTAACTAACGTGGTAACCCAAGTCCTTGAAAGCGAATACGGTGGATTTTTTTTAATTGTATCGTCTTACCACACGCTGTTTTACCACAAATATTTGCTATGCCGTGTGGGCTCAAACAAAAGCCAAAATTACAAGTTAACTCTCTGACGACTCTAGCTCTTGGTAGCTAGCTGCCAGCGCCATCCTGGACCTGGATGCAGACAAATCATGGGTGGATAAGTTTTTGGGGCCCACAAATCATGCAAACAATCGTGGCGGTCCCAGGCATGCATCGATCTGCATACTTGGCTGATATGAGATGCCGCGCGCTATAGTGCTAACATATTATCTCTTGGCTATCTCTAGCTGATTTCCCTCGGTATAATCAATCTATTCGATCTCCTCCCTCTTGTCCGGCTTGGAGACATGGGTTATCTACAGGTGTGTACTGCGTATATCTTCTCGGATTCTGTTCACTACATTACAAGTTTGTCCTCGCCCTTACATACACATGCATACGAAAAAAAGCAGTTCGTACTACATTTATAATATTCTTAATTTAGATAATAGATATGCTACGCACAAACGATACAAGATGCAAGGACTACGGTCACTCGACTCTTGGCTTGTAGCATTAATTGGATGTGAGTTTTATATATAGTTTTTGTGGCCTCTTCTTTATTAATATAATAGGTGGTCTTCCTACCTATTAATATATTTTGGGTCATTGTTTAGAACAAGAGTAAATTTGTCTTGTGCGTATTACGGCAAATGCACAGGATAAGAATAAGAATCCATCTAATAACATTCGTCGACTGCGTCTACCTACACACGAGCTGACCAGAAGGTAAAGTGCAGCAGCCAATTCAAGCTCTGAAACCTCCTCTGATCCATGGATGGATAGCAAGCGGTGTCATGTGGCATGTAGAATCTCTGCCGGGGAGGTGCACGAACCTGCCCGGGACCAGGGCGATGCTGCCACAATTCTTTCGGGCGCCAATCATTCGCTCGCGCGAGAGACACGAGTTCGCTGTCATCTAATTTAAGTTATTTATGAAAGTGAAAGTTAAGGATTTCTTACTTTTGAGCTCTTTGATATAGGATTTATCACCTTTAATTAAATATTTTTCTCGATAATTTGCTACTCCTAAGCACCAAATACATGCTGTGTAAAGATGCATTTACTCCTTCCTATTAAAGAAGAAACTTAAAGGCAGTAAATTCTAAATTGAGATGCTTAGGACTGTCAAGTGCTCAATTTTCCCTTTATAAAAAAATTACAAGTTTTTTTAGGAGAAATTTTTTTATATTAAAAAAAAATCATGATGACGACGAATGATAACTTGAGTTTGATTGTGTTTGATGCACATGCACACTTCACCGAGCCGCGGAAGGTGTGACAAAAGCCAAATATGAAAAAGAAGTGCTTGATCAAATTCTAAACACGCAGAGAGATGAAATATCATGCACTTTACGGTACAAATTATACTCAATACTAGCTTAATTAAAAATTTAGAGACAAAATAGAATCTATATGCTACATAAGATGACTTCATATACCACAAATTAACTCCAGACTTTTTAGTTTTATCTTAATTGTTATTTAATCACATAAAATTGAATTAGTACAGACTTAGCCCTAGTAAAAGACGGTAAAAAAAAATCTCCTTGCCTCCGTCCGTCCGTGCCCCTTGCCTCCGTCCGTGCTACGAGGTCGCAGAGGAGAAGCCCATCGTTGTCGTACCGTAACCCTGGGTCCTCATGTGAACAGCGTTTAGGAATTCTTCCGTACTGGAATTCCGGCAACGAGACAAACGCGGGGGGCAATAATGGCCTGGTGGCTCTCGTGCCTGGGATTCGAAATCCCGGCCGTGGAACAGGCAATGTGCTCTGTCGTCATCCGATCACAAATGAAGAGACCGTCTAGCACTAGATCTCCAGCTAGTGTGGTATCTATATAACTATCTTTTGTATTGTTCTGGCCTTGTATTCCTTTGGTGATTTTTTTGGGGAGCATATATATATATATATGAGATGATTAATCGTTGTATATTGTAGAATGATTGTACCTTGATGTGTATTACACTAGGCGTGAGGGCCTAGGGTTATCAGAATCACAATCCTGAATCGGATCAGAAGTTGTTCAGCATCTCGTAAATAGTAGGATCAAACGTAGAATCTAATATCCTATTTGATTCTATCGAAGAAACATTTTTTAAAATCTATGTTGTATATTAACACTTATACATTTTTTAAACTGTACTTTTAGAACTTTTGTTTACCAAAATGTGGTGCAAAGAAAAGATAATTTGTTATTTATACAAACTATAATTGATATGGAGAAATAAAAGTTAAAAAAATTTACTACGAAAGGGACATGCAAATAATCACTAGATTCGGGTAGGATCGTATGAAATTTTTGATAAGATTCTACAATTTTTTTTGTTAAAATGGTAATAATATTAAGATTATACCAAATTAGAAATCTACCGTAAGATCAAATCGATTCATTCAATCCGTGCCATAAAAATGTAGGATTATGATTAGAATCAACGTAAGATCATATGATTATGATAACCTTCTTAAGCTTACACAGCTAGTAAGTGCTGCTCCATATCGCTTCAGATTTTTTTTTTCGAGGATTAATCTGCTTTAGATATTTCTAGGGAAAACTAAGGAGGGGTTAGAAACAGGACGTGCACAGATGGCCGAGTACATAAACCAAAGATGGTGTGGGCTGAAATAAAGTTGTAACTCCTAGCCCAGTTTCACCTTTGCCGCCCCGTGTACTGGAAACTCGGGCGGGCCCTGATCTGATCTGAACAAAAGTCTAAGCTAGCCTGCACCCGGCCCTGGCCTACATAACGCTGACGCGATATTAACCGTGTCGCACGTTCGGATTGCCAGAGCATTTTCCGAAGCAGCAGCTCAGAATGCACCTGTAGCTAGCTGTAGCCTGTATATACACATCTGGTGGCTCATGCGGAGTTCTCTCTCTCTCTCTCTCTCTCTCACTCTCTCAAGGATGCCGATCAAGACGATCCGTGTCAAAGTCAGGCATGCCACGTGCGCGGCCATCACCTCATCTCAGCATTATCTATGCGTTTGTGGACGTGCCCATTGACCAGTTCCCGAAATGCACGATCGGTGGTGCGGTACTACCGTGCCTGCACGTAGGCGCGCGCGTCTCGGTCTCGTGGAATTCTGCCGGACAATGCAGGTCCAGAGCGTCACGGATCGGATATGCTCTGCCCACGTACCGACGACGTACGTACGTGCCTACAACTCTTAACGCTGCTGGTTCATGCATGCGCAATGTAATTGAAGCACCAGCCGATCGGTAATCTATCGTCCACGCCTGGACCGCTTGGTCGATGCCGTGACGCGGACCTGCTGGCCGGTCGCATCGGGCACGATTGTAAAAAAGATTAAAGTAGTTAGGCCTGCTAATATGTTGGAACCTAACCCGAAACCAACCCAAATCAATAAAAAAAAAACCGTACCCCTCACTCAGCCCAACCAAAGATCACCCTCCACAACCCAGCTCAACCAAACCCATACAACATTCTCACCCAACCCAACCCAATCCAAATGGCTGAATTGGGTTGTAACCCCATTTCCCACCTGTTTCAAACCCGTATTCAACCCATTAGATGGTACATATATAGCGGTGGTCAGATGGATCGTATCTGTTGGGCCGACCCGAGGTAGAACACTGTTGACCCGATCCAGATACAGCATGTCCCACACTGTTCATAGACTAGGACGACATGGCACGAAGGCATGTGCCGTACTTAGGCTAACCCTGGCACGATGGGCTGGCCCATCACGACATGCACAGTGTTGGGCTATGCCAAGCACGGCACGAGCCTAGCACAGCCCACATAGCCCGCTTGCTGAGAAGCCGAGGGAGGCCACAATGAGCGCTGGGAGGGAGGGAGCCAGGAGGAGGCGAGGGAGGGGGGAGGAGCGACGAGCCGGCGTGGAGGCGGCGGTGAAGTTGTGGAGGCAAGAATGGCGATGGGCGTCTGACATGTCGCACTCGAGCGCATTCTTTGCACGCAGCGAGCAGGCATGCGAGGGGAGGAAAGGGCAAGGACGTGAGCAGGCGGGCAGGCGACCTGACTAGAATGTGTCCGTTGGGCGTTTTTTTTGCCCTTTTATCGTTTGGCCCTTTAAAAATAGCAAAAAAATACAAAAAAAATACAGAAAAATTCTATAAATAGCCACCATTCTCCCCTCATTCAGCACCCATCCATTCCTCAATATCTCTTGCAAATTCTAGTGTGCATATTCAAATTCATTGTGAGATAATTTGTCAAAATTCAAAAAATAAGATAATTTATCAAAATAATAAAAAACTTTGCCAAATTTTGAAAAAAAAACAATTTTTGGCAGCAAGTCAGCAAAAGAGGTGCATTTTTTTTTACAAAATTTTATTGTTAATACTTGTTATGCTAAGATGAAAGTAATAATAGTGTTACTTTTGATTTTGTGGTTTTCATTATGGACAGTTACGACACTTTGCTCTTGGTGATTACGGACTTTTACAGAAGGAAGTTGCATCCATAGAGGCAGTTGCGGCTACCTCAAACCAACCGGAAGGGCAAGGCTGAGTTCCGTCATCAGGCTCCACGGCAGCATCTTTGTTGGCGACCACAAGAGCAAAGAGGTCGAGACCATTTACATCGAGAGCATAGGAGAATTTCGACATGACAACCAAGCTAGATGCACAGGAAAATCAGGTACCCTATGCTATTTGTAAAATTTATTGCAATGAATTGTCTGCAAGGTCTATAGGTGGAACGGGCCACCTTCTTAGACATATTACAAGATGTAAGGCTAAGCAAAGATTGGTGATTAGGCAAACATAGCTTTAGGGAGTCTACTGCTTTCTAAAATCACATTAGCACTGCGCATAATGTTAGATTTTCTACCGTTTCTAGACAGACAACAACTAGGGATCTAGTAAAATACTACAATGAATGTTGTAATAAAACAAAGAAACTATTTAGTACGTGCACATCCTTATCTTTACTTCCATCAACCCATGATGCATTCTTCACGAACCTTTCATCAATACATGATGGGTCTTCTCTTGACTTGATGATCAACTCATGATCATCTTCTCTTCGAGATCTTGATATGCATCAACACATGATGCATCATCTTCTTAAACTTTTACTTGATGTCATCCCAAGTCATCATCATTATGGAACTCAACCTATTTCACCCACTCATGGAAAATATTTGTTTCACAATATGATTGTCATTAATAACCATAACATACCATTAACTCATAATGGTGGATCAAGATACTTCAATCTTTCCCTCTTTGGTAATTGATAACAACCATCACAATTGTAAATAATTGAATATAAAGCAATATGAGTATATATGAACTATACTAGTTTTATATACTCAAGGGATATTTCTCAAAGTAAAGATCCTTAATATAAGTGGATAAAGGAATATGGATCAATACTAATGAAACCACAAAATATAGAGTGAACTCCCCCCTAAATGTGTGCATACATGAATGTGTAATAAGAACATATGCACATATTCAAGTTAGACTTTTGGTAGAGTTCAACCTATATTTTGGATATGAGGAATGCAACAAGATATAAGAATATGATGTCAAATACATACCTCTTTGATTTTTACATTTTCATCTAATTGAGACTAAACAATAGGTACAAGTTGCCAATTAATAATAAAGTTATTCGCTGCAAATGAAACTTCAAAAAGAAAGAATATATTTCACCAACCGAAGGGGTTAGGTACAAGGCGGTGCTTGCTGCTAAAGGATGCGACCAAATTCCAGGTATTGATTCCATATATGTATTTTCTCTAGTTGTGAAGTATAGTTATATTCGTACTTTACTCAGCATAGTAGCCATGCATGATTATAAGCATAAACAATTAGACTTGAAAATTGCATGCTTACATGCAGGGGCGGAGCCCAATGGGCCTACCCGGTGTCACAGGACACCGGGTCCAAAATTTTTTTTTGTAGAAATCTGCATATATGTATATCATGTGCACCCCCCATGGCAAAAAGCGTGCACGGGTCTCCTTTTAGCCCAGCGCGCCGGCGGCCCATGCCCACGCGGACGCGCACGCGCTTGCGCCAGCGGCCTGCCGGCCCAGCAGCTTGCGCCCTTGAGTTCGTTGCGCCAGCGCCCAGTGGATTGCGTGCACGAGGCTTGGGCGCTTGGCCCACGCGAGCGAGAAACTGAACAGCCACGCGAACGCGAAAAAAAATGCACGGCCACCGCCTGCCGCCCCACTCGGCCACTCATCTTAGTCTTAGTCATCTAATCATCTGGGGCTCTGGCTACTGCCGCCCGCCCGCCCGCCCGGATTCCAGACCTGCAACTTCGCCGGCGCTGCCTTGCCTACGTCGTCAACTAGGCACCAAGTGAGTTCCCGCTCGGCCGCTCATCTTCTCAAGATCTCATGTCGTGCTCTCTTATCTCTAGATTCTCTACTATGTCTCCGTTAACAACTTAAGTACTTAACATTTGTTTCTTGTTAGCACTTTACTTGACCGATTCGTACAATACAAATGAACATGAATACACTTATACACTATAGTATTTCGGTAGTATCTAGCTGAGCATGAAACATCCTGTACCAGTCAGTGTAGTAAGTGTGTAACTACCACCTAGTTGTTTAATCACTCATTCACTCGGCCACATGGTGGCTTACAGATAGATGGGTCATGGAAAATTGGAAATCAAATGATGAAATGAGTGGTGCTTTGTTTTATCACTCGGCCATATGACCATATCTCACCATGACACTATCTACTTTATCGTTCTTGACTTCTTGTTGAACATGGTATTTGATTTGACAACATGTTAATCAAAATTTACCTGTAGGTAAATTTATGGAAAAGTTTTTGAAGCGAAGCGCGTACTTGATAGCACTACTAATGCTAGAAATTCACCTACAGAAAATATCAATTGGGAAGAGGAAATTCAATTTGATCCAGGCAAAAGAAAAATGATAGATTACTACCATCCTAATCAGAAAGATGTAGTAAGAAGAAAGTACTTGGATAATGGGCCTTGTCAACCTCGTACTTATGATTTTCCGTGTACACAGTTTGGAGATAAAAACAGAAGGTTTAATTCTGAATGGTTTGACGAGTTTGGGAGTTGGCTTGAATACAGTGAGTCCAAAGATAAGGCATATTGTTTTTGTTATTTCTTGTTTAGGGACCGTAATAAGAAAGAAGCTGGATATGAGGCATTTGTTATAAATGGTTGGAATGGTTGGAACAAAAAAGCTAGACTAAAAGAGCATGTAGGTGGTGTGAATAGCGTTCACAACCAAGCATTGAAAAATTGCGATGATTTATTAAAAAGAGAACAACACATTGATGTTGCTATCCATACACAAAATGAAGCTTCGAAGATTGCTTATTTTACTAGATTAAATGCCTCGATTGCCGTTGCTAGAGTGTTATTGAAGCAAGGATTGCCTTTCAGGGGCCATGATGAGTCAAAGGAGTCCTACAACAAAGGGAACTTCTTGGAATTTTATGAGTTCTTAGCAGAGCATGATCCAGCTTTAGGCAAGGTGGTGGGTAAAAATGGCTGCAGGTAATTGTCTTATGGTGTCTCCTCCCATCCAGAAGGAGATTGCTCATTGTTTTGCAAAGGACATATTGCATTCTATTCTCAAAGAAATTGGACATGATGTGTTTTGCTTGCTTATTGATGAGTCTAGAGATGTCTCTTGTAAAGAACAAATGGCAGTGGTCTTGCGGTATGTTGATAGTTGTGGAATTATAAAGGAGAGTTTTGTTGGTCTTGTTCATGTGAAAGAGACAACTTCTGCCTACCTCAAGTCTTCTATTGATTCTCTATTTGCAGAATATAAGCTAAGTTTGAAGCAAGTTAGAGGTCAAGGATATGATGGTGCTAGCAATATGCGAGGTGAGTTCAATGGCTTGCAATCATTGATCATGAGAGAAAGTAGCACAGCTTATTATGTCCATTGTTTTGCTCACCAACTTCAATTAGTAGTTGTGGCTGTTGTAAGAAAACATAAAGGCATTAGTAATTTCTTTAGTATGATTTCTCTCTTGTTGAATGTGGTGGGTGGATCTTCGAAGAGGAGGGACATGGTTCGAGATATCAATCACGAACAAGTGCACAAGGCTTTAGGTTGTGGGCTACTTCAAAGCTGGGACGAGATTAAATCAAGAGCAATGTCTTCAAAGACCCGGAGATACTCGTTGGAGTTCTCATTATAAAACTCTTAAGAGTTTGGTTGACTTGTTCCCAACAGTTGTCACAGTGTTAGAATTTGTGGAAGAAGAAGACAAGGACAGAACAAATAGAGATCAAGCATTGGGTCTACTAGTGTACTTTCAGTCATTTGATTTTGTCTTTTATTTGCATCTCATGTTGACTATCTTGATAATCACAAACACCTTGTCACTAGCACTGCAACGAAAGGATCAAGACATTGTGAATGCTATTAAATGTGTGAAATCAACTAGGTTGCATTTGGATGAGCTTAGAAGAGATGGGTGGGAATCTGTCTTAGGTGAAGTGTATACCTTTTGTGAGAAACATGGTATTCCTAAGTTGGAAATGGGAGAAACTTACGTTAATCCAAAGAAGCAACGACAAAGAACTGGAATTACCAACAAGCATCATTATGAAGTGGATTGTTTTAATGATGTTCTTGATTGGCTACTTCAAGAGCTTGATAGTCGCTTCAACGAGACAACCTCTAACTTGCTTGTTTGGTCGGCCGCTTTGAGTCCAAGAGATTCATTTCATGATTTTAATTTGGAGAATTTGATGAGCATAGCTAAACTTTATCCCATTGATTTTGATTCTGGGGAATTGAGGGACCTTAACCATCACCTTTGCCTTTACATTGCTGATGTGCGAGCAGATGACAGATTCTCTAACATACAGACTATTGGCCAACTTTCTCAAAAAATGGTGGAGACAAGGAAACATCTTTGCTATCCTTTGGTTTATCGACTTTTAAAGCTAGTACTAGTATTGCCTGTCGCCTTTGCCACGAGTTGAGAGATGTTTTTCAGCCATGAGAATCGTGAAAAATTATTTGCGCAATCGCATTAGTGATGATTTCATGAGTGATAGCCTAATTTGCTATGTGGAGAAAGAAGAAATGAAGAAAGTTACCAATGAAGCTGTGGTTCATCGTTTCATGAACTTGAAAGAACGTAAATACTAAAAGTAAAAGGTATTGTATTTACTTTCATAAGTTTCATTTGACTATTCTACTTTTTTACTAGATAATTTTAATTCGTTTTGTTCCTTTTTATAGGTCATTGAGGTTGGATGATGTATTTTGCCAACGTCGACTATCTTTATCCATAATTTCGCCCTTAGTTGCTTCACTTTGCTACAATTAACAATATTATTAGTGAGTTTCTTTATGTTGGTAAGCATTTTGATCACTACTTCTTTATCATTGTACATTGCTATTGGTTATATTGACATATTGATGTTAAAAGTTGCTGGATACGTTACTATTTAGTACCATATTGCTTTGAAATTATATCTGTTGTTATATGTAAAGTAAAATGGTGAACCCCGGTCATTTTCATTCTAGTTCTGCCCCTGCACAAATCAATGCATAATAATTATTATACATCATGTAGCACAGTAGCTCTGTAATAAACCTCAAACCATAGAATTGGGTATTTAACACCCTCTTAACTCTCTCTCGAAAACATTCACATTTCACCACCGGCTGGTTTCATCAATGGTTTTCACTTTTCACCTCATCACCTGTTAGACACGTCATCGCTAAATCATCTCCTAGTCAACTGCACATACATCTTAATGTAAAGTAATCATATGGTTATCCTTTGCTGACGTAATCACATTGGGCTAATTTGTATGCTGCATCAGCGTATCCAAGATTACCGGGATGCCCCCCGTCACCGAAAACCAACCAAAAAGTGATTTGACCAGTTTTAATAGTTAAAGGACGTCAAAATGTACGGTTTTGGAGTTGGAGTTGGAGTGGCGTGGCGCACTCCCCAAGGTTATGCTTCATCCGCTCCCTGACAAATTCCGGATGTCACTGTAACATCTTAAATTTTTATTTCTAATTTAATTCCTAAATTTAATTATTTTCTTGGGTTTTCTAAATTTTCCGAATTTAAAAAAATCATATTTTATTTTAAAATAAAAATAATTTATTTACAAAATTAAATACCAATGTTAAGTTAGAAATATTTTTAAAATCCAAAATGTTTCAGAAATTTTTTGTATTTTTTCTAAAATCCTAAAGGAATTAGCTCTTTTTCTGAAATGGCTAAAGCATCGAAAATCCAGAAATTGACTTGGGGCGAAACTCATTCCTTGGCCTTTTCTCTCCCCTTCGCTCGGCCCATGCCACCTCTCCCCCTCTCTCTTCCTCTCTCACTGCCCATGGGCCCTACCTGGCAATCTCCCTCTCCCTCCTGCCTTCTTCCGCGAGCGCATCGCAGCTCAGGCTGCTGCCACACTGCCTCACTGCACTCGCCTGTGCACCACGCCTTCACCTCCCCGCACGCCACCTCGCCTGCTGAGCGCCGCGTCGCCGAACCGCGCCTGCCGGGCCGCTCACCGCCATCCCGCGCCACCTCCTTTGTCCGGCGCCGCTCACCGCCCGTCCCACGCCGCTCACCTCCCCTCCCCTCTATTTAAACACAGCAAAGAGTTCCCTTCTCCTCCTTCCTTTCCCCTCCTCCCACTTTCTCTCTTCCTCGCCCGGAGCCGCACCACCTTTCTCTTTTGCTTTCTTCTTCGGCGCCTGCCGCGCTGCCTCAACGCCGAACCACCACTCCAGTGGGTCTCTCGTCACCCTAGACGCATCATCTTGCGCCCCCTCCTCCTCCTCCTATTTCCATTCCCCTACTCTCGCCTTCCTCTTCCTCTATTTTCGCCACTTTTCGCCATTGAAGTCTCTCGGCGCACCTCCTTTCTCCGACGATTGCGCCGCCGTCGATGGTCCCCTGTTGCCACCGTCACCACCCCTAGCCCCGCCTCGCCGTGTTCTATCCTGTGCCTCCTCGATCTTCGCCGGACACTCACCGAGAAGCCGCCGCCGTCGATGGTCCCCTGTTGCCACCGTCACCACCCCTAGCCCCGCTTCGCCGTGTTCTATCCTGTGCCTCCTCGATCTTCGTCGGACACTCACCGAGAAGCCGTCGCCGCCTTCACCCGCACATCGCCTCACCGTCGGCGATCCTTGGCCAGCTAATTGCCACCATGGTGAGCCTTGGACTCCCCTTGCTCTCCTCTTCCTAGCGCGACCCTCGCCGGCCACCGGAACGTCACCAATCGCTGGCGACCCTCGGTCTGTGCACGCCGCCATTTCTGTGTTGATGTGGCACAGCCATGTTGCGCCATGTCACGTCCATGTCAGCGCATTTGCCTACGTGGCAATCCACGTGACTGCTGGCGTGGCATTTTCGCTTTTCCAGTAGGAAAATAATTCGGTCGGAAAACCATTTCTTGCGCTGATATCAACATGACTCAATTTTTTTCCTTTAGAGAATAATTCCTTAAAATCTGAAATTCTCAATTTCATCATTTCATGTGTTTTCAGCCTTCCGGACGCTCGTTCTCCCTTATTTAATTTGGATTTTATTTGAATCTTGTTTGATTTGGCTTATTTTCGCGTGTAGATTTCAACGACTTCGCAAAGTCGGATTTCGACGCTGTTTCAAAAAAACAACTAAGTGAGCAAGGCAAGTTACATCATTTGATCATATTTGAATCACATTATTTTAAATTATTTAAATTCTATTTTAAACTATTATTGCATGCTTATTTATATTATGTTATTTAAATTCTTGTTTTAAATCATAGTTATTCCCAATATCTTTGTATGGCCAAAATTTGCAATTGAATTAGTCATTCCTTGATACCATAGTTAAAATCTGGTTGGTACATTAGTATGACTAGAACATGTTGGAAAAATTATGCTTACAATGCTTAGACCGAAATATTTAATTTGGGAATTTACAGTTAAAAATCAAATGTTGTTTAAAATTGTATCCATGACATTGGTTTGTCATGGAAATTTACAAATGTTTTGAAAACTGAAATAAAAGGAAAAGTTGTTTCTACTTGGGCGAAATGGATGGTTGGTGGGTGCAGGTTTATGCACGGGCTCAATTCGGGAATGGATTGAGGCACAGGGTTTTATTGGAAGTCGCACAAGTCAGTTAAGAATCGGTCTTCGAGCCGCATCTTGCAAAGCCACATCGTACTACCACAAGTCTGAAGTGGGTATGATTTGGCTTACTAATTTGCAACGTTCCATTGTAGTTGTGTCATCTGATGCGTGGGTGTCTTAATGACCTACCTTTTATGTATTACCACATGGCACAAAAGGGGGCTTAAATTCGGCGTTGAGTCCAAAGGAAGCGAAACCTTAACGGGCGTGACTACATTGGGATGTTGTAAAGGCCTTGTGATAATTACTTAGTCGCACACCTATGAAAGTGTGTCAGATATACATTATAAGATGATTATCTCTTGTGGGTAAAGTTGTACAACCTCTGCAGAGTGTAAAACTATTCGAATAGCCATGTCCACGGTCATGGACATGCTGTGCAAAGCCACTCAAAGTTAAACTTTGGTTTTGTTTTTAAATGAATTTAACAAATGTTTTTAGGATGGTTAATCCTTGTGGAAAATTGGGTGGGTACCCATGTGATAGGAGGTTATCCTTCACCAGAAATATATGGAGGTTATCATATTATAAAACTTGAGAATTTAGAAAATGGATTTTAGTTATAGAATAACTGCTTTGGAACTTAGTACACATATTTGAAGAAAATATGGCTTTATGCAAAATCAACACTATAAACCATCATTTGTTATACCTTCATGCATTATAATCTATTATTGGCTGTAACTTGCGGAGTACATTCATTTGTACTCACCTTGCTTAATAAAATGTTATTCAGAAGAAAAGAACTTCACCACCGATGTGGATCTCGACGACTAGGCTGCTACCATAGTTTATTATCTGTGATAGATTAACTGGGCTCTACTACTTCTTCATCTTCCGTTGTGTTCTTTATTTTTGGTTCGTAAGTCTCTTGTAATAAACTCTGATATTTATTAATATAGTTGTGCGATTTATGGATGTTACCATTTTTATTTACTGTGTGAATTAGCCACAGATCATGGGACTAGTTCAGAATGCACAGAGGATCTGGGAGTGTTTCTCCAGGTCCTTACAATCATACTGGTTGGCCTTTTCGAATGATGCATTCCGGTACCGTCCCATATCGGTGTACTGTTCTAAAGTTTAATATAATAATATATATATTTATAAGTACATATATGTCTAATTATATGCACACCAAATTTTATATATAATATTACTTCAAATGCATAGTAGTAAGATCAATATAACGTATAGTTCAACGAGTTTAATAGACGGTATTATCAATTCCACCAGTATTGTTTGATATTGAAACCGGTATGCTTAGCATCGACCGTATCGAGACGGTACGACTATATCAAAGCCAATACGGAACAGGATTTTTCTGTAGCATTTTAGATGGTAAAATAGTGAACTATATGGATAAGTTTGGCTGCAAACGTACGATTCACTTGTCCTATTGAAACTAGGCAGTTCAGAAAGTAGGTATCCAAAGCTTTGTCAAGGCAGTACGCTTGCAGTGCAAAAGAGGGGCTCGTGGCCCGCAGCTTCCCTGATTTGTCGAAGCACATAAATCTTGTAAAGCTATTTCAGATCATTACATAAAGCTTACATAAACGATGAATCGGTACTATTTCTTCGAGTAATGATGTAACCGGATCCGTATCCTCTACCACCACATTGCAATGGCACCATGGCATTCTCTCTTTCAGCCATCCAAACGAAAAATAATGCCTAAGATGAATCGGCTACAGTACGAAATCACTATAGTGATTTTGGTTATGTAGCAGCTAAGCTATAGTGTTTTCCAATAGAATGGCCAGAGCCTTGGGAATGTCACGGGGTTGTTCACCTCTATCGTTGCAACGCAATGGTGGAGGATCTCAGTCGACCTTTTCTGTGTTGTTTTCTGTGCGTTACTATTTTACAAAACTGATCTGTCAGAACAACCATTACATTGGATAATAATAACAGAGCTACAACTACGGTACTGCAGAGATCGCTAATTCACTATTCACTACAACCTTTCCACTGCATTCTTCCAGCTAGCAGCTTCTCACAAAGCAGCAATGTTCAATGGGGTACTATGGGATTGAAGAACAAAATACGATGCCTATTGTAGTAGTCCAGAGGACAAAAGTTTCTGGATCCAAGGTATGAGCTTGTTGATATTTTCAAGGATGCCTGGCTCAAGTTACAACCCTAACGTGCAGTTTCTTTCAAACTTTACTATACAGTGTATCATAGTTTATCACAAGGATGGCATGTTCTGTCTCCATCAGTCGTTCTTTATCACATTCACTGTACAGTGAGCTAGCTATTCACAGTACATACCGGGCGATGGGGTAATAAATGATTAATGAATCCTGATTTAGAGTTAAGACCCCTTGTAGTAAACCTGGTGAAATATAAAAAGCATTAGCTTTTAGCGGTTTGTAGCAGAATGTTCATTTCATTCTTGTATCATGAAGTCAGAAACAGATAAAAATACAACATAAAACAGGCACAAGATTACCACCAAATAGAAAGATGACTTTTGAGGGAAAATATGTTTAGATCATCACTACCATTCATTTCTAGAAACCAAACTCTGGGGTTCTGGATGAGAGCAATGCAAAAGTTATTGTTTCCCCAGAGGACACGTGGTAGCATGGTGCAAGTAATAATTGTGGTGCATTGGTGATTCCATAATAAGCAATGCAATAAAATAAACTGATACAACCAAATATGAGTTAAGGTAGAACAAGAAGCTAGAGCCTAGAACAAGAAGGAATGAAAATACTGGATGAATATATAAGAAAAGATGAACTATATATACCTTAATCTCCCTGTTAGAAAGTCCAACTATCAGCCTTTCATCCCAATGCAATATTGAAGTTATAATTGAATCACAAGCAATGGAAGCAACATCTCTGATTTCCACCTCGGACTCATCATCCAACAACTCCTATAGAAGAGTTAACCAAAGGAAAATGCAAGGTACCGAATATGTGTTAGCGATAGAGCAGCCTTAAGGGAATTTCTGAAAAGTTTAGACCCCCTCTTTTGGAAGAGTTCGTATCAACAAAGCAAGTAAACTGACCTGAATATTTATGACTTTATCCCATCCACCAGTATAGAGCCATTTGCCATTCAATTTAACTGCATAAATAGCACCATTTTGGAGTTTCTCTGATTTAACAAGGACATTGTCCTTCCAGATCTGATTTACAAACAAAAGTGTGATGATTTAGACTACATTGAAAACCATTGCGATGAATAAAATATAACACAAGTCTATATCGTGATTCATTATTGAGATATAGGGAAACCTTCAAAGAGCCATTTTCATACGATGAAACAACAAAATTAACTTCTGTTGAAATTGACAGCACAGGGGCTATGGTTCCTGATGTATCATCTTCCAGTACAGACAATGGACTGTGATCGGTGAGCCACCATGATCGAATAGAACCATCCCAACTTCCACTGTAAAGAATACCACTGGCAACTGCAAGACACGACACAGTTGATTTGTGACCCGTCATAGTGCAGCGAAGTGAATAATCCTGCCAAAGGGGGATAGTGAATTAACTTTGTATAACATGCTTAAATTAAGCTAAATGGATTTATGGATCCAATAACAATCATATAAATGCCAAAACATACAGACTTGTTATTCAGAAAAACACTTGATTGTCCAATAAAAGAAGTTCAAAACATTTTGGAATCGAAATCCAGTACAAGCCTTAGTTGCAACGTCTACATTTTTAATACAGCCCGCCCACCCACCCACTCTGTTTCAATCCCCATATGGTACTAATTAAAGCAAGTCAGCTTCACATCTTTACCTCCAGAGACCAGGCCTTAATAGATTTGTCTCTACTGCCAGTGTAAAGATAACCGGTTCCAGAAACAGCCAAACAGTGAACACCTCGATAGAGCCAATCATTATGTTCATACCATTTATTCAAAGGTTCCTGCTTGAGAGAGGCATCAACACGCCAGACAAAAATTCCGCTACCGCTGTCTCCACTTATACAAAGAGACTGATTATCATTGTCAACAACAACTATTGCAGTGATTTTGTGTTCATGGCCCTTCAAACACTGTACATGAGAGAAATCCTATAGAAATAAGTCAAGAACCAATACAAGTCAGAATAAATGAGCCATAGAAAAAACTAAAGATAGGCGATTATAAAGGATATTCTATAATATCAGATGTGTTTGTTGTATGCTACTGTGATTTCTCACGAAGAAAAAAGCATGTTGTTTACTTCAAGAATGATACTCACACAGTTAAAAGATTATCAAGAGAAGAGGGTACACTAACAGTTTTATACCTGCAGTGACCATACATTGATTGTTTTATCGTAAGAAGAGCTAAACAAAAAGCCCCCTGCAATACAATAAAGATTTATCAACAGAAAATTATTGAGCATTTTTCTTGTTAAGGGCGTAAGAAAGATCTAGAATGGTAAGATGTGCCATGGCCACATGGAAAGAAATCAAATAACATAACACAACAGATGAAAACATTGTGAAACTCTAGGAAGTTAAGAAGCCAAACAATTAAGTGAGATATCTAGTGCAAACTGTGAAGTGCGAACTAATAATTAGGTGCAATCATGCAAACCATTTTGGTTTGGGCATAAATTAACATGAAAGATTTTTTTAAAAAAGTATTGTAGATGTACTTCTCAATTTCATTTACCTTTGCATGAAGTTTCAAGTTCAAATCCAATCTATGTTGAAAGTGATGAAAATGAGAAACTTCTGACAAATGACAAATTAACAGGAAAAGGAACAAGACAAAAACAAAAGTTACTATTCAGCAAACTCACCTCTGTTTTTTTTTCTTTCTTATAACACATGTTGCATTTGAAATGAAATTTTAAGGGTGCTAAAACACTACATAGACAACATCATCATTTCTTTTCAGAATTTTTCATATTGCTTTGGTTCCCGAATCAAAATGGCTTGCATGATTGTACCTAACTACTGGTTTGCACTAGATACGCCTCCAATAATGAAACAGTGCATGATGTAATATAGCACATTGGCAGTGTTGAGCTTATACCTCCAATGGCTAATCCTGTGACACAATCACGGTGAGCAAGCAAAGTTGAAGACTTGAACAATCCATCATATTGTGGCTCATTGATTCCTTCTGTACGAACCCCCTCATTGCTTATGCAACCACCATTGCTTCCATCATCCAGAGTTGAACTTTTTCCATCTGACTCAACAGCACCAGAGTCAGAGAACATTGAGGACAACTCCCCAAGGAGCAAACACCTAAAACTCTTCTGAGCTCCAAGATCATCATCAGGAGTCAAAGCATCATCACCATATTTCATCAATGAGCCTCTAATACATTTCCAAACATCAACAATCTCTGGACGGCATTCCGGATCATAGCTCAAGCATGACGCTGTAATAGCAGCCAATGGTTTCAGCTGCGTACCAACCAATAAAGTGTCAAGCCTCGTAAGTACTTCCTTCTTCCAATCATCATATGATCCATCAGCACTCCATCCTGCTGCGAGCTGCTTATCTCCGGTAACAAGCGCCAGCAATATGCAACCCAGCAACCAAGCATCTGAACTACGCCCTACCAAGCCACTGAAATCAGGATCCTTCATCCGCAGCTTATCACGCAGCACTGCCGTCACCTCGGGAGCAATGAAAGCTACAGCCTTGGACGAGCAAACCCCTGCCCGGACTCCACGGCACAAGGCCAAAGCCTGATTCAAGTCGAGCAGGCAGTGCCCAAAGCGATCAAGGCAGAGGCAGTCCAGCCCGAGGCACCCCAGCACTTGCCCCTCGCCGTGCAATCCCACGAGCGCTTCGCACACCTCCATTCCAACAACTCCGATCCGAGCAACCATTTCCTCACCGTCGCTCCTCTCCTGCAACAAGCAGGAAACGCCGCGCTGATGCCGTTCGGAGACCAGCCACAGCGGCGGCCCCTCGGGGCCCATCCAGGCCCCGTAAACCCTGCACACCCGCCGCGCCAATCGCGCCGAGGCGGCCACCAAATCGATCGTCTCCTCCCTCGCCGCGCCGCTCAGCGCGTCAATCGCAGCGACCACCCGCGCTGCGTGGCTGGGCCGGTAGAACGCGGCCTCCAGCTTCGGCGCCCCACCGGCGGGAACTTCGACCGGGAGGAGGCTGACGAGGTGGCCCCGCGCGCAGAACCAGGGGGCGCCGAGGTCGGAGGCGAGGGACCCGAGCGCGAGGCGGGCGGGAGTGGGGCCAGGCGGCGGCGCAGAGTGGAGCGGAGAGGCGGACTCGGGGAGCACAGCGTGGCGGAGGCGGGCGAGGAGGCGGGAGTGGGTCGCGTGGAGTGGGAGAGTGAGGGGAGGCATGGCGGCGGCGGGGGTGCGATCTGGGGAGGGATTGGGGAGGGATGGGAGGAGGGAGAGGAGGGCGAGGTTTTTGGGGAGGGAGGAGGGGCCGAGGGCGCGGGAGAAGGGAACGCACTGGGAGCAGAGCGGGCAGCGGAGGGAGGCGGCGGCCGACGCGGAGGCGGCGGCGGGCGGGAGGAAGGAGATGCAGGCGGCGCAGAGGGAGTGGCCGCACGGGAGGACACGCGGCACGGTGGAGGCGGCGTCGAAGGGGGAGAGGCACACCGGGCACTCGGGCGGCTCCGCGTCCTGCGGTGGCGGCGCGGTGCTCGCCATGGCCGTCGCTTCTGATCGGCTTCGGGCCTTCGGCAAGGGCGGGGCAGGGCAGGGAAGCTCGCCGCGAGGGAGGCGAGGCGTCGCAGACTCGGAATAATTCGTTATGACCGGTGCTCGGGAGAAGGCAGTCGGAGTCGAGGAGGGAGCGACGGTTGACTTCTGGCTAGTCATGGCCAGATGGGTCGCTCCGCATGCACGGCCGGGCCGATTAGGCACGGTAGCTGAATGGGCGAGCTGTGCCGGCCCGTGAGCCGGGTGTTGATTCAGGCACGCTATGTTGGCATCTCAAATCGTGCTGGGCCTGCGTAGTCTATTTTAGTCTAATAAATAAATAAACCAAAATATTTAGAAAAATATGTAGAATTTATAAATATATATATATATATATAATTATAAAAATCAAGAAAAACATAATAAAGATTTTTGTTAATGTTTAAATAGCTACCTCGTTTAGTCTAATAAATAAACCTAAATATTTAGAAAAATATGTAGAATTTATAAATATATATATATAATTATAAAAATCAAGAAAAACATAATAAATATTTTTGTTAATGTGTAAATAGCTGCCTCATTAAAATATTTGTCAAGTAAAAACCGAATATGAAAAAACATTGGCAAAGGAAAACGAGTACAACCTATAGCTCTACAAACATCTATGTTTTAAGTGTCATCGTCTAGGTACAGATTTTCGAACAGCTCCGACAACTTTGGACTTTCTACAGAGTGTTGTGTTAATGCATCAGTTTGTTCCCAGTCCTTCACAGTTAGAAGTATCTCCATTATCTTAGTCGTGAGACGTGTTCTTCTCTACTTCAATATTCTTCCAGAAAGACTGAAAGCGGACTCGGAGGAAACTGTTGAAACAGGAATAGTTAACACATCACGTGTAAGTATGGATGTTATCTTATGGGTATACCATCATTGCAAAATTTCGAAGCCTTCTGAGTTAAAATCCACCGTATCGTTGTCCAGATAGCCAGATAGTTCTCCACTTCTTGGGTGAAAACTTGGTCTTGGTTGAGAAGGTGTTGCAGTAGAACCCCTTGACCTGGAGGAAGAACCTTCACTCTAGATCTTGCCCCACAAATTTGTCTTTTTACTTGGTGTGGGTGCTACTGGAGGTCGTTGCAAGCAAACTCTCTTAAACTTATTTTCTTACATTTGAAAAACATCAATAAATCTAGAATAAACATTTGCAAAATAGTTAGAATAATCTAGACCTGTAGCATCACTAAGAATATAAAAAACATTAGCAAATCCTTGAATTTTAGCTCTAGGATCTAAAATAAATACAAATGCTTATAGGAAAGGGATTTCTCTCTAATATTTTAGCTATTTTGTTTTCCTAGCAATAATAGCCTCTCGTAAAACTATGCCATTTTCATACATCTTCAACTGAGTAGCAATTTGTAGAATTGTATGCATAATTATAAGAGATGTTGGATAATACACAGCGAACAAAGCAACAATGGCTTCATAAAAAAAATTCAAAAATTGTAGTATCTTCTCAGCAACAAACAAATACTGCTCAGTCAATAGTACACTACCGTCAGGGTTTTGATAGTCCGTTTGAATAAAAACAGAAAAAATACTCTTAAGCATCAAGTAAGTAGAGTTTCATCTTACCGGCATGTCCAAACCAAATTTTCTTGGATGTACACCCATTTCCTTGCAAAAACTCTTATATATTGCTATTCTTACGTTACAATTATTCAAGAAAGATACCACATCACGGAAAGTTTTAATATATGAAGTCAACCTCTCCAAACCGTATTTTACTATAAGAATAATAATATGACAAGCACATCGTTGATGTAAAAAAGAAGGAATCAGCATATGTACTCAACATTGGAGTAAGAATATCCATTACCCTAAAGTTTGAAGCCGCATTGTCTAAAGTAATTGAGAATATTTTGTTTGTAAGACCAAATTTTTCCACGACTTTGATAATACAGTCTGCAATGTTCTCACTCGTTTGAGCTACATCAATTAATTTAAAACCTATATTTTTTTCTCTATTTCCCAGTTGTCATTAACATAATGAGCAACTACACTAAGGTAATCCTCTCTAGTCCGACCGCTCCATATGTCCAAGGTCAGAGCCATCGAAAATGTGCACGCACTAAATAGGCACTTTAATTTATCACGACATTCACTATAGTATTTAACTAGATCTCTAGTTGTTGTCTGTCTAGAAATGGTAGAAAATCTAGGATTATACGTAGTCCTTATGTAAGTTTCGAAAGCTATAGACTCTCCAAAGCCTGAAGGCAAATCCTCAGAAGCAATTAAATGACAAAGAGATTGACGGGCTACCTCAGGATTATAGTCCCAACTACGTAATGTACCATCGGGGTTGTACTGCAATCGCGTCTACCTCATCGTCAATCCTTGCTTAACCTTACATCTTGCAGCATGTCTAAGTAAGTGTTTTGTTCTACCTGAAGACTTTGTAGACAATTCATGACGATAAATTTTACAAACAACATATGGTATCTGAACTCCTTGTGCTTCTTCCTTGGTTGTCCTGTCGAAATTCTCTCAAGACTCCTGATGTACTCGTCCTGGACCTCTTTGTTCCGGTAGTTGCCGACGAAGATGTTGTCGTAGAGCCTGATGACGGTACTCCGATTGATTTGACACAACGACATTATCGAAGGATACAATATCCTCCGGTGAAAGTCCGTAATCACTAAGAGCAAAGCTAACGTAATTTTCCATAACAAAAACTACAAAATAGAAACTTACACTATTATTTCTTTCATCTTAGCATAACAAAATAATAACAATAAAATATGCAAAAAAAAATAGTATTGTACCTCTTTTACTGACTTGCTGCAGAAATTTAAATTTTCCTAAATTTGGCATAAATTTTTGAATTTTGCCAAATTATCTCACAAAGAATCTAAATTTACACAACAAAATTCATAAAAGAGATTGAAGAATTGATATGTGCTGAATGAGAATGGGTATGGTGGCTATTTATAGAAAAAAATCAAGATTTTTGAATTGTTTTTGCAACTTTTAAAACCCCAACGGCAAATCAAAAATCCGAACGTTAAACGGGCTAATCGGGAAGTTTTATGTCATACCAGTCATAGCCTACCTAGCCAAATGGGCCCCAACAACAAGATTATTGCCGTGTCGTGTCGGCCCGATCTCCGCCCCTGCCGCCTGTGTTGACCTCGCCGCCTCCACACTCATCCCGCGGCTTCATGCTAGCATCACCCTGCCACCGTCACACCCGCCGCCCAGCCTCCTCCTCTTCCTAACGCCAGCCTTGCCCCACCGCACCGACCGCCGCCGCCTCCTCTACACCGATCGCACCCCACTGCCTGCGTTGCTAGGCCGCCGCACCATGCCGAACAAAGGCCATGCTTGGCCCAACGGGCCAGAGTGCGGACCTAGACACGACACAGACGCTACCACAAATAGTGCTGATCGTGCCATGCCCGGACTAGACAGCCAGTGTAGTGTTTCGGGCCTGCCCAACCCATCTGGCCATCACTACCTTTGGCTCATCATGGGCCCCACATGGCAGCCGTATATGGCTCTAGGCAAGAATTCCATATGAATTCCATGAAAGAGTTAAATTCTGTCGTTCCAGATGGGTTCCAAATGGGTAAGCAGGGCATTATTAACAACAGGATGGATGTACATGCTACCCTATAATCTAGCAGGGCGAACCAAATAGGGTAGCAGCTGTGACAAACTGGCTAAAAGCAAAATTACAAATGGGCTGTAAATACCCTTCTCAATCAAGATTAGTCAAGAGTTAATGGTTGCTCAGAAGTCAATTGGCAGCGAGCACAACGAATAATTGAACATCTATCTATCTACTTTGTTACAAACGACCCTTGGCGAGGATTTATTTGTTTTTCCAGCGTACACCACAGTGGTTAGTCAGCTGGGTCGATGGTCGAAGCTTGGAATGGCAAGCACCGTCTGGGGACAGCTATTGACATTTGCCTCGTCGGTATGCTTTGCAGGCTTCTGCTTTTCACTACCATGCTGCTGGGGAGCCACCTTCGGAGGGTTAGCTTGCGGATCCACAGCGTCAGATTCTGGTTTTCGCTTCTTCATATCGGTAGAAGAACTCCGGTTGCTGTCTGATACTGCACCGGCGACCCTTGTTTCACCAACTTTGTGAGCATTTCTGGAGGCCTGGTTCTGTCCATAGTTAACGACAGGGTTTGCGGTATGCGTGCTTGTCATGGATGCCTGCGTGTCTTTCATGGGCGGCTGTATAACTTGCTGTGCCCGTGCATATTGTGCTCCCACAGGGTTGCCATCTCGCAACTTGGTTGCAGCAGCCAGCCTTCTCTTCATCCTCTCCTCATTGCGGACCTGATTTTGATTTAACACGGAACATCTAGTGAGTGAAACCATTCGACATTCGTTACAATCAGGTGCTGTACATAACTTCATATTATGCAGGATAATCCCCGTTTTGAGGAAGGGTAAAAACTAGACGTGTTAAGCTAAAATGATATTCACCTTGCGTTGCCTATACAATAAATTTCTCCGCTCCTTTGATCTAGAAATGGCATCTCGAATTCCAACTTTATCCATGTAACCTTGTGGCCATAAGTCGGCAAGCTGGTGCACAAAGATACTGTAAGCACATCACGGACAAGTATAAGTGCATATGACGTGCTGTACCTCAAATGCATATGTTGCTCATAAACTTATGATCATGGTCCATGAAACAACAATTAACATAGTATACATCTATGTCGATAATCTCTTAATCTCTAGCTAAAAAACTGTAAGGAGCTTAATGGCATTGTTTGACAACTTTGGATTACTAGTGCTTCATCAACATAGGCTGCATTAAGAATTTCCTCATCTACATACAAACTAAGGGAGCATGCAGAAGGGAATGATGTATTGGTTTGCTTAGAGACAATGTCACAGTCAATGGTGTTGTCCATGACACAACAGGCCGATGCAAGTTCTAACCCCAACACTACAGATAAACAAGTTGGAATTTCAATTACCAAAAAGGAGTAATAATAAGGAAACACACAGAAGTTAATGACCAAGTTCTTTCTAAGTGTGAAATTGTAAGTACTATATCAGGACTGGAAGGAGTTTCTGACCAAAGTTTCGACTTTAAGGACTACTACTATCTTGAATCGAGTGAAATAGAAAAAGGTTTACATAGAATAATGTAGTGGATTTTTTCAAACAGATATTTAAAGAAGGGATTATGATTAGACTTCTTAAAAATTGAAATCCAAAAGTAACTGCAAACTAAAAATAAGGGAGGAATGAAAAATAAACATGCAAAGTGTCAGATCAGTACCTCTACATATAACTTACGACTCCGAGGGCCCTTATCTTCATCCATGCCCTGAAAAGCATGCAATACTCATGCCAATTAAGCAGAATCATAATTTATTTGGAAATTGGGGCTTTGAAGTGATACTAAATATATAATGAGTAAAATAAGGCTAAAGGTAAGGAGGGCCTTGTCGAAGTGACTATTGTTCTAAAGCAACTCTGCTAGGCTTTTGATTGGGAGGGCAAAAATTAAATATCTCTTCACCAACATGCACACATAAGACCAGACAAAAACTAAAATAAAATAGAAAAGGTTTTCCTGTTGCTAAATCCTTTCTTTCAGCATCTCCGCATAACGAGCACAAATGGCCACTAGCTTAGCAGTTATAATTAAAGGACATACGATTACATGCCTATACCTCAACATACAGATCATATAGATCACAGATCCTGTCCTCCAATGCAGCATCCATAACAGATTTTCCTTTCAAGGCCCTTTTCTCATCAATATCGACACCCCCCTGAAAATCGTCTGCTGAATCATCCTTTTGTTCAGTAACCTGAAAACAAATGGGTATAAAAGCTCCTAAATCAATGTTGTTGATCAGAAGGCTAAAATAAAATGCAATGTATATGCAAATGACGCGAACCCTACACATCCTAATCAGAATGTCAGTTTTACCTTGGGCTTGGTGGCTAAACGTGCTTTGATAATTTCATAGATCTCCATTTTCACTTGTCGGAACTTGTCAGCCTTCTCTTGCTTAGCATATAGACCTGATTCAACCATTTCTTTCATGTTTCTCTGTATCAAAATACCAAAATTTAGTGAAAGCCTGAGGGGGAGCACAAGAGGAAGAATTTTGTCAATGCCCCATGGGATCTAGTTTGAATTTATGTTCATTCTACGGGGTCAGTATGCAACATATGTTCATTCTACCACACCTTATTAAAGGGCCTTGGAAGTCAATGCCAGCACAAGACGACAAATCTTGTCAATGCCCCATCGGATCTAGTTTTAATTAATGTTCATTCTATAGGATCAGTATGATACAGTACAATATACAATTCAAAGCAATGCAGAACAAGATGATATGAAAAATATACAGGCCACAGAATATAGATGATAAGCAATAACGCATATGTAAACTTCACATGCATAGTCAAAATTTTAACAGTCACTCTTTTCTGTTTTCTACTGTTGCTTGCTTTGCTCTTTGGCAGTAGTAGGTGCAAAATGAACTATTTAAGGAATCCAAGACTACTGTATGACTTTATCTGATTACCATCAAATTTCACATAATCTAACTATCTATACTATAAAGTAGAGTGCACAAGGTATTTTACCATCATTACACAACAATAGGAAACCCAAATTCCCACGTTTGTCTCAATTGAACCAACTGCATGGAGCAGCAGGGTTTCAGATCTCATAACCAGGTTGGTTTGGGCCTAAAACCGGCTCCTTTTTTAAAACCATATGCGACTGGTTTGGCCGAAAACCAGCTGGAGCACACAGTGGTCACTGGTCAAGATCTCATATTAGAATCACTTCCATTTCTTTATGCCTGACAGTCTGACACATTTCTAAGGTGAGAGTTCACTGAAGTGTTCCACTCAAAGGTCCAGGTGGTCAATGAGGAACAGCAGGTCCTCGCATCATCCAACTTGGATGTTCAATTTACTGGCACATTTTTCTCTTTTAACTCTTGAATCATTTGTTAGAACTCTAGTCTCTAATTGTTAAATAGTTAAGAGGTCTTGGATGTATAAAATCTTCCTACTGACGACAATATGATATGTATGATATATAGTTTATTTACCAAGGACATCTGCTTATTCATTTGACATAAAAGCAGTTCTAATCCATTAGCAGTAGCGTGATTATAAGTTATCATCAAATCCAGTTCTGGGTATTTGATTCTCTGCTAGTTATTTCTAGTTCATCCTCGTGACTCGAACTGTCAAATGCAAACTTTATCATAGGAAAATGCATGATCACAAAACAATGCCCAAAAGCATTCTTAGAAGAAAAAAAAATCTCACCATGCCGATAGCCATCCACACAGTCCTCAGATTCATTCAACAAACCATAAAAAATACATGTTCATGCCTGCAGCATGCCCAGTGCCTAAAAAGTAGATGAATGAAGGATTGGAACTAAATAAATGGTTCTATCCTAATAATAATTATACTAGAACCCGTTTAAAGCGGTGAGTGAATCTATAAAGGTAATCGACCTTTTTCAATAGAAGATTTACTGATCACAACTTCCTATAATTGTTGTCAAGATTCAAGAAATGAAGACAATCTCAAGATCAAGACAGTGAACAATCCACAAATAATTGCAAGAACAAAACCATAACGGCATGCATGAACATACATGCAGAAAACTAAAAGAGTACAAAGTCCATTGCACACTGCACATGTTTAATCCATGGTTACCGGATTCGCTATAAAACCCCGCGAATCGCGAACCGGATTCATCGAACCCGAACCGGTTTAGGGTACATGGTTCGTGTTCGCAGTGCAAATAGGAAGAAAAGGTGGCGAACTACGAACCCGAATCCTATACGGCTGCACCGTGACTCGGACGAACCGCGTTTCTGATAACTATGGTTTAATCACTGCCTCTACTCACCTTCAGTGTCCTACGCTGCACAAGGTGCCCAACTATGCCCATGAGGCGATTCATCAATTCATCTGCTGGGACTTTCTCCTGATTTGCCTGCATTTGTCAAGATTCCGATGTTTATGAGTTGCCAAAGAAGTTTAAGTTGCCAGTATAACACATCATTTGTACTGAAAACACAAAAAAGCAAATGTTGTACTTCTTCAGGCTTCTATATTCACATAATCAATAGCAGCAGGCCAGAAGCATAGGAATTTAAAGTATGCCTGTATGCATCTCTGTAATATGTCCAATAATAATATGCAGTGACTTCATGACATGATGCATCATCGTTCATTCTATCAAATTTGAAATACAACAACTATCAAATCAACCAGAAACAGTGAAACACACGTTATTAGCCTTGGAAACATTATTTAATTACCATTCCAAATGAAAATCATAAAATAGTACTGAAACAAGTAATATGAATCATATCCAACCTAAAGTAAAACACTATAACATTTCATATCGTAACTATTGTTATATTAACTATTGTTATATGGAGGCTAATGAGTTTATTGAAGATGCATACCAAAGGAAATCCATGTGGATTGTGATAAAAAATAATGTATGAAAATGTAACAGCACAGATAAGAAATGATCACTCTAATTTCGGAAGAATAAGAAAATAGCTATATATATGCTTTACTGGAAAAGGGAAGTGGGTATTCAATGGTTGTTTTATAATGTAAGATTTTTCAGTATGAAATTACGAATATTCCAGTGATGAGATGACACAAGGTTGCAGTTCGAAAGTCACTTAAGCATCAATGCAGTAGTAGTCTAATCTCAGTAATGATATATGCATGTTAGGAACCATGTGAGATGTGAGTAATCAGAGGCACTTCATTGAGTCATTCTGAGGTAAAATAGCGTGTGCCACCGCATACCGATAACCTTGCGACCTTAGCAAGTTTTTGTTTTACTTCTTGAGGCAATCTTCTTTTGACTGCTGCTTGACTATTTGGATCAACATCATGAACATCAAGAGTCTGCGGTCTGTCTGTGAGGAGGATTTTTAAGTAGCAAAGACCTAAAGTTACTTCCAAAAGTTCTTAAAAAAAGATTGAAATCCAACATAAAAGTAGACCATAAAGTACGCACATTCACTGACAATATTTTGGAGGTCGCGAATAGCTCGCTCAAGTCTGGTACCCTTAGCCTTGGTACCTGCACCTTCTATACGCCTGTTTGTGGCCAAGTGCTGAAAAGGCAGTGCAGGATATGATAAAAATTAGTACATAATTGTTACTGTCCCGGTTTAGCAAATTCAAATTCCAGTTTTCGAATTTCGGCTGGTTTTTAAGCAAATTTCATCCGGATTTTTTCCGGTAATTCCGGTAACCGGCCGGTTACCATTTCCGGCCAGCGACCAGGAAAGTGCCTGGTTCCAGGTTTTTTTTATCCCTGGTGGCAGTTCTTTCATGTCTGCGATGTGGCAGTGGTTGTTTGTTCTGTTCCCTGTTTTATATCGGGAACTTTGTTTGTGCTGGACTGTTAGTATCCTGTGCTTTGGGTGGAAAGATAACTATGAATCGCACCATACTCACAATACCAGTTCCTTTGATTCTTACCGTTGTTTGTGTCAAATAGGCGTTACTGGCAGTGGTCAAGCCAGAAAATTGACTGACATCATATTTCTCTCTGCGGCGCATTTTCTTTGATAACTCTTGATTCGTCCTATTAAAAGTTCTTTCCAATTGGGGTTCAAGTTGCACCGGAGCATCTTTGTCCCAGTATGCTGTATAAGGGTAGCCATATGTTTCATTGGTTCCAGACTTATGAGCAAAATCAACAGCCTGGGGCGCTGCAGTTTTATGCTTGTCAACGTCCTTTATCTCTGGAGGAGGCAATGGCACATCCTTACTTGATATCTTCATATGTGCTGCATACTCAGCACCAGTTGCTGGGTCACTGGAATTCATTTTCTGGATTCTTCCAGGGCCATTACTTTTACTCTTCACTGGTCTGTTGCCTTCATAGTGATATTCACTGTAAGAACCTAAGTTATTACCTGCTAAGCTCTTCCCTATTTGCATAGCACTTCTTCTAGGGGCTTTTACAGGCATGCTGCCTGTGTATGAACGAGAACCCAGCGCAAACTCCTGGTTATTTTCAATGTAAGAACTTGATGTGTCTTTTCTTCTCTGTTTCTCTGGTGCAACATTTTGTACTGAACCATGCTCACTGCAAAAGAAGGTTGAAGTAATGTCATGATGTGTCCTATAAAGGCATATATGTAAATCATATAGGCGGGTAAGCTCAGGATGCTGCTATGTTGTTAGTACATCATCCAACATAATACCATTCTGAAGAAATAGCCATGATTACGACACAACAGAATATGTTCTATAAGGATTGGTCGGGCAGATTGGAGCATAAATTGTGCAACTCCATAGTTGCAAACAAAAGAGTTTATAGGAAAATTACATTTGTTCCAATTTCCCTTTGTTCACAAAATATCCATTGTGCTTGGTTGCCAAATTGTCAACTTCGAAATACTCATCCTGTGGATACAAGAAATAACAGAGCAATCAGAACACTGGCTATCAGCCTACCATTCTCAAAATGTCTAATTATACAGCAAAATGCTTGAGCTTGTTCTCTAAAAGGCTAGATACATGCATCAAGAAACATATAAGTTGGCACTTTGGTCTGCATAGAAACTGAGGTCAGTGTATACTAACAAGACTTAGAACCATTTTGATGCACTGCTGAATATTTTTTTGGTAAATTTTTCCAGGCATATAGGTCATCCTATGAGTACACAAAGAGATTATTGTTCTTGCTGCCACCTAAGTGGAAATGCCATATCAAACTGAAGGAAATGAACCTTCATTATTCATACTAGCAGACAAATAGATCACATCATGATTGATGAAAGAAAGAATATAAATGGGCATGTAATTTTCAATCATTTTGGTTAAAAACAGCAGGTTGAGTGGTTGTCAAGATTGTTATTTATAGTCTGTATAACAGCACATTGCCTGTAGAGTGCATGGTAAAAATGGTGACAAGGTGGAACCAAAGCACTAGAAGTCTAGAACTGACTTACTACCATTCAGGTTAGAATGTCCTGAAGCAATGGGAAAACGTATTTTTTTCACACAGTGCATTATATGTGATTAAATTAATTAACCTGGAAAACTAACCAATTCAGCATCATCAATGAAGGAATCCTCTGTGTCATACTGATCATCATCTGGCACATCATCCAGATCTTCCTCATCACTACTATGTTTGCCCTAGCACAGTATGGAATGGACACATAGTAAACACTTCATACACATGGTGTAAAAAGTAAAAATTGCATGTCCTCTCTGGTAATAATATCATGTGTTCCTTACCATGTAAAGGCGCTCAATTTTCTCAATAACTGCACTGAACCGATTTGACTGTGCAGGATCGTTTGGGTCATTTTCTGTGGGATGTGCCTGATTCAAAAGATGAGATAGCCACAATGTCAAATACAGTGCATTATTTCAATTGCAACCACGAACCTAGTTGATCTATCACATGTGGGAAAAAAACATGAATTTGTTACTTTGTTAGGTTGATTTAATCCGATGAATGGATAAGTGGGGCACCCGTCTATGGGAATGATAAGGGTGTCAGATACCTACATGAACATCTTCAATATACCACCAAACAAATATAGGAAATATTTACTTATGAATGGAATGTCTCTTGTAGAGTAGCATATCAGAAGTAAGCAATTTCTTTCTACACTAACCACGTCATCAGGTTATGCTGAGGAATTGATATCTCATTGTCAAGTCATTGCCAGACAGTGCACAACATGAAGATCTAGTGTAGGTCTAAGACTCCTTAATTCCGTAACTCTGGTGTTACATCAAGTCATTTGAACTAACAGCAACAGCCTACCCAATGTACCAGACTACCAGTTGTGATATTAGCAGAAATGTTGAAGCAAAAACTAAAATGTATGCAGCTTGAACACCGAGGGGAAAAAATTGCCATAGGCGGTGAGAGCTCGAGGCCCCTGATAGGGGTGAGCAGGTGCGTTTTGTAACCATCTTCCTATGCAAATCTGTCATGAGAAGCACGGGAGTTATAGTTATGCTGAAGAGACTTTTTCAGGTTTTTGCTGAACCATCTGGTGGCGAGCGAGAATATATTTTGATGGTCTAGAAAAGAAGCAGAGCAGTCATATTCCACCTACTCGCAAAAGTGTCTGGGACAACACATGATGGATGTTTTGCCTTAATATCAAATTGCCTAGCTTTGTCAGTCTTTACTCGTTTTCTCTGTTGTAAACTTAGCTTCTACGCTCACCGTGTATTCCACACCACCTCACATGGATACATTGTTGCGTTCGGACATTTCATAGAAATCGTATTTAGCTAATCTCCAATAGAAGCACCAAAATCCCACCATGTCCACTTCCTCATGAAATCCCTCAGTTTGCAGGCTTGATCAGCCCACAAATTGCACGCATATAGGCACTGTACACAGCAAGCAGCATAACGCGAAACTTAGAACGAGAGCACGAAACCCTACCGCGTCGGAAGGTCCCGCGAGGGGCCCTACAACCGGTTGGACCGCCGCCGCGGCCGGCAGAGGGGGTGGCAGGGCAGCTCCCAGGCCGGCCTCCCTGAGCAGCTTCTTCCACGACACAATGGTGGTCTCCCCGGGCCGGAGCTCCACGGAGAACACCTGCCTCCCGCCCCCGCCCGCGCCCGCCGCGGGAGCCCTAGCCCTAGCCGTGGCCTCTGCCGCCGCCGCAGGAGGAGTCGGCACGGCGGCGGGGGCAGAGGCGCACAGAACGGTCGCGGGATCGTCCATGGCGGGCGCGGGAATTGCGGCAGTAGGACCGCGAATCAGCGGGCTAGCGCATCGGATCGAGAGGGTCTCGAGGGGTCCGGGGAGAGGGGGAGGCGGGGTTTTGGGGGTGGGGCGCGGGTCGGCGCCTCGGCGGCGTGCGGCCTCTGGGGTTTGGTCGGGGCGGGGGAAGAGGAGGCGCGGCGTCGCGCGCGGGATAGTACTGGTCCTGGTCAGATGAGGACGACGGGCGAGGCCGCCCGAGGGGGCTCGGCTCCTGCCCAACGCCTTCACGCGTAACGGCCGTCGATTTCTTTCATTCTTATTGTGTCTCTCCAGTCTCGCCGTCGCTGTTTCCCGTTTTCTCTCGCGGGCTGCACTGTTTGCTTGTACTCGTCGGCCCATCGGTGATACGCAGGCTAAGATTATCTCCGGCCCGTGGCCCGCGTTGCTGAAGCCCACCCTCCTCCGGCAGCAGAAATCCCCACCACCACCCCCCAGGCAACTCCAACTCTCGGGCCAGACTGATGTGCACACCTATGACCAAAGAAATAATCAATCAACGCGCCCAGAAAGAATTAATCAAGCAAATGTGTTGGCCCTTGCAAATGCGTTGGCCCTTGCCGAAGCCCAGGCCCAACTCACATCCACCAGTTCCCCCATCCACATTCAATCGATTCTCCAATCCACATTCAATCGATTTCCAAATCCACATTCATTCATCACGCACCTGAGCTAGAGGGAGCTGGGGAGGCCGACTGTCGGTGCCGGAGGAGGCCGACTGGCTGAGGACGAGGAGGGAGGCCGTCGGCGGGCGGCGGTCGGGTGGGGGAAGGGGAGCCGGAGGCAGATCTGGCCGGCCTCGCTGAGGCAAGGAGCCGTGGCAAAGGGGGAGAGGCGGGGGGAGGCGGATCTGGCGGCCGGCCGAGACAAGGAGCTGCCCGTGGCCGGGTTGGGGAGGAGAAGCTCAGGAACTGGAGACGGAGGCGGATCTGGCCGGCCGGGTGGGGGAGGGCCGTCGGAGGGGGAGCCGGAGGGGGGCCGAAGTGGATCTCGCCATCAGGGCGACCACCGAGACAAGGAGACCCGAGGTCGGGTGGGGGAGGAGAGGAGGAGCCGGAGGACGGGAGGAGCCGAGGAGGGGTGGGGAGGACTGAGGAGAGGAGGAGCCGGAGGACTGGAGGAGGAGGAGGAGCCGGAGGACCGAGGACGGGAGCGTCGGGAGTGAACTAGTGAAGACTGAGAGTCTGAGACTGAAGAGTGAAGACCAAAGTGGGGAAGTGCTGCTAAGCGCTGGCCGAGGCGCTGATATATTGTGATTTGGGGGAACAGTGCCGGAGGTGGAGCCAAACGAGTGGATTTGAGGGAACAGTGCCAGAGCCAGTCTGCCGATTGGATTTGCGGGAGCCGAACTCATCGATTGAGAGAATGAGAAGGCGCAGCGATCTTGGTGAGCTCACGATATTGGAACTTTTACGTTAGTATATCGCCTCATCGAGCTGATATTGATCCTTCCAATGGTAACGACATCTATTGAGAGAATATTTTCGTCAATAAATATTATCAAAGCAGATTTGCGCAACAAGGTATCGGATGAGTGGCTGAATGATTTGATGGTGTGCTATACCGAGCGAGACATATTTAGATCCATTAATGATGATAGAATCATAAGATCCTTCCAAGGCATGAAATCTCGCAGAATGAATTTGCCTCGTGAAAGTCGTGATTCAAGCTAGCGTCTTAGTGGTATGGTTCTTTTATTTTGAATGTTCATGATCATTTAAGTACAATTTGCTATTGTATCACTAATTTCCTTATATTAATGTACAGGTTGTTACCTACTGGAAACATATTTACATGTTTTGAGGATGTACTTTCCATTAACGAGGTACATTAATTGTATTTTTTTTCTCTGCTTTTATTTATGTATGAATTTGATTACGCAATAATATAATACTATATTTGTTACAAATTAGTTTAGTCATATAAGACTTTGAGCCCACCCTTATTTTCCATCCTGGATTCGCCAATGCTCACTTGTGTCTACGCTGCCACTATGTGGGGCCTTGGCCCGGTTGGAGCAGTAACACAGGTGGCGAACCGAACCAAACATGGCGTGGCGCATGCTTCCCACCTCGATTCCCTACATAGCTTCGTGCCTGAAGATAGCACTAAGGCTTGGTACAGTTTTAGATTTTTATTTTTCAGATTCTGCTCTTGATTCTTTGATAATCCACTTCTTTGATAATCTGGAGCTGTCTCTTGAAACCGTTTGGCTGGTAGGATGGCTCCAAAAACCATATGAGAGAGGATTAGAGGCAAATAGACCATATCGCCCCTAGGTGTAATACTTCGATTGTATTTGTGTAACTCAATGGTATTTGCGGGTAAAAACCTTCAACTTCAAAGGGTATTTTCGTTTTGAAGGTTGGATTCTCACGAGAATTTGCTAGGAGGTTGCTTCTTGTTGCTAGTTCATTTTTGAGACAGCTCCTCGCGAGAAGCAGAATCTAGTGATTTTGAGAATCAGAGTGTTTGGTACGACTCCACGAGAATCGATTGAGAATCTAGGAGTGGAAGTTGTACCAAACAAGGCCTAACTATAGACTTTGACTTCTCCTTGATTTCCTCGAGAATCATCATATGGAGCATCCATCGATGCATATCTTGCAAGTTACTAATCACGTTCTTGATTCCCATAGTTCACGTTGATATTCCTCATGTTGCAACCCAACTCGAGCTTGAGAAAGAGCTTCACTGAAAGAAAAGAAAATATGTTTTTCTACGATGATTTCATAGCAGAGGGTTCGATCTTAAATTCCTAGTACCATCTCTTTCTTTAGAGCACGTAGAAGAATTGTGTGTCTATGCATTAGAGAAGGGGTGTAAAGATTCGCTGCAAGGTTCCCACATACCTTTTCTCTTCTAAGGACCATCTTAAGCACATCTTTACTTTGCAGATAATCTTATATGCATGTTTAGGAGTGGTAAATTTCTCTATGGTCACAATTCTCGATAGTGTGATATAACGCAGTGAAATATGTTTCACCTGCAAAATGAATAAGGTTGTCAGAATCGTGATCCTAGGCATGATCCTTTTTGTTTGGCAGGACCAGATCGTAGAATCACAATTCTACAAGATTTTTAAAAAGCGTATATAATTTATTGTATAAAAACATGAATTGTGTTTTCAAATATGCAAGCCTATAGTACATTTTTTTTGTTTTAAATTTAATTTTGTAAATTTGCTACACTCATTTCATGTTACATTCAATTAAGCTCATTTTGTGGCATTATTTAATCAACTTTTTATAATTTTATAATTTAAAGTACAATATGTTAATGGTAATATTTTTCAATTTAGAACTACATGTCAGTAGCAAAAACAAAGCAAATTAAATTATTATAACTGAAATTAGCAATAGGTAATATCAAATTTTACATGCTGGTATAGTTTGATGTCAGGATCATAAGCACAATCCTAAACGATTTGATGTGATCCCATCATTCTTGTTGTGATCCTCACAATCTTGATTTTCGAATAGAAGTATGCAAATACGATGAATACCATGTGGCTGGTGGTGGGTGAAGGGTCAAGGGTAGGCTACACTAGCGCAAATTAATAAAAATTCTACCCGTAAACCAAGATCACTGCAGTTATAGATCACGGTCTTACCACTAGACGCGGTGCGAAACCGATGCGACGCGTCGGGCGAGTAGTCGACTAAGTTGATGCGACGCGTCGGGCGAGTAGTCGTACTAAGTTGATGCAAGACGTCGGAGGCGAGTAGTCGTACTACTTCCTCGTCCTCGTCGCGGCGCCCCACGTCTGACTCCCCTCTTGCGGTTCGTCCAAGCGCTACTGATGCGGCGCCTCAAAGGTATCCACACGCACGGGAGAAAGCGGACGACGCCGATCGCTAGATCCGCGCGGCGACTAGGGCATGGGAGAGGTGGCGGCGAGGTTTGAGGTCCCGGCGCCCAACGGCGTCCTTGCCCTCCTTTTATAGGCGTCCTTACAATGGGCTTCTACCAATAGAGGCCCATTAGGACTCAATGCCCACTCTAATTCGGATCTAATCCGAATTAGGCTTCGACCTTAAGTGTGTGACCCTCTAGGTTCGCGTGACGTTTAGACATGACACAGTACACATACTTAGTCAATAGTTGGTAGCGGCCTCTAGCAAGGCGTCCCAACTCCTAAGCGTACACAAAGATCATATCGGACGAACCAACACAACGTTATGTACATGCCAATCCCTTTGCCTCACGATATTCGATCGAGCTCCAAGTCGACCACTCTTTCTCGATCTTGGGATCCGGAATCCCTTACTAGGTTAACTCTTAACCTTAAGTAGCATGGCCATGCATTTCGGATCCGATCACTCGAGGGGCGAGAGATATCTCTCGGTAGAGAGGGCAAATCCCATCTTGATGACCATGCCTCGCGACATGCTTCATGACAAACCCAAAGCGCCTTTATAACTACCCGATTCACGGAGTAGCGTTTGATAGCCGCTAAGTAGGCCGATTCACATCTCAAGTACATGCGACAATCTTAGGTCTAAGAACAAGGCGTACACGTTGTGTAGAGAGAACCATAAGTATAATTGTTATGTCTCATGTTGGGTCGGTCCAACCCCATGTTCTAAACATGTGTCCACATTATTGGTTTGACATCTCCATGTCTATGACCTGTGAAACATAGTCATCAACCGATATATGTGTTAATCCACCATTCACGTGTGTCCTCACATGAACTCCGACTAGGGACAACTTTAGAATAACCATACAAGTAAAGAGTTTCACAAACAAGTCACATACTTGTTAATCAACACAAAGGCAATATTCAAGGAACATTTATTAAATCATGGATACAACGAAATATCATCATCTCTATGATTGCCTCTAGGGCATATTTCCAACAGTGGGGAGGTCATGCCACCAACCTGGCTGCAACCCAAGGGTCGGGTGAGAAAAACCACTAATTTCATAAAAGAAAGATCTAAATGACGACGGGGCAAGAATAGAGGTGGGAGTCGGGCTGCGGGCCACGACGGATGACAAGAACAGCCATCGGCGAGAACTAGCACAACACATAGGCCCACCGTGCCGTCGGCGAGGACCAGCACAGCACATTGGTCCACCATGCCGACATCGAGTCGTGCCAGCACGGGCACAGCACACAGCCGCTGTAGCTTGGGCGCGAAGGAGGCGGTACGATGCGGAGGAGGCAACGTGCAGGCCAGGGGCAGCGAGGTAGAGGACGTGCGCCGAATGGAGGCAAGGGAAGGGGGAGGTGTTGTCGGTGGAGCGCGCGAAGGAGGCCAGCGTGAGGGTGCTCCAGCCCTCGGGGGCGCCACAGAGGGTGCCGCTGGTGCGGTAGTGGGAGTTGACGGCTTGGGCTGAGGAGGGGAAGAGAGGTAGGTGAAGTGGGAGATTGGGGAAGAAGAAAAAGAAGAAGAGAGAGAAAGGTAGGAGGCTTGCAGGGGAAAAAGAAAAGAAAATGAAAGAAAGGGAAAATAAAAGGAAGGAAAAAAGGAAAAAAAAGAACAGAAAATGTTGTGGTACAAGGACAAAAATAAAGAAAGGGGAAAAAAGAAAATGTTATCAGGTCAATTTCATCGGACTAGCGAGAACTTTATCATTGGAAGCTAGTTGTAATCTTTTATGGCACTTATAAAGATGGTTGATATTCTTGTGAGCTTCATCTTTGTTGATCGGATGGATGTCTTGTGTATGACGAATGACATTGCTTGTATACGTTTGTATTCACTATATATATATATGTGTGTGTGTGTGTGTGTGTGTGTGTGTGTGTGTGTGTGTGTATAGGCATGTCGCCCGATGGTGTGACGATTCCCCAATTCGATCTCTCTGTTTTTCTCGCTCTCGGTTTCCAAGGAGTCACAGTCTAACTAACTTATAGCTTTTCCCAAGTTCATTACCTAATTTTGCATTCCGCCTTTCAGGGAGGCCAAATAGAAAAATTCACAACATTGTTAGCCACTAAAAACTACCATAGTGTCATAGGTTTTGCAAAAGCTAAGGGTCCAACAAGGTAACAACCAAGATTGCAATACAGAGGGTACAAATATTTTCTTTTGCAAACAATTTATGAAACCTATGTTCGAAAAGTTTCAATGTTACCTCTTCAATTTATTTGCTACCACTTTTATCTTGCAATTGATTTGAGTTTATGATTATTTGTTATCATTATTTATAATTGTATGCCTCTGTTGTTTATTGTTTGACACTATCTTGCTAAATTAATCGTGGTAGGTTGTTGTACACTAATTGACTTAATTATCTTAATGACCTAATTAATACATAGTTGACATGTCATCAACTAGTTATATTCTAATTACTTATTCAAAGGAATGGGCCCATTGTCATTGATATTTATATTTTCACATAACTCCTAATTGATGTTATCTTTTAAGTTAGATGATATTAACACACTAATCATTACCCTTTAATTTCTTGGTTTATCCACTAATTAATGCTTATTGAAAATACAATTTGCTAAATGTATATCTATTGACAAATTTTATTTGACTAACTAATTCTGTGGGGTCCACTGCCAGTCACTCATATTCATCCACAAAGAGAAAGGAGGCAAAGCCAAACAGGGGAGGGAGCCATGGCGGCGGTGGAGGGCACGACACCGGGGAGTGAGTCGATGGCGGCGACTGAGGCTGGAAAAAATGGCACACTCAGAGGGAGGCGACTCCAGTGGGTTGTGGTGGCGCGGCGGGAGACGTTCGGTGGGGTGCGGCAGCGGCATATGGCAATCGGGCATGGGGAAGGAGATGGGGGGCGGCACTCAGGTAGCAGAGGGAGGAGAATAAGGGAGCATGAGCACTAGAGAGGTGAGAGTAACTCACCGGACCAGTTGGTGGAGGCTGGGGTGAACCGAGGCGGCCTGACGACGAGGACCTGAGGCGGCACGGGTGGTCCACCTGGGGGTGACGACCGGGTGAGGGATACTTCAACTCCGATGCTTGGGGAGGAGGAAGGAGGTGTAGGGGTGCTCTAGTAGAAGTGAATTGGGGAGGGGACTCACCGGGTAATGGCAGAGACGAAGGAGGTGGCTTTCGGCCGAAGCAAAGGAAAATGACTACGTCGGCAATGTTCGGTGGAGGACTCCTGAAATGGGGTTAGGGGTTTTGCACGGAGTGCTTGGGAACACGAGGTTACTCGAGCGCGCGGGCTGGGGTGGCATCGTGGGGGGGGAGCGCAACTGGGTATGCCGTGTTGTGCTACCCAACGTGGACGTTTTTGTTGTGCTGACCCGGCCCGGCCCGCCATGTGGCGTGTCGTGCCGTGTTTGGGTTGTGTCGTGGCAGCCGTGCCTCGGGCCAGCCCGAAAGGGCACGACCCAACTCCCAGGTCTAGGCAAGAAGGCCGAAGCTTCTCATCCCAGCATGCTGTAGTTACAATGTGAAACACCAACATCTCACTAGTTTTCATATCTAAAAAAGTGGGGAAAGTCGATCATTTGCCCCATCTTTGAGGTGACTTCTATCATTTTCAACTATTTTTGTTTTACTTGATTATTTGCCACAATGTTTAAGAGGCAATCGATTATTTACCCTTTGGATATTTTTACCCCAATCTTCTTCCCCTTTCTTCTTCTTCCTCCTCTCTTATCTTCTCTTGTGTGGCTCATGTCGCCTTCGGCCAGCCGGCACCAAGGTGCGTGACGGTAACACCAGCAACCTACCGCCTCCATCATTTTCTTATCAAACCGAGTGCATCACAAGTTCCACCTCACCACACCGAGGCTTTTCACCTCCTCCTTCAACCACCTCTCCCGTCGTAGAGCACCACCGCCGTCCTCCTCCAAGCCGATATAACCACCACCGTCGGCGGCCTTCCTCACGGCACCCCTGCACCCACTCGTGCTCATGTGCCCCCCAGCCTGTCGTGAGACTGCCGGATTTCATAGTCAGTGAGTCCTTCTTTTCCGTGACCGCCGCCAATTTTTGCCCTGTTGCGCCAATGAGCCCGTCGTAGCTTGAGGGAGGAGGGGCAGCACGGCTTCAGCCAGAGAAGAAAGAGGGGGCACGTCATGCTCCTCCGCAAGCACCGCTACGCTGTCCTCATCTTCAAACCCGTGCCACACCTTCATCCCCTCCCGCAGATCTGGTCAGTGGCAGCGCGATTATAAGGGAACAGCGACCAGTCAGGCAAAGGTGGTGGCCTATAGATGGTGGCCGTCGAGAGCAGAAGACGCCTAGGGCGGAGCAGCTGCCAATCTTCCATGGCCGAAGCAAAAAAAAAGAGGAAGATGATGAAAGGGAAGAAGACATGGGTAAAAATGTCTAAAAGAGCAAATAATCGATTGTCTCTCCAACTTTGTGACAAATAATCAAGTACATTGAAAAATAGTGGCAAATTTTAGAAGCCACCTCAAAGATAAGGCAGATGACCGATTTTCCAAAAAAAAGTTTTGTATTTATCAGCAAATACATGCAACAGTGAAGCAGGTATAAGATCACATTAACACATATTATTTCTTACCTACCCTGGGTTTTATAATTTATGAATACATTCAAATTCACTAATGACCATCCTCTTCCAGAGTTTTGGCTAAGATAGCAATGTTGGCATGCAAAATAACAAATCTAGCCTCCCTCCCCAAGCGCATCAAAGGCAAAAATGCCACCACGGAGCTGCGCGGACGTGACACATGGCATGTCCGGCCCCTAGGGGCGCTGCAATGCCTCGTTCGACCCCCAAGGGAATAGATTCACATCGTTTGGCCCCCAGGGGCACGATATTGCCCTCAGCCAACCCCCTAAGGGCACGGTAGCCCCCCTCCTTTTGATTTTTTATTTTATAATACTAAAATCTTGTTTTCAGCATCCTCCGATTCTCGCTGCCACTCGCATGCATGAAAAACCTGGCGGGTCGCATACGCGTTAAACCCAGCATTCGCTCGGCTATAAAACTCGACGACGCGCCCTCATTCCCCCACACTAGAACCATTCCACTCTGCGTAGAGAGAGAGGATTGAGTGAGCGAGAGGTTGCTAATTGCGGCGCCCTATGTCATTACCTCGGAGGGTAATCACACTTAAGTATACAGATTACTATTATCTGCTTGGTAGAACACCGCTCTGACGAATAGTAAGCTTTACCAAAGTTAACGAAGTATAACAATAAGATAGAAATTGTACTTTATTACAACAAGTAGCCATGCAAGGCTATTGTCGTTAATACAAGTATTTAATTACATCGGGAAAAGAATTCGAATTATGATCTAACAAAGGAGAATAATAACAAGAATGAGTACTAGTGTACTCAGCAAACAGTTATTAGCAAAGATGCACTGTATGACTCTTCTCTGTTTGTTATTACATTTTTTAGCTCATCTCTTTTTTTGAAAAATAATTTATCAAGATTTACTTGGCAAGTTTTAATTCTGAAAAGACTACTTGTCACTTGGTAAGAAGATAAACTCATAGCGGTCACCGTAGACTCCAATCCAGGAGACATGCATGAAATTCATGGTTTGATATTTACCACTGTGTAGGCTTTGTATTACTTTACCCATGGCTACTCTAAGCTCTCTTTACGCTAGGTCTCCCGCATTTCTTTTGATGCTGTTGGACCGAAAAGGCGACTAGAGGGGGGGGGTGAATAGGAGCACGCTCACTTTTTCCCAAATAATGAATTTAACACAATTTCACTCCAATAGCTATGATGAAGCTATGAAGATTAATATACCAGTACAGCGGAAGACTAGTATTGAATCCAATTAAATCCCCTAAGCAAAATAACAAAATCAACTAAGATTGCAAACTCACAAAGACGCGGTCTCGATCGCTGCACCCAACCGGTCGGACCGATTGTCGGGCGGTCGGCCGGCGTTGTCTTTGGCGGTCGGACCGCTCAAAATCGATCGACCGGTGATGACAATGATCGACCGCCGACTCGTAACCGATCCGCAACAAGAAAATCGGCCGATGGCGAAGTTGCAATTAGGTGAAACTTTTGATTCTCAACTCCAATCTTTATGAAACTTTGCACACACCTTCTATATGCTATTGAGGACCTATTCCAATCGAATATTATGATAATTCTTGGAACGATCTTGAGCAATTGCCAATTGATTAACAGAAGGTCTAAAATCGGGCAAGAACGAAAACTTGATCCTAATGCTGGTTCGTGAGAGATTGATGATCAAGATGATGCTAGATAGATTCACACATATCACAGCAAGCTAATCCACGTGAAAGAATCAATCACAAACTTGCGGATCAAAGAAAGCCCTAAAATCACCAAATTGAAAGCAAGAACGAAAAGAGACTTATCTCAAGCAAACCTTGCATAGATTAAGAACGTGATCGTCGCTGGATTACACCCACGCCATCATGGATCAGTGGTCAATCCAAGATCACAAAATTCACCTCAAACCATAAATAGCCCTAGCCTCCACCTCAACTCTCCTAAGCCAATTAGGGTTTCGCAACAAAAGAGGCGAGAGAGAGAAGAGCTGGATGGTGCAGCCACCACCTCCCCCTATTTATAGTGGAGGCCTAGACTCCTAGGGTTTGACTCCATTGGGCTCCCGTTAAGGCCCACTAACAAACGGGTCACACACGCACGCCAAAGCGCCGTTTTAACCTTTTGACCTAAACCGCTTCACCATGCGCCATGGATTCGCCAATAGGTCACCCTTGTCCATCTTGTGTCACGCTTGAGTCGTTGACCTCACCCGGCATCGTTGATCGTTCTGGACCTCAACTCTCTAAGTCTAGTCCTGATCCTCCTCGCCGTTGACCGTCGTTGACCACCAAGCAACCTGCACAACCACAGATAAGCAAACACGAATTCGGGAACAAGTTCTTCACAACTTGACCCATGTTAGTCAAAACATGCATCATGCAAACCATATGCCACGATACCAATGACTTTGACCTAACAAATCCACATCGCCACGAAGTTGGCCGACGTTCAAGTCAATCTGCGGTCGACCGCCCAGTGAGTGGCCGGTCGGACCTTCTTGGCTTGGCGGTCGGACCGCTCCTCGTGAGCGTCGGACCGCCCTGGGACTTAGCGAATTTCAACCCCAAAAATCCAAACCTTCGAAACTTTAAACCAATAGAACTTTTATGGAGACTCCAAAAATCATGAGACCAAGTGCATTGGGATCCCTCACTTGCCTACAACACCTATTTTTGGCCCAACTCATTTTGACCACTTTGGTCATCGCCGTCCGATCAGCCCCACATGGCCGGTCCGACCGATTTGGGACGATCGGACCGATCATTGCAAGGACCGGTCGGACCGCCCGTCGAGAAGCTCAGTAACTTTGTCGAAAACACATGAAACGACAAACCGTAAACGCCATTGCCAATTGTCACATCATCCTAAGATCTGGAACATATCCCCATGAAATCCACAATCTCCCCTTGATGAACACATTGGCAATTATCCGAAAAATGTAAGTAAGAGGTTTGAAAATGAGTTTACTCGCGGTTTCGCACAAAGGCACAACTTGGTCCATAAGCAAGAAAAAGCAATGTAAATGACCAAGTGGCATCGTAATAGTATAGGCATGTGAGATAAGGCAAAAGTAAGCATAAAAACTTTGATTTTAAAAGGGTCAAAATTCTCACATAAGGTCCATATGAAAGAACACTTGTTCAATTGACCTATGATCATTGTGAGGATAAAAGAATGCAATTCAAGTTCAGAATATTCAATAAGACAATAAGAATGCAACTCAAGAACTCCCCCTCACTATGATCCTTAAATTTCAAATTTTCTCCCTTTGTACAAAACTTCTCCCCAACAAAGAAATATATTATCATTAACACATCTTCTCTTCTTATTTAACACATCTTCTCCCCCTTTGACAATGGATTCATCAAGGAATCACGCCTTCCTCTCATCCAGAGATAACAAATATAGAATAAAGGAAGAAGCAGAAACAAAAGAAGCATAAAGAGGAGTATGCATGAAATGCAATGGAGTGACTTCATTTTTGTATTTTTCAATTTTTGATTACAAGAAGCTTTGGAGATTACCCAAAAGAACAAGCTAGTATCTCTAATATTGCACAAACAAAGATATCAAGTCCGACAAAGCTTAGCAAGATCATGGTAAGACATATATATCAAAGCTAAGCACAAAGGCTCAAAAGTAAAGCGAGAGATTTGATCAATTTAAGCAAAGCTTCAAATTCAAACAAGTTCATCAACAGGATCCTAAAGTGAAGTTGGCCATGTCAAAATGTCAAAGTGAGATAAAAAATCTAACAAAGACCACATTAAGAGTCAATCAAGTCCCGTATTGAATCATTTTGCTCAATATTTTGTAAACGCCCATTTGTCAACATTTTTCTCATTTGCATTGAATATTGAAGTTGACTAATGATCTAACTTAGTGACAAGATCCTGGACTAGGAGCCATCCACAAACTCATCCTAAGCTTCGACCAAAAGTTGATTAAAGGTATATCTTAGTAAAGAAGATCCTGGACTAGGAGCCATCCACAAACTCTTTCTAAGCTTCTACCGGGGTGACAAATCTTGAGGTTCATGTCATTTTTGACAAGCAGTCCCCATGAGATCGTCTGGTTCATCAAACTATCTCCAAGTTCATGTCATTTGACAAGCAGTCTCGTAAGAATAGTTTGGCACAATTTAAGCATAAGACAATCTTGATTTTTATTTTTCACATGAGCCGTTTTAGAATCTCAAGAACACGAAAGCTCAAGTAATGGTCAATTTTAGATCAAAGAGCTAACAAAGCAATTCTGACAGGGCCAATGTCACAAGAGGAGCACTAATTGCGCAACTTGCTAAAACATCCACAAATTGCAATTTCTTAATTTGAGTTGTTTAAAAAGTTCTAGCTCATATAGCAAAGACTTAGCTACACATGTAAAAGTATGATAATTCTAGCAAGTCAAAGAACTAGACATGACATTGAGCAAGAATTGAAATACTAAAGCTCCAAGGGTAATAGGCAAAGCTCCATCAATTTTAAAAGATAAGCAGAAAATCTTATATTACAATGCATCTTTTTGGATTTTTCATACCACTTGTTGTAACCACTTGTTGGATTTTTCAAATGAATGCAATATGACACAATGAGATGCAATTAAAAGCCTAAAACCTAAAAGTTCAAAAGATCACTAAGTTCAGAAAAAGAACAATAAAAGATCAAAAGAACAAGGAAAGATCAGAAAAGATCAAACTCCCCCTCAAACCAACCCATAAGGATAAATAATCCCTAACTCGCTTCTCAAGGTGGCAAACCTAGTTGGGTCTAAAGATTTAGTGAGGATAAAAACAAGATACAAGAGAAGAATCTAGTGGGTGACAAGCGCTGAGGTACTCTTCCTATCTAGCCGATGACGCACAATTAGGATAAGAAAAACCCCCGAATGGACAAGGATAAAGAACAGGAATATCAAATGCCATACAAAGAGAGTAGAGTGTAAGTACCTGAATAAGAGCTTAACGGCCTGGCGATGGGAAGTTCTCGGAGATGCTTGAAACCCGTCGGATCAGCGTGAAGGAGGTGAACCATCTTGAGTCTCGGCAATATGATGTGAACAGTCGGAGTCGACAAAGCACATGCCCTTCCTCTTTCCACGGTAATCCTGAAAAATCAAGGCACAGAAGAACGATGTGTCTCGATACTGGGGTTAGTTAAACAAGACTTGGGAACCCAGTACTGAGGCACACGTCTGCGAGTAGTATGCAAAGCAGAAGTGTTATCCTTGATTTCATCTAAAATTCTGTTATGAGCAATGTTTAAGTTAACATGGGAATTAAAGCGTCGGTGATCGGCCGGCGTTGTCTTGGCAAGTTAGACCGGTGACCAAATCGGTCGGGCCGGTGACCACCAAATGATCGGGCCGACGACTGAAGAACATGAGAATTAGGATATGTAGAAGCATGATGATTAGCATGTGAGAAAAATCCTAATCGAGTTTATTCCTTTCGGTGTTACCATGTCTCATAAAAGCTCTAGGTTGCACGAATGAGATTCTATCAAGATTTTTCCTATCATTTTTCAACCTACGCCAACAGAATTCAATCAAATGCCCACCATTCTTGCAATAAGTGCAATGGTACTTGGTACCACTAGAAGAAGCACCATTTGAATTAATACAAGGTTGGGCAAAACGCAGATTTAAAAGATGTTTTTGCAAGTTGGGTTTTGAATTCAATTAAACCTTTTCCAAGACTTGAATGACTTTTGGCTTTGAATTGTCTTGAAAAGAATTGAATCCTAAACCTTGCTTCTTATAAGGAGTTTTAGACTTGTCAAGAATCATGTTTAATTGTTTCTTACCTTTAGAAAATTTCTCTAATGTATCATGAAGGTAAGCATTTTCTTTTCTTAAACTAACACAAGCATCACAAGTTTTATCCATAGATTTCTCCTTATATAAAGCAATTTCAAGCTTAAGAGTGGAACAAGAAGCACAAGTAGTATTTTCAATATTGTCCTTAAGCTTAGCATATTTGACTCTAACAGCTTCTAAGATATCTTTGATTTCACGTTCTTTTTCTAAGCATGACGTGCAAGGGCTAGAATCAATCACATCAGAAGCAATCAACTTGCTAGACTCTAAACATTTTTCACAAGGAGCAGATTTAATTTCAATTAGCTCAGTTCTAGCATTTTCAAGTTGTTGTAAAGCAATATTGTGAGCAGATTGCAGTTTAGCCAATTCTGAGTGCATATCATGACAAGATAAACATTCATCAGGTTCAAGAGTCTTAACATTTGTAAGTTCTAGTTTTAGTTTACCAATTTTTGACTCTAGTTTCTTATTTTTAGTCATAACAAATTATAGCGCTTCATCTTGACTAAGCACTTGCTCAACTATAGAATTATATTTAGCAGAAAGCTCATCATAAGAAAAAGATACCTCATCATTATCAATGTCGTCTTGTCGACCATGAAGCACATGCCGGTGAAGTCTTTGGCCTTCCCTTTCTTATCCTCTTCGCTCCCGAGTCCACATCGCTAACGGATTGCTCTCCAAAAGCGGCAAGGACCCTTGAGCGGCCTTTATGAGCTTGAGCGAGATCATACTCGAGTTGTTCTCATGAGGCTTCTTCCAAGCTGTCTTCTCCTCCCTGTGCTTACCCTTACCTTTTAGCTTGGGGCAATTGGCCCGGATGTGGTAAAGCTCTCCACACTCATAGCAAGTAACAGGACCACCTCTCTTTTTATTTCTCACATTGTTGTAAGCCTGTGAATTTTTTAGCTAAAAGGGCTAACTCAACCTCAGGGATATTCTCAAGCTCCTCTTCATGAATAGCGGATAAACAAGCAAATGAAAATCCGTAAGAAGATTCAAAAGAGTCATCAAAAGCCTTTTGAGAGGATCTGCTACCAAAGCTAAATTATCTTTCTTGGGATGATCAACTCTTTTAATTTCATGAGTCTTGAGTTTACTATAAAGCAATTCTAAAGTAAGACTTGAAAGATCAACATTCTCTTCTATAGCAGTAGCCTTCATCTCCCACTCCTTGGTGTTGATTGCAGCCAAGAGGTGGGTGGCATTTTCAGATTGAGAATATTCAATATCAACAGCTTTCATTTGATTAATCACTTTATTAAAGCATTTGAAAATGTCATCGATGCTCTCTCGGGACGCATCTCAAATTTGCTATAATCACGCTTATAGATTGTTTGGCGACTTTCTTAATTTGAGACGAACCCTCATGATATGTTTCGAGAGTGTTCCAAATCTCGCATGCGTGATGCAAAATTCCAAATCCTATCATATTCTTGTCTACCAAGCGCACCATATAAAAGATTCTTGGCCTTGTTGTTGTTAGCCAAAAGAACCACGAAGGTGAGTTTCAACCTCAGGAATAATGAGCGGGGATCGAACAACGTCCCACATAGCTTGTCCCTCGCTCTCAAGGAATACTCGCATACGATTCTTCCAATAGGCATAGTCTTGTCCATTGAACATATGCGGTTTTGTAGAGAATCTATCCATCGCCAAAGTTCAGTGACCGGTTAAGATCAAGATTGAACTAACCGGGCTCTGATACCACTTGTTGGACCGAAAAGGCGACTAGAGGGGGGGGTGAATAGGAGCACGCTCACCTTTTCCCAAATAATGAATTCAACACAATTTCACTCCAATAGCTATGATGAAGCTATGAAGATCAATATACCAGTACAGCGGAAGACTAGTATTGAATCCAATTAAATCCCCTAAGCAAAATAACAAAATCAACTAAGATTGCAAACTCACAAAGACGGCGGTCGATCATTGTACCCAACCGGTCGGACCGATTGCGGGCGATCGGACCGAGTTGTCTTTGGCGGTGGACCACTCCAAAATCGGTCGGCCGGTGATGATGGCGAGTCCGGCCGGCCGACTCTAGAACCGATCGCTTGATAAAATCGGCCGATGCGAAGTTGCAATTAGGTGAAACTTTGATTCTCAACTCCAATCTTTATGAAACTTTGCACACACCTTCTATATGCTATTGAGGACCTATTCCAATCGAATATTATGATAATTCTTGGAGCGATCTTGAGCAATTGCCAATTGATTAACGAAGGTCTAAAGCAGGGAAGAACGAAAACTTGATCCTAATGCTTGTTCGTGAGAGATTGATGATCAAGATGATGCTAGATAGATTCACACATATCACAGCAAGCTAATCCATGTGAAAGAATCAATCACAAACTTGCGGATCAAAGAAAGCCCTAAAATCACCAAATTGAAAGCAAGAACGAAAAGAGACTTATCTCAAGCAAACCTTGCATAGATTAAGAACGTGATCGTCGCTGGATTACACCCACGCCATCATGGATCAGTGGTCAATCCAAGATCACGAAATTCACCTCAAACCATAAAGAGCCCTAGCCTCCACCTCAACTCTCCTAAGCCAATTAGGGTTTCGCAACAAAAGAGGCGAGAGAGAGAAGAGTTGGATGGTGCAGCCACCACCTCCCCCTATTTATAGTGGAGGCCTAGACTCCTAGGGTTTGACTCCATTGGGCTCCCGTTAAGGTCCACTAACAAACGGGTCACACACGCACGCTTCCCAAAGCGCCGTCTTTAACCTTTTGACCTAAACCGCTTCACCATGCGCCATGGATTCGCCAATAGGTCACCCTTGTCCATCTTGTGTCACGCTTGAGTCGTTGACCTCACCCGGCATCGTTGATCGTTCTGGACCTCAACTCTCCAAGTCTAGTCCCGATCCTCCTCGCCGTTGACCGTCGTTGACCACCAAGCAACCTGCACAACCACAGACAAGCAAACACGAATTCGGGAACAAGTTCTTCACAACTTGACCCATGTTAGTCAAAACATGCATAATGCAAACCATATGTCACAATACCAATGACTTTGACCTAACAAATCCACATCGCCACGAAGTTGGCCGACGTTCAAGTCAATACCGGTCTGACCGCTCCAGGTGAGCCGGTCGGACCGCTTATGGCGGTCGGACCGCTCCTCGTGGAGGCGATCGGACCGCCTTTGGGACTTAGCCAATTTCAACCCCGAAAATCCAAACCTTCCGGAAACTTTAAACCAATAGAACTTTTTACTGGAGACTCCAAAAATCATGAGACCGAGTGCATTGGGATCCCCTCACTTGCCTACAACACCTATTTTTGGCCCAGCTCGTTTTGACCACTTTGGTCATCGCCGGTCCGACCGCCCCACATGGCCGGTCCGACCGATTTGGGACCGGTCGGACCGCCCCTGTCCAGTAAGCCTGTAACTTTGTCGAAAACACGTGAAACGACAAACCGTAAACGCCATTGCCAATTGTCACATCATCCTAAGATCTGGAACATATCCCCATGAAATCCACAGATGCGGTTTCGAGTTCAGAATATAGAATATTTTCCAAATTACGTGATTAAGTCTCCACCCATTACTTTCCATCGGTCTCCTAGGGTGCTCACCGAGTCCTCCACCGAGTTCCTGTAATGTTGGTTGGTCCGGACATCCACGCACCCAACACTCCACCTTGCGGTACTATAGCGCCTTGGATCCCTACTTCTGGCTCTTCCTGTTGGTCCTGGGTTCCTCATAAACTCACACATGCAATATTACTTACCCGATGTGGAGAGTATAATTACGTAACAAGGTATCATTTTTTGCTGGCCGAAACGGAAAAATAGTTGGCACTTAAATACGATCTCTTATCCAAGTAAGAGTTTTGTTGGTCCTTATATATTATTCATATGTACAGGGTCCCGCCTCTTCCCTCTTCTCTTTTCCTTCCAAGGGCCCCATTTACCATCCTGATATTTCTCTTGCAGCACAGCTGCTCATCTCAACTGTACTACTCTTTTTCTCTTTTCTCATCTCTTTTCTCTTTTTCTCTTTTATCTAATTTGGTTTTGAGATATAGTTTTAATGCACATACATATATGATACAACAAAGTAACTTTACATTTAATATAACTAAGTTAATGTTCAAGAGATAGGTTTGCCTTCATATTCGTAGAAAAGATCAGCGTCAACGAAATCTGGACCAATTACACCTGCCTGCGTCGGGTCACCTTCTGCAATTGTACGGCAGATGCGAATAATAAATAAATACTTAGTTGTTTTTGGTGCTACTAGGCATACATTAATCAGTGGATATTCTTTTTCAGCATATTTTAATTTAATAACATTTTCGGATCCCACGTTAAGTTAACACTCCCCAACTGTAGTTGTTCTAGTCTTTAGGTCTAGGATCGAGATCGCCTGTCCTCGCGTTTTATCGTACTAAAAATACTACATGTACATGTACTGTACTGATTTAATTAAATGCTATCAGTGCATTAATATGTTTCCTCGGTCACTATTGGGTCGAAATGTTTACTACTGAGTTTTATCTAATTTAGTGATTTTATTACCCAACAGTTTAATTCTATCATCTTAAATTAATTTATCCTTTTCCCTTCTTTTATTTTCTACCAGTCTATCTACTGCTATTTTTCCTCACGTGGCTCACAAATTGGTGTTTCTAGTGATTCGTCCGATACTCGTAGGTATGCCGTATATGCGTTATACTGTACCCAAACTTACTTCTACTAGTCCTTACTACTAATACTAATCCCTACTAAAATTTACTTTTCTACCCCTTTTTACTTAAATCCTAATTTCTTCCTCTCTCACCTAACCCTTTTTTTCTTTTTCTTTTTCTTTTCTATCTCTTTCCCTTATCCATTCGGGCGAAGCCTTTGCCTCCTTTCCCTGCTTCTTCTTTTCCCTATTTCCTCTTCTCCTTTCTTCCTCATCCTCCATTTCTCAATTTCCTCTCTTGGTGATTTCTTTGGCCGAAACTTGCGCCATGGGGGCTTCCCGATGCTGCCGCCACCAGCCTGCTGGCTCGCGCCCATGACTCGACCTGCGTGCATCCCCTACGCTCGGCTCGCCCGCACGCCTCCCCCTCTGCGCCCATGTGCCTACGCGCTCACACCTGCGCCTACTCGGGTGGCTATGGCTACTCTACACCTGCAGTTTCTTTCCCTTTCTTCTCAACTATGATACGCTTTCTTATTATGCCTATTTTTGCCGATTTGTCCCCAAGTGATTTGGGGATTTCTTGGTGAAATTAGTGGTGGGTGCTGGGGACTTTTCGGTGGTGATGGATTCATGATAGTGGGCTTCGGTTGTGATGGATTTGTGATGGTGATGATGGTTGCTTACGCTTCAGTGAGGGTTCTGTGGAATGGGGGAAATGGCAAGGTGGGGGTATGGCGAGGTGCTGTAACTTTCGGCTTGTGTTGTGGTTTAGTTTCCTTGGGCATGGTTTCCTGGACTATGGTGGTGGCTTGGGTATGGTGGTTGGTAGGTGTGTTCATTGGCATGGCTCTATTAAGTTTCTATGGTGGCAGTGTGGTTTATGGTGGTGGCTTGGTGTTGGTTCCCAGTGGGCATGGTTGACTTCATGAATGGCTTTGGTGGGTGGTGGCCTAGTGAGGGTGGGTTTGGCATGGTGGCATGCCCTAGACTTTGGTCTTGGATCTAAACCCTCACTAGATACTTTCTTTCTCCCTTGTTATATTTTTGCACATTGTTAGTCATGTTTCTTACATTGTCTAGTTCTATTTTGCCATGCATGCATGGGGTTAGCTTAGTTAGGGTTGTCGTGACGGGACTCAGGGTAGGGTTTACGCCGGGGAGCTTGTTCCTGCCCTGAGGGGATAGAAGGGGAAGGATTGAATCGGTGGGCTTACCTATAGGTCTGCTTATTGGGGAAATGGGGGTTGTCTAAAGCTTGGTCAGTCCAGGGTTGCCGTAGTCAATCTAATGGTGGTCTGGGTCGTCATGTGCCTTCCTTCACCTCCTGGCTTCTTGCCTCTTGTTTCTCTCCTTGACTTCTCTTGTGTGGGCTGAGGGTGCTTACTGGAGCTTGCCTTGGCCTTGGCTTGATGTTGTGTTGTTTTATGGAGGCAGTGGGGACTTGCTCTAGTTGTGGCTACTTTTGGGTGGAGGTAGAGTGGCAGTGGCTTGGTTGGCTTGGTTGTGAGCTAGGTTTTTATTTGGAGGTTGCCTGTGCTGGTTGTGCTGTGATCTCTCTCTATTGCTCCTGTGCCTTCCTAGAATACCCTTACCTTATCTTCATCTCTCTTTGTGTGTTCTATTCGGTCGATAAAATGCACGGTCCATTGGTCCATGAGGCACTATTGTTGGGATTTTCTGTGATTAAGGTCTGTCAGAAAAAGTGGGTGTTGGATTTTTATAAGTGTCGGGTGATGAAACCCACCGAAGTGAGATGGTGCCGACTGACCTCGATCGGTCTGGAAACCTCGATGATCTTCATACGATCTGACGGCCGTCCCTCTTTACTCTAGCTCTAATTTATCGTTTTTGGTTTGCTTTCGATCTTTTGGATTTTGCTAACCAAATGAATGGAAGAGTGGTCGGGCTTTGGGTTGACGAGGAAGGCTCTACTTACGAGTGATTCAAGGAAAGGGATGCAAGGGCTTCAGTGATCAAGTACGCAAGTATTTAGTTTGTAGTTGTGGATATCATGGGGATATGCTCCAGATCTTAGGATGATGTGATAATTGGCAATGGCATTTATGGTTTGTCGTTTCACAGAGTTTTCGACAAAATTCAGGCTTTCTGGACAGGGGCGGTCGGACCGGCCATAGCATGGCGGTCCGACCGATCACAAATCGGTCGGACCGGCCATGTGCGGCGGTCGGACTGGCCGTGACCAAAGAGTGTCAGAATGTGCTGGGCCAAAAATAGAGGATGTAGGTAAGTGAGGGGATCCCAATGCACTTGGTCTCATAATTTTTGGAGTCTCCAAGCAAAAGTTCTATTCGTTTGAAATTTTCAGAAGGTTTCGGAATTCCAGGGCTTGAATTTTGGTTAAGTCCCTACTGGCGGTCTGACCGGCCTTGAGGTGGCGATCGACCGGCGGTAAAGGTCGACCGCCCCGAGGGGCGATCGATCGGTTCTGACTTGTTCATCGGCCAACTTCGTGGCGATGTTGATTTGTTAGGTCAAAGTTATGGGTTTCAGTGCATATGTGTTGCATGATGCATGTTTTGACTAACATGGGTCAAGTTGTGAAGAACTTATTCCTGAATTTGTGTTTGCTTGTCTATGGTTGTGCAGGTTGCGACGGTCAACGGCGAGGATGATCGGGACTAGACTTGGAGAGTTGAGGTCCAGAACGATCGACGATGCCGGGTGAGGTCAATGGACTCAAGCGTGACACAAGATGGACAAGGGTGACCTATTGGCGAATCCATGGCGCATGGTGAAGCGGTTTAAGTCAAAAGGTTAAAAATGGTGCTTTGCGAAGCGTGCGTGTGTGACCCGTTTGTTAGTGGGCTTTAACGGGAGCCCAATAGAGTCAAACTTCAGAAGGTCTAGGCCTCCACTATAAATAGGAGGGGGTGGTGGCTGCACGAAGGCCCTCTCAACCCTTTTTATGTTAGAAACCCTAATTTCGTCTTAGGGAGAGATAGGCGTGGAGGCTAGGGTTCATGAAGGTTTGATTGGATTTTCGTGCTCTTGGATTGACCACTGATCCTTGATGGTGTGGGTGTAATCCAACAACAATCACGTTCTTAATCTACGCAAGGTTTGCTTGAGATAAGTCCTTTTTCGTTCTTGCTTTCATTATCGTGATTTTAGAGCTTTCTTTGATCCACGAGTTTTTGATTGATTCTTTCATGTGAATTAGCTTGCTGTGATATGTGTGAACCTATCTAGGATCATCTTGATCATCAATCACTCACGAACAAGCATTAGGATCAAGTTTTCGTTCTTGCCCGGTTTTAGACCCTCTCTCACTCAATTGACAACTGTTCAGGATCTAGCCAAGAATTATCATAATATTCAATTGGAATAGGTCCTCAATAGCATATAGAAGGTGTGTGCAAAGTTTCGTGAAGTTTGGAGTTGAGAATCAAAAGTTAGACCTAATTGCAACTTCATCGGCCGCTTTTTCTTGTTTGAGATCTGTTGCGAGTCTCGCGGTCGACCGCCCATCATCACCGGTCGGACCGATTTCCACCCTGGTCAGACCGCCAACATAACACCGGTCAGACCGCCAGTACACTGTGCTGTTTTAATCTTAGTTGATTTTGTTGCTTTACTTTGGGGGTTCAATTGAATTCAATACTAGTCTTCATCAGATCTTGGTATATTGATCTTCATAGCTTCATCATAGCTATTGGAGTGAGATTGTGTTGAATTCATAATTTGTGAAAAAGTGAGCGTGCTCCTATTCACACCCCCTCTAGTCGCCTTTTCGGTTCAACAGTAGTTTAAATAAATGTTGTAATTCTTATTTTGCGGATGTAGTTAATTTTGTCATTGTAATAGTGCTTCACTTACGCTTGTAATGAATTCTCGTATGTTGATTTGATGTAAAGAATTATTGTAATTTAATTCCGAGTTTGTTTTTAAGGTTTTACCTTTTATTGCAAAAGGGGTCTTGTAATTTACTCTGAGCTATATCGATGTCGTATGTTTGATTTATAAATCTTGTTGTCACTTCTCTATAATGTATTCTTATATTAAACTATTTTGTGATATGTTCCTTATTAGTTTGTGATTACTGCTTATCACTGCTTGGATGAATTTAATTTACTGCTTAATATCGATTAGCGTTGTTTAGATTAGTTTAAGTTTTTAGGGTTCTCACATCCCCCCTAGGAATATTTTATCCCCGAAATTGGATTCTCACTTGAACATGTTGGGGTAGGCTTCGCATAGTTATTCCTCTTTCTGCCACGTAGCTTCTCTGATGGAGCGATTCTTCCACTGAACCTTGCACGAATGTATAGTCTGGTTTCTTAACTGTCGGTCTTCAGTTGCTAGGATTTTCACTGGATGCTCTTCGTAGGTTAGATCATATTGTAATGGTATGTCGAGATTGGTTAAGTGATGTAAGGGCTCCCTCAAGTATTTTCTGAGTTGTGATACGTGGAATATGTCATGGATCCTTGATAACTGAGTTGGTAATTCCAGATTATACGCTAGGGTGCCTTTATGCTCTAGAATCCGAAATGGTCTGATATACCGTGGACTTAGTTTTTCTTTTAATCCGAATCGGTGCACCCCGCGCATAGGTGATACCTTCAAATACACATAATTCCCAACTTCGAAATGTAGGTCTCTTCTATGTTGGTCTGCATAGCTCTTTTGCTTAGTCCGAGCAGTCTTGAGACGTTCTCGAATTATCTGTATTTTCTTGTCATTCTCTCGCACAAGTTCAGGGCCCAATAATGGTCTTTCTCCAACTTCATACCAACAGATGGGTGATCTACATTTTCTGCCATAGAGAGCTTCATACGGTGCCATTTGAATATTGGATTGATAGCTATTATTGTATGCGAATTCTGTCAAGGCTAAGTGTTTTCCCCATGAGTCCCTGAAGTTTAGCACAGGCTCGTAGCATGTCCTCCAAGATTTGATTTACCCTTTCAGTCTGGCTATCATTTTGTGGGTGATAGGCTGTACTGAAATTAAGGTTGGTGCCCAAGGCGGTGTGCAAACTTTTTCAAAAACCAGAAGTAAATACTGATCCTCTATCTGATGTTATGGTTTTTGGTACTCCGTGTAGAGTGATTATCCTCTCCACGTAGAGTTCGGCTAGTTTATTGATTGAATACTTTTGGTTGGCGGCAATGAAGTTGGCCGATTGGTCAGGCGGTCCACGATAACCCAAATTGCATCTTTCTTTTTGTTTGTGTGGGGAAGGTCTGTTATGAAGTCCATACAAATATCTTCTCATTTCCATTCAGGTATTTCCAATTGTTTTAGTAGTCCTACTGGGCGTTAGTGCTCAGCCTTGACCTTTTGATAGGTGTCACACTGACTTACGTATTCTGCTATTTTTCTCTTAATGTTTGCCCGCCAAAAGTTTGTCGTTAGTAATTACTTGCAATTTATTTAGCCTACTTAATTAATCGTAATTAATCAGTCGTCGTCGGTTATATGTAATTAAAACGGACCTAATTAAATTACTGTAATGAAATAATCCTAATTAATTAGGCTTTATTAATACTATTAATTAATTAGTTGTAATGAATTATTTTTGGTTTGGTCGTGTTGCGAAATGTTGACTACGTAGTGCGGCCTGTTTGTTATAATATGTATAGTAAATTCGGTTGTAGTGGCTTTAGGTAATGTCGAACATGCAAGATTTGCTAGTGTTTTATGGCGACGGTCTCGTACGGGGCGGACTCGATGGTTTGGACCTGTCAAGATGCTAGTACAAGGTGGTCTGGGCGGGTTGGAGTCCATTGAGGACCCTAACCTAAGCTCGAATAGTAGCGAGCACGCACCCTAGGCTGGTGGTCCCATCTGCAGAATTGTGTCATCGAAGGTGCCTTACGTGGCATCTAGACTAGGTGATATCATAGTGCATGATGCAATGAATATTCACGAGCTTAGGAGCTGCATCCCGAGGGAGCTCGACACGGATGCAGTGAAGCTTGTAGGAAGCGGGCAACCGCAAGCGATGCGTGAAGATAGTAGCACAGAATGTGCTATTTTGAAGGAAGACTACGAGAGAAGACTTGCACATAAGTTTGTGCAAAATGAGAGGGTGGGACAATGGTGGTCGTCCCGCATTGACTTCCATGAGTTTCTACCGGACAACCGGTCGGGTTGGAGTCCGACGAGGACCTTGACCCAAGCTTCGGATGGAAGCGAGGAGGACGCACCCTAGGGTGGTGGTCCTATCGGCGGAATTATGACATCAGAGGTGCCTTATGTGGTATCCAGACGTGATGATATCGTAGTGCGGTCGGTCGTACTACCACCAGAAGAAGGTTATCAGTGGGGGTTTGATGTTGACATCCTACTAGTTGGGCAACAGTTCCCTAACAAGGCGGTCGTGCAGCAAGCTGTAGCACAATACGCCTCGTCCATCAGTCGTGTGTACCGAGTGCACCGGTCCAACCCAGGACATCATGCAGTAAAGTGCCTAGCGGAAGGCTGCCGTGGCAAGGTCAGCGCTTACAAGGCAAAGTTCTTTGGCTTGGTCTTCACGGTCAAGGCGATGATCGACCACACTTACGAGTTGAGTGAACCACTGCAGCAGCATCATAATGTGACTTCCACATATGTTGGAATCCTCACCAGCCACCTAGTTACAGAGAACATATCCATCTCCCCCAGGATGTTGTTTTAAGATGTCACCAATCTGATTGGTTATCTGGTCAGCACGGTCTGACGAACAAAGCAAAAGGTTATCGAGGCCATGTACGAGACATACGAGGAGGTGCACAACCTCGTGCTAAGGATGCTTCACCAGACTGCTGAACCAAACCCCGGCAAGTACATAAACAAGATGGAAAGAGAAGATCCTGATGGAGACCTTAACTGCTTCATACTGGACCGTGTGTTCTGGGCTTTCTTCGGGCCATAGAGGGTTTCAAGTTCTGTTGTCCGGTGCTCATGATTGATGGAACTATCCTCACTGGAAGGTACAAGGGCACCATTCTCACCACGGTGGCATTCGATGCGAATGACCAGCTTCTTCTAGTTGCTTTTGCCATCGTAGAGAATAAGAACACGTCCAGTTGGTTATGGTTCCTAGCAAATTTCAAGCGGGCGGTTGTGGGAGATCGGCCCAACGTATGCCTTATCACAGACCGCAATGTTGGGTCGTTGTCCGCTCTAAACACTATGAAGAACACAACGGAGCTCGCGTACTAGTGGAACGATGTGGAAGCCCGATGGTGCATAAGGCATCTTGCATCGAACTTTTTCATGCAGTTCCACAGTCAGGAACTCATGAAGACATTCAAGGCGTTGTGCATGCAAAATCAGAGGCCGAAGTTTGAGTCTATCTGGAGATATCTCGAACATCGAACTACGAGACATACAAGGAAATCCCCTTCTGAGGCACAGGAGGGGTAGCAGGCCACGAGCAGGGAATCCAGGAGCCCCATAAGTTTTGCCGAGTGGATTAATATCCATGCTCCTGAGTTGGAGAAATGGTCCCAACTGTATAACACCGATGGCGTGAGGTACCACTACTACAAAACAGGCTATAGAAGACGCCTCATCACAGACGGTTCTTGGAAACCGCTGCGTGATAAATAATCCTGAGCGGTTCCAAGACGAACCGTGCGTGATATGTCACTATCACGAGCGGTTCTAGAGAACCGCGCGATATAGATATCACGACGGTTCTATTCACGAATAAATGCGCGAAAATAGACTATCACAGACGGTTCATGAATAGAACCGCGCGATATCTGTTTTCACGACGGTTCGTGAATAAACCGTCAGGAACGAACTATCACAGATGGTTCTATTCACAAACCGCTGCGTGATAGTCGCTATCACAGACGGTTCGTGAATAAAACCGTCTGTGATAGCATTTTTCACAGACGGTTAAAAAACCGTCTGTGATGACCTCGTGTCATCACATACACAAAATTCAGACGGTTCAAAAACCGTCTGTGATGATGGTTTAGAACCGTCTGTGATGAGTTTTTCTGTAGTAGTGTACGTCATTATAACCACCAACATGCCTGGGGTGTACAAGAGCATGCTGAAAGGTGTGCGGTGCCTCCCTATCATCGCGATCGTCGAGGAGACCTGGACTCGCATGGTCGGTTACTTCGTCAATAGAGCCACCACAGCGATGCAATGACTGGAAGAAGGGAAGTAGTGGTCCAAGAATATGTAGAAGTATTGGACTAAAATATGCAGAAAGCTCGTATGCACGACATCCGGGTGGTCGATGGCTTGAGAAGGAAGTACGAGATATGGCTGAGGTGAAAATATGTCAACAACCATGCCAGGAGAAAACGAAAACATGCTTACACCCTCGGTGATGTGGCTATATGCACCAGCAACTAGCCGAAACTCCTACACAAGCCATGCTCCCATGTGTACAAAGCATGTGCACAAGTCAAGTAGATATCTACATCGTACATCTTTGAGTACTACAACATGCATCATATTTTTGGAACATTGAGTGCCGAGTTTCACTCGTATGGAGTGGATATGAACTATAGGGATCTTTGGGCAGACATGGTGAAATAGGGCCCGAACATAACCTTGAAGGCAATTGGGAAAGGACGACGGCAGACGCAGAGCTATTCATCAAGTCAAAAGGGCTATAGATGCTGGAACCCAATTGAACGAAAATTATTTGTGAGTATGGATGTGATATTCCGGGAGTTAGAGCCTTACTATACGAGTGTAGGTAATCTTTATCAGTTTTTAGAGTTCTCTCATATCATTGAGGATGAAAGTCGAGAGGGGAGAATAAGGAGAGTGATAGTCAACGAGAAGAAGTTATTGTGGGGACAATTTCGTGCCCAAATCTAACAGAATATGCGAGAGATGTGATAGCTAAAAAAGACTTAAAAGTTTATCAGCGAAGACACTTCGGGAAACAGGGGAGAAACCAAGAGACAAGCAGTCAGCACCTGAGCCAACAACGGTGGAGCTTTCTAAACAGCCGGCATTGCCACAGCCAGAACAACCTTCTGAACAGCCAGCCTTGCCGGTTGATCCAGTCCCAAATCCCTCCTCGGGTCTCTCTCCATCAAGTTCCTTGCCTCCCCTTGGGGCGAGTGGTAATGTTGATTTTAATCACTCCCATCCAGAGTTACCACTTGCACAACGTAGGGAAACTAGAGCTAATGCAGGAAAGCCTCCAGTCCGGTATGGCTTTGAGCATGATATTGTAAATTTTATCTCATATTCCCATATTTCACCTACATACAAAGCATTCATTGCATCTCTTCAGACTGTGCATGTTCCGAAGGATTGGCGAACTGCTAAGCATGATCCTAAATGGAAGGATGCCATGAAGGAGGAACTTTGTGCACTTCAGAAGAACAAAACATGGGATCTTGTTCCACTTCCAGCAGGAAAAAGGGCAGTAGGATGCAAATGGGTGTTTACAATTAAGCAAACTCCTGAAGGCAAGATAGAGAGATACAAGGCACGGTTGGTTGCAAAAGGTTATAGTCAAACATATGGGATAGACTATGATGAGACCTTTGCACCGGTGGCGAAAATGAGTACGGTAAGAACATTGATCTCCTGTGTGACTAACTTTGGATGGCCTCTACATCAGTTGGATGTGAAGAATGCTTTTTTACATGGTGATTTACAAGAAGAGGTATACATGGAGATTCCTTCAGGCTTTGAAAACAGACAGACTGAGATGAAGGTATGTAAACTCAAGAAGTCTTTATACGGTTTGAAGCAGTCTCTAAGGGCGTGGTTTGATATATTCAGGCATGCAGTCTATAGTATGGGCTATTCTCAGTGCAATAGAGATCATAATGTGTTTTATAGGCATAGAGGATCGCATATCACTATATTAGTAGTCTATGTTGATGATATTGTGATTACTGGAGATGATGTCGAGGAAATCAAGCCCTTAAAGAAAAGATTGGGGGAAGCATTTGAGGTGAAAGATCTTGGACCTCTTCGATACTTTCTTGGGATTGAGATTGCCTGTTCTTTGAATGGTATAGTTCTCTCCCAGAGAAAGTATGTTCTTGATCTGCTGGCAGAAACAGGTATGCTTGGGTGTTGCCCTATTGCTTCACCTATTGATAGAAATCACAAGCTATGTGCGGAGTCAGGATATCCAGTCGACAAGGAAGCTTATCAAAGGCTTGTTGGATGTCTTATCTATTTGTGTCATACAAGACCTGATATTTCATATGCAGTGAGTGTGGTTAGTCGATATATGCATGATCCTAGAACAGGACACATGGATGTTGTTTATCGAATCTTACGGTATTTGAAGAATAGCTCTGGAAAGAGCCTTTGGTTCAGGAAAAAGCAACATCTGAATGTGGAAGGGTATTGTGATGCTGATTGGGTGAGTAGTGTGGATGACAGGAGGTCTACCTATGGATATTGCATCTTTGTGGGAGGTAACCTTGTGTCATGGAGAAGCAAGAAGTAGGAGGTTGTGACTCGGTCTACTGCAGAGGCAGAGTACAGAGCAATGGCGTTGAGTGTGAGTGAGATGATATGGATGAATGGTTTATTGTCCGAGCTTCGAATATGGAGGAATAATCCCTCAGTATTGCATTGTGACAATAAATCTGCAATCAACATTGCTAACAACCCAGTTCAGCATGATCATACCAAGCACGTTGAGATTGACAGATTCTTCATTAAGGAGAAGCTCGATGGTAGAATATTGAAGTTGGAGTATGTCAAGTCTGGTGAACAGTTGGCTGACTGTTTTACTAAAGGGTTAGGTCCTAGTGAGTGTTATACAATATGTAACAAGATAGGCATGATTGATATTTTCGGCCCATCTTGAGGGAATTGTTGGAGAGTTTGTATTGGAGTTAGATATCTCATCGTATGAGAGTCGGATAAGTTGATTATGTAAGAATCGGATTAGGTTTTGAGACTATAAATAAATGAGGTGTGGATCCTACGAGATCAACACACAGATTCCCAAAACATCAACAAAATGTAGGTCATTCCTTTTTACGAAGGACATCATCTGTGAAGAAGATGACCTCAGCAATGGATGAATCTACAGCATTTCTGAGCCTTGTGAAGATCAAGGATGGTTTCATGGTTATTGAGCCAGAACGAGGCATTACCATTGTATATGAGCAACAAGAGGAGACACCTGCTGGATATGATGAATTGAGAACTGGCAGTTCCACAAATGAACGAGAACCTTTAATTGATGGCTGCACTTGAAAACATGGAGGAAGAGAATGATATGCGTACAGATGAAGATGGACTTGGACAGACTGATAATATTACATCTGAACATGAAATGGATGGACCTGCTTCAGACAATTTTGATAGTCTGAATGTAATCTTCACAGATGTGCATGGACTTGAACATTATAGTGAATCTTCTGATTTAATGTGAGCTATACTTCTGCTTAATTTCTGTGGGTTATCTCTTTAAAGGATGCTGCCTTTATTCTATAGCTTGCCTTTTGGGTCCAGGCATGCAATGATAATCAAGGAGCACCCCTTGCTCCTAGTTGTGGCGGTCCCTCTACATTTGATGAAAAACTTAATGCTGTTCTAAGTCACCCATATGACCAAAATGAATACAAAGAGCTTCTGAAAAAAGCCACTGACCGGAAGCCTGTGAGCAGACAATGACACTTTCGAAGTGCATCCAAGCGCTATGCCACAGGAGCAATTGGGCTGTCATATCTTGATTACTACCCAGGTGATCATTATATTTTGGTGGGAATCTTTTTAGCCTGATGAGGTTATTCCATTGTTGCCCCTTCATTGTTTTGACTGCGTAAGTGTCTTGTACTCTTAACAGATTGGAGTGTAAGAGCTTCATTTTGAACATAGATTTGAGCAAGGTGTTGATAAGCATTTCGCTGATTGTGCAATATATGATCCGGTAGCACAAGTCCTAATTGATCTATGCTCCAAGCCTATAGCTTTGACCAAATGAATTTTATAAATCAATACCATGGACCAGCAGTGATTGAATGTCATGTTCAAAGGCTTTCTTCTTTTCTTTCCATTGTATGTATCATTGAATTCCATTATAACTTTATAAGTAACTAAGCTTAGCTGTTTCTCGCCAGTTCATAACTACAATAAAATGATGTATAGCATTCCACAGAGAGCATGAAATGTTGAATTTTTAAGTGGCTTATGGTTGAAGATTAGCTAGCTTTAACTGCTTTCCTGCTATTGTCTAGTACCGTGGGTTGTTCTGTTATGCTTCTACTTATTGGCCAGTGAGCTTTCTTCTGTAAACGGATAATGTCTGAATTCTCGGATGCATGATGCCTATTTGACTTCTGTGCTTCAACATTTTGACAGGAAGTCGCTGTAGTGTATTCTTACGCACTCTGTTATGTATTGATTCTCATGGCCTAGCCTGGTAGCAGTTTTGAATATTGTGCTTTTGACGCTGCAATAAATTTGTATGATACTTTGCTACCAAGACTAATGTTTGGTATGTCATGCACATGCAGATCTGGCCATACAAATAGATTCTGCTGACTGTGATGAGGGACGACTGAGCCTCCTGCAAAAATTCTTCTTCTGGTTGGAGGTGATCTATGTTTACCGTACTAGTTCTTGTTTTGTTTTCCAATGCTAATGATCTCTTGTGAATTGTGATGGAAGTTAAAATTAGTGAACTCTTAAATGGTTCAAACGTAGTGCTTTACCCAACAAATTTCCTTAAATGACCCTAGTGAAAAATGAGGTTTATTTTCCTTCTTTTAACAGTGCTGTGGTATGGTTGAAAATATGTCCACGTATGAGATGCTTGTCTGCTTCATGGTATGCTGTGACTGAGGGGGAAGCAAAGTTCAGTATTAGCATTAACATACCATACTCAGTATTAGCAGTAACCTGCCATACTCAAGGATGATAATTTTTCTGCATTTCCTTTTATGGTGGAAGTTGCGTCAGTAATTTCATAATTGGCCCATGGAATACGTTGGAAAAATACAATTATTTACCCACCATTTTTCTGCAGACATAAAAGGGGAACTGTTTTCATTTTCTTTCTGTTCACTTTATTTCTTGCATCAAATCAGATATTGGCCAGACCGTAAGATTCTGGTGACTATCCGATGAATGCTCATGCAATAGGCAGTATTTGCAAATTGCAACTAGTAAAAAAAAAATGAACTCCATCCATTTAAATTGCTCGACTCTTGGGAGTGGTTATGCTGAAGACAGAGTGCTCGTTGGATTAAAGCCGAATTTATACGCTTTATTTGCAGAACTTATGCCATGAGGGGGCACACATGCCATGGATCCCCAAGGCACTAGCCTGTGATCCCATTGCAACAGATGACTATGAACCGCAACAGCAACCGCGGACAATGCTTGCGCTGGAGATGCCCCACCCCAAAGATGAAAACTGAAGCACCTTCCATTGCCAGGGCCGAGGGGTGAGCTGAGCCTCTGCATTCCATGCATCACTTTGTTTTGATGCCGCAAGGTTCCTTGGCAGTATTTTTTTCCCCCTTTTGGGACTCAAATATACCTGGTGTAGGTTTAGCTTTTGTTGTACAGCTGCATGTAACTCGCCGGCCACGCTACTATGCTTGCAATATTAAGTGATCTCTTGCTGTATTGCTTTATTTAGAGAAAATTCCTTTCGTGCAACTGAGAGTTGTATAGATCCTTTCTATGTCAACTGAAAAAAGTTTAATTCCCTGCATGTTACCGAGTTTCTTGTTTGTCTCCTCCGTGTCACTTCCGTCACTTTCCCGTGAGTTGGTTGTTAAGTCATATTGGAAAAGACCGGATTGCCCTTCTTTTTCTGCCTCTTCATCTCCATCTTCCTCTATCTTCCTACTTTCGCCCCCACCGAAGTAGCCCAAAAACCCACATGCCAACAACTCCTCATGGACATACCATCCCCTCCACCCGCCTATGGCAGCGCAGATCGGCGAGAAAGCCACCGTTGTGGACAAAGTGGTCGATGGCAGGGCCGTGCGAAGCAAGAGAGGGAGAGTGATCTCACGGCACGAGCCAGGTGACTTTGCACTTTGCTGGAGTTGGAGGAGCACCGCCACATGGGCGACAAAGCCATCGTTGTGGAGGAAGGGGTAGGTGACGGGACCACGTGAAGCAAGAGAGGGAGAGTGACCTCACCGCACGCGCCAGGTGACCTTGCTGGAGTTGGAGGAGCACAACCACCATCTCTATCTTCCCTCTTCTTGTCACTGCCGCCCCACTTTTCGCCTACGCTTCAGGTCCGTCTCCGGCAAGCTGCGCTACCGCTCCTCCCCTAACTCTACTTCCTCTACAAATTTCTCGTCATACTCGCTCTCTACCCAAAATTGATCCTCCACCAATTTCTCAGTGTGATCCCATTCCACCCCTTCCTCTGCTCCAACTCTGTCCAGAGCTCCCGCCACCGAGCACGCTGTGGACGGTACCAGTCCATCGCTGTCCACCTCCATCCAAACCGAATACACGGATAGCTCCGTCGCAGCCCACTGATGCTTAGAGGCCCCTCCTTCCAAAGGCATTGTTGCGGGAGAGCCGCCGTCATTGAGCTCGCTGGCCACGTTGCGCCACCACCATCGCCAGGACGCCTCAACCATCCTCTGGCTGCACCATCCACATCACAAGAACCACCTTAACTTCCATATGCTCCTCGACCACTCGCCCTACCGAATTCGCCATTGGAACCATTGCTACTAACCTCCCATGTTTTGGATCTGTCGAGGTGGTGGGCGTCAGCCTTGCGCCTCCCACCATCCAGCCTAACGATGTCGTAGCCTACGCCTCCACCTCCCGTGTCGGCTCCCTCTCCGCCCCCACCTCCTCCCACCTCCCACACCGGACACGAGGAAGAGAGAAAGAAAGGGGTAGAAATGAAAGAAGAGAGGGTTCCTGAGACATGGGACTAGGGGCAATTTGGACATATTGATAAAAATCTAACAGCCTAATCGGGGTTAGCTAACGGAGGTGGTGGAAGTAACGTAGAAGGTGGGACTAGGGGCAATTTGGACATATTGATAAAATATAACATCCTAATCGGGGTTAGCTAACGGAGGTGGTGGAAGTGACGTAGAAGGTGGGACTAGGGGCAATTTGGACATATTAATAAAAATCTAACATCCTAATCGGGTTAGCTAACGGAGGTGGTGGGAGTGACGTAGAAGGTGGGACTTGGGGCAATTTGCACATATTGATAAAAATCTAATATCCTAATCGGGGTTAGCTAACGGAGGTGGTGGAAGTGACGTAGAAGGGCATAAACTTAGAAGGTAGTGGCATAAAAGGAATCACAACTTTTTCAATAACATAGAAGGGATCTGGACAACTCTGGGTGTCATACAAAAAAATCTCATTTATTTGCTATGTGCAGTACATGTATTGTACGATAAGATTATTAGAGACGGAATAAGAATATATTAGGATTGTGCTCTATATATGTGCCCTCGAGGCTCAAGCAATACATCACATAATTATTTAGACTATTCTATCTTCCTTTTATGGTTTCAGAGCGGGTTCGCGTCAAGGCCTACATGTGGTGGTAATTGTGCTCGTATTTAGGTTGCTGAAGGGCACTGTGTGCCGTTGTCCCTTTCCCCGACACATGCTGTCTACTTCCTACTCGATTGCCTCAACTACGATGACCTCCCACGATTTCTTCCTCGACGGCAGACAACTTCACCAACAGCTCTTCGCATGGCACTCCTCATCGGCTTCTCTTCTAGATTGAGCATTCTCGTCGGCTTCTAGTCCAACTTGAGCGTTCTCATTGGCTTCTAGTCCAGCCTGAGCGTCCGTGATGCTCTCGTTCTGACCGTGGGGGGATGTTAACTTGTACGGAAGGATATTAGAAATATAATAAGCATCGGTTAGGGTTGTACTCTATATATAGATATGTTACCGAGGCTCAAACAATACAACTGACAATTATTCAGATACTCTCTCTCCCTTTGCTATGAACCCACGGTGAATGCCTCCTCCGTGGCACGAATCAAGCCCATTTTGTTCCACTATTTATTTTCTATGAGCATAAAACAGTTGAAGCTTCCTGGTGAGGAGAGGTACCGCTAGGCCACTCCTTTGCTATTGTTGTTTTAGGGGAAGCTACATAGAGGTCAGGAAAAATAAATCCTCTGTACTGAAAGTTTCAATACAAATGATCTATAATATATAATATTAGAAAATAATCTACACCGTCTAATTAAGGGTAACAAATCATTTTGTCTGGGGATGCGGATCCGAGCTGAGGTGCCGAAAGGAAGAAAATCATGGCCCCAAAATACTGACGTGACTTTCGGCCCGTTATATGGACTAGTAGGTCGTAGACAGCTCGTACGTGAAGCCTATTTGGGGAACAGTATGGGCCCTCCTCGTTGGGCCCCACCACACGGAACGGCCATGTTTTGGGAAGCACCATGTGATGCGACGTGAGGACTTCGATCCGATTGACTGATTGATTGATTGATGCTCTCTTACTACTTACTGTACCGACGACAATTGGACTACCACTGCCCAGGTTAGCGTAGTACTTTGGGCTGATATCGACGGAAATGAAAATTTGCAGCCGGTTGCATCTTTTGAAGAAAATCACGGTTTGGTTAGAATGCATTAATTTCACAGGAAAATCACATAGATTTTATAAGAAAAATAGTTCAATTTATACTGAGTTTGAAGAAATTCATGTGTTTTAAATGGGACTTTATTTTCTAAATCTAAATATGATAGCTACTTAAAAGTGTTTTCTTAGAGAGCTTGAAAGTGTCTTTAAAACCGACAGTAAAAAACCAATAAGTGGTAAAGATTCCTGTATTAACGAGATTCCATAGTGTACAGAGACACATACTCTAATTGGTTATAATATTCTCTAATTGGTTATAATATTTAGATTGAGCATATGAAAATAATATGTGTAGATTTGTCTTGAAAAATATTTTTATAATATAATATTAATATATTATAATAGAAATGAGTGTTCATAGTTGTATTTTTGAGATTTCATCATTGTCTAAAACGAATTTTTTTACGATTAGAAGAAATATTATACTAGGTCAATAGCAGATATTTTTGCATTGTTTTCCAGGGGGGAAAGAACATGTGTTTATGCGAAAAAAACATTGCAAAATCACCATTTTCGTGTAACATGTACGATGTACCGATGAACCACGAGGAAAAAGGGAAAATGAGAACAGGGGAGGAGTACAAAGCGCTTGATGTGTCACTGATCAAACGAGAGCTCCTTCCCTCCATCTCAAGCAAGCCAGGTCAGCTCAAATCCAAACGTAACCAGGCAGAGCACGCCTGCACGCGAGAGCAGTTTCCATTTCCGGCCATCCAACCCCGAAGCAGCCCGAAAGCCCGTGGCAGCCTACCTCCTCCCCCAACCACGACATGACGTCGACACCCACCATAAAGATTCACACATCCACAGCTCTCAAGCCTCAGAAGTCAGAACTCGGGAGGAGGAGGAAGGAGTCACTCGGGTCTTGGCTTGCTTGTTGTGCTCTTCTTGGAGGAGGTGAAGGGGAGGAGGAGGAGGGATGGGGCGTGGCAAGATCGAGATAAAGAGGATCGAGAACTCGACGAACCGGCAGGTGACGTTCTCCAAGCGGCGGGCCGGGATACTCAAGAAGGCCCGCGAGATCGGCGTGCTCTGCGACGCCGAGGTTGGCGTCGTCATCTTCTCGAGCGCCGGCAAGCTCTACGACTACTGCTCGCCCAAGACCACGTCCGTGCTCTCTCTCTCTCTCTCTCTCTCTATGCGTTTCTTGGGCTATATTATCCTTAAATTGTGTTCGGAATTGTCGGAATTGATCGCAATATGCAAGCTTCGGTTCGATGTTAGGCTGCCAAGGATCTTGGAGAAGTACCAGACCAACTCCGGGAAGATACTGTGGGAGGAGAAGCACAAGGTGAGTTCTTGTCCAATATATTTTTGTTGGATCCGTTAGATCCGTTCGGTTCTTTTGATCTTTTGGGTTTTGTGTTTCGGGTTTGAGAGAACCGAGAGAGAGAGAGAGATACCGTCCGATGTAGACGATGACGAGTTGGCCATTGCGGATCGTCCTTGAGATCTGCGCTAGGGCAGCGACGGTCGGTGTAGGGGGGTGAAGCTTGGCGGCGGTGTCGTGTCCCGAGCGGAGGCGTGGCCGTCGGTGGTCGACTGCGTCGGTGGAGGCGGCGGTGGACTTCCCGTCGCTACAGCGCCCCTCTTGATCAGTATAGGGTATGTTGGTTAGGGTTTGGCGGCGGCACGGTAATCCTTGGTCTCCGTGCCGCCCCGGCTCCCACCTCCTTTTATTTGTGGCGCTGGCGACAGGGGCCCGCCAGCCTAATGGGCTGGGCGCCCCTGATCAGGGCGCGATCTAAGGGTTTGGGCATTTGGCCGTTGGGCCAAATGCCCGAGAGATCAATTCCAACATTCTCCCCCTTGATCTCAATCTGTGTTTTATCTTTAATTACTTTTGACTTTACTCATTCCATCACAAATTGGTGCATAGAACGTGTCTCATCGTCACGGTCAATTGCCGATAGATTCAACAGCTACAATACGCCTCATTGTTCTGAAATAGTTACTTTAATCTTTTGGGCCATCTTTTAGTCCAGGAATCATAGGCTTTCCCTTAAACCCATGCCGGCTATATGTTCTCTGAACACGTTGGGTGGTAAGCCTTTAGTAAGCGGATCCGCTAACATCTTTGCGGTACTTATATGCTCAAGACTTATAATTTGATCCCGAACTTTATCTTTCACAACATAGTACTTTATGTCAATGTGTTTGGCAGCACCACTTGACTTATTGTTGTGGGCATACATTATCGGGTTCATTATCGCGATACAACTTAAGTGGTCTATTGATGTCGTCAACCACTTTTAAACCGGGTATGAACTTCTTTAGCAGATTCACGCCTGTAGCCTCATAACATGCTACAAACTCGGCATACATTGTGGGCGATGTAGTGACGGTTTGCTTTGAGCTTTTCCACGATATAGCTCCTCCAATGAGAGTGAAGACATATCCGGATGTCGACTTTCTATCATCTCCATAAAATCGAGTATGTATACCCCACTATATGGAGTAAATCGATCTTACGTATGTCATCATGAGGCCTTTTGTTCCTTGCAAATAACGCAAGACTTTCTTTATCAATTTCAATGTTCTATTCGAGATTGCTCTGGAATCGCCAAATAACCCAGTAACAAAAGCTAAGTCGAGCGTGTGCACACTTGAGCATCTTGTAAGCTTCCGACAAGTGAAGCATATGGAACCGCTTTCATTTGATCGATCTCATCTTGGTTCTGGGGCATTGAAAATCCCCATATCATCGCCCTTGACTATAGGTGCGGTGAAGGACTACATTTATGCATCCCAAATTTCTTTAAGACTTTCTCTATATATGTCTTTTGTGATAGTCCCAATATCCCTTTGTTTCTATCCGGTGAATTTCGATCCCTAGAGCGAACGAAGCTTCACCAAGATCTTTCATATCAAAGTTTGAGGACAAAAATCTCTTCGTCTCGATGTGGATGACATCACTACTAGCCAAGAGGATATCATCCACATCTGAGGATTAGGAAGATAAATTTCCCATCTTTAAACTTTGTATAGACACGATTGTCTTCTACATTCTCTTTAAACCCAAATTTTCTTATTGTCTTGTCAAACTTCAAGTACCCTTGTCTTGAAGCTTGCTTTAACCCATAAATTGATTTCTTTAGGCGGCATCCCATTCTTTCATTTTCTTCCATGACAAAACCTTTTGGTTGTGCCATGTAAACATTTTCCTCCAAATCCCCATTAAGAAATGCCGTCTTTACATCCATCTGATGTAACTCTAAATCATAATGTGCTACTAATGCCAATATGATTATGAAGGAATCTTTACATGAGACTGGAGAAAATGTCTCATTGTAATCAATCCCTTCTCTTTGTGTAAATCCTTTTGCCACAAGTCGCGCTTTGTATCTTTCTACATTCCCTTGGGAGTCGAGTTTTGTTTTGTAAACCCATTTCTGACCCTCTTGTTTTGGCTCCTTTAGGAACAATTTCCAAGTCCCAGACTTTATTAGTCTTCATGGACCTCATTTCTTCTTCCATGGCCTCAAGCCATTTTGAAGAATTTTCGCTTCTCATGGCTTCTTCAAATGTGGTGGGATCATCCTCCATTTGAAATTCTTCTGTATGATAAATCTGATAATCATCAGAGATAGCTGATCTTCTTACTCTTTGAGACCTCCTCGGGGCCTCCATATTTGGTACATCTTACATTTGAAGGTCTTTGTTGCTCCCCTCATTTGTGGCAATAGGTTCTATAGGATCCTGAAGAACAGGTTCCTCATTCTCATTCAATATTGCCACAGGAGGAACAATAACAGGTGCTGGCACCACAGTATCTTGTACCGTCGGTGCAGCGACAGCAGGTAGTGAGAAAAGTGGCTCTTGAATCATCGGAGTGGGCACATATACCCGCTTCTCTTCAAGATCAATCTCTCGAGCTACCATGCTCCCCCTCATCATTTCATCCTCTAAGAAGACAGCGTGTCTCGTTTCTACAAACTTTGTATATCTGTCTGGACAGTAGAAACGAAAACCTTTTGACTTTTCAGGGTAGCCAATGAAATGGCAACTTACTGTTTTGGGATCTAGCTTCCCAAGGTTTGGGTTAAATACTTTAGCCTCAGAGGACTCCCCCACACGCAAGTGGTTTAGTGAGGAACTCTTCACGTCACACAACTCATGCGGTGTTTTGGGCACCGACTTACTAGGCACTCTATTGAGAATATGAATGGCGGTTTTTAACGCCTCCATCCATAAACTCAATGGGAGTGTGGAGTAGCTCATCATGCTTCGCACCATATCCATCAGGGTACGGTTGCGTCTTTCAGCTACTCCATTTCTTTGAGGTTCGCCGGTGTAGAATCTTGGGCTACTATGCCATTTTCTGTAAGAACCTCGCAAAGGTCAGGAACTTGTCCATATGGGGTATGTCGATCGTAGTACTCCCCACGATCGGATCGAACTATCTTAATCTTTAAATCGTGTTGGTTTTCAACTTGACCTTAAATATCTTGAATTTATCCAAGGCTTCATTTCTTTCTTTGATTGGATAAATATATCCATAACGGAGTAGTCATCTGTGAATGTTATGAGCGAGTCATAACCATCCACACTTTTCACGGAAAAGGACCACAAATGTACGTGTGAACAATTTGTAGAACTCTGTGCTTCTTTTTGCGTCTTTCTTTATTTTCTTTACATATTTTCCTTTAATGCATTTCTGCATTGTTCTAAGTCCGAGAACTCTAATAGAGGAAGAATTTCATTCTTAACTAGTCTTTCTATTCTCCCCTCGAAATATGGCCTAAGCAGCGGTGCCATAATTTCGACGATTCATTATGAGTTCTCTTTCGTTTTACATTTACGTCAGTGAGCGAGGATTCAATCACTTTCGCACGCGACGTTCTCATTATCGCATCGACATTCACATCATCACACAATGATAACAAATAAAGCTCATTTTGTAATATGGCAAGACCAACACATTCTTTATTAAATATTATTTCGCACTTGCCATTTCCAAAATTACAATCATAACCATCTTTATCCAAATTGGAAACACTAATCAAATTCCTCTGTAAAGAGGGAACAAAAAGAACATCTCTAAGTAAAAGATTGGAGCCATTAGCTAACTCTAATGAAAGATCGCCAATGACTTCAACTTCGCTTGGACTCCATTTGCGACTTTAATGCATCTTTCGTTTCTTTGCGTAGTCCTCGTCGAACGGAATCTCTGAAGGAATTAGCAACATGAACAGTTGCTCCTGAGTCAATCCACCAAGTGGATTTCGAATATTGTACATACAAGCATTCATTTATGAATGTAATAATGTTCTCACCTTTCTTTGCCATGATCATCTTCAAGTAATCAGGACAGTTCTTCTTGTAGTGTCCTGTCTTCTTGCTGATGAAGACAACGATCTTTGTCTCTGACAAATTTGTTACTGTTGAGGTTGATGGACGGATGCTTTTCCCTTGTTTCTTGAGAAGGAGTATCTGTGGAAGTTCTTTTTCTTGTTATCCTTCACATAGTTGATAGATCCACCATGTGAGGATTTAAACCTTTCCTCCTCTTGAACACACATAGCTATGCATTTTCTAAGTCCCATTTATCAGGTGCATATTGTAATTGACAACAAAAGTGTCAAACTGTTCGGCAATGAAGCAAAAATCAAGTGAATAAGGAACTCATCCTTGAGTGCCAAATCCATTAGTTTGAGCTTGGATGCCAAGTTGCTCATCCTCAATATGTGTTCTCTTATTCCACCACCGAATACCTCTCTGTCACAAGTTGTTTAATGTTTGTGTTGCATATGTCTTTGAAGAGCGATGGCGACTCTTTATTTTATCAAGGTATGGCGGTGTCACGATCTGCGATTGAGCCCACAATTGTGGGCTCAATCGATTTTATCACGACCATACATTTCTTGTTGGTGTGGTCCATTCTTATGCTCTAGGTCATAAGACATCTGTAAGGGAGCATGATCTCTCTGTCTTTTCTGCCAAGCAGTATCATCCTCATTTTGACCCCTCACTGGTGCCGTAGGCTCAGTGGGTCGTGCTGTAGTGAGGACCCAGTCCACCTCAGCTAAGATAAACGCTAAGTCTATCTTTTTCTTCCACTCTCCATAATTATCTCCTTTGAGAGTGGGTATTTCTCTGATACAACTCATCAAGTTGTATCCTCCTGAAAATGTAGATCAAATAAAGTGAGAACGTAACATTAAAATTATATGCCTTATTTCCAACGTTGGTCAAAAATACGACATACAATTAAATCAATTTTATCTATACATTAAAACTATATCACCGTTGGGCAGAAATAGAAACAATGCATAAAACATCATCAATTAAAAATTATAATACTGTTATTATCAACTTTGGTCAGAAAATAACAATATCATAATTCACAATAAATTCTTAAAAATTAAATTCTCTCGTTGGTTCGAATTTAATTAAAAGAATTATCTATATTGAACTTTTGCAGCGGAAACTGTAATTGTTCTAAAATAATCAATTATTCAGAAGCATTATACTGTACAATTTAATCTCTAAAAAAAAAAATTAACACGTTGGTGCAAAAAAAAATTCCAGAGATTTTATTCAATTTTTCTATCAAATTCACTCAAAAAATACTTCTGAAAATAAATTAAATTCAATTTCTGGATTATACTGTTCATAACCGGCCGATATACTGTGCAAAACCGGTCTTTGTACTGTTCAAACCGGCCAATTCGGCCCGATATTTCGCATTGCATGGCCAGGGCCCGTTTGCCTGTGCCGTTTCGCTCTCGCGCCACTGAGCCACAACTGGGCACAGGCGGGAAAGACGCTTGTGCCGAGCTTCGCCCGTAGCGCGTCGCTTCGCTTTCCGTCGGATGCGCATCCGACGGTTCCTTTGCGCTGCCGCATCCTGCGCCTCGTTCGCTCCGCCTCAGCCCATCTGATCCGTTGATCCAGATCGGACGGCTGAGCGCAGATGTCGCCCGAACAAAACCGCGAGACGCAGCCGCCTCAAACCCTAACCCTCATTTGCTATCTCTCTCTCTTTCGCTCTCTCTCGTTTCGCTCTAGCGACTGAAGAAGAGGCGAAGACCGGAGAAGCTGGCGCCGCCGCGGATCCTCTCGCCGGTGTGCGCGCCTCGAGAGGGAGCGTCGCCGTCCGAGCGGCCTCCGTCGGCGCCCTTTCACGCGCGACTAGCGCGTCAAGATCTTGACCCGAGCGGGGAGTGTCGGCGAGGAGACCGGCGCCATACTCTAGCCTCGACTCCGGCGAGCGCACGGCTCCCCGGACCCTCCCTCACGGCCGGGTAAGTCCCGATCTAGGGTTAGGTCATTTGGGTCCGTTTCTTTTCTGTTTTTCTTTTTGCCGTCCGGATCTGAGCCAACCTGGCTCTGATACCATTGTTGGATCCGTTAGATCCGTTCGGTTCTTTTGATCTTTTGGGTTTTGTGTTTCGGGTTTGAGAGAACCGAGAGAGAGAGAGAGATACCGTCCGATGTAGACGATGACGAGTTGGCCATTGCGGATCGTCCTTGAGATCTGCGCTAGGGCAGCGACGGTCGGTGTAGGGGGGTGAAGCTTGGCGGCGGTGTCGTGTCCCGAGCGGAGGCGTGGCCGTCGGTGGTCGACTGCGTCGGTGGAGGCGGCGGTGGACTTCCCGTCGCTACAGCGCCCCTCTTGATCAGTATAGGGTATGTTGGTTAGGGTTTGGCGGCGGCACGGTAATCCTTGGTCTCCGTGCCGCCCCGGCTCCCACCTCCTTTTATTTGTGGCGGCGGCGAGGGCCCGCCACCTAATGGTGGCGCCCGATCGTAGCGCGATCTAAGGGTTTGGGCATTTGGCCGTTGGGCCAAATGCCCGAGAGATCAATTCCAACAATTTTACCAATCTGTGTCGGGGCCATACCCATATGTGTCAGTACCAATCGAATAGAAAGGTCTAAAAATGGAATGTTTCAGAGCCTCAGCGCGGAGATCGACCGGGTCAAGAAGGAGAACGACAACATGCAGATCGAGCTCAGGCCAGTGTTTCAGCTTAGATTTTTCCTTTTTTTTTTACTTGTACGCACTTTAGTGTTTGCGTATGATGCGATTGTGGTGGTTTGTGCCTGGTGGTGGTGTAGGCATTTGAAAGGCGAGGATCTGAACTCCCTGCAGCCCAGGGAGCTGATCGAGATCGAGGAGGCACTCCAGAACGGCCAGACCAACCTGCGGGACAAGCAGGCAATTACTGGCTTCAGGGTTTGATAGTTGCAGTTTGCAAGTGCTGCATTTTTTTATATAAAGTTTCTGTTTCTGATGCTGGTTTTGTTTTGTTGTTGTTGCAGATGGACCATTGGAGGATGCACAGGAGGAATGTATGAGCTCTGAATTTGTTTCTTGTGCTCTGTGCTTCTTTTGTAGATCATGGAGTACCGTACTTTGTTCAGCAAGACTTCGTTTGCAAGTTCTGATCATTCACTGCATTTGTGATTGGCTGCAGGAGAAGATACTGGAGGACGAGCACAAGCTGCTAGCTTTTAGGATGGTAATCACTGAAATTATAATCTTTCACACAAATTCCCTACATATGTTTCAGTGAAAGGTGGCCGCACTCTTCGCTTTGCTGAAAAGAAACCTGAAGCTGAGAATTTACTGTAAGTTTTCCTTCCGTTTCCAGCACCAGCAGGATGTCGAGCTGAGCGTTGGCATGAGGGAGCTGGAGCTCGATTACCATCATGGCAGGGATTTCGCTCCCCAGATGCCGTTCACCTTCCGAATGCAGCCCAGCCACCCCGACCTGCAGGAAGACTAGTAGGCTGCTGAATCCTACCGAGCCGTTCTGAACTGAAGCTCTTTACCTGCTGCTGCTCGCTTGCATTTCTTCATGCACTGTTAGATGTATCTTTCTTAATGTTCATGTCTGTCTGGATGAATGCCGTCTATCAATTTCTTTGATGTGGTCGTGTACGTCGGTTTAGTACTTAAGTAGATAGTTAAGGTCCACGTCGAAATGCTACCAGAATTAGCACTGAAATGAGTAAATTGGCATGCTTGTTTTAATCTCTGTTCTTGTTGCCAGAGAGTGAATATATGCCTTGCTGATGATCATTAAAAACCAGAATAACAAAGTTTGATGTGAATAACATTCATTTCACCATTTGAATATATTATACAAAAAAATCAATTTAAATCAAGAAATTCTTACACACAATTCTGGACTTCCATTGACCAGAAGTTGTACAAGTAATACCAGAACTCGTATAGTTCTTAGTTAGGCCTTGTGTTCCAAATCCGTCAGCAAACATTGCCTCCTCCATCACCGAAGCATGTCCCCATTATCCATGAGCGGCCCACTGAAAGCCGGTGAAGCAATGAAGTTGCTTCCAGCTTCGCTGAACATGATGCCGTGCCCGTACGGCAGCGGCCTGTCCGGCAACTCCGGTATGTCCATGTCCCCTTCTAGCATCTTCACAGCCTCGGTGATGGTTGGTCGGAGCGCAACCATCACGTGCGCGCACAGGATTCCAACAAGCACAAACCTCTCCATGACGTCTGCTCTCGGGCTCTCGGCCGTCGACATTGCCTCGTCGAGCACCTCCCTTGCCTGATCGGCCTTGATGAGCGTCCATGCCCAATCGGTGATCAGAACCGGCCCTGCCGGAGCCGTCATGTCAAGCACACGCCGCGCACTCAATATCTCGAGCACGAGCACACCGAAGCTGTACACGTCGCTTTTCTCTGTCAATTGCCCATACAGCGCGTACTCCGGCGCCAGGTACCCGTACGTGCCGGCTACGCGCGTCGTGAGGTGCGACTGCCCCTCCCGGCTCCTCCTGGCTAGTCCGAAATCCGCCACGCACGCACGCATATCGCCGTCGAGCAATATGTTGGTCGCCTTGATGTCCCTGTGATAGATCGCCGGCTTGACGCCATAATGCAGGTACTCTAGCCCCCTCGCCACGTCCATTATTATGCTCCGCCGCTGTGCCCATGTCAATGCCGGCCGCTTGCTGCCTCCTTCCCTGTCCCGAAAGATAAACTCCTCGAGCGCACCATTGGGCATGAAGTCGTACACGAGGAACCTTTGCTTCCCTTCCTCGATGTCCTCGTCGGCAATGCAGCAGCCACGCAGCGGCACCAGGCTCCGGTGCCGGAGGTGGCTGATGATCTCCACCTCGTTGGTGAACTCCTCGTCCCCGCCCTCCACGTCCGGGTCGAGCATCTTCTTGACGGCGACCACGGACCCGTCAGCGAGCACGCCGCGGTAGACAGCTCCGAACCCACCGCACCCGACGAGGTTGCGGTGGGCGAAGCCGTCCGTCGCCTTGGCCAGCTCGGCAATGTCGAATTGTATCGACCCGGTGTTGGGCCGCGGGTGCGACCGCCGCTCCTCCGACCCCTCCTCGGAGATCTTGTGTTTATTCTTCTTGCTCTTGGTATGCCTTCTTTTTCTCCAAACAAAGAACGTGATGAGTGACACTAGCAGGACGAAGGCGATCGGGATGGTGGTGGCGTAGATGGCTGCGTTGCGGGACTTGGAAAGCGGGGCGGGAGGGGAGGAGAGGCCGAGGCCGAGGATGCAATTGGCGGTGGGGAGGGAGGTGGGTCCGGCGGTGTTGGATACGCTGGCGGCGTACATGACGGTGAGGTAGAAGCAGTTCTGCGATATGGTGGCGTTGTTGGCGGCGTTGGAGGCGGCGATGAGGCGGGAGGTGGCGGTGATACCGGCGGAGAGGCAGCGGGAGCAGAGCGGCAGCGGACAGAGATCGGGGCCGCAGGCGGAGTCCAGCGCTGCGACGGACTCGTTCCCGACGACGGCCACGTACTCCGCGGCGGTAGTGACGCCGGCGCAGAAGGACGGGGAGGCGGCGAACTGGTCCGGCTCCGGGAAGCATGCCGACACGAGGGAGGCGCCCGGGAGGGAGACCGGCGGCGCGGCGACCGCCGCCGCGAAGTCAGCGAGGCACTTGGCGGAGGCGCCCGCGGACGGGACGCGGAAGTGGCCCGTGGCGCGGAGCCGCTCCGCGAGGCCGATGCCGAGCACGGAGAGCAGCGTCTGGCAGCACGCCGTCATGTTGGGCGCGTCCCCCGCGCACGGCGTGGGGTCCCACGGGAAGGTAGACACGTAGCTCAGGTCGACCGGGCACGTCCCATTGCCGCCGCCGCCACCCGCCCCAGCCACTCCCTCCGGCGAGCGGGCGAGCAGCAGCACCAGGACTAGCAGAAGAGCCCCGAGGAGCGCCGGGGTCGGCATTTCCGCTAGCAGTTGGTGTGCGGGGGATGGAACGAATGGTGGAGCAGGGTAGCTTACGTCGGGATAAACCGATAGAGTGGGCGAGACAAACAGCCAAGGGAGAGGGAGAGTGGTTGTAGTAAAATGGGGCGGCTGCGCCAAGCTTGCGTGTACGGATTAATTTATAGGTTGCGCGAGGATTTCGGTGCCTTCCGGCGAGTATGACGGGTGGGCCCGCTTCTCTTGGAGTAGTCGGGTGCGTCGGATCGACGGAGACGTGGGGAGTAGGCGTCGGCTCGGCCGGCTCGACCGGAAGGTCGCTGGAAGTGAGGGAGGGGCGGAGGAGGTGGTGGCAAAAAGGAAGTATCTGACACTGACAGCGCCATAGACTTCGCGGTTTTGTTGACGTGGCGTGGATTATGGGGGTACGTAATGACGTGCAGTGGCAATGCATGACCAAAATTTAGGGGTTAACAAAAAATGATAATATGAGATAATCCAAAATCATATATAACTAGAAGAGAAAATAGAAAAATACAAAATACAACAAATGTAGTACGTTGGTAATGGATAGTGCCAGGGGCGGATCTACAGTGACCTACCGGGGTGCACAGGACACCGGGTCAAAAAACCATTTTCCTTTAGATATAGTCATGTATATATAGTATGGACACCCCTAGCATAAGATAAGAGGACACCTCAAGTCAAAAAAATAAATATATGTGATATGTATGAGAAGTGAGGACCCCTGATCATTTTCGTTCTGGATCCGCCACTGGATAGTGCACCCCCAAAAGCCCGAAAATATGTGTAAGTTTCTCCCTTTCTTAAAAATCTACATATCGAATAACGATAGTTGATGAAACTAAGTCACAAATAAAAAAAATACACAAATCAAAACCTAAATCTTCTGCACAAATCAAAAACTAAACATTTTCTTTTAAATACCTCATGTCGGTTGCCGCTTGCCTTCATGTGTGACTGCCGCCCCAACGCTACCGCCCTGTTGTTCCCGCTTACCGCCCCGGCGATGCCGCACGCCTGTGATCGCCGGCCACCGCGTAACACGCCGCTCGCCCACCGCTAGGGTTAGCTCGTTGTCACTATTTTTTCTGCTCGCCTCCCTTGCTCGATGCTTCCCTGATGGGCTAATGGATTTGGGATTGATTGGTAGGGAGAGAGAGTGAGTGAGATAGGGGTACTAATGGCTTGGCCCAGCAAGAAAAAAAACTACTTGTCGAGACCCACACAAGAATATTTTACCCAAATCTTCTCTAAGCCATCTTCTACCTATCCTCCAGTTCACCGAAGCAACCAAGCAAACGAAGCTCCCGCCCTTGGCGGCACCCTGTAATAGCCCCAAAATCTGGGGCCGTCAAACTCTTCACAACCGCCCAGTATGTGCAGTTGCGAAGTAAGCAGTGTCTCAAGCAAGCTTTCGATTACAACAAAACCAAACTTTTATTACATAAGATTAAGGTTTAACAACCAGTTTTGACGCAGACACGGGCTTCCAAGCCCAAAGCTAATATAATACAAGACGAAAGAACTTCACACCACAGGCACGCTTGAGCACGATTGAGATCTAATAACAGTAGTCGCTGCCTTCCGGGGGTCCACCAAAATCCTGCTCATTGGGGTTCTCAGCATTTTCCCAATCTTCTTCTGTGGAGGGGTTGCAAATTTTGCAAGAATGAGTACTACTACCGTACTGAACAAGCTACATGGAAAAGCTAAATAATTACATGCAAGGAGTTCAATGGATGGTTAGGGTTTACCTTAACAGGCATTTGTGGATGCATTTTACGGATTTAAAGCAGTTTAACTTTAAGACAGTAAAACAATAATAAATAATAACAATGGGGGTTTCTCAACAAATGCACAAACCAGATTCACATCTCAAAAACTCTATTTATGCCTCATGTATTGGAATCACCCATGAGCATAGCTTCATTAACCGGAAGCACAACGTATTCGAATACCATTTGTTATACTCTGCAGAGTTGCTCAGCTTTACCCATAAGATACCTCATACTCGCACTGTCAAGCTATATACACGCAACATATTAGCGTGCGACTTAGTTGAGATAACAAAGATTTTTCACTGCTCAACCTTTCTAGCATCTACCCAGTAGCATCTATCCCATACAGCCCTCGGGACACTCTACCGGTCGCCGCTATGGATCTTTACCCCGATGCAAACAAGACCATACCGTTATGAAGACCAACGAGTGTCCCTGCAGGCTCACTCCTGTCTCACTCTAGATGCTGTAGATATTCAATCGGAAGAGCAGTGTATTAAGCCAGAGAGTAATGACCACACCTGTGGTTGAGCGGTTTTATGTGTCTGTTACTGTGGATATCATGGGGATATGCTCCAGATCTTAGGATGATGTGACAATTGGCAATGGCGTTAACGGTTTATCGTTTCATGTGCTTTCGGCAAAGTTCAAGATTGTTAGATCTCATGTGGTCTGACCGGCCGAAGCGGCGGTCAGACCGGTCCAAGATCGGTCGGACCGGCCATAACGGCGGTCGGACCGGTCAACTTCAGAAGTGAGGTTTTGAGCTGGGCCAAAAATAGAGGGTGTAGGCAAGAAAGGAGATTCTATTGCACTTGGTCCCATAATTTTTGGAGTCTCCAGTCAAAAGTTCTATTGGTTTGAAAATTTCAGTAGGTTTCGGTTTTCCAAAGTGGAAATTCGGCTAAGTCTTTACTGGTGGTCTAACCGGCCAATAGGTGGCGGTCAGACCGGCCCTAGGGGCGTCTGACCGGTTTTCACTTGGGTCGTCGCCCGTTGTGGCGGTGATATTCGGTTGTTAGGTCAAAGTCATGAGTTTCAGGGCATATATGTTGCATGATGCATGTTTTGACTAACATGGGTCAAGTTGTAAAGAACTTGTTCCCAAATTCGGTTTACTTGTCTATTGTTGTGCGAGTTGCTTGGTGGTCAACGATCATCAGCGAGGATGATCGGGACTAGGCTTGGAGAGTGAGGTCCAGAACGATCAACGATGCCGGGTGAGGTCAATGTACTCAAGCGTGGTGCAAGATGGACAAGGGTGACCTATTGGCTAATCCGAGGTGCAAGATGGCGCAAGGTGTAGCTAGTTAGGTTAAGAGGTGTTAAAGACGGCGCATTAAAATACGTTCGTATGTGTCCCGTTTGTTTTGGGCCTTAACGGGAGCCCAATTGAGTCAAACTTCTAGAAGGTCTAAGCCTCAACTATAAATACGGGAGGGAGGTGGCTGCACCTCCGTTTCGTCTCTTTTTGCTATTTTGTAAACCCTAATTTTCTTAGGGAGAGCTTTTGTGGAGGCTAGGGTTCTTGATAGTTTGATGTAATTTTCGTGCTCTTGGATTGAGCATTGTCCTTCATTGATGGAGAGGCTATAAGCCCATATCATATCATATCAATCAAAAGAAAGTCTGATCAATGTTTTGTCTCATTGCGTTCTTTCTCTATATTTGATGATTTTGAGTCTTTCTTTGATCCGCGAGTTTTTGATTGAATTCTCCACGTGATATAGCTTGATGTGACATGTGGGAACGTACCTAGGATCATCTTGATCATCAATCACCCACGAGCAAGATTTTGGATCAAGTTTTTGTTTTGACCCGGTTTTGAACCTTTCTTCAATCAAATGGAAAATGATCGCTATTATTCCTAGAATTATCACAATCTTCGATTGGAATAGGTTCCTAATATCATAAAGAAGGTGTGTTCCAAGTTTCATCAAGTTTGGAGTTGTAGATCAAAAGTTTCATATATTTGCAACTTCATCATCGGGTTGTTTGTGTTATGTTCTTGAGGCCGTGATCGAGCCGTGAGCAATCGGTCCGATCGCCTTGATGACACAATGGTCCGACCGCCTTGATGCATTGATTTGCTTTAATCTTTGTTGATTTTGTCGTATTGCTTAGGGGTTTATATTGGATTCAATATTAGTCTTCCGCTGTACTGATATACTGATCTTAATAGCTTCCATAGCTACTGAAGTGAAATTTGTGTTGAATCCATTATTTATGAAAAAATGAGCGTGCTCCTATTCACTCCCCCTCTAGTCACCTTTTTGGTCCAACATTTACTTTGGCACAAGATTCTTGTACTTACTTGTTTCACAGTGAAGCAATAGACCAACACCACCACGTGGCTTTCCATCCTCCGGGCCTCACCCGCGACTCACTTTTCCAACACAAGTCTATTGGGTTGCCCAGCTTCCTGGACACAACCCTGAACTTCACACCAAAACCATTGGCGAACCGCCAACACTCTCTTTTGATTGATAACCACATTTTTGGTGACAAAGCTATTTGCATAGATAATATTTTATGTGGACTTGTCAAGGTGAATATGGCTTACAAGATATTTTAACCTTGTCAAGGTGAATATGGCCTACAAGTGCTAGGTGGGTTTGTATGTGGGGTAATAGGAATTATCTAAACATCATGGCATTCAAAAGTATTACTTCAATATTTGAAGTAATTGGCACAAATATAATAATGAAAGTAATATTAAATATATGAATTGTAGGTTCAAAATGATCAAAGAATGTGGCTTGCCTTCTTGCACAAAGTCCTGTAGATCCTGGTCTTGCATGATGTCTTCTGGAATCTAGTCGCTAAGATCGTGACCTAACGAGAAGCGATACAATAAAAAAACCAAGTAAAATTCGGCTCGACAAGGAATGAGCTGGGAACAACATGCAAGTAAAAACAAACGGAAAAGAAACACAAAAAAGGAGGTGTGGGAGGGTGGAAATTTATCTGGTATTTAATTGGACTGAACGGAGTGAAGAAATAGATTTCTGGGCTCGAAATGGACGAAATGGATATATAATGCGAATTAGGGTTTTGCGGATGAATAGTATCAGATAATGAATAGTGACAACTTACTATTCATGGATGAAAAATGGTGGTGAACAGTAACTAGGATTACTGTTCATAAAAGTGAATAGTAAATAGCATATTTTCAGTTGATGAATAGTGATTTTCGGGTAATAAACAGTAAACAAATTATTGTGCTGTGAACAGTAAATACCGAAATGGAATGAATAGTGAAAGGTCGGCCCGACTCATATGCGACTGCGCCCACTTTGGCGAGCCTTTAAGGCCCGACCATCTAGCGCTCGAGCTTGAGCAGCGGCCGAAAGGCTAAGCTGCTTCGCTCGAGCCGGCGGCGATGACGATTGCGGCGGCGACAGGAAAGGTGCGGGGAGCCCCACAGAGGCGAGGGGGTTCCATTTTGGGGAGTTGGAGGAGGATAGGAGGGTGTGCGGAGGTGGGGCGGAGGTGGCAATGGCACACACTGGGCAGGGGAAGGAGGTGGCGGCGACACGGCGGTGCTCCGGCGAGGACGAAGGGCAGAGGAGCATCAGTGAGGTGAGGGGATCTCAATGGAGGTAGTGGGGTGGCTTGAGGCGCACCGAGGCGGCATGGCGACGGTGGCCGTGGAGGTGGCGGCGGTGGAGCTCGGTGCCGACGAGCTCCGGTGAGGGAGGAGGTGGGGGAAAGATTGGTGGCGGCGAGGTGGTGCTACCGCCGGAGGTGGGAGGGAAGGGGAGGAGGAGGCGGCGAATTTATCGGAAGGCTCGTCGGAGAAGAAAGGAGGAGGCGGCGGCTTCTTCAAATTCGGCCAGCGCCGGGAACGGAGGAGGCAAGGGGGGTGCTGGAGGTGGAGATGAAGAGGAATGCGAGCCCTGGGGTGGCTTTTATAGCCCGGAGAGGCGGTGGGAGCAGTAGGGCGGCGGCAACAGGGAGGCGGCGACGTGGGCGGTGGGGAAGCTGTTGGGCGGCGCCGAGAGAGAGAGGTGGCAGCATGGGTGGGGCCAAGTGGAGGCGGCGAAGGCAGTGTAAGGTGCGGGAGAAGCGAGGTGGCGGCTGACGACAGCTCAGGAGGCGGCGATGGCGTCGGCCGGATGACACGGAGAAGAAAGGAAGCGGGAGGAAGAAAGTCGAAGGCGGTTGGGAGTAGGAGGCACCACCGAGAGGAGAAGAAGCATTTCCAGAAAGAGGAAAGCAGATTTTCGGCGGAAGTTTCTGAAAACGGAAAGATTTCAAATTAAACCAAAAGACTCAAAAAAATTTCAAAATTTCAAATTTCTGGGTTATTTCACACCCCATCGAAGGAAGGGGGTACTAGTGGTACGACCACTGTCTGCTCAGGGGTAGTCGAGGTGGCAACCCCTGTTGGGTCCCCCCATGGTGGTGTGTCAATGTGGATTGGTGATTTTTTTATGAATCATGGATTTAGGAGTAGATTGGTGAGATTGATGTCCTCTTAAATTATCACTCTTGATTATCCTATCCATTTGTTTGGAAAGTGCAATATGCATTCTCTCTGTTCGCAAATACATATCATTTTAGTTTTCAGACTTTATTCCCAAGTACATCTCATTCTACAATTTCTAGACAACTTTGCACCATTTTTTTCATTTGTATACTCTCTCATTTATTGTCTATGGTTATTTTACAAGCTCATTTGCTACTATGTATGAGAATAACACACACTATTCAAGAGTAATAGTGACATAATAAAGAAAGGTAATATGATCTTTTGTATGCACCTCTTAGTTGTTGTGTAAAATCCTAAAATAACATCTACTAAGGAATGGAGTGTATTTTAAGCAATCGTTGGGTCGAGAAGCTAACATTCAAATTTGTCTGTTATTTTTTTCATGGAGTGTCTAGTCATCTCTTAGCTTTTCAATTAAGAAAAGTCAACAATTTAACCCTTGAATTAACATCTAACATATACCTTCCTTTCTCTCTTATACAACATTGGAGTCAACTATTGTCAATGTAGTCTTCCATATCACCTACTAAAAAAAACACTTACATGGAATAGACAATTTTTATCTATACCTTGGCAGGCCCCACAAATCACGTCGCGAGCAAACACGCCTCTACAATGGGCATGACCCTTCTAACTCGGTTCCTCAGCTCCTCGTTTCACCTGCAGGTAGAGTTGGAACTTGGGCTGTGCTTTTTTGGGTTAGCTCGAAGCCCAGTCGGCACGGCACGGTCTAAGACACGCGACACGGCCAAGACGACGTGATGGTAGGGCCAAGACGGCACGAATAGCGGTGGGCACGAGAATGCGACCCGTTAGGCGACGATCTGCGACGATCGGTTTGGGCGGCATGGCACGAAATAGACCCAACCTTCCCGTTCTTGCCCAATCCCTCCTTCAGCCTGACCCAATCACTGCCCCATACCGGCCTAGCCCAACCAATCATTCCCTTCTGTCACCCGGCCTGGCCCACGGGTGTTTTTGTCTTCCTGGACGGTGGAGGTGGCGGCTGTCGTCCTCTCAGGCATCTATAGTTACTTAGGGCTGGGCTTAAACCGACACGGCACGGTGGGGTGACTGGGCCAAGCTGACACGGCACAAACCAGCCCGAAGCACGACAGACCTAAGGCCGTGCCGGCCCAATGCCCACCTCTACCTGCAGGCCTCCCGCCACCCGCCATCCTTCTCCAAACCAACCTGTGGCACTGCCGTCCTCCTACCAAAATATATGTACAAACGCCCCAGTCTGGACCCTAGCCCAACCAATCATTCCCTTAAAACGTCATCTGATAAGATAAGACGGCACGGCCATTTTTCATTTATTTAAATAATTATTAAATAAGGTGGGTGTTTTGTCTTCTGGGCCTACAAAATTCGGTGGAGGTGGCGGTGTCGTCCTCTCGAGGCATCTATAGTTACTTAGAATACGGTTGAGTGAATGGGCTTAAGCCGACCACGGCACGGTGGGGTGGCCAACTTTTTTAGGCGGATTAAAAGGCGACCTAAAGGTTACATTTAGTCCCGGCGGCACAAACCGGCCCGAAGCACGACGGACCTAAGGCCGTGCCGGCCCAATGCCCACCTCTACCTGCAGGCCTCCCGCCACCCGCCATCCTTCTCCAAACCAACCTGTGGCACTGCCGTCCTCCTACCAAAATATATGTACAAAAGCTCTTGTCGTAGCACGAACCATGATGCAAATTAAACGGTGACATGTTCGATTTTGTTTTTCTTCTTCTAAAGGACAGATGAGCGGTTTTTATATTAAAAAAAGCAGTTTATCACGTTTCAGAGCGAGATTAAAAAAAAGTTTGTGAACGAGCCAAACATCTTGTGGACCTAACGAAGGGGGACAATATCACGATAGTAGTTCGTCAAGCATGGCAAGTGGCGATTAGTATAATGATGAATTTCAACTTAACACAAGAGCTGATCGACACATGACACATACGATGTCTTTGGATTGCATGAAGAACGAGGCCCAATCGAATCTGCTTCTGAATAGTGAGGTTTGTTAGAAAAATAAGGGCAGAAGGCTATACAAATTTTTACGTGAAAAATCTATGGAAAAAAATTATGGACGTCAACCGGTGATGATCACTATATGAGAAGTGTTTATAAATCGTAGGGGATTACAATGAGGCGTCAACTCTCCTCGTGCGGCTTACAAAATGTGTATAAAGAGGTAAAAGGATTTAGAATCTAAGTAGAAAACTTATCCGTATAATAATAAATTTGAATTCGATCATATTAGAAATTCATATCATTTCTAAGCAAGATGTAAGACAACTTTGGTCTCCATTTGGTTACAGAACAATTCCGCCATTATCTTGGGTAGTGAGAACTTTGCCGGTTGTAATTTTGTTTGGAGGGCACTGGTAACACCAGTAACCGGAAATTTTGGTAAAATTTTGGCCAAAATTTTCAAAAAAAACTTAAATTTTTAGTTTTTTTAAAAAAATCAAATTTAAATAAAATTTAAAAAAATTCAAAAAAAAAGAAGCAAAATTCATAAAAACCAAAAATTTTGAAGCTATTTAAATTTTACCGGCTACCGGTAACACTGGCGGTAACCGGCGAAATATCGCTGAATTTTTTTCACTGACCCTGGGTCGACAAACTTGCCATCAAGAGGTACATATAGTCAGGCCGGGACACCAACTTGCTCCTTTTCATTTCTTTATTTAAACGCATGAACAGTAGTGTAACAACCAGAATGTGATCATAGCTCCATCAGAGAGAGAGAGAGAGAGAGAGAGAGAATGTGATCATAGGTAGCTCCATATATATATATATATATATATATGAAGAAACAGCTGCTCTGTACTGAAAACCACAGCAGCCGCTGATTTGCATGCATGGACGAGCAACGTACAGGCAGCTTACCACTACAGCACGCAACGACGATGCAAAGACGTCCACTTTTCCGCATGTTCATATGGCTGCGTATGCATGTGTCTACAACATTTTGCTTGACCTGCTGCTGCAATAATTTCGCCCTGGCAAATGGCGATCAAGGAAAGCCCCAGTCCAAGCAAAGTTAAAAAGGCAGAATAGAAAAGAGCTAGCACCCATCTTTCAAAAGAGACAAATGAAGTAACCTTGCATCAGCATTTGCATCCATCAAGAGCTTTTTTTTTTAAAAAAAAATTATTTAAAAAATTTATCTTCGTAACTTTATTTCCAATTCCGACCTCTTTATTCACACTATGACCTATGGTGTGACTAAACTGTACTGTCACGCAACTAACCGCGGCGTGATCAAACTATGTTATCATGCCATCGACTCCTTTGGACGTGTCCGTTTTTTGGTTAAGTTCTGTCACGCCAAGAAGAGTGGCGTGACATCACACTTTGAAATAGTTTGGAAATAAAGTAAGGAAGAGGCTGTCTTTAAAATAACTTTAAAAAGGATTAAATAATACAAAGAAATCTCCATCCAACGATTTGTTTTGCAAATTTCTTTCGACCTCTCGACATTGTAACACACTGACCCAAAATCGGCTCAATGCACAGCCCACCGTGGGCGGACCCGCGCACACATAGCACCTCACTTACACTTTCGTCCTCGCTTCGTGTAAAAGGGTTAACCCGGAGGTGCTACGTTTGGATCCAACATGCATTATATACTACTACAACTCACTTGAGACAAGCAATGTGGGACTAATCCCACCACACAACTCCTCATGGTCCACATGGGCCACACTACGAGCAGACCGGGGTATTACAGACATCTTTGATCGACCAACCAACACCACATCACGTTCGTAGGAGATGGAGACCAAGTTGTCAGAATCTCTGATTCTAGTATTACGATTCTACGTTTCTATGATCCTGATTAACCGGACCGATTCGATCCTATAGCATAGTCTTAATTTCGTACAATCTTAATATTATGATCTTTGTAACAAAACATTTGTAGTATCATGATAAAATTTTCATACAATCCTATCCGATTATAGTGATTTATTATAAATAATTATTTTCATATGTCATTTTCATTGTAATTTTTTACTTTTTATTTCTTTATGTCCATTATAAATTGCAAAAATAACAAATGATTTTTCCTTTGCACTACATTTTGACAAACAAAAGTTCTAAAAGTATAGTTTTAAAAATGTAAAAGTGTTAAAATACAAGATGAATTTAAAAAATATTTTATGGTAAAATCAGATAGAGCCTTAGATTCTCTATAATCCTATTTAAGATCGCGATTCCGACAGCATTGACAGACACAGCTTAGCTCGCTCTATCTCATGGCATGGAAGAGTATCATATGTCGTAGCTATTGTAACGGCACGAGGGTGCCGTTAGCGAATCGTATCCACTGAAATTACGTTGACAGGACGATGGCCCGCTAGCTTAAGCATGTCACCCACGTGACCATGTCGCATCTTCTTCCTTGCTGCTTTCACTTCGATGCATATGCTTGTTTAACTACGCCGCTTAAGTATGTGTCGCTCCGATCGGCGAGCACCAGTCTCGGCAGCTCGTATGCATGGATCAAAACGCAGCTAGGCCGGCAGATCGGCTTCGCCGCGTCCTAGTGCGCGTCGCGTCGAGCTGACAGCAACGACCACGACGAAGTGAATAATATGTAGAACAGACGCCAACTTGGTGGCGAAGTCGTGCGCCGGCATGTTGGTCCAGAGAACTACAAGAAGGAAGAAGAGATACAAACACTTACACACATGGGAGGGTATGAACACACTCCAAACCAACTCCACATACAAGCCAACAGCCCATTCTACTCTCATGTCCACATGACTCGGCCAAACACTATAGCATGCATGCAGCCTGCCACTAGCACATGCACGTAAGGCCACATCTCCACTACATGTAAACGACACTACTCCACGAGACTCGGACAACACGTTGATGAAGTTTGGATTAACTCCAACATTCACCTTCCTAATCCTGACTTCATCACCCGATGCTCCTGACGCATCTCCACGGAGTTTTACCGCCTTCTTGCTGACCATGCCGCCGGTGACATAACTTTGCCGGCGTCTTTTACTTCTACTCAACTCCGATTGTCTTTCGCCGGTACCATCGGCGACGGAGACTCAGACCGGAACTTACATTAGTGAGTTCTTAGACACATCTACAAGAACTCACGCTTTCTCGTGGACACAACTAACACGAGAGAACACTCTGGAGCTACACTGGAGTACGACGAAAAGAACATTTATTCTCCTGTACTACTAAGCTCTATGAAGATGAAACACAGGGAACATACCGGAGACACAACTCGATTTGTGTTGTTCTGTTCCTATTCAACTTCGGGGGATCTCTTGACCCACTTTAGACACTTGTGCATGCGTTGCTAGTGCAATGCTTCCTATTTCTCTATAAAACCTCACGTCTTCTTCCTCTTCTCCCATAGCAAGAACACTAGTGATACAGATGGCAAGAATCACAGCTGTCTGCCGCCTGGTCTAGCCGTTGTGCCGGGTCTCAAACAACTTTCTTTGTGGTCGGCCTTTCGGGCATCGACATCTATCGCGCGCCATGAGCGACCTTCACGCGCGCCATGGCCCGCTGCTCGCGCTCCGCATGGGCTGGCGCCTGGAGATCATCGTCGCCGACCGACGGCTCACCCACGCCGCCCTCGTCGAGCACAGCGCCACGCTAGCCGATCGCTCGGAGTTTGCCTCCCACGCACATCCGTGCCGCGCCCGCCGTGCTCGCGGTGCGCCGCTCCGCGCCGCCGCAGCCAGGCTACTCCGCCCGTGCCGAGTAGTATCTCATTGCTCTGATACCAATTGTTGGCCCAGAGAACTACAAGGAGGAAGAAGAGACACAAACACTCACACACATGGGAGGATATGGACTCACTCCAAACCAACTCCACATGCAAGCCAACAATCCATCCTATTCTCGTGGCCATATGACTCGGCCAAACACTATAGCATGCATACAGCCTGCCACTAGCACATGCATGTAAGGCCATATCTCCACTATACGTAAATGCCACTACTTCACAAGACTCGAACAACATGTTGACGAAGTTTGGATTAACTCCAACACGGCACGCCGATCATGTCCACCATCAGCGCGGCGAGGGGCGCATTCACCGCCCCCGACTTCCCAGACGCGCGGCACGCTGGAGACGACAGCGTGCACGGCGCGCGCGGTCGTGCGTTGCGTTGGGGTGGTGGGTGGGAGCTAGTGCATCTGGCGACGGCACGGGCAGCGCGGTGACGAGGTCGACGCCGCTGAGGATGGAGTAAGTGATCAGTACTCAATAGTGAGCCAAGATTATCTTAGCCATCCGAGGTAAAGCCACGGCCTCGATTCATAACGGTACAGCCATGCCGTTAGAGTTGCAACGGCAGACGATTTTAATCCCTTATGGCATACCATGCATCTTTTTCTGGGCAAAATTATGTTACTACTTACTGCGAGTATATATCGCTTATCAGCAATTACTCCAATTAACAGCGACATATCCCGCAGTTTTCGTCGGATCTTCGAGTCAAAGTGACACAAAATGGGAAGAAAAAAATTGCTATTGATGGGTGCTCCAAGATGCTGACACAGTGAGCTTTGAATGAATCCTTTTGCCCATGGATAAATGTGTGCGTCGTTGTCGGCAGCTTGTCCTTGAACGAACGAGCTCAGAAGTTTCACTCTGCACAGTTTACATTCGTATTCTTGCTCGGATTCTTGGATAATGGAGGTTGCTCGTGTGGCCTTAATCTGGGGCACGTCTGCCGAACACTTTGACAGATGCCAGCAAACCTGGCCACGTTGACTGCATGCAGGTGTTGCTCCAGTGACGTGGCGACGGCAGCACTGCACACCACACTAGGGCCAGGCCAAGGCCTCACAGCTCTGAAAACGGGTTGCATACTTGCTTCCGGTCGAAATCTGCAAGGGAAAATGCAGCCCAAAACTGCAATGCAGGATTACCCTTTTCGGCCAAGATTGAGCAGTTGGTGGGCCTATTAGCCAATTTTACTTGTTTCTTGCGTCGGTACACCGGATCACCTATCGCGACGGGGTGGAGAGCGCAAGCGAGGCAGTGGGCCGTCGGCGAAGCTGTAGGAGGACAGGTTTCCCTTGGGCGTTGGCGTGACCCGTCACAGTCCCCGGGGCGCGCGGTGAATTGGGAGACATGACCTGTCTGAATCAGAAGCGGTTGATTGGACGATCGATGAACGGCTCAGCTTCCTCCTCAATGCAGAAAGCAAGCGAGCACAGCACAGCACGGCACGGGGCCCTCCAGCTGCTGGGGTTGGCTGCCGGTGAATTCTGCATGCATGGTGGGTGATACGATGAGATGAAAGGCTCCTGGCTCTCCTCTGGGTCTGGGGTACGTCTGGATCGGTCTGCAGCCACTCGGTCTGCTTTGACTTTGCCATCGTGGAGTGGAGGTACCATCGACGCACGATGAGCGATCCACCAAACCTTTTGGTTTGCAAGGAATCGTGCGTAGGGCCGGGGGCCAGGCAATTAAAACCTAATTTTGCTTTGCCCGGCGCCGGGCATTTTTTTTTTCTAGATAAGTAGATCCCATACAACACGGATCGACCACGACTGATCGACCTATGCATGCAGTGGCTTGGCGGCAAAGCCTAGCGATAAGCCACCGCTGTTACTATACTTTTTGAATAGTGAGTATCAGGTTTGTGCAACTGTTTAGGATTTTAGTTGCGAAGTAAAATAGAATCAAATCTACTCACAAACAGTTAAAAATTATTATTTTGATTAAATTATATCATAATGACTATTTTGTATTAACAAAATAAGCATCTTAAACCCAAACGTTTGACTTACGTTCAGAAGAGCCAAAGACTTCTATATGAAAGTTTGAGTGTGGTTGCAACACTAACACGTTCTCCAAGATATTCTTCAATCTTCTGATATGCTTTCTGATAAAAATATAGCAAGATTGAGTACACAACATACTCAACAACCCACATAGGAAAGCTACTAACTACATGCCAGGAGTTCAATGGATTGTTTAGGGTTTACTATATTAAGTACATGTGGATGCATCGTTTGAGTTAAAACAGTTTATCTTTAAAACAGTAAAATTATATTAATATAACATCAAAGGTTTACTCAACAATTGCAATTACCATTCGAACATCTCAAAATCTCCACTTATGCCTCATCTATTGGAATCATCTATGAACACAATTTCATTAATCGGAAGCACGACGTATCCGAATACCATTGATTATACTCCGCAGAGCTACCCAATTTTACTTATAAGATATCTCAAACTCATATTGTCAAGCTATATACACGCAACCTAATAACGTGTGACCGAGTTAATATAACAAGACATTCTTAATATTCAACCTTTCTAGTATCTACTCGGTAGGTTCTTGGACTATACAACAATCGGGAAACCACCGGGCAACAGTGGAATGCGCGGTCCGATGCTGACCGTACCTACCGTTGTGTAGACTAGTGAGTGTTTCTCCGTTTTCACTCCTAAGCCGCGGCTGCTCTGTACACAAGAGTAGGTGTCATTCTGTAGATATTTAATTAGAAAAGTAGTGTATTAAACCAAATTGAATATATCAAACTCGTAATTGAGCATAAACATGTGCCGCAGGGGAAAGAGTTTTGACTGCTGATTCTGCAATTTGCGACTGCAAAAGCCAGCCGGCGAGATGTGGAGCAGCAGCGGCAGGCAGATAGATCGTACTGGCAACAGAACCCATTTAGATCCAGAGGTCCAAGACGTACACGGCCTCCCATTGTGCATCATGGTCGTATGACCAACAGTTCATCAAAGTTCTTTACAAAATTACTATAAATTCAAAGTAATAGAAGATTTAGACCGCCCGAGACATAGCCTATAGCAGGCTCCGTCCCTGGTCAGACTACTCTGACCCATTAACTAGCTGATTATCTGGTGAGATGGCAAAAGTAGAAAATCTGCTAAAACTGTTTGGCTGTTTTTTTTATGCGTGCAACTCTAATGGGGAATTTAGGTAAGAAGAAACAGCGGTGTCACGATGATACTCTATATCCGCTGTTTGTAACTTTTGAGAAACTTTTCAAGGTCCCCGTGGTTGCCTCGTGCATGTGGGGACCCCGCACCTTTCCTAATAAACCCACACTACATACTCCGCACTCGAGTCTACAAGTTTATTACTACTACTAGTAGTGTATGTCGGCCTGTGTTGCATACCACTCCTAGCCACTAGTAGCACGCCACTACTGACTTCCAAATTCCAATCAGAGCCTTTGATCTTTCATTCCTCAGTAAAATAAACAGAAGGCGGCTCGTAGGATGGGATTAGCCGACACCATCGAGCGTCACAAGTTCATCCACGTAGACATTCATTCCCCTTTGACACCCTTTACTTTTGATCGAATCACAATACAATACTCAGGTGTACACACTATGCAGAACACACCCAGTTGCTAATTATATCTAGGTAACCCCGCTGCTGTACAAAAATATTGTGTTCAAATTAAGGCTTGGAAAAGGTTACTAGGATCCTTCTTATCGTGAAGGAATGTTGTGTTCTTACCATTGCTTTTTCTTCTCTCTCCTCCTCTGATTATGGGCGGGTCAAACAGAGGGATTAATATTAATAGAACGGAATCTAAGCCAGCCAAAGTGATTGTGTGGTTTATATATGAACCTGAAAAGGAGTTAAAGGAGATAATTAGGTTTAGTACTATATAGTAACATGATTAATGTACTATATAGTACCATGATTAATGCAGGTTTGATGTACTTAAAGGTTAGGCTATCAAGATTCTAGATCCTTTGCATGCGTGCATATATACCTTCCATTTTCCAAAACAAACATCAAACCTGCATGAATTACTCAGAGTTGAATGAAAAACAAACATTCTAAGCTCGCTCCAACACTTCCAAGACAAAGAACATCTTAAGCTTTGGACTACAGGGGATCAAGTTTGTCAGGATCTTAGTCCATTTCATGGGATCTTACGAGTTACGATCTATAAAGCTATATGGGGCTATTTCAATCCCGAGCACCTATATCTAATGTAAGAACGATCTAAAATACTTGTCCAGACCTAATAATCTTAAGAATTAGGGGTGGACTCAACTAAGTTCATGGGTGTTCAAGTATTATACACACAGATAGATAATTGGGTCGAACACTTTATATTTATACTTATAATAGATTTTAACACACTCTCACACATCCTCCACCCAAATTTGTATCAAGTATAGTGAGTCTCACCCGGTCATCCTAATAGCTTTCAGTCTATTCGGAGGCCTCTCTCTCTCACGCCATTAGGTGGCGGTGCTGCACGATTCCACGAGGTAACCTGGCGTCAGGTGAGGCAACTTGGTGGCTAGTTGAGTAGCTAGGAGGTAGAAGCAAGGCAGCAAGCGCCAAACAAGCGGACAACGCAGAGTACCGAATGGGGCTTGGTCGGGCCTCCTAGGAGCCGGAGTCCCGAGGAGGGAGCGTGTAACATCCCAATTTTCTGATCTTTGAAAATCTTTTAAATAGTTAGTAGTTGAAAAATTCACCTTTGGATTTTATTTGACTTTTAATAAAGCTCAACATGGACTTTCAGTATCAAAATAATTTAATATGATTAATGACAACCTCAACAATTATCAAAACTATTTTATTCGAGTTCTATGTGCTTGGATATATTTTCTAGATTTTTCTAGAAATTTTTTGAGTTCATTTGCTATTTTCTATTTGCTATTTGCTTTTTTGTAATTTCTAAAAAGGAAAATCTATTTTAAAAATCTCATAACAGTGATGGGCCGAAACCCGCTCTGTCTAGCTTTCTCCATGCGCCAGCCCACTCGGCTGCGCTGCATCGCTTCGTTTCGCTGACGTGTGGGTCCCCGCACCGACAGCTTTGTCCCGAAACCCTAGCCGCCGCACACCCTCGAGCAATAGCGTCGTCGCATCGTAAGTTTTAGTGTTTCCACCGCTGTCGCTCGTTTCTTCATATTGCGTCGTCGTATTCGCCGCTCGTCGTCGTCGACCACACTGTCTTCTTCGCCGTCACCAGAGCTATCTCCAGCACACCTTCACAACCACAAGTACATCATGGTGGTTGTCGCCGACAAATTTGCTGCGCTCGCCGCCGCCATCACGCTTCGACCAACTCCAGCGACCTTCTGTGCCAATACCAGTACCGATATGTGCGCAATAGCTTGTTCTACCCTGTGCACGTCTCCGCCGCCAGCGAAGCGCCGTCGTTCGCCATTGCCGGTTAAGCCCGAGCCTCGCCGTCGCTTTGTTGATGTGTCGGCCACCATGTCCTGCCACATCTGCTCGTGGGCACACGTTTTGCGCCACATCCGCTCGTGGGCACACGTGTTGCGCCACATCTGCTTGAACCGTCCGCGTGTCTGCTCGATTAGCCGCGTCAGCGCCCCGCAACCCTAAAATCTAATCAGATCTGTTGTAAACCTAGTCCACCATACTCCGTGTCTATGCCATGTGGGGTCCACCAGCCAGATCTCTATTCCGTGAACCCGTGAAACGTAGAGCCTTTCTACGACTAGGTGGTCGTAAGCCTCCAACGACCATGCAGTCGTAATCTTTCCACGACTATGCAATCGAAGCCTTTCGACCATGCGGTCGAAACTCCTTTCGAGTACTGGTATAGTGCTCGTTGGACAGTCCTCGATGCACAGTCCTCGATGAACAGTACTCGAATTCCTTTTGGAGTATTTTCTTTAGATTTTGAACTTCCAAAAGTCATATCTTCTTCATCCGAATTCCGTTTGAGCCCATTCAAATCCCTAAATTCATCTAAATTCGAGCTCCATCTTTATGAGATTTTTATTTAATTTTTGAAGTTAGTTTTCTCCTCTATTATTTATTTATTTTATTTATTTGTTTTCGTTTACGAGTAGACGTTGATACTTCGAGGAATTTCGAAGATGAAAGAGTTCATCAAGACCAAGACCAGTACACTAATTTATTTCAAGACAAGTTATACTTTTGAGTATGTTGAACCCAGTTTTCAAAACTACTTTGTTTCAAAATACTGCATTCTATTTTAAGTATTTATTTAAGTACTTTGGGTTACCTTTTCACCCATTTGATTATATCTACCTTGCCTAATTGTACTACCATGATCTTTTGTCACCCTAGGTTAGTTCATTATTAGTTGGTATTATGATAGCACCAACGTAGGTTGGTTAGACGAATAGTATTGCTTAGCCATACTACGAGTCATACATATCATTCGAGTTGCAATTATAAATTCGACTAAGTGACTATGGAACTTTGTGTAAAACTGTGTGCTATGTGTTATTACTTTGTGATAACATGTGTTGCACTTAAACAATAGGGTGGGAAAGGATTTGGACCGAGGAAAGTGGTGGATACTAAGTGATATGGTGGAGTTTTGTGCATGGGAATGATAATCTTTGTGGCATAGTTAGAAATTGAAAGTCTTACCTTGGTCAATTAAGGACTTAACTTTGTGCGCCATTGAACTGAGCCATCCGTACAACCACATGTCTAATGGGACAAGCCTAATTTAGTAAGTTATCGAGTCTCGACATTGACTACTCAGGTAGTACGTTAGGCTCTGTGCCTGGGTGGAGGTGTGTTTCTGTCTTAGTGGTGACTTACATCGCGGGACGGTTTGCCGCTTCCCTATCCAACGGTGTGCGTTGGACTAGCTTTGTTTGTGGGTTAGCTGGCAGTAAAACACATCGGGAGTGTCAATGCTTGAGATAAAATTTCTAAAAGGTTTTGTTATGATTAGTGCTAGCCACACTGATTTTATCGTGTGGGTAAAGTGTACAATCTCTGCAGAGTGTTAATCAATCTATTCCAATAACCGCGTCTGTGGTCATGGACATGCTCGGAAATTTCACACGAGGGTTAGATTTTAATAAAATATTTGGGAAGGGAGTTGTGTGATCTAAGTCATATGGCTATGTGAAATAAATTGATTAAGCTTTGTGTCTTTGTGAAAACAACTGTCAAACTATTATTGTTTATTCATTTTAAACATGTTTTTCAATCTATTATTTGTATTCAATTGCAAATATTACTTTATGCAAAATAACCACAGAAGCCATTCCTTTGGAATAAGCCATCATCTATAAATTGCATTCTGTTGTATGACTTGCGAGTACAGTTGTGTACTTGCTATAAACAATCAACATAAGTGGAGGAGTCTTCGCCTGCCTTTGAGGAAGAGTTTTATGAATGTGCTGATCATTAGGTCATGATCCCAGTCAGTTGACTGTGAATTGATGTGACTTTGTTGAAGTTTATTTGTTCCGCTATTTATTTATTAATTGCCAGCCTGTGAGGCTTAATAAATGTAAAATCGATCATAAGGTCACAACATCTATTTTTATTCAAATTACTCATTTATTCTATTGTTTCGTCTTGTGTGGATCGATATTCATCTATGTTGACACTGTGTGCACTAGCGTGATCCTAGACTAGTGCAGAATACACAAAGGGTCCAGAATTGCATTTTTGGATCCCGATAGAGATGGTATCAGAGCCATACTGACTGTAGGTCTTGACCTTAGTTAGATCAGCCGTCTTAGAGTGTCCAAACTATTTTCTAAGGCAAAAAAATTAACTTGCAAGATTAATCGAACTGCTTAACTTCTCCTATGTCTCTCTTGACTCAACTATTGCTGAATGTCTCATCCTCAGAATTATGGTGAGCACAAGGTTGTAGTTGTTGCAGAACTATGGAAGCTTCTGCAAGTGCTCGGAGGCTTTGATCCACCAATGCACCGAGGCACCAACTGTGTTGTGAACGGTCAAAACTGTAGAGTGATCCGTTTGACCATCTACGCTTGGAAGGACACCAAAGCCAGCCACCCTCTGAACATCTCAGTCCGAAGGATCGTTTGGACCAAAGGAGTTCAAGAATCGTCACACCTTGCCATCTTGAGGATCTGCAACATCTACACTCGAGCGCTTAAGGATACAATTTTATGCTACCATCCCTGTGCCTCTACAGTGGACCTTCCTACACGTTACCCATCTACAGACGGATAGAGCAACACCACCGTAGTACACCTTGCTCAGTTCGCTACCACCCAGGAGGAGTCTTTGGAGCTAGCTGCCACAGAGTTGGAGTGTGTCTACGAGACCCTGTAGATGGCAGAAGAGAGGATCGCCACATTAGAAGAAGCCTTCTACGACCAGCATGAGCACGAGGAAGAGCCAGAAGAACCAGAGGAAGGCTATGAAGAAGAAGAACCAGAGGAAGCCGCGGAACTAGCAGAGCCAGAGGAGCCAGTTGTGCCGGCACCAGGGATGCCTATTCCTACTGCATCAGTCCCGGGGCACCAAGATCAGTTCACAAGGATGCCAGTGCGGTTCCAAGTCCACAACAGGTGGGAGCATCGTCGTGGCTTTGGAGGCTACCTCATCGAGTAGTTTGCTTGAGTTTTTAGGCTTAGCCAGTTTAAGGTTAGGAGTGTCACCCTTTAGGCGGTAGTTTGTGTGTTAGGTTTGCGTTTATTTGCTTGTGTGCAGTATGAGCTGCAAAGGCCCTTAGGCATTTGTTGTAGCTATGCTAAGACCCATATTAATATAAGTATTTCAATTGATTTCTTGAAGCTGTGTTTGTTGGGTCTAATCTACCCCCTCGATTAGTTCTTAACTTATCTTGTGCTTGCTACGTTATCTAACCCATGGAGCTTTCACCTAATGGTTCAGACTCACAACACCGCCGCCAGTGGTTCTGGAACCAATGGATCGGAAGGGAATGATCAGACACCAGCAGGGGCAGTTCCGCGATAGGCACCCCCAATTGACCTACAGAACTTTGGAGCTTTCATGGCAGCTAAAGCTCAGATGATGTATACAATGATGAACCGGATGCAGAATATGAACAACAATCAGAACAATAGCAACAACAATGGTACACCAACCACTCACAATCACCATGGACTGTCCAAGTTGGCTGAGTTCATGAGGACTCATCCACCAATGTTCTCTGGGAATATTTCACTAGTAGAAGCTGATGATTGGCTTCGCGTCATTGAAAGGAAGCTGCTGATCACCCAACGCAGCGATCATGAGAAGGTTCTATATGCCACACATCAGATGGAAGGCATTGCTGTCGAATGGTGGGAGAACTTCTATACCACACATGAGATACCACAGAATGTTACTTGGGAAGAGTTCTCAACAACTTTTCACTAGTATCATGTGCTAGAAGGAATTATTGACCTAAAGAAGGACGAATTTCGTGCTCTCAAGCAGGGAGGCATGTCAGTGAACGACTACCTCAACAAATTTTCTTAGCTTGCCGTTATGCTGCAGAAGATGTCGCAACTGACAAACCTCGTCAGAATCGTTTCTTGAAAGGACTGAATACCAGACTGCAAGTCGGCTTAATTGCTCATACCTTTTCAGATTTTCAGGAGCTAGTCAATAAATCTTTGATCCATGAGGATAAGTGGAAAGAGTTGGAGGACAACTGTAAGCGCAGAATGGCTCAATAAGGAAGCCATCAGTCTCAACAGAAAACAAGAATGGCTCCTCAATAGTGCATTCGTTTTCCACCACAAAACTCTTTTAGGACACCTGCACCAACCTCAACACCTTGTCCAGTCACTCAGAACTTTTGTAACCCAACTCCAGTCAACACCAATCCAGGAAACAATCAGTAGAATGGACAAAGAGTCTGTTATACCTGCCGCCAACCAGGACACTTCGCCAACCATTATCCTCAGAAGGGAATAGTGACTGCAGTATGCTTGAACCTTTGAGCTACACCAGCCAAGACGCTAGCACCAAGTAACAATCAAGGAGCCTTTCCTTTTACTAGTCAACCGGAGGAGCGCCGCAATCCGTGGTTAGAGGCCGTGTCAACCATGTCACCTTGGAAGGAGCCCAGGATGCACCCGATGTCGTATTGGGTAAGTTTATGGTTAACTCAGTACCTGCATCAGTTTTATTTGATTCTGGAGTTTGCATTCATTTGTTTGTGAAGATTTTGCAACCAAGAACAAGTTGAAGGTTATAAATCTTATGCATACTCTGTTAGTCCAGTCACCTGGATCAGAGTTAAGCTCTAATTTGGGATATTTAGGAGCTAAGTTACTCATAGCTAGAGTTGAGTTTCTAGCTAATCTTATTGTTCTAGACACCCATACCTTGGATGTCATCCTTGGCCTGGATTGGTTATCAAAGCACAATGTCGTATTGGATGTCGGGACCCAAATATGCAAATCTGGACCCTCTGTGTATTCTGCACTAGTCCAGGATCACGCTAGTGCACACAGTGTCAACATTGATGAAATATCACATCCATACAACGAATATAGGAATAAACGAGTACATTTAAATAACAAATAACTGTTGGGACCTTATGGTCGAGTGTTACATTTATTAAGCCATGCAAGGCTGACAATAAAGAAATAAACTGCAGCGGAAACGAAATAAACTCCGGTGGCTCCCATCAATTTACCACAGGCAACCGACTGGGATCAAGACCCTAACGTTCAACCTTCGTAGAACTCTTCTTCAAAAGCAGGCGACGACTCCTCCACTTCTGTTGATTTGTTTAGCAAGAGTGAGTACACACCGTACTCGCAAGTCATACCACAGAATGCATTTATACATGATGGCTTATTCCAAAGAAATGACTTATGTGGTTATTTTGCAGAAATGCAACATTTGCAATTGAATACCAAATAATAGATTGAAAGCATAATTCAAAACAAATAGACAATAATAAGTTAACAATTGATTTCACAAAGTACACATAGTCTAAATCACGTTCTTTCACACAGCTGAACAAGTTATCTCACACAGCTGACCCTTCCCAATTGTTTTTATGAAAATCTACCCCTCGTGTGAAATTCCCGAGCATGTCCATAACCGAGGACGCGGCTATTCGAATAGATTGGTTTAAACACTCTGCAGAGGTTGTACACTTTACCCACACGATGAAACCAACCGGATCAGAGTTGATCACAACAAAACCTTTGGAGACTTCATCTCAAACAATGACACTCTGGTGTGCTTTCTGCCGTCAATTTGTACACACACCCTTGGAAGCGACACACACCATTGGGCGGGGATGCAACGAACCGTCCGCGATGTGACATATCACACCTCCACCCCATCACATAGCTTAAATACAACTGAGTTGTCAATGTCAAGACTCCATAACTTACTAAGTCGAGCCCGGCCCATACTAGGCATGTGGTCGCATGCAGAAGGCCAGTTCAATGGCGCATAAAGTTAAGTCCTTAATTGACCAAGGCAAGACTTCCATTTTCCCAAATCACAAAGTTTATAAGCGCCTGACTCCACCATTCACAGAATCCACCACTTGCCTCGGTCTAAATCTTTTTCCACCACGTTGATTAAGTGCAACACATGCCATCGACGAGTAATAGCACACAAAGACACACAGATTCATCACACGTTCCATAATCACTTAGTCAAGTTTATAATTGCAACTCTCACATGAAATGATGACTCGTGGCATGGCTAAGCAGTCTAATCGTATCTAACCAACCCACGTTGGTGCTACAATAATACCAACTAATAATTAATCAACCTAGGGTGACAAAAGATCATGGCATACAATAGACAAGGTGGCATAACAATTTGGATTAATAACTACACCCAAAAGCATTTAAATAAATACTTGAAATAGAATGCAATACATTGAAACAAAGTATTTTGAAAACTGGGTTCAAAATGATCAAAGGTATAACTTGCCTTGGAATAGATCTAGATATTGGTCTTGGTCTTGAGGTGCTCCTTCTTCTGCAAAATTCCCCGAAGTATCGACGTCTACTCGCAAACGAGACAAAAGAAATAAAACAAATAAATAACAGAGGCAAAACAAACTCCAAAATTAAATAAAATTCACCATTAAATAGATCTTAATTTTATATAAATTTACAAATTTGAATGGGCTCAATTGGACTTCGGATGCAAAAGATATGGGCTTTGGAAGATTGGAAAATCAATTAAACCCTAATTTGGATTTTCTTGAATTTTCCGAATTATTTTTATAAAGGAAAATCGGATTATTGCGCAATGCTTGCGTCCACCGAATTTCGGAAAAGAAATAGATTTAAAAATAAATCGACATGTGGGACCTTTCGTCGATTGTCACGGCTCACGGTGGACTAAGCTCACCGAGCCACGGGATCTGAGAGCCGGTGGACTGAGCCACGTGCGCGTGTGCTGGCGCTGACACGGCGACACGAGGGCGACACGCAGCACAAAGCCGACGCGCGTTGGCGGTTGCGATAGCGACGCGGCTACTCTGGCGGCAGGCGGCGCTCGGGGACCAATGGCAGCGGCGAACAGCGGCTCTTCGGCGGCGGTGAGTGGTACCAATGTGTAGAGGGGTTATTGCGCACATGAGGGCACCGGTTTGAGCACCGAGGTTGACGGAGATGGCGGCGGCGAGGAGAAAGCGGCGAGGCGGGTTTTGTCGGACGGGCGCTCGGCGATGCTCGACGACGAGGAGGTGCGCCGAGGTAGCCCGAGACTTGCGATCATAATGGTGCGATTGGTGGAGCAAGCGACGACGACGGCGGCGCAATCCACCGAGAAGAAGCTCGGCCGAAACCCTAAAGCTTGGAATGCGGCGGCGCTAGGGCGATCGGGACGATGGGAGTGGCGGCTTAGGGTTGCGGAGGTCCAGGCGGTGCTAGGAGGGGTATTTATAGGCTCGGGGAACGCCGGATTTGGAAATCCCCAAATCGGGTCCGAAACGGCTGGATTTTGAAATCCTCGATTCTCGGAGATTGAATCCGATTTGGAAGTGTTGGACCGTAAAGGCGACTAGAGGGGGGTGAATAGAGCACGCTCACTTTTTCACAAATTATGAACTCAATACAATTTAACTCCAAGAGCTATTAGAAAGCTATGAAGATCAATATACGAAGACAATGGAAGACTAGTATTGAATCCAATTAAAACCCCTAAGCAATATAATAAAATCAACAAAGATTACCAAGACTCACAAAGGCAGGCGATCGACCGTTATACTCAACCGGTCGGACAGATTGCGGGCGGATCGACCGGCGTTGTCTTTGGCGGTCGGACCGCTCAAAATCGATCGGCCGGTGATGACGGCATGATCCGACCGGCCGACTCGAACCGATCTGCAATGATAAAATCGGCCGATGGCGAAGTTGCAATTAGGTGAAACTTTGATTCTCAACTCCAATCTTTATGAAACTTTGCACACACCTTCTATATGCTATTGAGGACCTATTCCAATCGAATATTATGATAATTCTTGGAGCGATCTTGAGCAATTGTCAATTGATTAACAGAAGGTCTAAAGCGGCAAGAACGAAAACTTGATCCTACTGACTTGTTTGTGAGTGATTGATGATCAAGATGATGCTAGATAGATTCACACATATCACGACAAGCTAATTCACGTGAAAGAATCAATCACAAACTCGCGGATCAAAGAAAGCCCTAAAATCACCAAATTGAAAGCAAGAACGAAAAGAGACTTATCTCAAGCAAACCTTGCATAGATTGATTTCGTGATTGTTGCTGGATTACATCCACACCATCATGGATCAGTAGACAATCAAGAATCACGAAATTCACCACAAACCATCAAGAGCCCTAGCCTCCACCTCAACTCCCCTAAAGACAATTAGGGTTTTGAAACATAAAAAGCGAGAGAGAGAGAGGTGCAGCCACCATCTCCTCCTATTTATAGTGGAGGCCTAAAACTCTTAGGGTTTGACTCTCTTGGGCTCCCGTTAAGGCCCACTAACAAACGGGTCACACACGCACGCTTCGCGAAGCGCCGTCTTTAATCTTTTGACCTAAACCGCTTCACCATGCGTCATGGATTCGCCAATAGGTCACCCTTGTCCATCTTGTGTCACGCTTGAGTCGTTGACCTCACCCGGCATCGTCGATCGTTCTGGACCTCAACTCTTCAAGTCTAGTCCCGATTCTCCTCGCCGTTGACCGTCGTTGACCACCAAGCTACTGCACAACCACGCACAAGAAAACACGTATTCGGAATAAGTTCTTCACAACTTGACCCATGTTAGTCAAAACATGCATCATGCAAATCATATACCATGAAACCAATGACTTTGACCTAACAAAACAACATCGCCACGAAGTTGGTCGGCGTTCAAGTAATTCTGGGTCCGACCGCTCCGGTGGCCGGTCGGACCGCCCATGGCGGTCGGACCGCTCCACAATGAGCGATCGGACCGCCCTAGGACTTAGCGAAATTCAAGCTCCCAAAATCCAAACCTTACGGAAACTTTAAACCAATAGAACTTTTCACTTTGGAGACTCCAAAATCATGAGACCAAGTGCATTGGGATCCTTACTTGTCTACAACACCTATTTTGGCCCGGCTCGATTTGAACACTTTGGTCATCGCCGGTCCGACCGTCCCGGATGGCGGTCCGGCCGATATGGGACCGGTCGGACCGCCGTCAAGGACCGGTCGGACCGCCCCGAGCGATAAGCACTGTAACTTTTGTCGAAAGCGCGTGAAGCGACAAACCGTAAACGCCATTGCCAATTGTCACATCATCCTAAGATCTGGAGCATATCCCCATGAAATCCACGGGAAGTTTAAAATAACCGAAGCAGGTGCGGGAGAGATAAGGCTTCGTAAGGCGTTGTCCGTGCACAAAATCGTGGCCGTTTGCGCAATTGTCGGACGAAGCTCGAGGTCGAAAATGGCGGACGCGGGCGGCGGCCGCGGAGAAGAAGACAGCGGAGGCGAGCGACTTCGATCGCGGTCCCACTGGCGTGGCAAGAGGCGCGGTGAGCGGAAAGGCGATGGCGATCAACAATGGAGAGCGAGCGCGGCGAGCGAGCAGCGAGATCAACGAAGCGAAGCCACGCGGCGACAATCCAACGGGCAAGGCGCGAAACGCAGGCGAAGCGGTGGCCGGCGATGTTGATCCAACTACCGGGATTGAGCGGGTGGAATAGTCTTTGGGCTTGCCCGATCGTTCGAAGGATTTAAAATAGGTTTTTCTTTTAAATAAATCCAGAAAATGCAAATAGCAATTAGAAAATAGCAAATGACTTTGGAAAAATTCCAGAAAATTCTATAAAACATAACCAAGCACATAGAATCTAAATAAAATAGTTTTGACAATTGTTGATGTTGGGATTAAGCACATTAAATCAATTTGTCCTTAAAGTCCAATTTAAGCTTTTTAAATTAATATTCAAATAATCCAAATGGGAAATTCTCTTGCTATTAATATTAAAAAGATTTTAAAAGCTCTGAAAATTGGGATGTTACAAACCTCCCCCCTTAAACGAATCTCGTCCCCGAGATTCCGGCTAGCTAGAGAAAAGGCTAGGGAACTCGGATTTCAGCTCATCTTCACGTCCCACGTTGCTTCTCCTTACAGTGGTTACTCCTTTGGACTTTGCGTAAACGAGCGGTCTTGCTTACAGTGCGGCGCTCTGCGACATCCAAAATCCTAACAGTTGTTCTTTGTCGTGAGATCCTCCTTGATTCAATTGACTCAACGAGTGCGCTCTTACCGCACACGAAGACACTTCTTCAGCTGAGAGACATGAAAGACATCATGCACTCCTGCTAATGAGTGTGGTAGCTCTAACTGGTACGCAACTTCTCCACGGCGTTCCAAAACCTTGAATGGACCCACATACCTTGGAGCAAGCTTCCCTTTGGTGTGGAATCTCTTAACACCTCGGCGGAGTAACTCGAAGATACACAAAATCTTACGGTTCAAAGCTAAGGTCACGACGACGATTATCGGCATAACTCTTTTGCTCGGGTGGGCTATTTTAACCTCTCTCGATCATAGCAACTTGTTCTTGACTTCTGAATAATATCGGCCCGAACACTACGCGTTGGTAGTCTCGACCAATTCAGCGGAGTTCTGCAGACACGACCATACAAAGCTTCAAATGGTGACATCGCAAGCGGCTTGATAAGCTTGTTGTTGTACGAGAATTACGCATACGATAAACTCTTATCCCAATGGTAGCATTAGCTAAGGCACGGGCTCTTAACATATCCTCTAATATCGGTTGACTCTTTCATCTGTCCATCATGCGTGGATGATAAGCGATCTTGAAATTTAGATGAGTTCAGGGCTTCATGTAGACTACGCCAAAAGCGAGAGGTGAATTGAGATCCTCGATCGACACTATCTTCTTAGGTACCTTTATGCGGTGACAATTTTGTCATATACAATTCCATAAGCGATCTCCGAATAAGTGGTTTTGGTGGCAAGAAATGGGCAACCTTAGTCAAGCGATCCACTATTACCCAAATTGAATCATAACTGATTGAGTCTTGGGTAAACCGTAATGAAATCCATACCGATCTCTTCCCACTTCCATTACGGTATCTTCACGGTTGTAGCAAACCTGCTGGTCTCTGATGCTCTGCCTTTACTTTCTGACACACGTCGCATAAGGCAACGAACTCTGCGACATCTCGCTTTAAGTTTGGCCACCAAAACTCATTCTTAACATCCTGATACATCTTAGTGCTTCCAGGGTGAATTGAATACTTTGAGTCATGGGCTTCCTTCAGAATCAGCTGTCTTAATCCATCAATATCGGTACCTGAATCGTCCATTGATCCACAGTATATCATGATCATCTATGGTGAAGTCTTTAAATTTTCCTTCTAACATCTTCTTCTTGAGATCAACAAACTCAGAATCCTTGGGTTGCGCTTCACGAATCTGTTTCTCCAGAGTAGACTGCACTTCCAAACTGGCCACAAATCCTTCCGGAACAACTTCTAGTCAGTAGCTTCGGAATTCCTCCGAAGTTCGAACACAACTCTTTTGCTTCGAGCATTGCGGTAGCTCTTACGACTCGATGCATCTGCAACTACATTGGCCTTACCAGGATGGTAATGGATTCTAAGATTATAATCCTTTATTAATTCCAACCATCTTCTCTGTCTCATGTTCAAATCAGACTGAGTGAATATGTACTTCAGGCTCTTATGATCTGTATAGACTTCCGGCGATGACACCGATGAGATAATGGCGCCAAATCTTCAAGGCATGCACTCGGCTAATTCCAAATCATGGGTAGGATAATTCTCTTCATGAGGCCTTAATTGCCTTGGCGTAGCGACAACCCTTCCTTCTTGCATAAGGACACATCCTAATCCTTGACGCGAAGCATCACGGTGAATATCAAAATCCTTACGATATCCAAGCAAAACTAGCTTTGGGTGAAGTCGACGTTTCTTCAATTCTTGAAAACTCTCTTCACAAGCTGGGGTCCAAATGTACTTCTTCTCTTTCTTCAATAATTGCGTAAGAGGCTTAGCAATTGTTGAGAATCCTTCAATGAAACGACGATAGTATCCTGCCATTCCCAAGAAACTACGAATTTGAGTAACCGTCTTGAAATTTGCTCCCAATTCATTCTGACTTTAACCTTTAGGGGTCAATTGCTACTCCTTCTTTGTCATCACATGACCGAGGAAATCAACTTTCTTCTTCCAAAAGTCACACTTGCTGAACTTGGCATACAACTGATGTCCTCTGGAGCTTCTCTAGGATTAATCTCAAATGTCTGTATGTTCTTCTTCTGACTTTGAGTATACCAAAATATCATCAATGAATACTACCACGAACTTATCCAAATATTCCATGAATACTTTGTTCATCATGTTCATGAAATAGGCAGGGGCATTAGTCAATCCAAAAGACATGACTAAAAACTCATAATGTCCATACCGGGTTGAGAAAGCGGTCTTTGGTACATCCTTAGGACAAATCTTCAAGCGATGGTAACTCGATCGTAGATCGATCTTGGAGAATACTCGGCTCCTTTCATCCAGTCGAACAAATCATCTATTACGGGCAATGGGTACTTGTTCTTGATGGTGACTTCGTTGAGAGAACGATAATCGATACACATTCTCATACTTCCATCTTTCTTCTTGACGAACAAAACAGGTGCTCCCCATGGCGACGAACTAGGTCTTACAAAACCTTTCTCCAGTAGTTCTTCTATCTGCTTCTTCATTTCCACAAGTTCATCGTTGGCATCCGATAGGGTCTCTTGAAATTGGTCTTTGTTCACGGCACTAGATCGATGACAAACTCAATGTCACGGTCGGTGGCATTCCTGGTAACTCTTCGGAAATACATCAGGTAATCTCGACTCTGGTCGTCTTCCAAAGCGTCTTCAAGCGCTGACTACCAAATGTCCATCACGTCTTGAGGTGGCTAGAAATTCTACTTTCTTTCTGTGGTATCCTCAATTGTCACGGCTCTTCGCCACAATCTAGCATCGCTTTATGTTTGGATAACCAATCCATACCAAGGATGACATCTATGGTGCAGTGTCTAGAACTATTAGGTTGGCTAGAAACTCAACTCCGACTATGAGTAGCCTAGCTCCTAAACATCCAACTTTAGAACTTAGCTCTGCTCGGTATTTGGACTAACAGAGTATGCTTAAGATGCATAACTTCCAATTTGTTCTTAGTTGCAAAATTCCGAAACAAGCGAATCGAAGCTCCGTAATCAAGCAGGCGATCACGGTCTTGAATTTACTAGGAACTTACCCGATACAACGTCGGTGCTTCTTGGGCTCCTTCTAGAGTGGCGTGGTTGACACGACCTCGACCAGCGATGGCGGTGCTCCTCCGGATTGGCCGGTAGCTTGAGAAGTTCCTTGATGGTTGCCTTGTCTTGGTGTCTTGGTGGTGTATTCCCAAGGTTGAAGCGTCTTTGGAGTGATAGTCCCATTCTGCGGACATCGGTTGGCGAAATGCCACGGCGACGACGAGTAAAGCAAACTCTGGTTGTATACGTGGGTTGCTTCTTTGGATTGGGGTTGGTAGTGCGGGGTTGCGGAAGTTACGAGCAAGCTGGGCGAGTCTTGAAGTTGGTGCGGTGGTCAGCGAGTGCGTGGTGGAAAGCGGCTAAGCTGCGGTGGAATCATTCTTGCCCTCGGTGGGGTTGGTGACTTCCTTCTTGAGCCATTCTGCGCTACGATGATCTTCCAATTCCTTGCGCTTATCCTCTAGAATCAAAGCCTTGTTGATCAACTCTTGAAAATCCGAAAGGTGTAGGCGATCAAGTTGACTTGAAGTCCAGTGTTCAATCCCTTCAGAAAATGACTTTGACGAGCCTTGTCAGTGGCGACATCTTCTGCAGCATATCGAGCAAGTTGAGAGAATTTGTTGAGGTAGTCGATCAGCGACATTCCTCCTTGCTTGAGAGCACGAAATTCATCCTTTTAGATCCATGATTCCTTACGGTACATGATCTTGGCGGCGATTATGAACTCTTCCCAAGTAATATCTTGCGGCGTTCCATGCGCTGCACAAAGTTTTCCACCATTCGGCAAACAATACCTTCCATCCGTGAGAGGCGTCTGAACTTTTTCATGATCGTTGCATTGGTGATCGCAGTTTCCTCTCAATAACACGAAGCCAATCATCGACTTCTCTTGGTGAGACATGTCCGAGAAAGTTGGTGGGCGGGTTCTCATAAACTCCGCCAACTTGGATGATCCATTGTGACCATGAGCAAGCTGGGGCTCCATTGTGATCTTGATTGTTGTTGCTCGGTTATTCATAGCTTGCATCGATTCATCATGGTGTACATCGGTGAGTCCGAGTGTCATGAATGCTCCAAAATTCTGCAGATCATTGAAGGTGCTTGTGGTGGAACCGCTTGCGAGGATTTGCTCCGCCCTTACGATCTTTGGAGTATCGGAACCACTTGCGCATGGCTTGACGAGTCCGAACCATCTGGTGAATCTCAAGGGTTAGATAAGGTAGCAAGCACGAGATGAGTTGTAGAACTAAGCGGGGTAGGTAAAACCCAACATATTTTAAGAAAGCTCAAGCTGAAACTCTTATATTGATTAAGATAATAGTATGGCTTGCAACAAATGCCTAAGGGCCTTTGCGGCTCATACTTGCACACAAAAATAAGGGCGAACTTAAGCACACCAAACTACAGCCTAAAGGGCGACTCAAGACACAAAAGCGGCTAAGCACGAAACAACGCGAGCAGACTACTCAATCAAATAGCCTCGCATGACCTTGGCGGTGCTCCCATCTTTGTAGACACTCGAAGTGGTGGCATTCTTGCAAACCGATCCGATGTCCAGGTGGTGCCACAGAGCAGTGTCTCGAGTGCAGTCTTCTTTGGTGCTACAGCTCTGCTTGCCTCTGCTTGGCTCTTGGTTCACCGGTCCATCGACTTCTTACAGGTCTTCCTCTTGATATCTTCTTCGTGATCATGTCGTCCATAAAGAGTTTCTTCTAATATGGCGATCCTTTCTTGACTCTCTGAAGAGTCTCATAGGTACCTCCACTCTGTGGCGGCTAACTCCAACGATTCTTCTTGAGCGTGCGGAATCGGGCGAGATGCCGACGGTGGCGTTGTCTTCTCCTCCGTAGACGGAAAGCGGCGGCAAGATCCACGTCGGAAGTGCGGGGATGATAACGAAAAACTGTGTCACGAAGCTCTCGAGAGTAGATGTTGCAGATCCTCAGGATGGCAAGGCGTGAAGACTCCTGGATTGCTTCAATCCAAATACTCCTTCGAGCTGAGATGTTCAGTGGTTTGCTTGCCTTGGTGTTACACTGGCGTGAGCGGTCAAATGGCGGATCACTCCACGATCTCGGCCGTTCACAATCCAAGCAACGCCACGGTACAATGGACGATCGAACCCTCCAAGTACTTGTAGCAACATCCAAAGCTCGGCGGCAAGTCCTCCCTTGCGCTCTCCATAACTCTGAAGACGAGGCATCTGTCAAGATGGACAAGGATATAAAAACATCTTTAAAGGCAGCGGGGAGAGAAAGAATTTCAGCAGTAGTTGAGTCGAGAGACATGAGATGAGTTAAAGAGTTCAATTAATCTTGCAAGTTATTATTTGCTTTAGAAAATAGTTTTGGACTCACTAAGAACGGCCAGTCTAACTAGGGTCAAGACCTACAGTCAGTATGGCTCTGATACCACCTCTGTCGGGACCCAAATATGCAAATCTGGACCCTCTGTGTATTCTGCACTAGTCCAGGATCACGCTAGTGCACACAGTGTCAACATTGATGAAATATCACATCCATACAATGAATATAGGAATAAACGAGTACATTTAAATAACAAATAACTGTTGGGACCTTATGGTCGAGTGTTACATTTATTAAGCCATGCAAGGCTGACAATAAAGAAATAAACTACAGTGAAGCGAAATAAACTCGGTGGCTCCCATCAATTTACCACGAGCAACCGATGGGATCAAGACCCTAACGTTCAACCTTCAGAGAACTCTTCTTCAAAAGCAAAGTGACGACTCCTCCATACATTGATTTGTTTAGCAAGAGTGAGTACACACCGTACGCATAAGTCATACCACAGAATGCATTTATACATGATGGCTTATTCCAAAGAAATGGCTTATGTGGTTATTTTGCAGAAATGCAACATTTGCAATTGAATACCAAATAATAGATTGAAAGCATAATTCAAAACAAATAGACAATAATAAGTTAACAATTGATTTCACAAAGTACACATAGTCTAAATCAAGTTCTTTCACACGGTGAACAAGTTATCTCACACGGTGACCCTTCCCAATTGTTTTATGAAAATCTACCCCTCGTGTGAAATTCCGAGCATGTCCATAGCAGGGGCGGCTATTCGAATAGATTGGTTTAAACACTCTGCAGAGGTTGTACACTTTACCCACACGATGAAACCAACCGGATCGAGTTGATCACAACAAAACCTTTGAGACTTCATCTCAAACAATGACACTCTGGTGTGCTTTCTTTAGTCAATTTGTACACACGGCCCTTGGAGCGACACACACCATTGGGCGAGGATGCAATGAACCGTCCGCGATGTGACATATCACACCTCCGACCCATCACATAGCTTAAATACAACTTTGAGTTGTCAATGTCAAGACTCCATAACTTACTAAGTCAGGCCGGCCCATACTAGGCATGTGGTCGTGCAGAAGAAGCCCAGTTCAATGGCGCACAAAGTTAAGTCCTTAATTGACCAAGGCAAGACTTCGCTTTTTCCCAAATCACAAAGTTTATAAGCACACAGCTCCACCATTCACAGAATCCACCACTTGCCTCGGTCTAAATCTTTTCCCACCTGCTGATTAAGTGCAACACATGCCATCAACGAGTAATAGCACACACACACACAGATTCATCACACAGTTCCATAATCACTTAGTCAAGTTTATAATTGCAACTCTCACATGAAATGATGACTCGTGGCATGGCTAAGCGATCTAATCGTATCTAACCAACCCACGTTGGTGCTACAATAATACCAACTAATAATTAATCAACCTAGGGTGACAAAAGATCATGGCATACAATAGACAAGGTGGCATAACAATTTGGATTAATAACTACACCCAAAAGCATTTAAATAAATACTTGAAATAGAATGCAATACATTGAAACAAAGTATTTTGGCGGGTTCAAAATGATCAAAGGTATAACTTGCCTTGGAATAGATCTAGATATTGGTCTTGGTCTTGAGGTGCTCCTTCTTACGCAAAATTCCCAAAGTATCGGCGTCTACTCGCAAGCGAGACAAAAGAAATAAAACAAATAAATAACAGAGGCAAAACAAACTCCAAAATTAAATAAAATTCACCATTAAATAGATCTTAATTTTATATAAATTTACAAATTTGAATGGGCTCAATTGGACTTGGATGCAAAAGATATGGGCTTTGGAAGATTGGAAAATCAATTAAACCCTAATTTGGATTTTCTTGAATTTCCGAATTATTTTATAAAGGAAAATCGGATTATTGCGCAATGCTTGCGTCGGTAGAATTTCGGAAAAAGAAATAGATTTAAAAATAAATCGACATGTGGACCCTTTGTCGGTGCACGACTCACGGTGGACTAAGCTCACCGAGCCACGGGATCTGAGCCGGTGGGTGAGCCACGTCTTGCGTGTCTTGTGGCCGACAGCGACCACGAGGCGACTGCGAGCACAAAGGCGACGCGGCGGTTGCGATGGCGGCTTGACGCGGCTCTGGCGGCGAGCGGCGCTCGGGGACCAATGGCAGCAGCGAACAGCGGCTCTTGGCCGTGGTGAGTGGTACCAATGTGTAGAGGGGTTATTGCGCACATGAGGGCACGGTTTGAGCACCGAGGTTGACGGAGATGGCCGTGGCGAGGGAAGCGGCGAGGGCTCGGGTTTTGTCGGACGGCGCTCGGCGATGCTCGGCGACGAGGAGGTGCGCGAGGTAGCTCGAGACTTCGCGATCACAATGGTGCGATTGGTGGAGCAAGGCGGCGGCGACGGCGGCGCAATCCACCGGAGAAGAAGCTCGGCGAAAACCCTAAAGCTTGGAATGCGGCGCTAGAGCGTCGGGACGATGGGAGTGGCGGCTTAGGGTTGCGGAGGTCGGCGGTGCTAGGAGGGGTATTTATAGGCTCGAGAGCGCCGGTTGGAAATCCCAAATCGGGTCAAAGCAATTTGGATTTTGAAATCCTCGATTCTCGGAGATTGAATCCGATTTGGAAGTTTAAAATAACCGGAGCAGGTGCGGGAGAGATAAGGCTTCGGAAGGCGTTATCCGTGCACAAAATCGAGGGCGTTGCGCAATTGTCGGACGAAGCTCAGGAGGTCGAAAATGGCGGACGCGCGCGCGCCAGAGAAGAAGGCGGCAGCGGAGACGACGACTTCGGTCGCGGTCCCACTGGCGGCAGCGGCGGCGCGAGTGAGCGGCGTGCGATGGCGATCAACGGCGCTTGAGCGAGCGCGAAGCGGCGACAGCGAGATCAGCGAGGCGAAGCCACGCTGCGACAATCCAACGGGGCAAGCGCGAAGCGGCAGGCGGCGGCGGCGAGCGATGTTGATCAACGGTGGGATTGAGCGGTGGAATAGTCTTGGGTTTGGCCCGATCTGTTCAAGGATTTAAAATAGGTTTTCTTTTAAATAAATCCGAGAAAATGCAAATAGCAATTAGAAAATAGCAAATGACTTTGGAAAAATTCGGAAAATTCTATAAAATATAACCAAGCATATAGAATCTAAATAAAATAGTTTTGACAATTGTTGATGTTGGGATTAAGCACATTAAATCAATTTGTCCTTAAAGTCCAATTTAAGCTTTTAAATTAATATTCAAATAATCCAAATGGGAAATTCTCTTGCTATTAATATTTAAAAGATTTTAAAGCTCGAAAATTGGGATGTTACAAACCTCCCCCTTAAGCGAATCTCGTCCCGAGATTAGGCTATAGAGAAAAGGCTAGGGAACTCGGTTTCAACTCTTCTTCACGTTCCCACGTTGCTTCTCCTTACAGTGGTTACTCCTTTGGACTTTGCGTAAACGAACGGTCTTGCTTACAGTGCGGCGCTGCGACATCCAAAATCCTAACGAGTTGTTCTTTGTACGTGAGATCCTCCTTGATTCAATTGACTCCAGCAGTGCGCTCTTCAGCACACGAAGACACTTCTTGGTGAGAGACATGAAAGACATCATGCACTCTGCTAATGGTGTGGTAGCTCTAATGCACGCAACTTCTCCACGGCGTTCCAAAACCTTGAATGGACCCACATACCTTGGAGCAAGCTTCCCTTTGGTGTGGAATCTCTTAACACCTCGGCGGAGTAACTCGAAGATACACAAAATCTTACGGTTCAAAGCTAAGGTCACGACGACGATTATCGGCATAACTCTTTTGCACGGGTGGGCTATTTTTAACCTCTCTCGATCATAGCAACTTGTTCTTGACTTCGAATAATATCGGCCCGAACACTACGCGTTGTGATCTCGACCAATTCAGCGGAGTTCTGCGACACGACCATACAAAGCTTCAAATGGTGACATCTGCAAGCGGCTTGATAAGCGTTGTTGTACGAGAATTCGCATACGATAAACTCTTATCCCAATCGGTAGCATTAGCTAAGGCACGTGCTCTTAACATATCTTCTAATATCGGTTGACTCTTTGATCATCCATCATGCATGGATGATAAGCGATCTTGAAATTTAGATGAGTTCTGGGCTTCATGTAGACTCGCCAAAAGCGAGAGGTGAATTGAGATCCTCGATCGACACTATCTTCTTAGGTACACCGTGCGGTGATAATTTTGTCATATACAATTCCATAAGCGATCTCCGAATAAGTGGTTTTGATTTGGCAAGAAATGGGCAACCTTAGTCAAGCGATCCACTATTACCCAAATTGAATCATAACTGATTGAGTCTTGGGTAAACCGGTAATGAAATCCATACCGATCTCTTCCACTTCCATTACGGTATCTTGGTGGTTGTAGCAAACCTGCTGGTCTCGATGCTCTGCCTTTACTTTCGACACCGTCGCATAAGGCAACGAACTCTGCGACATCTCGCTTTAAGTTTGGCCACCAAAACTTATTCTTAACATCTGATACATCTTAGTGCTTCGGGGTGAATTGAATACTTTGAGTCATGGGCTTCCTTGAATCGGTGTCTTAATCCATCAATATCGGTACATGATCGTCCATTGATCCACAGTATATCCTGATCATCTATGGTGAAGTCTTTAAATTTTCCTTCTGACATCTTCTTCTTGAGATCAGCAAACTCAGAATCCTTGGGTTGCGCTTCACGAATCTGTTTCTCCAGAGTAGACTGCACTTCCAGACTGGCCACAAATCCTTCAGGAACAACTTCTAGTGTAGCTTCGAAATTTCTCTGAAGTTACGACACAACTCTTTTGCTTCGAGCATTGCAGTAGCTCTTACGACTCAGTGCATCTGCAACTACATTGGCCTTACCAGGATGGTAATGGATTCCAAGATTATAATCCTTTATTAATTCCAACCATCTTCTCTGTCTCATGTTCAAATCAGACTGAGTGAATATGTACTTCAGGCTCTTATGATCTGTGTAGACTTCACAGCGATTACCGATGAGATAATGACGCCAAATCTTCAAGGCATGCACTACGGCTAATTCCAAATCATGGGTAGGATAATTCTCTTCATGAGGCCTTAATTGCCTTGGCGCATAAGCGTGACTCTTCCTTCTTGCATAAGGACACATCCTAATCCTTGGCGAAGCATCACAATAGATATCAAAATCCTTACTAATATCCAAGCAAAACTAGCTTGAAATTTGAAGTCGACGTTTCTTCAATTCTTGAAAACTCTCTTCACAAGTGGGGTCCAAATGTACTTCTTCTCTTTCTTCAATAATTGCGTAAGAGGCTTAGCAATCGTTGAGAATCCTTCAATGAAACGACGATAGTATCTGCCATTCCCAAGAAACTACGAATTTGAGTAACCGTCTTGGGTGCTCCCAATTCATTCTGACTTTAACCTTTCCGGTCAATGCTACTCCTTCTTTGTCATCACATGACCGAGAAATCAACTTTCTTCTTCCAAAAGTCACACTTGCTGAACTTGGCATACAAGCGATGTCCTCTGAGCTTCTCTAGGATTAATCTCAAATGTCTGTATGTTCTTCTTTTGACTTTGAGTATACCAAAATATCATCAATGAATACTACCACGAACTTATCCAAATATTCCATGAATACTTTGTTCATCATGTTCATGAAATAGGCGAGGGCATTAGTCAATCCAAAAGACATGACTAAAAACTCATAATGTCCATACCGGGTTGAGAAAGCGGTCTTTGGTACATCCTTAGGACAAATCTTCAAGCGATGGTAACCTCGATCGTAGATCGATCTTGGAGAATACTCGGCTCCTTTCATCCGGTCGAACAAATCATCTATACGGGCAATGGGTACTTGTTCTTGATGGTGACTTCGTTGAGAGAGCGATAATCGATACACATTCTCATACTTCCATCTTTCTTCTTGACGAACAAAGCAGTGCTCCCCATGGCGGCGAACTAGGTCTTACAAAACCTTTCTCAAGTAGTTCTTCTATCCGCTTCTTCATTTCCACAAGTTCATCGGTGGCATCCGATAGGGTCTCTTGAAATTGGTCTTTGTTCGGCACTAGATCGATGACAAACTCAATGTCACGGTCGGTGGCATTCTGGTAACTCTTCGGAAATACATCCGGTAATCTCGACTACAGTACGTCTTCCAAAGCTGTCTTCAATCTGTTGACTACCAAATGTCCATCACGTCTTGAGGTGGCTAGAAATTCTACTTTCTTTCTGTGGTATCCTCAATTGTCACGGCTCTTCGCCACAATCTAGCATCGCTTTATGTTTGGATAACCAATCCATACCAAGGATGACATCTATGGTGCGAGTGTCTAGAACTATTAGGTTGGCTAGAAACTCAACTCCGACTATGAGTAGCCTAGCTCCTAAACATCCAACTTTAGAACTTAGCTCTGCTCGGTATTGGACTAACAGAGTATGCTTAAGATGCATAACTTCCAATTTGTTCTTAGTTGCAAAATTCCGAAACAAGCGAATCGAAGCTCGAATCAAGCAGGCGATCACGGTCTTGAATTTACTAGGAACTTACCCAAGTACAGCGTCGGTGCTTCTTGGGCTCCTTCTAGAGTGACGTGGTTGACACGACCTCGACCACCGATGGCGGTGCTCCTCCGGATTGACCGTAGCTTGAGAAGTTCCTTGATGGTTGCCTTGTCTTGGTGTCTTGGTGGTGTATTCCCAAGGTTGAAGCGTCTTTGAGTGATAGTCCCATTCTGCGGACATCGGTTGGCGAAATGCCTGGCCGACGGATGTAAAGCAAACTCGGTTGTATTACGTGGGTTGCTTATTGGATTGGGGTTGGTAGTGCGGGGTTGCGGAAGTTACGAGCAAGCGGGCGAGTCTTGAAGTTGGTGCGGTGGTGCAGAGAGTGTGGTGGAAGCGGCTAAGCTGCGGTGGAATCATTCTTGCCCTCGGTGGGGTTGGTGACTTCCTTCTTTGAGCCATTCTGCGCTACGATGATCTTCCAATTCCTTGCGCTTATCCTCTAGAATCAAAGCCTTGTTGATCAACTCTTGAAAATCCGGAAAGGTGTGGGCGATCAAGTTGACTTGAAGTCCGATGTTCAATCCTTTGTAAAATGACTTTGACGAGCCTTGTCGGTGGCGACATCTTCTGCGACATATCGAGCAAGTTGAGAGAATTTGTTGAGGTAGTCGATCAGCGACATTCCTCCTTGCTTGAGAGCACGAAATTCATCCTTCTTGGATCCATGATTCCTTACGGTACATGATCTTGGCGGCGATTGTGAACTCTTCCCAAGTAATATCTTGCGGCGTTCCATGCGCAAGACAAAGTTTTCCACCATTCGCGACAATGCCTTCCATCCGTGAGAGGCGCATGAGAACTTTTTCATGATCATTGCATTGAGTGATCGCGGTTTCCTCTCAATAACACGAAGCCAATCATCGCCTTCTCTTGGTGAGACATGTCGAGAAAAGTTGGTGGGCGGGTTCTCATAAACTCCGCCAACTTGGATGATCCATTGTGACCATGAGCAAGCTGGGGCTCCATTGTGATCTTGATTGTTGTTGCTCACGGTTATTCATAGCTTGCATCGATTCATCATGGTGTACATCACCGGTGCGAGCCGTCATGAATGCTCCAAAATTCTGCAGATCGATGAAGGTGCTTGTGGTGGGCTGCTGCGGGGATTTGCTCCGTCCTACGATCTTCGAGTATCGGAACCACTTGCAAGCAGACTTGACGAGTCCGAACCATCGGGTGAATCTCAAGGGTTAGATAAGGTAGCAAGCACGAGATAAGTTGTAGAACTAAGCGGGGTAGGTAAAACCCAACATATTTTAAGAAAGCTCAATGAAACTCTTATATTGATTAAGATAATAGTATGGCTTGCAACAAATGCCTAAGGGCCTTTGCAGCTCATACTTGCACACAAAAATAAGGACGAACTTAAGCACACCAAACTACCGCCTAAAGGCGACTCAAGACATAAAGCGGCTAAGCACAAACAACGCGAGCAGACTACTCAATCAAATAGCCTCCATGACCTTGGCGGTGCTCCCTTTCTTTGTAGACACGAAGTGGTGGCATCCTTGCAACCGATCGATGTCCCGAGGTGGTGCAACAGGGCGCAGTGTCTCTCAGTGCAGTCTTCTTGGTGCTTCAGCTCACGCTTGCCTCTGCGGCTCTTACGGTTCGGCCGGTCCATCGACTTCTTCAGGTCTTCCTCTTGATGTCTTCTTCGTGATCGTGTCGTCCATAAAGAGTTTCTTCTAATATGGCGATCCTTTCTTGACTCTCGAAGAGTCTCATAGGTACCTCCGGCTCTGTGGCGGCTAACTCCAACGATTCTTCTTGAGCGTGGCGAATCGGGCGAGATGCACGACGGTGGCGTTGTCTTCTCCCTCCGTGAGACGGAAAAGCGGCGGCAAGATCCACGTCGGAAGTGCGGGGATGATAACGAAAAAGCGTGTCACGAAGCTCTCGAGTAGATGTTGCAGATCCTCGGGATGGCAAGGCGTGAAGACTCTGGATTGCTTCAATCCAAATACTCCTTCGAGTGAGATGTTGATGGTTTGCTTGCCTTGGTGTTACACTGGCGTGAGGCGGTCAAATGGCGAGATCACTCCACGATCTCGGCGTTCACAATCCAAGCAACGCCCGCGGTACAATGGACGATCGAACCCTCCAAGTACTTGTAGCAACTTCCAAAGCTCGCGGCAAGTCCTCCCTTGCGCTCTCCATAACTCGAAGGCGAGGCATCTGTCAAGATGGACAAGGATATAAAACAACTTTAAAGCGTGGGAGAGAAAGAATTTCAGCAATAGTTGAGTCAAGAGAGACATGAGATGAGTTAAAGAGTTCAATTAATCTTGCAAGTTAATATTTGCTTTAGAAAATAGTTTTGGACTCACTAAGAACGGCCAATCTAACTAGGGTCAAGACCTACGATCGGTATGGCTCGATACCACCTCTGTCGGGACCCAAATATGCAAATCTGGACCCTCTGTGTATTACGCACTAGTCGGGATCACGCTAGTGCACACAGTGTCAACATTGATGAAATATCACATCCATACAATGAATATAAGAATAAGCGAGTACATTTAAATAACAAATAAGCTGTTGGGACCTTATGGTCGAGTGTTACATTTATTAAGCCATGCAAAGTGACAATAAAGAAATAAAGCTGCGTGAAGCGAAATAAACTCGGTGGCTCCCATCAATTTACCACGAGGCAACCGCGGGATCAAGACCCTAACGTTCAACCTTCGTAGAACTCTTCTTCAAAAGCGGTGACGACTCCTCCATACATTGATTTGTTTAGCAAGAGTGAGTACACACCGTACTGCAAGTCATACCACAGAATGCATTTATACATGATGGCTTATTCCAAAGAAATGGCTTACGTGGTTATTTTGCGAAATGCAACATTTGCAATTGAATACAAATAATAGATTGAAAGCATAATTCAAAACAAATAGACAATAATAAGTTAACAATTGATTTCACAAAGGACACATAGTCTAATCAAGTTCTTTCACAATTTGAACAAGTTATCTCACACGGTGACCCTTCCCAATTGTTTTATGAAAATCTACCCCTCGTGTGAAATTCGAGCATGTCCATAGCGAGGACGCGGCTATTCGAATAGATTGGTTTAAACACTCTGCGGAGGTTGTACACTTTACCCACACGATGAAACCAACCGGATCGAGTTGATCACAACAAAACCTTTCGAGACTTCATCTCAAACAATGACACTCTGGTGTGCTTTCTGCCGTCAATTTGTACACACGACCCTTGGAGCGACACACACCATTGGACGAGGATCGTGAACCGTCCGCGATGTGACATATCACACCTCCAAACCCATCACATAGCTTAAATACAACTGAGTTGTCAATGTCAAGACTCCATAACTTACTAAGTCGGGCCCACCCATACTAGGCATGTGGTAAATGCAGTGAAGGCCCAGTTCAATGGCGCACAAAGTTAAGTCCTTAATTGACCAAGGCAAGACTTCCAGTTTTTCCCAAATCACAAAGTTTATAAGCACACAGCTCCACCATTCACACAGAATCCACCACTTGCCTCAGTCTAAATCTTTTCCCACCCTGTTGATTAAGTGCAACACATGCCATCAACGAGTAATAGCACACAGCGCACACAGATTCATCACACAGTTCCATAATCACTTAGTCAAGTTTATAATTGCAACTCTCACATGAAATGATGACTCGTGGCATGGCTAAGCAGTCTAATCGTATCTAACCAACCCACGTTGGTGCTACAATAATACCAACTAATAATTAATCAACCTAGGGTGACAAAAGATCATGGCATACAATAGACAAGGTGGCATAACAATTTGGATTAATAACTACACCCAAAAGCATTTAAATAAATACTTGAAATAGAATGCAATACATTGAAACAAAGTATTTTGAAAACTGGGTTCAAAATGATCAAAGGTATAACTTGCCTTGGAATAGATCTAGATATTGGTCTTGGTCTTGAGGTGCTCCTTCTTCTCCAAAATTCCCCGAAGTATCGACGTCTACTCGCAAACGAGACAAAAGAAATAAAACAAATAAATAACAGAGGCAAAACAAACTCCAAAAATTAAATAAAATTCACCATTAAATAGATCTTAATTTTATATAAATTTACAAATTTGAATGGGCTCAATTGGACTTCGGATGCAAAAGATATGGGCTTTGGAAGATTGGAAAATCAATTAAACCCTAATTTGGATTTTCTTGAATTTCCGAATTATTTTATAAAGGAAAATCGGATTATTGCGCAATGCTTGCGTCGGTAGAATTTCGGAAAAAGAAATAGATTTAAAATAAATCGACATGTGGGACCCTTTATCGATGCACGACTCACGGTGGACTAAGCTCGCGAGCCACGGGATCTGAGCCGGTGGGATGAGCCACGTCTTGCGTGTCTTTGGCCGACACAGCGACACGAGGGCGACACAGCAGCACAAAGCCGTGGCCGATTGCGATGGCGGATAGCGACGCTCTGGCCAGCGAGCGGCTTCCGGGACCAATGGCAGCGCGACAGCGGCTCTTCGCCGTGGTGAGTGGTACCAATGTGTAGAGGGGTTATTGCGCACATGAGGCACCGGTTTGAGCACTGAGGTTGCGGAGATGGCCGTGGCGAGGAGAAGCGGCGAGGCTCGGGTTTTGTCGGACGGCGCTCGGCGATGCTCGGCGGCGAGAGTGCGCGCGAGGTAGCACGAGACTTTCGATCACAATGGTGCGATTGGTGAAGCAAAGGCGGCGACGACGGCGGCGCAATCCACCGGAGAAGAAGCTCGGCGAAAACCCTAAAGCTTGGAATGCTGGCGGCGCTAGGCGTCGGGGACGATGGGAGTGGCGGCTTAGGGTTGCGGAGGTCGAGCGGTGCTAGGAGGGTATTTATAGGCTCGGGACGCGCGGTTTGAAATCCCCAAATCGGGTCCAAAGCAATTTGGATTTTGAAATCCTCGATTCTCGGAGATTGAATCCGATTTGGAAGTTTAAAATAACCGGAGCAGTGCGGGAGATAAGGCTTCGAGAAGGCGTTGTCAGTGCACAAAATCGGGGCGTTTGCAATTGTGGACGAAGCTCGAGTGTCCGAAAATGGCGGGGCTGGCGCGGCCAGCGGAGAAGAAGGCAGTGCGGAGCGACGACTTCGGATCGCGGTCCCACTGGCGGCGGCGGCGAGGCGCGAGTGAGCGGCGTGCGATGGCGATCAACAGCGCAGAGCGGCGCGGCGAGTGAGCAGCGAGATCAGCAGGCGAAGCCACGCGGCGACAATCCAACGGGGCAAAGCGCGAGCGCGGAGGCGGCGGGCGATGTTGATCCAACGGTACAGGGATTGAGCGGTGGAATAGTCTTTGGGCTTCGGCCTAATCGTTCAAGGATTTAAAATAGTTTTTCTTTTAAATAAATCCAGAAAATGCAAATAGCAATTAGAAAATAGCAAATAACTTTGGAAAAATTCCAGAAAAATCTATAAAACATAACCAGGCACATAGAATCTAAATAAAATAGTTTTGACAATTGTTGATGTTGGGATTAAGCACATTAAATCAATTTGTCCTTAAAGTCCAATTTAAGCTTTTTAAATTAATATTCAAATAATCCAAATGGGAAATCCTCTTGCTATTAATATTAAAAAGATTTTAAAAGCTCTGAAAATTGGGATGTTACATTGGATTATGGTCGAAAAGCCGTAACAATCGAATATCCCAATGGAAAAAGGTGGAGTTTCTAGCTAGCCACTACCACCCGTGATGGACATCTGTTAGTTAATAGCCTGAAGATACCTTGGAAGATGTGCCTATTGTCAGAGAATATCCAGATGTGTTTCCAGAAGAATTACCAGGGATGCCACCGAACCGTGACATCGAGTTTGTCATCGATCTAGTACTAGGAACAACACCAATTTCTAAGAGACCCCATCGGATACCAGCCGATGAGTTAGTAGAATTGAAGAAGCAGATTGAAGAATTTCTTGAGAAAGGTTTCATAAGACCTAGTTCATCGCCGTGGGGAGCGCCAGCCTTATTTGTCAGGAAAAGGATGGAAGCATGAGAATGTGCATCGAGTATCGTTCTCTTAATGAAGTTACTATCAAGAACAAGTATCTACTGCCCAGAATTGATGATTTGTTCGATTAGATGAAAGGAGCTGGAATTTTCTCCAAGATCGATATGCGATCAGGTTACCATCAGTTGAAGATTTGTCTGATGGATATACCGAAGACCGCCTTCTCAATGTTGTATGGACATTATGAGTTTTTGGTCATGTCCTTTGGTCTGACTAATGCCCTGACATATTTCATGAACATGATGAATAAAATATTCATAGAATTTTTTGGATAAGTTTGTAGTTGTGTTCATTGATAATATCTTGGTTTACTCCAAGTTAGAAGAAGAACACGCTAAACGCCTAAGGTTAAGCCTGGAGAAACTTAGAGAACATCAGTTGTATGCCAAGTTGAGCAAATGTGATTTTTGGAAGAAGGAAGTCGATTTTCTTGGTCATGTGATGACAGCCGAAGGAGTAGCAGTTGACCCCGGTAAAGTCGAGCGGTGTTACATTGTGAGCAATCCAAGACGGTTACTCAGATTCGTAGTTTCTTGGGAATGGCGGGATATTACCGTCGTGTCATCGAAGGATTCTTAACGATTACTAAGCCCCTTACGTAATTGTTAAAGAAAGATAAAAAGTTCACTTGGACATCCAGATTGTGAAGAAAGTTTTTAAGAATTGAGGAAGTGTTTGACATCAGCCCCAGTGCTAATTCTGCCGAATATTCAAAAGAATTTTGATATCTATTGTGATGCTTCGCGTCAAGGATTAGGATGCGTCCTGATGCAAAAAGGAAGAACTGTCGCTTATGCGTTAAGAAAGTTAAGGCCCCATAAGGAGAATTACCCTACCCATGATATGTAATTAGTTTCTGTAGTGCATGCTTTAAAGATTTAGCGTTAGTACCTCATCGGTAATTGTTGTGAGATATACACAGATCATAAAAGCCTGAAGTATATTTTCAGTCAGTCTGATCTGAACATGAGACAAATAAGATGGTTAGAGTTAATAAAGGATTATAATATCAGAATTCACTATTATCCTGGGAAAGCCAATGTCGTTGTAGATGCTTTAAGTCATAAGAGCTCTTTGAATCGAGGATTGAAATCTCGCTCTGGATTAAATCGGCCGGGGCGATAACGATAACCGGCGATTCTGCGACGATTCTGGAAATTTCAAAAAAAACCGGGTTGAATTCAAATTTTGATTTTTTGAACTCCAAATTTTACCGCCGATGCTTAGGACGATTCACGGCGATAACAGTCGAGCAGGAAAAACCGGAAAAACGAATTTGGGAAAATGGTAATTATGAAATTTAAATTTAGAATAATGCAAATATTAATGGGAAAATGTTTCAAGATGTACATAAAAGTCATCCTTGGTTGCTTCACTCTCGAAGCGATCCTCTCGTCCAAGTATTCTAAAGCATGTAACACAATAAAAACATAAGCTAATGATAATGAGCGATAGCTTGACTAGCATACAAAAACAATAATGAGAAGTAATTCATACCAATACATTGTCGAAAGCGAAGGTTGTGCAATGTAGTCGTTGTTATCATAGAGTATAAGTCCTTCAAATTGTGCTAGGTGAGCCTTGTATTGATCCCAAGTGTGTGTTTCGTGTGCATATTGTAACCAATGATTGTAAAGTTGTTGGTAATATGTGGGTTCGACCCAGCAGTAGCGTTTACGGCATTGGTATTGAAGGACACAAGGCCGTAATGGAAACTAGGATCGGAAGAGGCGTCAGACAAATGAGAATCATCTCCGAAGGCAATAGATTGACATCTCGGCGTCCATAAGTCGAGTGGATCTTGAGCTAGCATGTGATTCATAGGAAGAAGAGTCATGTGGTGAGATTGATCTTTTGGCGACCCTTACCCTCGTGTAGGTCTTATGATATTGTTTTGAAGCATGAGAACCGTGGTCTTCATCACGAGTAGCATGCGTGAAGTTTTGCTCGCATGTGAATTCCAATGGTTGGTCTTGCCTGCATCATGAGCGATCCACCATCGGCACCATCATCGGACGACGGAGAGCTACTATCACGGACTCTTGATCTGGACTTCATCGGATGGCGGACTTTACATTTCTTAAATCGCTTGCCACAATATCCTCCTCAATGGTCTTTTTCTTCTTCTGTCGAGCACTTGTTTCCCTGTTTGTGTAAGTGAGGCAAAGTCTTGACCAATTTTTGAGTTGGTTGGCTACAATATTTCCTTTTCCCAAGATGACTCTTGCCAATATTTTCTTTGCCCTTTGCTTCAATGGTTCATCATCTAGTGCTTTATTCAATTCCTTTGAGGATAGCATCAACTACAAGCCCTGTAGATGGCATGGGGGCTCACCTTCCTCGTCTAGTAGGGGCTCTGATTGTATCATGGAGCTATCAAGCCACTCGTGGATTGGGTTCTCTCTGTCGTCTGAGTGGCATTGATTAGATCGCCAAAAGGATCTACATCCCTATCTTCATTTCTAGTCTCATGCTCTTGCAAGCGGAGCCTCAGTTGTAGTGGACATACGAGTTTATGTAGTTTCTTGTATCCAAGAGCGGTTCCTCAATTGTGTATGTACCAATGCAAATGTGCTCCAATTTCGTTCACATCCATGGACGAAACACATTGCGAGACAATCCATAAGGTATATTTTGTTAATGTCGGTATCTGCGCTCCAAGCGTCATCCACCATGTAGCTACAAGTAACATAAAATTTGTGTTAAACTAATAGTGATGGGTCATTTTCCATGTATATGTATGGTCATAACAACCTACTGCGAGAATGGCGACTAGCACTCATGTGAGCCTCATTGGAAGCAAATAAACCTCGTCGATTACGGTATTGTTCTAGCTCGCCTAGAGCACGCGCTGCGTCATCGGGTGTATCGGCTAGTCTTTGAATCGCCAATGTCGGGAAGCGGCGAGGGTGGATTCTTCCCACATTATAGAAGCGGTCTGCGGGTTCGACAGCGATCTTTGTGCAAACAAACACACTTAGAGAGTTAGAAAAAATATACAACAAATATGTGATATTTATTTTGATTTAGGAAACTATGAACTTGCACGGAACTATATGCGTGCGGTCCTTCATCATTGCAATTCTCCTATTAACAATCTTTATGACACGACAATAAGTGGCATCATCTTCTTCGATGCGTCTTGAAGTTGAAATTGAGTTCGTCGTCTTTTCAACCATCCACCTTGCTTTATTGCGAGTTTACGTTGGTCGACATATCGAGTAGTCGGTAAATTGGTTCTACCAATTTTATGACCCAATCCATCTTGGACCACCATTGTCTACTTGTGAAGCGAGAATACATATATTCTCCTTCCTCGATCGTGCTCAAATGGTTGGAGCTCCATACATCGACACCATCCACCGTGAACTTTGCTTTTCTATCCTAAAACTTTTCAAGAAAATGAATGTGGTTCCAAACCTTGTGGCGTTTGGACGAACTATCTCCCCTCAATTTGTTGGCGCATTTCATTATGGAAGCGATCGTGGTTGTATAAGGCAAACAAATCCTCTTAGCCGCCTTGACAAGCTGCATCAACCTCCTCGAATCGACCAATATCCTTCAACATGAGGTTGGCGGTGTGCGCTTTGCACATGGTGCCAGACTAAAGTTGGGTACTCTTCAATTACAGTTGGCATGCTTTCTTATAGTTCGCACCATTATCGGTCTGTCGCATGACATGTTTAACTCCAACTTCTTCCACAACTCTCACGAATCTCACGATACAAAAAGTCGACATTTTGTATGTCACGATTGCATTCAACGACTTATGGAAAAACATTCTTCCATTGCGGTACAACATGAAGTTAACGATACTCATTTGTGTAGGCCCGGTCAAGAATCACACATAATAGAGACTCCATATATATCGAGTCTTCTTTGAGCTGTGATCGTACTCCTTGACCTCTTGTTCGTTGGCATCAAGATATGTCCCATCGATTTCATGCCCTCTTGGTAGCGGAACCCCTTGGCCAAGTTCTTGTGTCTCTTTGATGGCGGCACGAAAATAAGGACACTCAGCCTTAACTCCAGCAATGTCATTACTATGGAACCACTTTGACCAAATTTTCCCAAGTTTTGACTTTGCTTCTCCACGAAGTGTTGTATCAATGCGGGGTTGGGCGGTGCCGACCGCGCAAAATATCGAGATCAACTCTCATGGTGTGACACGCCAAACATCCTTGAAAAAGCATTGCTTCTGTACCACTACCTCTGCCACTTCCACTTCCCTTTCCACTCCCACTTCGTACCACTTCCACTACCACCACCATGTTCAAGCGTCGCACCTGGCTCTAGCTCTTTGTTGCATCTGATGTAACTCTATCGACTCCCGACGAGCCCATTCCATTTGCATTTCCTCGTTATCATCAAATGCATCTTCATATGATGGACCACGAGCTACAGGCTCTCTTGCGGCTTCCTCCATTCGCAGTCGTTCATCTTGAAGAGATTTCTTTCTTGCCTTCGCTTCTTCAAGACTTGCCAGCATGAGCCTTCGGACTTCCGCCGGAACCCCATTGCAAGCAACAACATCTCCGTGTCTCCCGGCAAGATGTTGTTTTAGCGGGTGACACCTCCGCCTGATTTTGTTAGATTGCAATATCTGCACTTCCAACCAGCACCTCCTAGTCTTTCTCCATGGTCCCAAACATTGATGGATTTAGAAGTCATCACCTACAATAATCCAGACAGGATGAAAATTGTTAGTCATGGATCATATTGACAAGTGATTTCATCTTAGTACATGGATATATGCTATGCGAGATTCTTGAAGGCATATATGTTGTTTTGTGAATGGATAGCATTACGTAGTCTTGCATACTGCGATACACAACATGCATGGACAGCATTATGTGGTCTTGCATACAACGATACATACTGACATGCTATAGCCTTTCACATGACCACTAGTAATCCAAATGTGCAACCCTCCACAAATGCTAACCACTAGTAATCCAAATGTGCAACCCTCCACAAATGCATTCAAGATGGTTTCTACACTACAATCTCTACTTAGTCCTTACTCCCTACAAACAATGAACTCAAAAACTTCGACAAGTAGAAAAACTTTCGGACCTCTTTGCTTGTGCTTGTCTTCTTTGCTCCTGCTTCCTTGTGCTTGCCCTTGTGCTTGCTTGTGATGGGGTGACTTAGTGCTTGCTTGAGCTAATGGAGAATGAGAGGAAGAGATGCTCTTTGGAAATGGAGAATGAGAGGGAGGAAGAGGCCAAGAGGGAGGCAATAAGTGAGCAAATAAACAAATGGTAGTGGGTGGGGTCAACTACTAGCAATAAGTGAGCAAAAGGGATGAGGGCTGCTGCCCACATGGGAGAAAGCGACACATCAAAATGAGCCAAAAAATTTTTGGCGGTTTTTCGATCCGCTTTCGGGACCGGTAAACCGTAACCGGCCGATAACGGTGATTACGGCGGTTTTATCTCGACTGTAATACTTTGGAAGTAAAAGTGAATTTTTCGGAACTTCATGAAGAGTTTCAAAAGCTGAAGTTAGAAGTGGTAGACGAAGGATTTGTGGCAAGTTAAGAAGTTCAGTTTACACTGGAGGAGCAGATTCACACTGCCCAACCAAAGGATTCCGTCATAACGGATATCAAGCTTAAGATGGAAGAAGGTAAATTTAAAGATTTCATCAAGGATGATTGTCGGGACCCAAATATGCAAATCTGGACCCTCTGTGTATTCTGCACTAGTCCAGGATCACGCTAGTGCACACAATGTCAACATTGATGAAATATCAACTCCATACAACGAAATATTAAATAAATGAGTAATTTGAATAACCGATAACTGTTGTGACCTTAAGGTCGAGTTTTACAATTATTAAGCCATGCAAGGCTGACAATAATGAAATAAACTACATCGGAAATAAGGTAAACTCCAGCGGACTCCCAGCAATACACAACAGGCAACTGACTGGGATCAAGACCCTAACGATCAACCTTCGTAGAATTCCTCTTCAAAAGTTGGCGATGACTCCTCCACTTCTGTTGATTTGTTTAGCAAGAGTGAGTACACACCGTACTCGCAAGTCATACCACAGAATGCAATTATACATGATGACTTATTCCAAAGGAAATGGCTTCTGTGGTTAATTTACAGAAATGCAACATTTGCAATTGAATACAGATAATAGATTGAAACGTAATTGAAAACAAATAGAGAATACTAATTTAACATTTGATTTCACAAAGAACACACAGTCTAATCAAGTTATTCATACAGCTGCATAAATTACCTCACACAGCTCACCCTTCCCAAATGTCTTTATGAAAATTTACCCCTCGTGTGAAATTCCCGAGCATGTCCATATCCGAGGACGCGGCTATTCGAATAGATTGATTTAACACTCTGCAGAGGTTGTACACTTTACCCACACGATGAAATCAACCGGATCATAGTTGATCACAACAAAACCTTTCAGAGACTTCATCTCAAGCAATGACACTCCCGATGTGCTTTCCTGCCGGCCAACCGATACACACTATCACGGTTGATGATTTAACGTCTCCTGAATCATTAACCGCACAGCGGTTGACACCTTCACCAACCGCCCTAGCGGTTGGTAAAATGGTCAAACTACCACCTCTTTCCGACCAGACGCGTCGCTCCCCAACGGGTGTCTCCTCGTGAGATAACTGCCACCGCTTCATCAAGTACTTAAGGAGGACCATAGAAGGCCGGAAGAAGGACAGGACACGACACGAGACGGGGTACAGAACAACAGCACAAGCAGAAGACATCAAGCAAGACATAGCAAAGTGTTGTGTTTTTAGATACTCTCAGTGTTTGTAATCGTGAGTTCATAGCAATAAAGAGCAAGTCAGATCCACTCCCAGGAGTCACGCACATTTTTCCTCTTTTCATTTATATATTCATAAGATCGGCGATTTGATCGTCGACAGCTGGCGCCGTCCGTGGGGAAGATAGTGCAAAACTTCTGAAGAGGTTCTTTGCTCAACTCATCCGTTTTCTTCATATTCGTAATTGGTAGTATGGCAGGAACATGGGATGAGGAGAACTGGTTCGACTTGGATGACTACTCCAACCTTGACATGAAGCTTTGCATCCAAGCCATGCAACATGGGAATCTTCGTCCTCCTCCGATGGTTCGCGGTCGTCGGCGACGGCGAACTTGGCGGATGGATGAAGATACACCGTTGCGCCAAGCGCTCTCGAGGGCGGTCGTTCAGGCCGATTGAAACGTCGAATGTTTTTCAAGCCCGGTTTCCGGCCGTGAAAAAGGTGACAACACCTCGGCCCCATAACCCGAGGGTCAATATACCCTTGACACAATCATGGTGCGGTATTCACCAGCGGCCTCTGGAAATTCCGAGGACCAGCGCACTGTAGCGGTGTCGATGAGACCCTCACCGGTAATGGGCAGTGAGGGCGATAAAACTTCGATGTCCGATCGGCAATCCGCGAATCGGTGAGCCCGCCACGAAGACCTCGGGAGGTTCTCATCTCCGGCCGGTCTCCGTCGTGGAAGTCTCTGGTAGAAGCGAGAAGTTCTCCACTAGTCACGATGGAAGCTCCTCGGAAGATCGTTCTTTGGAAGCATGAGGTCAACACGATCGAAAATGCGATCGTGATGCCACTCACGATCCTGCACACCACGCCTCGCCACCACCTCTGCGATGGAGATGGCGTGGGCAATCAAGCACCACTGCGAGCAGAGGTGATGGGCGTCCATCGGTTAATCACGCGTGGTGCGGCCCCACCAAGGATAGCGAACTGGCGGAGTTAGGCCAAAGGTCGAAGGAACTTGGGTCTCCGACGCCAACATCTTCAATGAATCCTCACGAGACCTTGATAGCGGTTCGAGAACTTATGTCGTATTCAAGATATTCTTAATATGACCGACTTGCTGCGAAGCTCGAGCTTTACCCAATTGGTGGGCGGTATCGGAAATTCTTCAACAGTATGCGGCGCCGCGAGCGTCTTGAGGGGCAAAGGATGTCACAAAGTCTAACGGTGACTTCATCTCAGCGCTCCTCCCTCAGTAGAGGGCAGCATGGTCACCCACCGGTACCTAGACCTCCTCGGCGATTTCGACCAGTTGGTCATGAAGGAAGAAGGTTGTTTCAAATAACGACCTCTTCCCCTAGCCTAGGAGAGCACCTGTTTGGCCTAGATGATCTCCGTCATCATCTGAACCATGCTAATGCTCAAAGACGTCATGATAACGTCTGCGACCGGATCGGGACGACGGAGCCTCGGCGTTCAAATCGAAGAAACCGATCTCCTACTGATCATAATCCGGCACCTTTTCCAAGAAGGCACTATGAATCAGTCACAGGTTGTCGAGCCTTTTCTGCAGGGTTCCAAGCTGTGCGTTGGCCTAATAGGTTTCGACCTGCCAACGTGGATAAATACGATGGATCTCAAAATCCATTTGAGTTTTCCAGATATATACCACTGCCATCAGAGCTGCTGGTGGTGATGAAAACGTGATGGATAATTATTTGCCGCAGTTACGGAAGGATACGCGGTCTTGGTTGCTTAACCAACGGTCGGATCTATTATACTTGGGAACAGCTCTGCGACCTATTGATTGTGAATTTTCGAGTGCGTCGATGCATGCAGAAAGGAGGATGATCTCCATCGAACTCGGCAGGAACCAAAGGAAACTCTCCGTCAGTACATCAAAAGGTTTAGCCAGGTTCGAAATTCTATTCCAGAGATTACAGAATCTTCTGTGATTCAGGCATTCAAGGCAGGTTTAAGGAATCGGCGGTTTACGGAGGATATCGCTATGAATCCTCCACGAACAACCGCCGAACTCTTTGACATGGCTGATAAGTATGCGGCCGCTAGTGAGGCGGTTGAATGGAATGAAGCCATTGATCGAAAAGATAAAATCCCTCAACGACCTTGAGAAGTCGAAAAGAATCCCAGAAGGTTTCCAAGAAGAAGAAGCACCGCATAAAATGGGCACCAAGGAAGTCCTAGCGGTTCGGATAAACCGTTCAAGGGTAAGAAGGACTATACCGGTCGGGGCAAAGCCAAAGTTCGACCGATAGCCATAATAAAGGTAAGAAGTGGTGTCCACTTCACCATGACGAGGGCATGACTTGCGCTTTGTCGTGTTTGGCAAAAAGAAGGTGGAGGATTTCTATGCGGTAAAGGCCGCTTCCCACAATTCAGGAGTTGAAACAAGTTCCAAAAAGACAAGGATGGCGGCGAAGAGATGGAGTACCGGGAGCCTCGGCGCCGACGGTCAATATGATCTTTGGAGGTTCTTCTTCATACGACTCACGCGTCATCGAAAGCCATGGGCGAGAGGTCAACCTATCGGAACCCGATCATCACCAAACCATCAAGGTGGTGGGGATACGTGATCTCCTTGACAAAGAAGATTGCCTCGTCTCGCGTGTAATGGAGCGGTCGGCGTGCCAATGGTATCTTAATACGAGGATAAAGCGAGTATTCGACCGATTAATAAAGCGGTCGGGGCTTGGGTTCAAGAACTTCATACATTTTATGGGTTGTCCAGGACCACGACGATCGTGCGGCCGGTGAAACACCTTTCTTTTTAGTGTATGGGGCCAAGCTATGCTTCCTCGAGTGAAAATTGGCTCTGCTCAGACCGATTGTTTTAACTTGAGCAATCGGGAAGAACATCGACTTCGGCGACATCAATTTCCTTGAAGAGCAGCGAAACCAAGCTTTGATCGTTCGGCAATCTACCCGGCAAGCCATGCGAAGGTACTACAATCGTAAGGTGCAACCTCGCAACCTAGTTGTAGGTGATGCGGTTCTCGGAAAAATTTGAGCCAAGCGGCGCAATAAACTCTCCCTAAATGGGAAGGTCCTTACAGCGTGGTCGAGATTACCAGAGCCGGGCTCGATCACGATTAGCCATGTCAGACGGCAGGGTTTTGTCAAATTCATGGAACATTGACCAATTGCGTAAGTTCTTTGTTTAATTTCTTTCATTTCATTTCGTTTCATTTTCGTTTAAATTCTTTAAACATGATAATTGAATTTGGAGTAGTGAGTGATGTTATTTATATGACGTTGCTTAATCACAGTCATTGCGGTTCGTATGCTCGGATTATAAAGCGTATAGTTTATGTTCCAAAATTACATTTCTACTCTTGTTTGGCTCTTGGTCGGGACACGGAAAACCTTCTAGTGAAGTCTCTCCTTTTTACGCGTGGTTCCGCCCTAATCGGAAGGAGCTTCCTAGCGACGGTCTTTTCCTCGATCCCCGTGCGCGATCGGACTAAGAGCATGAGCACGTCTTGCGAAATGTATTTTATACCTTTATTTCCTAGCTAGGTTCATTCCGACCAGTATTGAGCATCGCATAGAAGTAAAACCACTTGTCTGCTTTTAACATATGTTTTTCATGTTTTTTCCTCTTGACGAGGATCTAATAATCCTCATTTTATCTATTATCTATAATTCTTATTATGGGTAAATATGATGTCACATAGTCTCGAAGTACCCTTATTTTTATAAGGGGGAGGGCTACCAAGTGATTGTAAGATCTTCTACAATCACCCCCCATAGTCGTAAGTCTTGCTACGACTACTACCTGGTCGTAAGTCTTTCTACGACCATCACATGGTCGTAAGTCTTTCTACGATCACTACATAGTCGTAAGACCTTTTACGACTACTACACGTCGTAAGTTCTCCTCGACCGAGCAAACCACGACCACCTTATAAATCAAACCTACAGGCAAGTGGGTCCAATTGATTAAGGAATCCGAACGGTCTGCACGCACTACTATCCTGTGTAGTAATAGTGCTTGAATACCCCATTATCTTTGAATGATAATTGCGGGCGGCGTGGGGAAGCCAATGCGCGGTAATTCTCGCCATCACACGCCCATTACTGGCTCAATTAAGGCGCCTCTTCCGCAGGGCAAAACGGCTACTCCTTCACGACTATATAAGGATGTCAAGGGCGAGTAGAGGAAAAGGTTCTATTCTCTGTAATAGTCTTAGCTTCTTACTCGATCATTAAGAATACCACACCACACATGATTAGGGTTATTATTCTCTCCGGAGAAGGCCTGAACCTGTCTAAACATCCCGTGTCAACTACTCTGCGTGATTTCATCTCTAGGAGACCCCCCGAATCAAATAATCTTTACGTAAGATCGGTTCTAATACACCGACAGTTGGCGCCGTCCGTGGGGATCTTCAGGTAATCTCTTGTCAACATACTCTCTTTTTCCAATCTCATACAATCATGGCGGGAGAATGGAGCGAGGAGAGCTGGTTTGACTTGGCGGTTCTGTGAGACGTCGACATGGATGCCGGTTTCGACTACGAGCCGAGTGATGCATCCGCTGATGGTGATGTTGCCTCCGAGATTATTCTCCAGGAAACCATCCCATTAATGGAGTTGAGGAGGGATCCTTATCCCCCACAACAATACGTCCAACAGAGGAGCCAATTCCCTCAAAGGACAAGGGTCAATCCGACCGGGACCGCTCTGGGAGAACTCACAACACGGCGAGTTTTTCTCCAAGTGTTCAAGTCCCCTTAAGACGGTCCGACTTGGTAAGTCAAGTTCTAGGAGCCACCATTCCAAGACTCCACCAGCATCTAGTGATCCTCTCTCTCAGGGTAACTCCAGAGAGGGTGGGATCAAGCATGCTTTCTGCAAATTCGGCCGTCTCCCGCAGATCTCATTTGCGCGACGGAGCGATTATAACCGGAGTTCCCCTACGGAGGAATTACTCTAAGTCGCCGGATGGTGTCTCTCGAGCACTCCTCAAGCGGGAGGCCTCGGCGCAAGTGAGAATCATCAGCGGGAGGTCTTCGTCCTTCCCCAAATCGTGGTCGACCTCATGGAGGCCGAGATAAGAACACTCCCGAAGATCACACTGCTGCGCCCCTCGTGGTAATGGCAAGGGCACCACCGTTGGAGAGAGAACCAACACTCACGATGAGCGAGAAATTCTCGACATTCTCGCACTCCACTAAGAAGGCCTCAAAGACACGATGAGGAGGATTTTGATGTCGTCGAGAAGAAAGAAAATTGCGATCGGAAGAACTGCTGGCGCATTCAACATCGATCGGAGGAGGTACAAGAACTCCGGGACATCAACGACTTGCTCGAGAATCCTAGTCAAGAGCTTGCTCGAGCGCTGTGGTACGATCTCTTTCTTTGAAGAGATTACGCAAAGACTTGACTGTGATGACAAGGTGGAGGTACCTCATCGACAACATTCAGGTAGTCGTAGCAATACGACTTCCTCAGCTACCAGTCAATCGAATATTTCTCTACGTAGGAATCGACACGGCCATAAGTCGAATCGATCCCCTATTCGGAGAAATACATTTCGATCGGCTGAAGATCAAGAAGCCCCTCGGAGATGATCATTCACCACCGACAAAGAAATTCTAGCGGGTGGAGTACGAGGAGTATTCCCCTCGTAGAACTGAGACCTACTACAGAACAGGTCAGCCTGTTACCGGGTATCGTCGTATACGATCACCTGGTGACATTAACCCTTCTTTCCTACAAAGAAGGCGTCAAGAAGTGATTCTGGGATGCGGGCATTTCGCCGACCTTGAGCGATTCATTTGGCCACCTCATTTTCGGCCGATGAACATGGAGAAATTTGATGGATCTCAAAATCCCATCAATTTCTTGAGATCTATCTAACATTGTCCGAAGCGGCGGGAGGAGGAGAGCATGTAATGGCGAATTACCTTCCGTGTGCTCGAAGGATCCGCTCGATCGTGGTTATTAAACCAACCACTCAGTCGATCTACTCTTGGCAACACCTGCGATCTTCTCTGAGCGAATTTCCAAGGCACATACAACCATACGAAAAGAAGACGACTTGCCGGATAAAGCAGAACAACAACGAGACTTTGCGTCAATTCATCAAGCGCTTTAGTCGGGTTCAGTAACTCAATCCGGAAATTTACGATTCCTCTGTGATCGGGGCTTTTAAGCAAGGAGTCCGTAGTAGAAGGATAGCGGAGGACATTGCTTTGAATCCTCCCAACAACATTGCGAACTCTTGAGATGGCGATCGATATGCAACTACTTACGAGGCGGTCGAGTGGAACAACACTATCGATCGAGAAACATATACTCCTCGAGAGCGGTGAAGTTGGTAAGGATAAAAAAGCAAAAAGTCCAAGAAGAAAATAAAAGTCAAAACCACAAACCGGTGGTTCCAAGGAGGTTACGGCCATGAAGATGGAGAGCCCCAAACCACCAAGTCGTACCACGATCAAGGCAAAGGTAAGCGCCCGATCGTAGGAGCGACAAACCAAGGTGGTGTCCTTTTCATAAAAGGAAGGACATGACCTCAAGAAGCTGAGTTTTTCAAAGAAAGCTCGAGGACTACTACAACAAAGCACCACTCCCTACTCTCGGCGGGTAGGACATACGAGTGGCCAAAGTCGTCGGATGATGAGGAGATGTCGTTCCAAGATCCGCAACATACCGTTGAGCACATCTACGGAGGATCATCGACATCGACTCAAGCGACAACTTAAAGGCTGCGGACGAGAGGTAAATTCTATGCATATTCCTCTCGTCAATAAATTACGAAGTGGTCGGAAGTTACCATCTCTTTTGAGAAGGATGACTGCCCAATCACTCTGAGTCGATCAGTCGATATCCGATTGTGGTCGAACCCACCATCAACAAGCTGTTGGGTCAATCAGTGTTGGTTGATGGTGGCGGTTCTTTGAACATATTATTTACTAATGCCACGGGCGAGATGCAAGTACCGGGACAAAGGTAAGGCGATGCGATACTCCTTTCATGGAATCGCAGGGGTCTTGACCAAACCTATTGGCCAAGTTTCTCTCCCTTTAACATTTGGCTCACCAAGTAATTTGGAGACGAGAAAGTCTCCTTTGATGTGGTCGATTCGATCGGCATATAACGCCATACTCGGACGACCAACTTTGGCAAAATTCTTAATGGCTACTCATTACGGGTATCAATGTCTTAAGATGCGAGTTCCAAAGGGTGATCACCATTCGGTGTGACAAAAGATGGCGTATAGGCTGCGACCGTCGATCCTCGAGATGGTTGGTCAAATACCAACTCGAGATGAAAGTCGACCCGACTAGCAAGTCGAAGCCTAAAAAGCTGCACCAAAGTCGAGCGACCAAGTCAAAGAGGTTCCTCGGGCCGAAGAGCCCTCAAGATGCTCGCATCGGGAGACTTCCGACCCCAAATAGGAAGACGCCCTCATTACCTTCCTCGAGCTAACGGATGTCTTTGCGTGGCAAACATCCGACATGCGGAGTCCCTGTGGAGGTGATCGAGCGCAGGCTAGCTTTACGGCACGATAAAGTACTGTAAAACAAAAATTACGGAGATTTGCCTGATCGACGAGATGCTATTAAATCGAGTTGGATAAGCTACTTAAGCGGGCTTTATAAGAAGTCAACCACCCAGTGGTTGGCTAACCTGTAATGGTCAAAAAGTCAAACGGCAAATGGCGTATGTGCGTGGACTTTACTGATCTTAATAAAGCTTGTCCAAAATATGATTTCCCTTTACCTCGTATCGATCAGCTGGTTGATTCTACTGCAGGTTGTGAGATATTAAGTTTTTAGATGCATATTACGGATACCACGGATCAATATGTGTTTAAGCGATGAAGAAAAGACCGCATTCATTACTCCATTTGGTACCTTTTGCTATGTCAAAATGCCATTTGGTCTAAAGAATGTCGGTGCTTCTTTTCAACGCCTAATGCAATCGACTTTTTCATCTCAATTAGGCCAGAATTTGGAAGCCTATGTTGATGATCTAGTCGTAAAAAGCATTAAGAGACTTAATCATATCAGCGACCTACAAGAAACATTCGACAACCTCGAAAGCACCGCTTAAAACTCAATCGAGAGAAGTGTGTGTTTGGAATTTCTTGGGGAAAATTGCTTGGATTCCTAGTATACGAGCGAGGAATCGAAGCAAATCTGAAAAAATAAAGGCCATCCTCGGATCGTCCTCCAAACACAAAAAGGAAGTCGAAACTCCTTTGGGTGCATGGCGGCTTTAAGTCGTTTCATCATGCGACTAGGAGAAAAGGACTACCTTTCTTTAAACTTCTCGGGAGACATGAAGGTTTTGAGTGGTCGAACTAGGCAAAGCGCCTTTGAGGATGTCAAGAGGTATCTTTCGAGTGCTCTGTTACGGTTTCTCCAAAGCGGAAGAGCGCTCTTAATTTACGTATTCGCCACGCCACGAGCGGCAAGCGCGATACTAGTCGTAGAACGCGTGGCGCATACAACGACCGGTTTACTACGTTAGCGAAGTTTTACGGGCCTAAGGAGCGTTACCTCGGTCAAAACTTCTATATGCCCTCCTCATGTCTTGAGAAGCTGCGGTATTATTTTCAGCGCACAAAATAGTTTGTCTTCCGAGTTTCCTTTGGGAGCAATCCTCCATAATAAGGAAGCAATGGGGCGCATGGCAAAATGGTCGATCGAACTTGGGAGTTCGACCTCCATTCGTGTCGACGGCCATAAAATCCCGGATCTTGGCGGACTTTGTCGCCGAATGGACAAATCTGAACACATTCGGGATCCCGATCTGATTCCCACGACCGATGGATGATGTACTTTGACGGGTCACTTACTTTAAGTGGCTCTGGGTGAGGTAGTCTGGTATCTCCTAGGAGAAACCTTAAAGTATGCCATACAATTAAACTTTCGGGCCACTAATAATGTGGCGAGTACGAAGGTTTGCTAGGCGGCATACGAGTATAAAGCACTCTCAATTAAATCGACTACTTGTGAGAGGAGACTCTCAACTAGTCGTGAATCAAGTCGGGAAAGAGTACGGTGCTCTAGCTCGACAATGTCTCAATACTTATCGGAAGTTCGCAAGCTAGAAAAGCATTTTTAGGTTTGAGGTACAATTCATCCTCGAAAGGATAATTTCTCATGAGACCAACTTGCTCGGATGGCTTCTTCCGATCTACGGTACCAAAGGGGTTTTCTTGGAGCAACTCCAAAAGCCGTCTCAGGTCAGTGAAGAACAGAGACACCTCCTATTGAGATGGCCTCATTAGACTACGAGGATACGGATGACTCCCATCTACGAGTATCTTCGTAAGGGTTCCGTGACGAAGATGATCTTGAGGCGCATCGTTTATCGAAAAGCCAAAATGTATACTTTGGTCGAAGGAGTCCTCTACAAGCGAGGAACCCAAGGGATACTCATGCGATGCATTCCATAAAGCGAAGGAATAACACTCCTTCACGATATACACGGTGGCATCTGTGGGACACATGCTTCCTCTGAGAACCTTGGTTGGTAAAGCCTTTCGACAAGGTTTTCTTGGCCTCTGACCACTGTATGATGCTAAGGAGGTGGTTAAAAAGTGTATCGATGCCAATTCCATGGTAGACAAATACACCAACCGGCTCAAGCATTACGGACAATACCTCTTTCTTGGCCTTTTGCGACACAGGGTCTCGATATCCTAGGACCGTTTCCCAAAGCTCCAAGAGGTTTGAATTCCTTTTGTGGCTATTGACACGTTCACAAAATGGATTGAAGTGAACAGAATGGCGGGATAACATCGGGCGACAAAAGGTTCATGATGAGATCGTAATTAGCCGATTTGGAGTTAAGTCGGACAATTACGAACAATGGTAAACAATTAGCAAGTGCAAAATTTGAGAATTTTGCGGCGAGTTAGTACCAAATTATGCTATGCTACATTGCACATCCCCAAAGCAGCAGGCGGTCGAGCGTGCAAGCGGCCAAATAATGCGAGAATTAAAACCGAGTCTTGACCGACTTGTTAAGCGCTCGGGGCTTGGGTACAAGAATTATCCTCCGTGTTATGGGCGGTTAAATGCGACCACCCGATCGAGCAACGGGAGAAACACCATTTTTCTAGTGTTGGGTGAAGCCATGCTTCCTCGGAGCTAAAATTACAGTCGACACGAGTTGAAACTTTCAACAACTCGGACCGGGAACAACTTCGGCGGATGACATTAACCTACTCGAAGAAAGGAGAAACCTAGCCTTAATCCGTTGGCGGTCTACCAACAAGCCTGCGCAGAATACTATGATCGTAAGGTCAACCTCGCTGACCTTCTTGTAGGTGACTTAGTATTGAGGCTCTACCAATCCAAGTCTAATCGAATAAACTTTCCCCAAATGGGAAGGTCCTTACGATGATGGTCGAAGTAACTTGCGGCGAGTCGGTCGACTAACGATGGAAGATGGGCGAGTTCTCTCAAACTCTTGGAACATCGACCGATTCATAAATTCTATGTGTGACCAATTTCTCGGGCAATAAAAGTCCGAGTTCTTTCTACTTCTCTTGCCTTATTTTTTGAGTAGTGTTTTTAATCTTTCGACTATGATACAAAAACACCGATTTTCTTTACTTCGGTCGAAAAATAAGTAACATCATCTAGTCGAAACTTCTCCTATCCGCATGTGGTTACGCCCACTAGAAGGAATTTCCTAGCATCGACTCGTTACTCATTTTTTCACCAAAACAAAGAGCTGGGTTTTATCCGATCGAAATGTTCTCGAGCCAACTCTCTCAATCTTAGTTTATTTTTTGGTGATTTCCAAAAATATTCTAAGTAGAGTACACTTGATATATTTATTCGACCACCTTTGATGTACTCGTTTCGTTTGGGTGGTGAAGGAAGAGACACACCTAGTCGAAGTTTTCCTCTCTGCATGTGGTCACCCCACTAGAAGGAACTTCCTAGCGCTTCTCGAGTCTCCTACTTTTTGCTCTTTGGAAAAGACTTATCGAGTCCATCGAAAAGGGCGAGCAATTATTAAAGTCCTCTAGGCGTTTGCTTAACTCAAGTTCTTTGTTCTTGGTTTGATTAAACTAGTCGGAGATGGTAACATCACCTAGTCGAAAGCCTTTTCTCTCTGCACGTGGTCTTGCCCACTAGAAGGAACTTCCTAGTGTCGAGTCGTTTCTACTCTTTCGACCAAGTGCTTGACAACCATAACAAAAACTATAAGTTAAACAAACCTCTCTTTGTTTTCAGAAACCCCATTTCAAACACTATTTACTTAGATTGTCTAAACAATCTAAGCAAATAGTCGGGGGCTAGGATAAAGTTATTAATTTGACTTCAATTCTTAGTCTTTCATTCGTTTATTATCTTTTGAGTTACTAACTACTCGACAAGATGATTTTCAGCAAACAAGATGGCCTAGGATAAAGCTATTAGTTTAACTTCAATCTTTGGTCTTTCATTCGTTTATTATCTTATGAGTTACTAACTACTCGACAAGATGATTTTCAGGAAATAAGATGGATCATATATTACTCATCAATGTAAATTATGCGCCTTACAAGGTAGTTACAAGATTACTCACGAAGGGGAGAGCCTAGTGCATTTCCTCCGCCACCTTTTTATGCCCATCGCATTTCCTCAATCGACGACTTGCCTCGATTGGAGACGGTCGAAGTCGGTTCGATTGGTTTAACATTAAGGCGGGGTCTTGAGCTTTAAGTTTCGCCAAAGCGTAACTACTGCGACCATTGCCTCCTTATTGATTGACTTGATTAGTCTTGAGTGGTCACCATTTCTTGCAATTTTCCAACTTGTTCCCCAATGGTACTTGTGTGGCGACTATGGTATCTTCTCGAGGAGTTTTCCCTCAGAATGTAGCTCACTAAGCACATTGTTCAGGAGAGTGATGTTGCCTTGAAGACTAGTCTTCATCGACTCCATCTCCTGTTGGGTACAAGTCGAAGCCTCGCGAAGTTTCTTGTTTTCGACCACTTGTTACAAAAGAATAAAATCGGTCAAGCGAAAATAAACTTACGGAGGAAGATAACACAAAGATAATTATAGGTAAAAGCATTTCTTACCTACTAATTGAGAATCCAGTTCTTAACCTCTTCTCGATGGGAAGCAATGGTTTGATGTGCTTTTCTCCCATGCTTTGATGTCCTCTGCATTCATCTTAGCGATGCGGATGGACTCATTGTAGATCAAGGTTTTTTCTTGGATTTCAGCCTCGAGACTTCTCAATTGGACAACAATTTCTGAACAAGAAATTGGCATTAGAAAAGGAAGATACTCAAAAGGATAACGGTAAAGAATTACTTACGTTAATTGAGTTCTAAGACCCTCGAGTTCTTGATCCTTATTCGCTGTAATCTGGAAAACTCTGAATGACCAAAGCTTTTTCTTGAACTTGATGCGGAGCTTCGCATCTCTTTTCTTTATCTGGAGAAGAAAAGAGAGTCGGGTAAAGGTTAAAGATCAAAAGCGGTCTTAAGTTCGAACTTCTTGTTTATTTTTTCCTGTAATCTTTTAGATGCGAGACAGGTCTCTCGAAGTCTATCAGAGAGGACTAATACTTCGTTCCTTAGCCTCCTCGACTCTTCTTTTTCATAGTCGGTGAGTCACCTAAGGTCTTCGTATCACTATTTAACCTACAAAGAGCGAGAGCGAAGATAAACATCGGTAGAATAGTTGTAAGTACTTCTACAACTCTTGACCTAGTCGTAAGTTTTTCTCGACTACGATATGGTTGTAAGTCTTTCTCGACCACTACACAGTTGTAAGTAGTCGTAAGCTTTTTACGACTAATACTTTGTCATGAGTTTCTTCCATGACTATTCTCGTAAAACATTATCACAGTATTTAAGTCGAAAACAATTATGAATGATAAGTGACTTACCATCTCTCGCCTCTGCTTGCTGAGTAGTTCTTTCTCTGTCTTAGCTCTAAAAGTTGTCGATGGTACTCACAGACAACGACAATTTGCTCTAGAGCTTTCGCAAAAGAAAGCAGTGAGAAGAGAAGGAAAGTCACATATATAAGTATTTTGAAGATACTTACATTCATAGTCGTCCTAGCAAACATCGAATATAAAGGTCCGGGTTCTGCAGCTTATCTATCCTCGCGACTTTGTCCCACCACACCTTCTCGAGGCGCTCATTATCAAAAGTATTCTCCGTATTGGGAATATCTTTGGGATGGGGGACTCGGTCACGAGATCTGTAAGCAGAGGACCCTACGACGGAGGCAGGCCCAAAGAAGTCACCACAGAAGTTGAAATTTTCTCCTTCTGGTTCTGTAACTTCTCTTTGGGTAGGGGAAGGAACGCCTCCTACAATTTCCTTCCCAGAGCGGTGCACAAGCTGGTCACCGCCTTGACCAGAGGCTTCCACAGCTGCCCTTGTTGTTTCTACGACCTCAGCAGTCGTAGCGGTCACCTCAACAGTAACAGCCGCTACTTCAAGGGTCGTAGCTACGATTTCAGCAGATGTGGGAGTCACTCTGAGTCTCGACTTCATCGGCCACCTAGGCCAAGGGTGATGCTTCGACCACCTCCATTGCCACCTCCTCAGTAGCTGAAGGGATGGCAATGGACTTCTCAGCGGAAGCATTCCCGGGGGCTGAAGAAGTCAGACTGAAATAAAGAAAAGCAAATCAGGTTGTGAAAAAGAAAAAGGTAAATGTCGTTCTTACACTTTAGTAAATTTCACATACCTCTGCACCCTGGTCTTAACCAGGAATTTTGGGGCAATCCTCCCAACGGAGGACCTTTTCTTCTCCACGACCACGTCGGTGAGGTTCAACAATCGGCTCGATTCGACCACGTGCAGTGCGTAGAGTTTGAGCAGGAACGAGCTCGGTTTCTGATTCTCTGGATGGCGAGATCGGTCTCGACCATTCCAAGCGAGCAACGCCCTCGATTGCGAGTTGTCTTGATCTGACATCGTCCTTCATAAAAGACACAAAATCTTTCCAATTCTCCTTTTCGGTTGCCTAACAAAACTAGGAGTGGCGGCTGCGAAAGATTCTTTGTCATAACGAAGGTACCTTAGCCTTGCGAGGTTTGCGCTTAAGAGATTCATTGCCTCAACCTCCTCGGCCCGATAGCTGCGGCCTCGGCTTTAGATCTGACTCTGGTGCGCGGAGCCCTGTAGAAGTGCAGTCGAAAGACCGAGCTTGAGCTTGCTCCCCCTTTGTCGGCAGATTTTACAAGTCGGCGTCTCTTGGAGGGAGGAGCCGAGCCTTTGTCTTCGACAACCCGGCGCCAATAGTCATCGATGCGACTTCTTCGTCGTCCGGCGATTTTCCATGCCTACTTTACGTAAGGAAAGCAGAAAAGAAGAATGACTAATTACTCGTAAGTTTTTCTCGACAAGTATCAAGTCGTAAGTTTTTCTCGACTCTTTCACGATCGTAAGATATTCTCGATCACCTTTAGTCGTAAGTATCTTCTCGACTATAAAGTCCTAAAGAAAGAATCAACTTTTGATTACCTTTAGGCGCTCTATCTTTTCATCTGCGGACAAAGCCGCAATGACTTGAGAACCTCCCTCGGAGTGGTGGAGACTTCTCGCATATGAGTCGACTCTAGAGTCAACCTCGGCTGTGAAAGATCTGTTTAAATAGATAAGAACATTAGACAAGGTTGAGAAAGACCAAACCGAGAGCTAAGTCGACAATTACTTACCCTCCTCGTAGTCTCTGGTGGGGTCTCCTCTTCCCGAGTACCTCCACATAGGAGATGCTCGTTTCTTGAGAGGACTAATTGGCGTGTGATGAAATCCTTCACCACATGCCATCCGTCAACCCTTCTTCCTTCAAGTCCTTAATAGCTTGAATATAAGGGCTAATCCATTTGATATCTTGAGGTTGAGTCCCATGAAGATTTCTTTTCAGCGACCTTCCATGAAAGAAAGGTGTCTTTGAGGTGACCTTCCAATAGAACCACCTCTTCCTCCAGCCCGGCCACGAAGACCGGGTGAAACTCTGAATATACTCCTTCGACTTCGAGTCGTGGAGTTTCAGACCGCAGCTTCCGGCGATTCCGGTTTGTCGAGCCATCCCATAATAATATTGAAACGACTCGAGATCCATGGAATCCCAGTGCGCCTCATACGAGATACGAACACACTCAACATGGTAATGGAATTGGGACCTAAGTTCACGGTTCCACCCCAAAGTGTTCGAGTACTCTTGTAAGAAAGGGTGGGCGAGCAATCGAAGGCCGCACTCTGTCACACGCTTGGAAGACGGGGATTTGCCCATTTTCCCCGATGGCGATCTTTGCCGATAGCTGGAATCCACTTCACCAGAGCCTTCTCTGGAATCTTCTCGGCATCGACCAAAATCTTGATCTTAGCCACATCCATCTCCGATTCCTCCCATTCAGAAATTCTCTTGGCCATTTCGCTCAGAAGCAAGAAGTTTTTTAATTGGGTTGGCGGAGAGAAGATGAAACCTAGTCGAGGACGGAGAAAGCAAGAGCTCGAGAAAAATGAGTGATTTGGGGAAAGGTAAAACCCAAGTCTACCTCTGGTAAGTTTTATAACGCATACGATCTCCGCCGCTCAAAACCGTCTCGGCTATAGGTCTATGGGAAATGGTTGTACCGCTTCGGGAACCGCTTCATCGGACAAGTCTATGAGAGCCGGTTGCAATTCCCCAGATGGTCCGTTCGAGAAAAAATAGGTGCGTATTGTCACCCCCAAGCGAAATTACATTTTTGACCAAGTCTTTACGGTCGAAGGAAGTATCAATCGGAAGAGTTTTTCTCCGATTCCCCTACTCGACCACGGGCGGTCGTGGGGTTTTACGACTTTTTAATAGTCGTAAGCAATCTTCACGATTGCAATCGCGGAACCGTTTATCAACAGATCTGTGGAATTCCCGGACAGTGCATTCGGGAAAGTTAGGTTAGTTTTGTCACCTCCAAGCAAAATCACTTTCTTGACCAAGTCTTTACGGCGAAGGAAGTATCGATCGGAAGGGTTTTTCTCCGATCGCCTTACTACGACCACTACACAATTGTAGGGTTTTTATGACTTTCGATAGTCGTAAGCAACCTTTACGACCAAGCAAACTCTGGTCAAAGTAATACTCAAGTGTCGAAGAGTTTTCCTTCGACTATGGTTCTCGACATTTTCATAGTCGCAAGTCCATTTGCGAATCCTTCACCAAGTAAGTTACTTTCACTTGAAGTGGGGGCTAGATGGCGAGGATCTAATAATCCTCATTTTATCTATTATCTATAATTCTTATTATGGGTAAATATGATGTCACATAGTCTCCAGAAGTACCCCTTATTTTTATAAGGGGGAGGGCTACCAAGTGATTGTAAGATCTTCTACAATCACCCCCATAGTCGTAAGTCTTGCTACGACTACTACAGTCGTAAGTCTTTCTCGACCATCACATGGTCGTAAGTCTTTCTACGATCACTACATAGTCGTAAGACCTTTTACGACTACTACCTGGTCGTAAGTTCTCATACGACCAGGCAAACCACGACCACCTTATAAATCAAACCTACAGGCAAGTGGGTCTAATTGATTAAGGAATCCGAACGGTCTGCACGCACTACTATCCTGTGTAGTAATAGTGCTTGAATACCCCATTATCTTTGAATGATAATTGCCGGACAGCGTGGGAAGCCAATGCGCCGGTAATTACTGCCATCACACGCCCATTACTGGCTCAATTAAGGCGCCTCTTCCGCAGGGCAAAACGGCTACTCCTTCACGACTATATAAGGATGTCAAGGGCGAGTAGAGGAAAAGGTTCTATTCTCTGTAATAGTCTTAGCTTCTTACTCGATCATTAAGAATACCACACCACACAGGATTAGGGTTATTATTCTCTCCGGAGAAGGCCTGAACCTGTCTAAACATCCCGTGTCAACTACTATGCGTGATTTCATCTCTAGGAGACCCCCCGAATCAAATAATCTTTACGTAAGATCGGTTCTAATACACCGACACCTCTTATCAAGGAGAATTCTTTGTTTTTCCGACCATATGTTGTCTTAGTAAAGTACTTCGATCATTAAAAACAGATTTACAACTAGCCGAAACCTACACGGTTCCGACCATAAAGGTTTCCTAGTATTACCACGATCAGTTTTTTACCGATCAGTACATGCTTACAAGTAATGGTTGAGATTTGGATTTATATTCTTGGCGTCAGGTGGTACTATTATATAGTAAAGATCTTCTACTATATAACAATCGGGGGCTAGGTAAGACATAAATTCACAAGTCGTAGGATGAATAAAAGAATTTTTCCATTTTGATAAGAGAAAGGTAAGTCTTTACATTTGTATGCATTGTTTTTCCTGTGACTAAACTACTAGAGAATGCCTAAACTAACTACTGCTAGATGGAGATCCGACTTCCATCTCTTCTGCGACCTTTTCATCTCTGCGAGGATCTGATTTGCCTCTGCGGGTAAGCAGTTGAAATCCTCTTCGATGGATTGAAGGTTAGTTGATGGGTCGGAAGCTTTCAGTTTTGCCAAAGCAAGACTGACTGCAGACAGGCAATAGATTCCTTAACGGAGTGGGCATATTTCTCCTAGTGGTCTTGAGCAAAACCTTGAGCTCTTCCAAAGAAAGAGCCTAGGAAGTTGACCTTTTCTATTGGGTCACTCAAGGAGGGCAAGCTTGATCCGCGCCCATGTCAAAGAGCATTTTGTTTAGCGAGGTGATTTTCTCATCCAAACTAAGCACAAGAGCTGCCCCCTTGTCTTGCTCAAATTCCAGAGCTTTCTTCACTCTGGTCAATGCTTGTTTTTGTTCTGCATAGACAAAGCAAGTATTAAGTAAAAGATTAGAAGACATCTTGAGTCATGACTACGATTGGTTACCTTCCTCTCTCTTCTTGGAATCATCCGAAGCTTTTTATTCTTTGGTCGTCAAGACTTGATCGACCGGTTCTTAGCCCAAGTTCTTCTTCAAGCTTTATTCTTCGGCCTTTTCATTAAAGCATCTTCTTTTATTTTCTCTAAGTCTATCAAAAGAATTCTTGATAAGGAGAATAAATAAAGGAAAGTCTTAATGAGGAAAAAAGAAGAGGAACTCTTACTCTCTATTTCAGAGTGTTTTTCTTCTAATATCCTAACTCGCTCGGTTAGTCCTCCGACCGTAGCGAGGTTTTCGATCATATGCTGCATAAGTAGCATTTCTTCCATAAACCTTATTGAAAACTTCAAGAAAGGTTATGGAGAAGATTGAAGACACTTACCCGAATTACGACATCATTGTAATCGGTACAAATTTTATCGGGCTTCGCCTGCGTCAGACGATCCGATATTCTCCCCCAATAATCATCAAGTTCCTTACTCGCGGCAAATCAAGTTGAGAAAGGAAACTTGTTAGTTTTGGAGGGATGACCTTCAGGTACTGGAACCTGTGGAAGATCAGCAGTGGTTTCTACCTCCGTTGTCGGCATAGTGACTACTACGGGATCTAGCTCAGTTTCTAGAGCCGAAGTTGGCTCGGGGGCTCCTCCGACCACGTCATCCTCAAGATGTCCTATCTGAGGAAGACAATGGCCAGGACCACCTCCGATCACGACTGTTGAATCATTGGTCGGAGGCGACCGAGGGTTGATGAGATCCGCACGAGAGAAAGCAGAAAGTTCAATTCTACTTGGAATATCGAGGTATGTTTTTCATATAAAATTGTACATACCGGTTGTTTTCTTAGTCTTGATCTTATAGCGCGCTGGCTTAAAATCCGTTGCGCCTGTTTTTCTCTTCTTTCCAATTGTTCCCACCAGTTCCGAACTGGTAGGTTCAATTGTATTCTCTACACTCCCAATCAGGAGATCAGAAGCAATATTCTCGACCATCTGGTCAAGAGCAAAGTCCCTGAATCCTGGATCAGAAAGTGTAGTTTCACTGGTCTCAGGAACAGCTGTGTCATAGACAACTAGGCGAGACTCGGTGATTGCGCTGTATTAACAAACAAAGTTAATCGGTGAAGAATATACTTCATCTTGCGAAGTTATTTCTTTTAGTTGCTTACCTCAGCGTGACCGCTGCCCTCAGCGATCACGAGACTGGTCGGATAATCAATAGGCTCACATGTCTCCGTAGCCTCGTTGATCTTAAGTCCGACCAACTACACATAAAGAGGATTAAAACCGATCGAAAATAGCGGAAAGATGAAAAGAAGTTAATACGCTTACCTAAGTCTTTCGGTTCTCTCCTCGGCACCGGCAAGTGCTAGGATTAAGGAAAGCTAGCCTTGTCATCGAGTTCGCGGCCGAGATCATTTTGATCCTGTTTACGGCGTCCTCGTAAGACAAGACTACGATTACAAATGAAAGATCTTAGTTTTGCGAAAATGATCAAATCGCAAAATAATGCAGTCGGGATTTTACGAAAAATTACGGATCGTAATCCTTGGTAGCATCGTCGCCACCAATGAACGAGCATCGAGCGTGCCTCGGTCTTTAAAGGACTAATCCTCCTAATGGAAAAGTCCCTTACAACGTGCGGGAGGTTAAACCTCGACACTCAAGAGATGGATAGCTTCAACCCATCTCCCAACTTCCCCTCCTTCTTTGAGGAGGAACGCCACGTATGAGTTCTCAACCGCCTTCTTACATGTATGTCTGAGCCATCTTCTCGCGTAACCTTCATATAGAACCGACTTTTCTTCCATGACGACCAAGAAGACTTGAGTACATACGAATGTACTCGTCGACCTTTACCGTCATGAAGCCTTAGGGTACATTCCCCAGGGGTGCTGGTCGTTTTCTTCGTGTTCGCCATCCTATAGTAGTACTTGAAGAGTTCCATCGACGGTGGAATCCCCAAGTATGCTTCATAGAGATAGACGAAGATGCTTAGGTTTGCAATGGCGTTGGGAGCAAGGTTGATCAACTCAACCTCATAAAACTCCAGCACTTGAGAAAGAAAAGGATGTGCTGGAAGCTTGAGCCCGCACTCAACGTACGCGAGGAACACCGGGATTTCTCCCTCCTCGCCGCTTGGGCAGTGCTCTCCAAAAGCCGATCTCCAAGAAATCAAACTCCTGTCGGGTAGCAACCCAACCCTCTCCAAACTCTCCAATCTTCTCTCGCTCAGATCGTTGATCGACCAGTTTGCGATGAGGTCCGACATGATGCTTTCCTTTTTTGGGTGAAGAACTCGAGGAAGATTTTCTTGGAGATAGAGGCGTAAAGGTTTAAAGCACTCAGCCGGAGTCGTTTTATAGATATTTTCATCAGAATCGACTCTTGAGAAGTCCAACGGGCAAATACCTTTTCTTTGACGGACGGAAAAGCTTTTCATTTTCCAGCGGTTTCTCAACTTTAAAATGAATACAGACCGCCTCGAGTCTCACGGCATTTAATGAGAGGTCTGTTCGATATGATTGCATCGGAGAACGTGTCCGCACGACCGACATTCATTTAAAAGTTCGGGGGCTAGCTGTTGAGGATTAAAATATTCATATATTATCTTAATATATGATAAAGACCGTACGTCTTCGTGGTCGTAACTTCTAAGACCACCGACCTAACTGGTCGTAGGTATTACGGAAGTTATATAATAAATACCCTGGTCGGACAAAGTTCCAAGCCTAGTCCACGACCAGGTAAGTGCTCGTAAAGCTATGAACAGGCGTTTAGGTCAAGTCTCCGACCACGCTACTCACTATGTGATGAATGAACCACGTGTTTCATATTCCACATAATACAACACTATTACGGCTAATGATTTAACGTCTCCTGAATCATTAACCACAGAACAGTTGACGTTTTCACCAACCGCCTTTACAGTTAGTGGAACCGCCAAACTGCCGTCTCTTCCCGACCAGGCGTGTCGTTCCCCAACGGATGTCTCTTCATGGAATAACTGCCACCGCTTCATCAACTATTTAAGGAGGGTCATGGAAGGACGGACAGAGACAGAGGACACGGGGTACAGAATAGACAGCACAAGCAGAAGACATCAAGCAAGATATAGCAAAGTGTTGTGTTTTTAGATACTCCTAGTGTTTGTAATTGTGAGTTCATAGCAATAAAGAGCAAGTTAGATCCACTCCCAGAAGTCACGCACATTTTTCCTCTTTTTATTTATATATTCATAAGATCGGCGATTTGATCGTCGACAAACACCCATTTGATAATTAAATTATTATCCATCCTTTGAGAAATTGAATCCCTCATTCCATGTCACCCTAGTAAATATGTGGAACATACTAGCATAGGTTGTACTTAAGCGACATGCTAGTCTTGATTAAGTACCGAGACAATAAATATCATGATCATCATCTTTTAATCATGAAAGTGGATTTGGGCGATCATTGGATGTAAATGGTGGCGTGTTGTGTTAATTGGTTTTTCCTCCCCAAAACCCTAAACAACTTGCTAGTGCTACATCTGGGCGGATGGAAAGAGTGGTGGGTGTCGTCATGCACAAGAGTGGTTGATATGTGGTATGAACCGCCCAGATGGATTAATGACTTAATTTTGTCATGACCTCCTATGTAAAATAAGTAGAATCGCAAGTCTGCAAAGTGCAACTTGGCTTAGTAAAATTATTAAACCCTGAATGTCATCCCATAAGTCGGTGTGTGGAAGTGTGCAAGCGGCAGGATGTGTTCCAGCTTGAAAGGGACACCGTGGTAGGGTGAAGTTGCCAGCTGTGCTAGTCGTTGTGGTGAACATCCCGCACAACTTATGGGAGTGGCCCAAATGGGTGAGATGACGGAAGGGGCGAGGTAGTTCAAAAAGTCACTGTGACGATCGCTCAACTACATGATTAAAGAATCATGTGTGGTAACGAGTATGATTATCTCTTGTGGGTACAGTGTACAATCTCTGCAGAGTCTAAACTGTTTAAATAGACGTGCCCAAGGTAGTTAGAATCGTGATCCTACTCTTAGAGTCTTACGATTCTACGAATCCACGATAGCTTGTCGATCCAATTCGTACAGTGAATCGGAACCAGGTAGAATGTGGTAGAGTCACGATCCAAAGAGTAGAATCACGTAGAATCGTGTAAAATCGCGGTAGAGTCGTTTGGGCAAAAAAATTGCAATTTTTTTATTTTTTATTTTTTTAGAGGCCAGGGTTTGCTGATATTTTGTTCTAGAGAAAAATTTATTGATATCAATTTCTGAGAATGAAACTATAAATAAACAAGGAGCATGCAAAATATTATATCAGTGTGGTAATACTAGTACAAATATCTATATTATGACATGAGCAATCTTGAGCTTGATAATGATAAGCTATTTTTATTCCTGGAGTATGTCTAGCTGCTTTTAAGGAATATGTAAGTGTTTCAATTAGATATTGATTTACAAAAGTTGTGAACATTTCTCATATAATTGTAGTAAACTAGTCATGGTTATTGCCTGTTCTCCTATAGTTCAGAACTATCTCATCCATCGTGTCAGTACCATTATGCTTATCTGTTGTACGATAAAAAGTGCTTTGTCCCTTTTTCGGTTATAAATGGTAAACCATATAAGAATCATACAAACTTATAGTATATATGTTAAATATGTGTATTTTACAATTAGTAGTATCGTCGATTAATTCTACGATTTGATACTACGATTCAATCCTACAGAGACAAATCGATCCAACTTAGGATCTCGACTCTGACTACCTTGGACGTGCCTACGGTCAAAGGCGGACATGGGATCTTAACTTGCGTTAGTTCTATTTCAAAAAAACCTTTGTGGGTGGGAATGACAACCAGGTCGGCTCATCTAGCCTAAGGTTGATTTGACAACCAGGTCAGCTCATCTAGCCTGAGGTTGAATTTTTCCTGAGCCGCCGAGCTCAATGGTATGGAGGAGCGGAGGTAGCTCCAATAAAATGATGCATGTGTAGAGTTCCGATGGAGGGAACCTCTACTGTTATTTAATATTGCACTTACTCTCTTTAATAAAATGCATTTTGTTTAAAATGCTAGGTCATGGGAATTTGTAACTATGATAATTGATAATGTTGCTTTAGCTAATAAAAGAACCCGAGCCATTCCTTGTTAAGCCATGCATGTATACTATTGCATCTTGTGTGTTGGCTCGCGAGCACGGAAGTTGTGCTCATTCTCGCTCTTCCCCCAAACCCTCCAGATGATGTGGATCAAGGGGACTACGCAAACTATGAAGCCCCAGAAATCGACGGACAAGGAAATGATGAAGCGTAGTCTAGTCTATAGTCTAGATCTCGCTTCAGTCTAAGTGGACTCGTTTGGTACTTGCGTACAGCGGATACTGCCCAACCCCTTGGGTAATATCCGTCGAACATAGGTCACCCTATTCGCTTGCCCGTGGAGAGATAAGCTCTACCCCCCTTTTTCTTCCGATGTAGCTACGTACTTTTATGTAATGTAATCGATTCGGCCTGCCCAGCCCTTTTGTAAAACTTGACCCAACGTGGTCTGTGTTACTCTGAAAGTTGTAATATATTGAATGTCTTAGTTTACGCCTTGTATGAATTGATTCAGTAATGTGCCTGCGAGTGCTATCTACTGATATAAGGAATAGCACAGTAATTTCACAGAGGATTTGAGATTAGAAAATCCAAGTCCGACACTACTTTACTCCTACTAGCCACAGGGCATGATACTTGGTTTAGATGCATTCATTATGACTGAAATCTCGTAGGTTTGAGGGATGCTCTGCAGCTTCATCAAGGCAGAGATCACTAACGCCAGCGGAGAGTTTCACTCCGTCAACACCGTTGAACGACTTTGAAACAATTGATTCAATTGTAATTCACTTTGAGTAGTTGTAATTCAATTGTAACTCTAGCGACAATACTTGAACATATTCTTTTGTAATTGATTTTGAGTTGTAAATGATCACATTGAGTTGTCAACAATTGATTCATCTATGATTCAATTCATGAAGCAAGCCGAAAATCAGAAAAATTTAGTTAGGTATAACGAACTATCATAGACGGTTTTTTGGATCGAAGTCGTCTGTGAAGGCCTACTATCAAAGATGGTTTTCACCAACAACCGTCTGTGATATGTTGGATATCACAGACAATTATTTTTACTAACTGTTTATGATATGTCTCCAATCACAGACGGTTAGTAAAAAACACCGTCTGTGATATCCGACATATCACAGACGGTTGTTAGCGGAAACAATCTGCGATAATAGGTCTCAATAGATAGTTTCAATAAAAAACCGTCTGTGTTATGACTTATCACAGACGGCTCATAAACCGTCTGTTATCACAGACACATAAATTCAGACGGTTCGAAAACCGTCCATGATAATGGTTTGGAGTCGTCTGTGATGATCCTCTCTGTAGTAGTGTTTTTTCCTTTAAAAAAAAAGGAGAGATAGAAAATAAAAAGGGAATATACATGTATTATCGAAGCTTGCTTGTCTTGCTTGGGCTCGATCAGCTCGAGGTCATCTTGGCCAAAATACACTGGGCTTAATTTCACCATTCCAGCAATTCTCACGTATAGCTCTTTACTTGCCCTTGGGAGACACATTTTGACGTAGCTAAAATGTGCAAAACCAATACCACAAAGTCTTGCCCTTTCCTGCGATACAAGGGGAATGATCCAGCCGGAACAAAATCGTGATATGATCCCTAGCTAGTGGGCGCTCAACTTATTTAATCTCATGGCCGGGAGGAACACCGAATATATTCCCCATGGAAACAAAAGGATGGTTGAGAACCCGTGGGGTACAAACACCCCAGGATCTCTTCCCTTAATTGATAATATTATCGGATTTGCTAATTTTTAGTTGTATGAAATTATCTTATCCATCAGTCATCTACAGTTGCATAGTACTGAGCCTAAAATTGTAGTATCAAATGATGTGTAATTTTAACACAACTCTACTGTAACTTTTAGTTTTATTTATTTTTGTATTTGTAGGGTTGACCTTGATTTACTTTTATCTAGTTTAGAATTTTTATTTGTATTTTTTATAACATTTTTTCGTGTTGTTAGATGAAAATCTAAAAGTGGAAACAAAATAACAAATTTTCAGACAACTTACGGGTAGATAGTCTCTAGTAGTATCATACATGAGTGCATCATGCATGTACACACCCCTTGAGCTAGCACCCCTATAAGAACCCAGCCGGTGTGCAAACATGACACACCACACCAAGTGTAACCCCATCTATCATACATACGTTGTAGCCTTAAACTTCTCTCTTCTTCAAGCTCTTGCAAGTAGAGGAGCGGGGAGAGGGTCAAGAAGAGGAGGCTTTTTTTTTTGGCAAAGGTAAATATGCAATACATGCATCAAAAGCTAGCTAGATTTGCATGGCATATTGGCATGGCATGTGCTAGTAGTACACTGTTTCGTTCTTATCCTATTTTCGGTGTGATGCGTCTTCTTGCAAGGTTTTGATGGCCTTAGCTTGCGTTAATGATCAAGTGGGCATTGTATTGTACCCCTCTGTGATGATCTTGTGAGTCCAAATGCATGCCAGTATACTAGCTTAGTGGCAACGTACGTAGAGATTGAGATGCAAGTTGAATGTGCCTGTAGACGACCTGGGTCCGTCCAACAATATATTTAACCACGTTTTGTTTTACTCCATTGAAGTCTCGCGTGGTCCACTTTTCTGAGAAAACTTTGGTTTTCAGTATTGGAAATTGGTTTGTAAAACAGCAAATACAAGTACACGTGGAGTTTGTGCTGGATCATTGCACTGTAAAACTTTTTTTTTACTAAAGTATAATAATATATATAGTAGAGTAGGTCATTTTTAAGGAATTGCAATCGATCAAGCTCGGCAAGCTCGGCAGTTGCAATCAGACAAGAAAACACACCAGTGTTCTAGCTTACACATCCAAGGGTCACAAAAATAAATGAACTCAGGCTTATGAATAGCAAAACCGTGTCAATAAACGACAAATTAAGATGCTACCGATCGATCAACCATCCGTAGTTGTACATATGCGATATGACCAAGTGTGCGAGACATGACATATTCTTCACACATGAGAGGCGTGCATAGCTACTTAGCTAGGACACGGCACAGGACATGCATTATTATCCCTTTAACATCGATTTCGTCTTAAAGATAGCCAAGAACAAATGCCAACACACCCGTGGGCATAGTATTTCCCTTCACTTCAATTCCGTCCCCCAAACCCAAACAATAGTTTTGATTACTGGCCGATAATCAATCGAAAATTAGAATTATCGGACGGCCAAAATTAGCTCAAAAAAATTGAATTTGCTTTAATTTAATCTTTTTTAATTTAAAATTTGAAAACTTCAAATTTCAATATGAAAATTTTGGCCCAAATTAGTCAATTTTTTTCGATTTTCGGACCAAACCGGTCCAATGACCCCCTAAAAGTTTGAAACCGGTTAACAAAACCTTGACCCAAACGCTCACCACCCACCTTCCAGGTAGACGTCTTCCTCACTACTGCAGCTAGTGGAGCAGCAGCTCGTCGTTGACCGTGCGCCTTTGAATTCCACGCCAAGTCTTCGCGCTCTCCCGGCTAATTCCGTGTCTCGATCACTCACCACCTTACTGGTTAGCTAGCTCCCTCGTCGATAGCTATATATTGCTGCATAAGTAGTCACGGTGCTATGTACTGCAGCTAGAACAACACCTACTTCTACTGCTTGTGCGATATCGAGCTGTGTGCTGTGCTCTAGCTGTAGTCTCACTGCTCGAGTGTTGTGGCTGGTGCAGAGATGGGGGAGAACGGTGTGGCCAAGCAGCAGTACTGCCCGGCGGCGGCGGCCATGGGGGTGTCATCCGTGGAGCTCGGACACACGGCGGGCTCCAAGTGCTACGACGACGACGGCCGCCTCAAGCGTACCGGTAACGAGCTAGAGCTGCCTATATATATATATATATGTGTGTGTGTGTGTGTATTTGTTGTTGTTGTAAAGTTGATCGTTAAATTCTTTGGCGCTGCAGGGACGATGTGGACGGCGAGTGCGCACATCATCACGGCGGTGATCGGGTCCGGGGTGCTGTCGCTGGGGTGGGCTATCGCGCAGCTCGGCTGGGTGGCCGGCCCGACCGTCATGCTGCTCTTCTCCTTCGTCACCTACTACACCTCCGCGCTGCTCGGCGACTGCTACCGCTCCGGCGACCAGACCACCGGCAAGCGCAACTACACCTACATGGACGCCGTCAACGCCAACCTAAGTACGTGCGTGCATGCGCATGCAAACTCTTCGCGCATTCTCGCCTTGTCGTTACTCGTAATTACGCTCCTGGAGCTAATTAACCAACTCTGCTTCTCTCTGTCATTTCCTCGAACAGGTGGCATCAAGGTCCAGATCTGCGGCTTCCTGCAGTACGCCAACATCGTCGGCGTCGCCATCGGCTACACCATTGCCGCCTCCATTAGCATGCTGTGAGTAGCCAGCCCGACAAAACCGTGCGCAACGCGTGCGCTGCGTTCTGTTAAATTCTTGGTTAGTGACGCATGTCTCTCGTTGATTGTACAGGGCGATCAAGAGGGCTAACTGCTTCCACGAGAAGGGCACGGCAACCCGTGCAACATCTCGAGCACGCCGTACATGATCATCTTCGGCGTTGCGGAGATCTTCTTCTCGCAGATCCCCGACTTCGATCAGATCTCGTGGCTGTCCATCCTCGCCGCCGTCATGTCCTTCACCTACTCCACCATTGGCCTCGGCCTCGGCGTCGTCCAGGTAGTCGCCAACAGGGGCGTCAAGGGCAGCCTCACCGGCATCAGCATCGGTGCTGTGACGCCCATGGACAAGGTGTGGCGTAGCCTGCAGGCGTTCGGGGACATCGCCTTCGCCTACTCCTACTCCCTCATCCTCATCGAGATACAGGACACCATCAGGGCGCCGCCGCCGTCCGAGGCCAAGGTCATGCGCCGCGCCACCGTCCTCAGCGTCGCCGTCACCACGGTCTTTTACATGCTCTGCGGCTGCATGGGCTACGCCGCCTTCGGCGACAACGCCAAGGGGAACCTCCTCACCGGCTTCGGCTTCTACGAGCCCTTCTGGCTCCTCGACATCGCCAACGCCGCCATCGTCATCCACCTCGTCGGCGCCTACCAGGTGTACTGCCAGCCGCTGTTCGCCTTCGTGGAGAAGTGGGCGCAGCAGAGGTGGCCCAAGTCGCGGTACATCACCAGGGACATCGAGGTCCCGCTCTCCTCCTCCGGCGGCGGCCGTTGCTACAAGCTGAACCTCTTCCGGCTCACGTGGCGGACAGCGTTCGTGGTGGTGACGACGGTGATGTCGATGCTGCTACCCTTCTTCAACGACGTCGTCGGGTTCCTCGGCGCGCTCGGGTTCTGGCCGCTCACCGTCTACTTCCCGGTGGAGATGTACATCGTGCAGAAGAGGATACCCAAGTGGAGCACGCGGTGGGTGTGCCTGCAGCTGCTCAGCCTCGCCTGCCTCATCATCACCATTGCCTCCGCCGCCGGCTCCGTCGCCGGAGTAATATCCGATCTCAAGGTCTATAAACCGTTCGCCACAACCAACTGATCTGCGACTGTCGCTCGCATGCATGCACAGATCCTACGTTCATTTTCAGATGACGCATACGTACTTTAATTAATTAATCAAATTAGTTATCACACGTAAGGTGAAAAAAAAAAAGAAAAGAGAGGATTGCAACAAGTTACATGTTCTTATGTTATATTGTTGCTTGCATACTGCCGGTGTGCTACCATTGCTGCTAATTTTCATTGTTTGAGATCCATCATGTTAACTGAAAAGGGTATAGAGGGGAGTCAAAATGGTGTATTTCCAAGTCAATTATGGGCTGTGTTTGTAATTACGTAAATGAGAAATGCACCTTCTTATGACAATTTCTTCCTGATCGAGTGGTCTTGTATGCTCTCCAAAAAAAAAGATGGATGGATGCATTGCTCAGGTGGGCTTGCATATGGGATTTGTGCAAATTTTTCTTGTGGGTAACACGAAAACAGTGGAAAAAAGGCTGGAACTTGAGCTTGAGTAAATATAAAAACTAAATGTTTTTTTAATCTTTACGAGATTCTTGTATATGCACACAGCTGTTCGATTTTTTTTGTTTGATTAGAATCACCGAAAAAAAAATAGGGTGCTTCCTCATTGCCACAACTAGCAAAAGGAACATCTCTCTCAAGAAAGAAAAAGAAAAAGAACTAGAGAAGGACCATCTGCAGCGCAGTGAACGAATAATACGGACGGCTCTCGGCTCTGATGAAAAAGGATGGCTCATACTACTAGGCATGCTGTCGAAGTGTCGAGGGCACAGGCAATAGGGCATAAAAAATATCAGACCACCTTGTAAGTTTTTCTTTTGAAAAGAAAGATAAGGAGAAATAAAATCTATTACATTAAAAAAAACTTATTATGCGTAGTTAAAAACTCATATAAAAGAGAGATACACCACAATTTAATTAATCAGATACCATTTCGGATAGTTCCGTTTTATTCCCCAGATAGCTCCGAAATCATCAGATATCTTCTGGTCGAATCCGATTCTGAACTAATCGGATCTGAACAAAAAAAAAAGCCGGATATCCAAAACTACTATCCGAATATAATCCAAATTTACTCGACTGCACTCCTAGTTGACACCCTGACCATGGCAAGAGACTGACTTTTGAAGCAGAAAGAAGAAGAAAAACGGCCGCGGCCCGTTACATGGCGATAAAATGAAGGTAGAAATAGGAATCTGTGTGACTGTGTCCATCTTTAATTAATTGGAAGGACCTCGGCCCCGTGCATGAATCGGACCAGACAATAGAAGCACGGCGGTGATCCACACAGGATAACGGAGGAAGAAACCATGTGGCTGGAGCACCCAACGCTAGCCATGCAATGCGATTCAGAGGCGTCGATTCCACCGCCTTTAACCACACGTACCGCCCGCCCGCCCGCCCGCCCGCCGAGAGGTCAGAACCCAGGTCGCCGCGCGCCGATCTGCCGCCCCCGCCCAACAGCTCGTGCGGTCGTACTCGCTTCTGGGACTCGCGCGGTCTCACGTCGAAGCTCCAGTAAATTAAGCAAATGTTTTTTCTACCCTCTTCTGCTTGCGCGTGCTGAACGCGTCGCCCGCGCGCGCGGTTCCTAACTAGTTCCTGCTCCCACGCAGCGCGTAGAGAGTTTTACTGTTGTGTCTAGCTTGTCAAGTTGTCAGATTCAGAGTATCTCCTGGGATTTGACGTGGCATGGACAACCCACTCGATCGAATTGAAGGAAAACCTCATCTCCAACCCTTGGCACTAGTTGTAAGACAAGACGCCCGCCTCTGCTTTTGGAGATTGGAGCAGGAAAGAAAATAATAAAGTACAGACTCTGCACACTGCAATGCGTTCCGGCCAAAGTTTAATGGCAAGAATGGCAGGAAAAAGGAGGGATCCGAGAAGAATCTCTCTTATCGAGCGCAATCAGTGAGAGATCCCGCCCCACCACCACATCCCCCCTTTTGCGAGATTCCAATACATGCGCTGCCTCTCTTGTCTCTCTACGCGCTCCGCCTTTCCAGAGTTTCAGTGCTGTGGTGTGGTAGTGCTGGCCTCGGCCGCTCTGCTCCTCTGCCGTCGCCGTCACCGGAAAAGAAGAAATTAAATATCTCCTTCTTTGCAGTCTGCTCTTCAAAAAAGAGCGGCCGTGGAGTATACTACACACTGCGGCCAGTTGGCCGGGCTGCGCTCGGAGAATGTACGCAGCTGTTACGTGGTTCTGTCCGTGCAGAGATCGAATTTATACTGATGCCGTTCTGGTTCTGGACGATGGCATTCAGATTTCAGTTCGTGATCAACATCTGCACGCCCGTGCTCTGTGAGACTTGAGTGTGAGGTTGGCGGACTCAAGTCAGGTTGATCTATCGATCGAAAGGGGTGCATATATTCTGCAGCTACTGACAGGCGATCGATCGAGTTGCTAAATTCGATCGCAGTAGCCGGCCAGTAGGGATAAGAATTCTGAATTCGGACAGCAATAATGGACTACATGCACAACGCCGTTCTTATCTTGTAAACAGTGATGTGCATGTTGTCTATTATTGGTACGATAGAGCTATTTCGTCATTTAAAACAGTGACAGAATCTCATTTTTATAATATTACTAAACAAGTTTTTATTTACGTAATTCTTAAAATATGTATTTTTTTAGAGCAATTCACTATATGATACTGAATAACTTCAGATCTTCATAATATGTCACTGGTGTCTCACTGACATATAGATCCTTAGTCCACGTGTTAACCTCACAATAAATGGTATATTATAAATTATATAATTATTAAGTGATATACTGTGAATTTTATGCACGTGCATAGTGGCTACTGCCCGCCGTTTTCGCCCGTGGATTCGGCCCAGTCCTGCACGATGACCGTCTGAGAGCGGATGCCGGACTCCTATTTCCAATTCAATCTGGTTTCTCCCCTCAAAAAAATAAAATCAATCTGGTTTCTTGAGATGATGTACATTTCGCTTTCACCGCATGGAATTAATACTGCAAGGGTAGGCATCCGTAAGTTAGTTCTCTCTTATCTTTTGACAGAGAGGCGTTTTGACAGAGAGGCGCGTTTCTTACCAATCCTAGATGGCCAGTATTATGTTCGGTAGAATCAATTCAGTGGCATGCATGTGTAAGTACGTTCTTGACCGTAACATGTACGTACTTGCAACGGTGAAAGCCAAGACATTGCTAATCACAAGCAAAGGCAAAGAACAACTGCTGCCCCGTTGATCCAATCCTGCAGGAGCTAGCAGGAGATAAGACAGGCATATAGTACAAAAAAGAGAACCACCTTTTCTGCTGTGCTGCTGTTTATGTGGTTTGTGTGTGTGCGCGCGCGTCTATTTTGGCTTTTTTTTAATTTTATTTTTTTAAAATAGTGTCAGGGATAGACTATTTTAAAAATAGTCCCTTTGCTTAGCGTAACAATACTGAGGTATAACGTTTCAGCACTATAAATGCTGATGCGGAGGTTTGGCACCATGTTAGCCTCTGTTGCCAACATGGCACCATCTTTGCCATGTCACCTGGACCTCAAGTGCCAAAAGGTTTATTGAGTTGTAGAATTTCAGCGCCATGTGTTTGTGGCGTTGTGTATGTCTAATTTTTTGGCGTCGTGTATTTTACTTATAATTCATAATTTGTTGGACATGTAGATGGGTAAATAATTTGTTTTGTTCTTGTAGAGAAAAGCGGACGTTATTAGAATTGAGACAGTACAGTACAACATAAATTTTTGAACTCCGAGGTAGTTGATAGATGACGAGACAAGTAAGGCATTTACTTTGAGACAGTTGGCATGCAGTGTGCAAGAACACGACATCAAATGGATATAATTGAATACGAAAACGTGGAGTTACATGAAGCGTATAGCGCTCTTAGGTGCATATATTGCTTGGCTACTACTATGGTACACATTGCAACTAGCACGAACCCACCACAGGAACTACAACTAGGGGACATGCGTGCCTTTTGGAATGAAAATGACATGGTAGATTTTGATCAAACTGGGGTTGTTGACGTACTCCCCTATGGCGAAAATGAAACATCGTAGGGCACCCACATGGATTGCTAGTTGTGAGGGTGCCGCGGACGTGGCTAGTTGTCGTGGTAGTGACAGGCGCAAGGGCAGCTTGGGTTGACACAGCAACACATTGGGTGGTCGTCACTACTAAGGTGGACCACTCTTCTAGTTGTATCTCTCCAAGAGCCTCTGCCCTGTGGAGCTCATCGTTGTTGGCCATCTGTCGAACCCGGGAGTAACATCCTCAAATTCTATATATTCTACATTAGTCCCTGGAACAGTAGCTAGTATGCACAGTAAACAAATATGATAACATTCACATCTCGCACAATTTTATTAATAACTATCAAAGTTTTACGAGAACAACTTACAAGCTAACAATAAAAGAATACATCGAAAGACGAAGTAGTAGTAGGGCCCAGCAAATCTGCCACATACAATCAACTGGGGCAGTGGCCTAGTCGTCGAGATCCTTAGCACTGGCTGTCCTTCTCCTTTTAACAACATTTTATTAAGCAAGGGTGAGTACAAAATATGTACTCCACAAGTTACACCCACAACAAAGTTAATGCATGCATGTATATTATCAAAGGAGGGCTTATAGGGTTGTTTGTGCAAAGGCAATGTTTGATATTTTTAAATACAATAGCTAAGTTCAAAAGCTCAAGTTTTACCATATCTAAAATTGAGTTTTAATGAATTAATAAAACTTTGTGTATGCACCCATCCATGTCATAAACCATTTTGTAAAATATTTTAACATGAGCACCAATGGCTTCAACCCATAATTTTCTCATGGACACCCATCCATGTCATAAACCATTTTGTAAAATATTTTAAAAAGAAAGTCAAAATCTAACTTTGAGTGTCTTTGCTCAGCATATTCATGACTGTGGGCATAGCTATTCGAATAGATTGACACTCTGTAGAGGTTGTACAACTTTACCCAAAAGAGATAATCAGCTTATAATGTCTGTTTGACATTATTCTGTAGGTGTGCAACTAAGTGATTGTCACAAGGATTTTGCAAAACATCATCCCAAAGTAGTGATACCCGCTAAGGTTTCACTGTCGTTGGGCTACCACCCAACCAGAAGCCCCCTCTTGCGCCATGTGGAAAAATAAAAAGTAGATCATAATGACACACACACAATCGGATGGCACAACTATAGTGGAATGTTGTAAATTAGTTAGCCAGGTACAGAATGTCTTAGTAAGATGCAGCTCGTAGACTAGTCCTTAACTGACTTGGGCAACTTCAAAAATGAACCCTGGGCTTCGAACATTCACTGAATCGATCCTGTGCATAAACTTTCGCCAACCTACTATCCATTTCGCCCAAGTCTAAACCAGTTTTCATTTTATTTTAGTTTTGAAGACATTTGCAAATTTCCATGGCATATCAATGCCATAGATACATTTTAAATCCATAGTTGAATTTTGGCTGTAAATTTCCAAATCAAATATTTCAGGTCTATTGCGTATATTTTTTTCAAAAGTGTTCTAGTTCATACTATTGCATCAGCTAGATTTTATCTAAGATGTCAAGGTATTAGGATTAACTATAATTTTAAAATAAGAATTTAAATTACATTAAATAAAATTAAGCATGTAGCAATAATTTAAAGTATAATTTAAATAATATAAAATAATAGGATCAAACATGATCAAAAGATGTAACTTACCTTTCTAAAATAATTGTTGTTCTGAAACGGCGTAGAAATATGGCTCTCCAGAGTTATTGAAATTTATACGCAAAAATAACCTAAATTCAAATAAAATTAAAATCAACTCCATATTAAATAATATAAGCATATTTAGATATATTAGGATTTTATGTGAATTTATAAACTTGAATCAACTGGATCAAAGTTCGAACGAAGAAGAACAGACTTTCGGAATATTCAATTTCACATGAAATGATATAAATCACTATTTGGGAAATTTGTGGAGTTATTTTTCTAAAGGAAAATCTATTTATTACGTCAGTAAAAGTTATTTTATTTTCATCCGAATTATTTTTCTAAAGAAAATGGAATGAGTCTAGAACATGTAGGCCCTCAGTCCATAGACCGGGTGCACGAGTATGACCTGGTCCACAATGGACCAGGTGCACGACATAGTGCCTAGTGCCACACAAGCGCACATGCAAGCGCTGACGGGGAGGATGGAGCCGACATGGCACACACGTGGTTGCCAGGTGGCGCCATGTCACCTTGACGCGGCGGCGCCGCTTGGGAACCAACGGCCGGCGACGCAGCGAGGCGTGTTAGAAAGAGGAGAGGCCGGGGAGTATGGTGCTCACCGTCGTGGTAGCTGGGCACGCAAGGATGACCGACGGCAAGGACGGTGGTGGCAATGTGTCCAGGCTCGCGACGGCGAGGACGATGGCGACAATGTGTCTGCTGCCTCTGTTGTCCTCGTTAGCTATCACCTTAGCCTCCACCTCAGCATTGCCGCCCTCGTGTTGTCCTCGTCAGCAGTCGCGAGGTAGACTGCTTATCAACCCGATCCAGCCCCAAGCCTTAATCGTGTGGACTTGGTCCATAGTGGACCATGTCATCGATACGTGGATCCCACCTGTCAAACCCTATTATGTGAACTTGGTGCACCGTACACCCTTCTTCTGTGGACTTGGTGTATCGACCATGGCCGACATGTTAGTGTCTTATATTTATTTTTCTTTAGAAATTTAATTCTGGCCACAATCTTTTTCTCTTGTTGACATCATGCTGACGTAGTAATCTGGGATTTCCTTTTGAAAGAAAATTCCAAAATCCAAAGTAGTGTTTTCTCTCTCATTTTCTTATATTTAAATCTTCCAAGAGGTCGTTCTTATTCGTCTGATCTCCGATTCAACCCGTTGAAGTTCCTAAATTTGTCTAAAATCGAGATATTTCTTTTAGAGTTGGTTTTATTGTTTTTGGATTTTATTTAGATTTTATTTTGGATTTATTTATGTTTCGCTCGTTCTCTCTCTTTCTCTCTCTCTCATTTAGACGACATTTTTCAAGGAGCAGGAGCAAGAATTAAAGACCAAAATGTGGTAACTGAGTAAGGCTAAGGTAAGTAGTAATCCTTTCATCTTATTGAACCTATGTTTTCAAAAATATCTTGTTTTATATCAAATTGCATACTACTTTTATATCAACTAATTTTGGAAGTAGTTAATCACATATTTTTCATTATGTCACAATTGATTATTTGAATACCATGAATTATTTGTCACCATAGGATGGATATTACTAGTTGGATATATTTGTATCACCAACATTGGTTATCGTAGAGATACTTAATCATGCTTAGTTATACGATGGGCTTATGTCACATGATCAATAATGTTAATTTGACTTAATGAGATATGGAACAGTAGTGCAGTGTCACTGTTGTGCAACTGCGCTGCAATGCTACTGTTGTACAAGTTGTGGTGCGATGTTGTTGTTATAAAATTATGTGCCATGGCAGGGATTGTCATTGATTTGGTTAAACAAAATGGTTTTACACTTACGCAAGTGATTGTGAAGTAAGGGGGTGCAATTAGCACTTTTGGGATGAGGTAGTCTCTCCTGAGTACTTGTCAAAGACTTAATCTTGTGCGCCATTGAACTAGACCATATCGTACACCCACATGTCCAGTATTGGATGGACCTGGCTAATTAATTTCTAATGTCTCAACTCTAGTTCTGTTTTTGGTGGTGTGAGTTCCGGGAAGGATATTCACAAAGGCGCAAGAGGGGGGCCCTGTCTGGAAATGATGACATTCAATGTTGAAACCTTAGCACACAGAACTGAGTTGAGAAGGAGCATTGCAAAGGCTTTGTGATAATAACTTAGTCTCACACCTATGGAAGTGTGTGAACAGATATTATAAGTTAATTTATCTCTTGTGGGTAAAACTGTACAATCTCTGCAGAATTAAAGTTGTTTAAATAGTCGTGTCCTTGGTTATAGATCACTACTACAAAACAGGCTATAGAATATGCATCATCACAGACGGTTCTCTTGAAACTGTCTGTGATATGGACCTATCACAGACGGTTTCTAAATACAACCGTCTATGATACTTCACAGGCGGTTCTTAACAAGAACCGTCTATGAATTAAGAACCGTCTGTGATAATTCACAGATGGTTTTTAAGAAGAACCGTCTGTGATAAGCATCTCATTACAGACGATTCTTAATACAAACTGTCTGTAATAAGTATCTCTGTTGGACCGAAACAGCGACTAGAGGGGGGTGAATAGGAGCACAATCTTTTTTTCGACCAAGATCGGATTTAACACGATTTTCACTCTAATAGCTATAAAAGCTATGAAGATCAATATACAAGCACAGCAGAAGACTTGTATTGAATACAATCAAAACCCCAGAGCAAAACAACCAAAATCAACCAAAACTTAATTTTCAAGTGTTGGGCGGTCTGACCTCTATATCAATGACGGTCTGACCGGTCCATGGGCGCTCTGACCTCTATATTAATAGCGGTCTGGCCTCCAGCCTGATGAACAGTGAAATCCGCCCAAAAAATGAAGTTGCAAATAGGTCTAACTTTTGATCTACAACTCCTAACTCGATGAAACTTGGAACATACATTCTCTAGGATATCAGGAACCTATTCTAATCGAATATCGTGAAGATCCTTGGAAAATTTATGGCCTTTTTCCGTTTGAGAGGAGGATGGTTCAAAACCGAGTCAAAACGAAAACTAGATCCAAAATCTTGCTCGCAGGTTAGAGATTATCAAGATGATCCTAGATGATACCCCACATATCACAGCAAGTAAGATTGGGGGTAGAAACCAACAGAAAACTTGTGAATCAAAGAAAGCCCCAAAATCACAAAATAGAGAGTAAAAACGAAAAGAGACCCATCTCAAGAAAACTTGCATAGATTGATTTGTGATTGTTGCTGGTTTACAGCCACTCCAATACAGAGGACAAAACTCAACGCATGAGCACACAATCAATCTCCTCTTCAAGAATCCTAAACTCTCCACTCCCTAATCTCAAAACAAAACTAGGGTTTCCAAAATAAGCAAAAGGATTGAGGGAGGTGCATAGCACCCTCCTATATTTATAGTGGAGGCTAATATTCTAGAAGAGTTCCTATTGGGCACCCGTTAAGCCCACACACAAACGGGTTTAACTCACGCACGCATTTTAAAGCGTCGTCTTCACCTTCTCTTGGTCTAAACCGCTTCTCCTTGCATCGTCTTGCGCCGCGGTTTAGTCAAAAGCAATCAAGATGGTATTTTAGTGATATTACCAAAATACCCCTTCTCGATCCTTCTCCAAAGACCAAGTCAAATCTTCGCGAAGCAGTTCCACGCTCCGCCACGTGTAGGTTGATCAACGACTCTCATCATGTCGGCAAGTTTCTCCCATCCGGCTCCCACCGAAACCACCATGGCACTTGCACCGACCCCCGCGCCGCTTGTTGCAACCCGTCGCACCGAACTTCCCGTTTAGTCATACTTGTCCATTTTGCGCCACGCTCGAATACAATGACTTCCACTACACCATGGCATTGTATTAAGGGCAATAATCTGCCGAAAAAGAATTGGATGAGAGGCAAATTATGTACCGGCAATGTTGAAAATATTGCAGGTTCTATTATATGCCGACAATAACTATTATGTAGAACAACTTATCTGTCGGGTATATTTTTATTTTAGCTACAACATATCTGCCCTAGAAAAAGTAAACTAGGTCAACATAACTGTCGGGAAAAATATTGGGCAGGAGGTGAAAAAAGAAGTTATGTAAACTAGGTCAACATAACTGCTGGGAAAAATATCTCAACAAAATAGTAGCGTCAAATAAAAACGTATCTGACGTTGGCTAAATGAAAAAGCAACGCCAAATGAAATGTATATGTCGGCAAACGAAAAAAATAGCGCCAAAGGAAAAGTATCTGCAGGCAAACAACCCCCCTAATCTAAACCCTCTCTCTCCCTCCCTCCTTCTCTCCCTCTTCTTACCCCCTCAGCGCCGCCTCTCTCCCTTATCCTCTCCCTCTCTGCCTTCACGCCTCCCCCGCCGACACTCTCGCCTCCCCCTCTCCTGCCGACTCCTTCGCACCTCTCCCTCTCCCTCCGAGATCTCCGCCGCCATCGCCTCCAGCCGCTGCTCCGCCTCCGGCTCCGCTCCCAGCGCCTCCTCCCCCGCTCCACCGACCTACTCCCTGCCTCCTTCTTCACTCGGCGCGGTCGAATGCCAGGCGTCTCCTGCGTCGCCTCTGCTGCCTTAGCCGGTCGCTCCGCTCCCCGGCTTCGGCTCCGGTGCCTCCTCCCGCTCCGACCTCTCTCCGCTCCACTCGGCGCGGCCACTTCTACCCGGTGCCTAGGTGCTCCTCCGGCTCGCCGCCGCCTCGCCCTCGGCTTGGCCGGTCCGGCCCGGATCTGGTCTTCCCTCGGTGGATCCGGTCCCCTACCCCGGCTCGGCCCAAAGCTCGGTACGCCACCTCCTGGCTCGGCTCCCTACGCCGCCGCCGGCCGTTCTTGCTCCCGGCGCGGCCGGATGGCCCTGCGCCATTGCCTCCACCGACTCGGCCCGGCTCACCCCAGTGCCTCCTTCCTTCGGTCGGCCCTCACGGTGCCACCGGTCCGCCGCGCTCTCCTCCCTCACCCCAGAGGCTTCGGCTGCTAGGGGTAAGTATACACCCAGGTAATACTACTCCCTAACCCTACTGTTCTAGAATGGAATGAATTGAGGGATACCTACTGAAGCTATTGCGATCTGGTGGTGGTGTGGGTGATGTGCATGGTGTGCATAGTATTAAGGGCTACATGTTGATTCTACTGAGATCTGGTGATATGTGTGAATGATGTGTATACGTGTAGTGCATACTGAGGTGTAGCTGGGATTACCTCTTGATGGGATGAGGGGTGGGGGAAGAGGATACTGTGCTGGCTTTGAATGTGACTTTGAGGGAGAGCTTCGGTTGTTCTTATCTCCTGTCTGTGCTGCGAATGAAATGGTTTATGTGGGGGAGATGAATCCTGGTGGGAGGTGTATTCGGCTGGGGTTTGGCTGGGGGATGCATTTGACTGCCCTATCCAGTGCACTGCATGGCTGGTTTATCCCTTAACAGTGTTTTCCCTTATTACCATGGCCCTATTCCTATTTACCATGATCCTATCTCTTATGCCCTCACTGTGAACTATTGGGTTATGGACCTTGGTCCAGAGGATGCTTGCATACTCTTTGATGTTTTGAATTGATGTTACTGCAAATGATATTGCCAATTGTGTTAATTATGAGATTGATAATAACTGGGATTATGCTTTGATCTTGGGTTGGTGAATTTTTATTTAATGCTAATTACTGATTGTTGTTAGCTAGTTTAGTGTAATTATGTGGATTACATCATTTTGTAGACAAAGTTACAAGCATCGGTCAATAATATCATGTAAACTATGTTAGACATGCACTTTAATGAATTCTACATAAATGTAGGTATTGATCATGCAGTAACTATCGTATTCTCTCCACTTCCTGCGGGCATAACTTCTGTGCTGGTAGCCTGCTCAATCCTGGTGTCACTCTTAGCTTCAAGTGAATACGTTCTTTCACAGGTTCTATCCCTTTCTTGCTCAAGCTGATGTCGTCGTGCTGGCATTGTGGGTAAGATAAGATATAAAAGTAGGAGCCCAAATTGGTGCTCTATTGGCATAGTCTCTCCAGTCTCCACTTTATGGTGCTAATTTCCATATTATTGGCTTCCTCTGTTTGTGTTATTCTTGTATGAAATCTTTTTTATAGCATAGAAATACCAAATTCTCTGAAAGATCAATTTTAGGGGTTCTAGAATAGGATAGAAGAGTGAAACTAAAGGGGGACTTTAGAATGAAAAACTAAAACTGATTGACTATGTAATTGCTGACTAAGAAAGTCACTGTGATCACATGTCCCCTAATTTAGTATGAGTATTTTCCTTGCTATATCTGTATAAGGGGTTATGAAATATCGTTGTTTAGCCTTCTCTTTTTATCTTGAGTCTATTGTGGTTGGAGACAGCAGTTCTGATGTTTTCATGTGCTATCTTCTTATATGTGTAAAAACTGCATACCTGCACTTCTATAGGAATCAGCTTTTCCTTGTGTGAAAAAATGTCTACTACTAGTAGTTATGATGTTCAAGTTTATACAAGTAACTTGAGATTCTAGTAAACAATAATCACACGAGAGTGGATACCGCATCTTCTGTTGCACAGTGGATTCATATTGATCTAGAGGCCTTTGGAAAATAAAGAAGGACGAGACCCAATGCATTCATTTGTGTAGATGCAGAATTTTGACATTATGATGTCAAAAGAATGTAATGAAGCATAACTCTTGGCCAGAGTAGTCAAAGATTCTTATATTATTTCTGGTGTTATAAACTTATATATGTGCATTGTTGGACCTGCAAATGTGAAGAGTTCAATGTACCATTCACTGATGGCAACTAGTGGAGCCTTTGCTCCTGTTCTTAATTTGCAATAGGAAAAGTTGTATAAATAAATAATTCTAGTAGAATTACCTTTAAGCAATTTTTGAAACTTTGAATATTGTTGACAGGTTCTCAACGAAGCTAACCTCACAAATGTTGTGCTTTCACGGTCAGTGCTTACACGTAGTGATCTCCACCGAACTTATGATTTGCCAAAGGATCACCCTATGACGCCATGTTATTTCTGGTGATCTTCAGGGTCCGTCTTCAATGTCTGCATGAGTTCTCTCGTATAGTTATAAGCATGGTACTTGGTACAGTTTGCTGATGAAATAGTGCGAGTAAAATCCATCTTTGTATTTGATTTCTGAGGTGTCTTTGTGCACTTTTATTTACCATTCTTGTTTTGCCTAACTGTGTTTAGTTAAATGATGATAGTATTATTCCCATGCATTCTAGTAATAACATAACTAATATTTTTACTAATGATTTTTGTCAAGACTTGCAATTCATCTGTTTGGGCTCTACAATTGCTCTGCTTTTGATGTTGTCTTTTAAGTGCACTACAAGATTTAGGCACTTTTTAGCTTTCACTACATTAATAAACTAATTTATCACCAACCTGCAGGATCTACTTGATGGGTCAATCAGCAGGAGCACATATCGCAGCATGCGCTCTCTTGGAGCAAGCGGTTAAAGAATCTAGAGGAGAGCGCATTTCTTGGAGTGTTACTCAAATAAAAGCATATTTGGGTATGTAAAATAGATTGGTGTTATCATATTATGATAAGGCTACTTAGCTGTTACTGTTTTGCCTACAAGATTTTGGTATGTAAAATAGATTGGTGTTATCATATTATGATAAGGATACTTGGAGATCTCAATGCACTTTTTATTAACTTCACTTAATTTATTCATTTGTTAGAGCTCCAACATACAGTTATATCCCTAAACATCAATGTACATCTTTCTGATTGTAGGCATTTCCTATAAATATTATAGATTATTTCCTCTTGATTGCTCACTTTAAGCTTCTGTGTATGCTTGAAAGAGTATGGATGGCTTGGTGCAGTTAGCTTTTCATATTGCTGTTAAGTGCTTGATAAGCCATGGAGCTACTTATGGTTAAATGGTGCAAAAGACAATTGATGGTAGTTTAACTGCCGACAATGCGTCTAACTGCCAGGAAAAACTGATAATCGAGGGCAGTTTAACTGTCGGGAAAAAAACTTATCTAGGGAACTTAACTGCCGGGAAAAAAACTTATCTAGAGCACTTAACTGCCGGGAAAAAACTTATCTAGGGCACTTATCTGCCGGGAAAATATGCAATCGATGGCAAGTTAATTGCCGGCAATACATATAGCTGCCGGGAAAACTCTGTCGGGGAAACACTAAATGCGGGGAAACTCTAACTGCCGGGTAAAAATGACTTTTCTAGGGCAGTTAAGTGCCGGGAATGCACATATCTACCGGGAAATATTTTTCCCAGCAGCACTTTACCGGGCAGGCAATAAGTGCCGGGAATACACATTCCCGGCAGATAAATTGCCGGGAAAAGCAGTTTTTCCCGGCAGTTGCATTGCCCTTAATACTATGCCATGGTGTAGTGTTCATCCGGCATCATCGATCGTTCTGAACCTCAGCTCTCCAAGCCTAGTCCCGATCATCCTCGCTGTTGACCGTCGTTGACCTCCAAGTAACCTGCACAACAATAGACCAAGAAATCAATTCCGGGAACAAGTTCTTCGTAACTTGACCCCACGTTAGTCAAAACATGCATCATGCAACACATATGCACTGAAACTCATGAACTTGACTCAATTAATAAACATCGTTGCTACGAAAGCCGACAAACCAAGTGAAAACTGGTCCGACTGCCACCTATGGGCGGTCGACCACCCTCCGCGACTGACCGCCACCCATGCAGTCGGACCTTGAAGAGGGACTTAGCCAAATTTCAACCCCTGAAAACCGAAAGCTCTCTGGAATTTTCAAACGAATAGAACTTTTGACTGGAGACTCTAAAAATTATGAGACCAAGTGTAATAGAATCCCCTCTCTTGCCTACACCCTCTATTTTTGGCCTAGCTCAAAAATTCACTTTTTGTAATTGTCGGTCCAACCACCGCCACTGGCCGGTCTGACCGCCGCCCTGGCCGGTCAGACCGCCTAAGGCCTGACAGCACCACGACTTTGCCGAAAACGCATGATTCGACAAATATTCAATGCCATTGCCAATTGTAACATCATCCTAAGATCATGAGCATATCCCCATCATATCCACAATCTCATCACACACGGTTTGTATTAAGAACCGTATGTGATTTTACCATGGCTTGGACTTTACAATGGCTTGAAAAATTCCAAGCCATGGTAAAATCACAGACGGTTCTTAATACAAATCGTCTGTGATGAGATACTTATCATAGGCAGTTCGTATCATGAACTGTCTATGATAAGCATCTCATCACAAACGGTTCATGATACGAATCGTTTGTGATATATCATCACACACGGTTTTTATATGAAACCGTCTGTGATTCGCAACACGGGAGTTCGAAAAATTTTGAACGCGTGCGCGGGAGGCAAAATATTTTGGCGCTGTCCTTATAAATAATAGCCGAGTCGAGGCGGGATGTGCTGGGAAGGGTGTCAAACTTGCGGGACGCTAACGTGCTGCTGGACTTCATCTCCGTCGACGTGCTCAGGTCCAAGTTCGCCGCCGCGGGCCTCGACGACAAGGACTTCGTCCTCCTCAGCTGTAAGCAAACAAACTTCTTCTTCCTGGATGACTCGATCGATCATGGTAGCTAACTTATGGGTGCACGTACGTAAATGGTAAATGGGTGCAGTGGCTCACATCCGCAATGGCTTCGTCGTCATCGCCTTTGACGCCGTGCTCTACAACGACACCTCCACCGTCGACGTCGTTGGCTCCTACTCGAGCCTCCTCAACACCATCTTCGCCGACGCCATGGTCAAGATGGGCAGCATCGGGGTACTCACAAGCCGCAAGGGGGAGGTCAGGAAGGTTTTTGTATGGGAGTGATGCATTTTTCATGTATTTTCAAGAGTCTCTGAAGATGAAAAGCTCACATAAACTGTGATGGTACCAACTATGAAACATTCAAAATCTAATTTTTTTTTTACAATAGAAAAAACTATTACAGACGGTTCTGAAATCACATACGGTTCTTGTTCAAAACCATCTATGAAAATAGACTATCACAGACGGTTCTGAACAAGAACCGTCTGTGATACCTTTTTTCACAGACGGTTTGAAAACCGTCTGTGATGACCGTCTGTTATCACAGACACATAAATCCAGACGGTTCAAAAAACCGTCTGTGATGACGGTTTAGAACCGTATGTGATGAGATTTTATGTAGTAGTGGACAGCGGTCAACGATTTCACACAAGAGGTAGAGTTTTTATAAAAATGGTTGGAAGATGAATGAGATGTTCATTTAGTGAATGTGATGTTCACTTTGTGGAAGAGATATTTAGTTTGTGGTTTGGTTGAGAAGTGAATGGGGGAGGTTCACGGGTTGTTTCAAATCAATGGTTTACTCTTTATTTACTATTGTTTTTTCAATTACACTTTACAATCTACTTACTATATTTATTGTCAATACTTGGTTTTTGTAAAAGAACCATATGACTATTCCTTTGATCTAGCCTTGTATGAATATTAATTGCATATTGTTCCCTACGACTTGCTGATTACTTTATGTACTCACGGTTTTAAACAATATTGCTCAATTAAAGAAGGTAAAACTACTCAAGAGTTTTGTGAGGAGGAGTTTTTGAAGACTTTGTGAACTAGGATGCGCTCCCTACTCGATTGCCTGTGGGCATGTCGAATGGTCACCTTAAGTTTCTTTTCCACTGCAAGAGTTTTATTTGTTTTTTAAGCCTTACGTGGCAGGTTAAGTAAATGTATAAGGTCTAGTTATTACTATTTATTATGATTTTGCTATCTTTTTCGTTAAATCGTTAAATGGATAGCATTTCATCGATGTTTCATTGTGTGAGTTAGCTACTGATCATAGGATTCTTTTGATCAGAGAGTAAGGAAAATTTCAAGCCATGGTAAAATCCAAGCCATGGTAAAATCTAAGAGTAAGAAAAATTTCAAGCCATGGTAAAATCACAGACGGTTGTTAATACAAACCGTCTGTGATGATATACTTATCACAGACGGTTCTATTTACAAACCGTCTGTGATAGGTCCATATCACAATCAGTTCCAAGATAACCGTCTGTGATTATTTTATCACATACGGTTCCTTGAAACCGTCTGTGATGAGGCGTCTTCTCTAGCCTGTTTTGTAGTATTGTACGCAACGTACATTCGTCTACAATATTAACAAGCTACATCAACATGACCTACAATGATTTTGCATCCAAACCTACATCAACAAAATTAAATCACAACTTCCAGCACACCAACACATGGCTAATATTCGTACCACACAAACTAGGCTTCGTACCACACAAACTAGGCTGAGTTGCTACAATTTACAACTGCATAATAACAATTTATCCCAAACCCATACCGGTTCCATCCAAACCAACCAAAGCACGCACAACAAAAATAATGAAAACTACCCAATCATCGGAGTTCCTGCCATTGCTAAACATCCAAGGACACAAAATCCCAACAAACATCAACTACTCTTGAGAATAATTTTGGCATTTTGGAGGTCACCTCTAATATAGGGTTTGCTCCAAATGTGACCAAATCAACCAAATTCAAACGGGAAAAGGTGTGGAAATGGGGGAGCTTACCTTGAGAATCAAATACACAAGAGATCCTGCAAGAAATCAGCTTATTTTGGTGTATATGGGGAGGATTGGGGAGAGGGAGGAGAGACACGACTTGACTGGGGCTTTGGCTACTCCTGCGTGTGAGGGTTGCGGGTGGGGTTGGCCTACTCGCAACCTCCGCACGGGGTTTAGATGCTAGAGCTCAACGCCATCGGGCTTGGCGCGGACATCAGTGCTAATGAGGATAGCGCTGATGTACGATCATGAGAAATTTGGCTAAGTCCTTGAATCCCACCTGAGTGCCATCAAATACGAAGATGAACTTATGGCCACATTACTCGCCTCTCCTCCCCCCGGCCAGCATGACACAAATCTCGGCACTATCATGTGTGTCGCTGAGACGTTATACCTCAACACCACCTCGAACGACACTGAGCAAATGAGCCATTTTCCTAAATAGTTTGCGGCCAGGGGTATTTTTGGAAATAGAATAAAAATAAGGACAAAGTAGGCACACACAAAAAAAATACGCGTATGTGTTAGTACTATTCTTGATTTTAAATCTTAAACGAATGTGCGCTCACATGCCAAAGCAGACAGGACTACTCAAAGATTAGCAGAGCAGCAGCGGTATAAACAGCAAAGGTTTAAAAAAAGGGGTGATCGAGTCATTGATTAGATTGAACTATTATGGCCGGGAAAGCGAGAATCCAAGCAGCGAGGTGGGAGGGGAATCCGGAGGTGCAGGAATTAATCGGCGAGGATTAGCTGCTTGTTCTCTTCTTATCTCATCGGTACGAGATGCTGGTGTCCTTGTTGCTTGCTGTTGCTGATAGATGGTGTTTACTAGTAGTAGTACTATGCTACCACTGTAGGATGCGATACGATGCGATGCGATGAGGAGGCATTATTGACCACACCAGATAGAGATCACAACAACTGAAACACTAGAGCAGAACATTGCAACCGTGCAATCCTGGGCTTGCTTGCCAGTTGCCACTGTTGTTCCAGTTTGACCGATGCTGATGGGTCGATGCTGCACTGGTAAAGCGCTAAACCGAGAGCGACTGCACTGCATGGACAATTTAAGGATCTAGATTTGTTACTCCAAGATCTTAGGCTGTAGTAATTCGAAAGAAAAGCTTCGCCTCTTTCCTCAATTGCCAAAGAAAAGCATTAGTTTGCACTTTATGCTTCATTCTAGGGGTTTCTAGCAATTGCTACGCTCTAAATTAGGACTCTATAATCGGACTAACAGAAGTAGAACTCTATGCTAAATCCATAGACTCGGAAGATGAACCTACTGCACAAACTGCAGCAGCCCATCCTCTATTCTTTTTTTTTTTCGGCCTTTTCTTTAGGGTAGTACACACACGAGTACACAGCTACAAGCTATCATGGAAAAACACAAAAGTAAACGAAAACCCTTTCTAGCTCCCAGATGGCCCAGCCCAACAAGCCCACCAAACTTCCTGCTCCAATCTTGACACATGGCGCTGTAGAGGTGGGAGCGGGCGGCATTGAGGACGTGCGCGGAGCAGAGCCAGGGACGTGCCGCCAGTGCTCGCCGTGGGGTGCGAAGGTCTCGGAAGCCGTAAGTGAGGATCTCGACGGTGCAAGATTTGAAATTAATTAGTATGAAGTTTCATGATTGTTATGTTCTGATGATACAAATGTTTTCTGTTGCATTTAGAAGTATTTTGCTGAACAAGATCCGAGTGACAATCATGGAGTTGTGCTATTTCTTTAACTCAATGCTCAGAAGGTCATCGATCCCGAAGGACTAGATGCTCCTCTGCAGTCCGAGGTAGTGATGACTCTATGTCATCTTGAGATGTATTTTCCTCCGTCATTTTTCGATATCATGATCTATCTCATTGTTCACCTTGTGAAAGAGATAAAGATGCGCGGCTCTGTTTACCTACATCATATGTACCCGTTTGAGAGATACATAGGAATTCTCAAGTTCTATGTACGAAATCAATCTCGACCGGAGGGTAGCATCATCGAAGGTTATGCAACTGAAGAAATCATTGAGTTCTGCGTCGACTACATGGCTCAGGTGGAACCAATAGGTATGCCGCCATCTCGTAATGAGGGGAGGCTGGAAGGTATCGGGACCATCAGAATTAAAGAAATTACTCTCGATCTGGATACGTACGTTCAAGCCCATTTCACAGCCTTGCAACACATGACCAAAGTATCCCCGTACATCGACGAGCACAAAGACATGGTACGCCAACATAATCAAAGCCGATCGAAGGTTTGGATCATGAGAGAGCACAACCGTCGGTTCAACCAATGGTTAAATGTGCGATTCACTGGGAGGTCATCAAGTGATGATACACTGCGATGGTTGGTAAAATGGCCAAAATTTACAATTATGACATGACAAGAATACAACACAAATAGGTACATATTTTATACGACAGCTCAGGATAGGAAGAGAACAGTCCAGAACTCAGCTGTGTCCGTAAATACGCATTTCACGAGCAGTTCAATACCGCTGGGCCAAACATAATGAAACATGGGTACTATAGGTTCGTAGAGGAGATTTGGGAGCTCGACTACGTACTTTTCAAGCTCCCTCTATTTCGGTGCTATTGGCTCAAACTTCCACATGGTGTAAAGGTCGACAAGTACGACATCACTATTGTGGACCTCGAACGTGTCGGATACAAGGACAAACCATTCGTACCCGCTAAGCAAGTTATTCAAGTTTTTTATGTAAAAGACCCGACAAATAAGAACCGCAACATAGTTCTTCATGGAAAAGGAAGAATTGTCGGAGTTCAGAATGTCATGGATGAGAAAGAGTACAATCAATTTAACAAGTTGCCTCCTTTTGGAGACGACACTAGACTCGAGGAAGAACCCAGTGAGGAAACTAGCTATATGCATGTCGATCATCGTGAAGGGCTGTTTTTTTTAAGGAAATAGCCAAGTGGAATGATCCTACACAGTGAACACCTATTCGGAAATTGTTCTATTGTAATTAAGAAACTCGGCATGTAATTAAGAAATTATTCCATTTTAATTGATTCAGTAATAAAGAAATTATTCCATCTTAATTGAATCAGTAATTAAGAAATTATTCCATCTGTGATTGTATCTGCTTTCTTATTTTCAAAGGGCATGGCTATCATTTTCTGAGGATAGTCGAAAAATAGAATATTTTTTAGCTATAGATGAACTATAACAGACGGTTCTATTATAGATCCGTCTGTGATACTAATCACAGACGGTTCTATTATGGAACTGTCTGTGATACCCCTTTATTAGTAGGACCCCGCTAGGGTCTTGGCCCGTACTCCTCACTCGTCTGGCCCTCTCCCTAGTGCTCTTAACTCCTCACTCACCCGCCCCTTCCCCTTCTCCCCGTTGCCGCGCCTTCTCTCTGACGCGGATGCCAACGCCGCCCCTTCCCCGACCCCAACTTTGTGCCTTCTCCCCGACCCCGACACCGACGCCGCCCTTCTTCGTGTATCCGCTGGTCCCTGCTACTCTCCGACGCCACTCGTCCCTGCTGCTTCTGTGCATCCATGTCCCTGACGCCGCCGGTCCCTGCCACTCCCAAGTCCTCCACGCTTGTAGGTATTTCCTTGTACCTTATGGTTTACTGTTCAGTTATTGCTAGTACTCGACGCTTGCTGTTCTGAGACAACGTCTTTCGACATGCCTTGCCCGGTTCTACCCGGTGGCTTCGATTGCCATCCACTTTGTGAGTTGTTTCTGTTTACAGGAGTGCTTTTCTTTGCATATATGTTTTGTGCTAGTCTAAATCTGAATTTGTATTAATTCTAGTACTGGGAGATATTGCATTGTACTGCTGTGATTTTTGTCATATTGTGAAATTAAATTGATAACAAATCAGACTTGAGCTGCTAGGATTGCTTACTATTGTTAGATTATATCTAATAGCTTAGCTCAGTTGCTTTCTGTTTTTGGATGTGATTGATATGATCATGTTATTCTGATCCTGCTGTTCCTCTGTCAGTCAATTGGTTTTCTTCTGTTAGCCGAGTGGCTCACATTTTTGAAATTAGTGATCTGTTTATTCTATCAAGTGATTAATCCTCAATCGTTAATTGGTTTATGTTTTAATCAAGTGATTCTTGTGCACTATTAATTGTATAACCTTCCGTTGATTGAAAGTAACTTTGCAATTTGAGATAATTCTTGACATAGCAAGTAGAACATTAATTATTATTAATTATGATGGAATTAATTCTCAATGAAAATACAAACTAAAATTTTAGTCATTGAAATCATGCAAATTTAGTTCTTTGGGTGTGTATCTTCAGAGATGGCATCCCCATAGTCTTCGTCGCCGTCGTCAAATGCGTCTGGGCCTCCGATGGACTTTGCGCTGTCGTCGCCGAATGTGTCTGGGGCTCCAAAGAAAATGGTACTTAAGCAAGATGGCAAAGGAATATCAAAAAGTCCTTAGGGACGAATGACCATCCCGGAGGTCACTAACGTTGGTGTCCCTAAGCTTCCCACAAAAGCAGCTGCAGCATTCCGGACCACCTACGGGATAGTTAGAAGGGAACATGTTTCCATCACCACACCAAGCTGGAAGTCTCTGACGGATGTACAGAAAGAGCAATTGCGGGCTGAAATTTCAAGATAGTTCAATATCCCAGCAGAAGTCCAGAGACTCGTGCGACGGTAGGTGTTGCTCGCGATCGAAAAAACGTGAAAGTCTTTCACGAGCCTGCTTGTCACGGAGTACATGAATAAGTATCAGATGCCCTTCACGAAGTATCGATTCGTGTCGGCGGATATATGGGACACCTTTGTGCGGATGAAGACGACGGCCAAAGTGCGGCGCACAAGGCCTTCCAAACAAAAAACACTCACCCCCACAGACTCGACACCGTTGGGTACGCGAGAAAAATCCTGCAATGGTCGTGGGAGGACAAGGAGGAAAACCGATGGGGCCTCCCCAGCATTTACCGGGTTCACAGATGAACATGCCCGAAACTGGCTAAAAGCAAAGTCATCAACCACGTCTTCGGGCGCCATCTCTTTCACAAACCCGGCAGAAGAGGCAGCCTCCCAACATATAGTAAGATATATCGAACTACCTAGTTGTTAATAAGTCCATAACTTCGTAGGATCTAAAATAACATGATTGCCTCTTGCAGCAAATATTGAGTACCGAATCTTTCCAAGACTCATTCAAAGCAGTCAGGGAGAGGGATATGCTATCCACGGCCCTAGAAAACAAGGAGCACTCGGGTCGCACACGAGCCCGTGGGGTTTATGTACCGTGTAGGCAGGGATTCCCACAAGACTCCGAGGCGTATAGGAGTCAGAAGAGACCCAAGGCCGAGTGCGAGGAACAGATGAAAGAGGAGATTCGTGCGGTGATTAGTGCAAAATTCCAAGGACATATAATATCATTGCAGGAAGAAATGACGCAAATGAATTGAGCCCTCAAACAATCGCAAGCCACCCCCGTCATTTTGGGAGCCAGCCCCCCTCAATATCGGAGTAGCTGCACGCCTATGTTACTTTCTGAATATGGCGACGTCCAATTATCTATTGACTACATCCAGGTAATGTACATCTTTGGAATACTCCAAAGATAGACCTGTAGGACGCCTTAGCTAACTGTGTATCATTTTGTAGGAGCCCACGCCCTGTAAACTTCAAGTGAGGCTGGGCGAGACCATTTATATTGAGGCTGGGCGGGGGATGGTGTTTCCATGCCACGAAGGGACAGTGCTGCACGGTGCCCAGCTGGCGCAGGGTTACGCTAAGGTTCAGGTAAACATGGTACATGAAAAATTCATGGCCGTCCCACTGGAGAAGTCCCCCAACGAAGATGTCATAACACTAAAGGATGTCGTACACACTTTTGTCCACTGGCCCAAGAAGGACACCGCCCTAGACCCTGTAGTGCTGCAATCGGAACACGACCATGCCTCTCCAACAGAACCCTCAATGACTCCACCTCAACCTTCGCATCAGAAGGCCACCACATCAGCTCCCATGGAGACGACGCCGAAGATACAAGAAAAGTGTGCTGAGTCGTCTCTCGCCAAGATGCATGGCAGGTGAGGTGCTAAGGATAAATCGAAGAAGATTAAGCTGCTTGCAGTGCCGAAGATACAAGAAAAGTGTGACGAGTCGTCTTCTAGGAAGACGTGTGACAGGTAAGGTGTTAGGGCAAAATGAAGATCATTAAGGCGCCTTGCGAGCCCGAGACGTTCTATATCGGAAGACTGTTGGTCCCCCACACACTATTAACCCATCTTGGATTGGGTTGCATGAGTTTGCATGACTGGTACATGTGACACACTGACATGACGACAGATGCTACTGGCTTCACCGTCAGTTACACGGAGAACCATTTCCTCCACAAGGCGGGCTACTTCGTCGTGGGCTTCCAAGACTTATTCAAACTATTCAACCACAACGCCCTCGACGCCACACTTCTACGATGCTGGACATTGTATGTGTGTACAATCAAGTTCTGCATTTACGCAATACAGATAAATGTCATAATTCATTGCTTATGTATAGATACACGATGCAAGAAGCCCAGCGATCGCGACAACTGGTGGGTTTCCTTGACCCACAGTTGATCTCTGAGTAATGCATCAACGAAGACGCATCTGACGTTGAAAAATGCATAACAGGTGGGTCGCTTGCTCATGGCAACAAGGACTATATACTAGTGCCCTACAATCAGGGGTAAGTGCTTCACTACTTGCTATACAAATTTCATTTGTACATTATACGCAACGCGAACTTAGATTTAATGACTATAGCGACATACATGAGTAGGTGGCACTAGATCCTTTTAATCATTGTACCAAAGTGGAACAACGTAATATACCTTGATTCCCTAGTCAATAAGAACCACAACTTCACCCTTGTGCAAAAAGTACTCAATAGGTATGTTCATTTCCTCCATACATAACTCAATTGTTAGTCTTCCTTCATTTGAAATGGCTGAGGATAACCTTTTGGAATCACGTAGGGCGTTCAGCGCCTATGTTGCCGGGGGGGAAACAAAATGAACCGAGCGCCACACTGTAACACAGGACGCGATTTTGGATACCCACTACAACACAATAATACTATATCACACTTCGTAACCTGGCCTCTCGAATTGACTATACCTATATATGTAATTCTACTTTTGCAATGCCACTAGCAACTACAAGGCAACGTATGTACATTCTACGTTTGCCGCCATATGCAAGAAATTATAAATGCTAAGCCGAAGGATACACAGGTTCGTTAATCTCACAATAATTATTTCTTAATTATCAATTTAAATATATATGCTTACTACTTTACTCCTAGTGACAGCACATGACAATCAAATCAACTACATTCGATCTGAACAACCTCTCGCACGTTCGAGGATGGCTCTGCACCTTAATCAAGTCGGAGATCATTAACCCAAATGGAGAGTTTCACTCCGGCGACACCGATTAATAATATTCAAATGTAATTCACTTTGAGTAGTAATTCAATTGTAACTCTAGCGACAACACATGAATATGCTTTTGTAATTGATTTTGAGTTTTAAATCACTTTGAGTTGTTCTATATCAAATCAATTATGATTTATCTGTTTGCTGCTTGCTTGTTTTTAGAGGGCATGGCTAGCATTTCCTGAGGTTAGCCGAAAAATAGAAAAAAAATATGTAGGTATAGAACGAACTGTCACATACAGTTTTGTGGTATAAACCGTCTGTGATATATCGGATATCACAGACGGTTTTTTTACTAACCGTCTGTGATATGTCTCCAATCACAGACAGTTGGTATATATAGCTGTCTGTGATGGCTTACATATCACATACGGTTTTGTGGTATAAACCGTATGTGAAGGTCTACTATCACAGACGGCTACCACCAAAAACCATCTGTGATATGCGGGATATCACAGACGTTTTTTTACTAACCGTCTGTGATATGTCTCCATTTACAGACATATAGTAAAAAGAAATGTGTGTGATATCCTACATATCACAGACGGTTGTTACATATAGTTGTCTATGATAGTAGGCCTTCACAGACAGTTTCTTTTAAAAACCGTATGTGTTACCACTTATCACAGACGGCTCAAAAATTATCTTTGATAACCACCGGTTATCACAGACACATAAAATCAGACGGTTTAGAACAGTCTGTGATGACGGTTTAGAACCGTCTATGATGACCCTTTGTGTAGTAGTGGGAGGGCCACGCTAGGAGGAGACGCATGAGGTGGCTAGGTTTTTCTTCGTGCTTTAGAGGTCATGTGGGAATTGGGGGAAGCGATCGGTTCTAGGGATGGTAATCTTGTCCGATTAGCCGCGTACTCGCGAGCAAAAACCCTAATAGAGGTTGGTATGTTCTTCATTTATTACCTACAGGCATGTTCATGGGGGGCAACCTCTACCAGTGCACATTCCACTTGATTATCATCTCCTACTGACAGGTGGGCCACATTTGAAAAACCCTAACCTACCCCTCGCCTCCCCTCCTTGTCTACCAGACCTAGGCACAGCCGTTACTCGCCTCCCCTCCCACATCTCTCTCTCTCTCGGCCTCTCCTCGTCTGCTTCGCCTCACCACACCCATTCCCTCCTCCTGCCCCTGTCCTCCAGCCCGGTCGCCGCCCCTCCTCACCGCCCTTGTCCTCCCGTCCGCCCCCCCCCCTGACACCCTGTCGCTCGTGGGAACGAGCCGAAGATGAGGACGGCCATCGTCCGCTACAGCGGCGACTCCGAAGATGAGGGTGACCACCAATCTCCACACTATCGCAAATCCTCAACGTTGCCGCCGTCGGTAGATCGATGTGGCCACAACCAGAATAGGTACATGCCCCACACTTCCACCCATCTCCCACTTGGATCTGTGATCTGTTAGTTTTCTTGCTACTCTAGCGGTCTTGCCCCGTCCTCCACACAGCCGCGTCCTCCTCTCCTCCTCTAGATCTGGTTCCTGGGATAGCACCATCAAGCTGTAGTTAGCTGAAGGATCTGAAGACGGTGATGTTGTCTCGGTGAAGAAGAGAAGGATGAATTCCGATTCATCTGGACCCGAAGAGTCTCTGCTAGAGGTACTTGTTATTTTCTGATCTAAATTCTTGGTCTTGTAAGCATAGTGCCAAGGCTGTAAAGACTATTCATGTGTTGATTGAGGTAGGAATTCAAGTTTTTTCACTACTGGGATAAAAAGTAAGAATACTTAGCGAAGTGAAAAATGGTTTGGTTCCTGTTCAAGTCATGAGCTACTCTTGACCTTTCCATGGTGCTCTATCTGGGACTAGACCAACTAATTCCAGTTATTGGTTTGAAATTGGGCCAGGTATTGGTTTTCAAATCCCTGTGCTATGATAAATTTTAATGTGTGCTAACCACCATGATTTTGAGGGAGATGGAAGAAGGCTAACACTTTCTGCTATTACGAAGTTCATGTTATTTGTTGTCTTGATCTCATGATAAATCTCGTTGATCTCACATTTTTGATCCTGTTGTACTCCAGTGTTCAGCTACTTCAACACTTCTGGGACATACACGATGTTTTTCTGCTATTGCCTGGCCCGAGCAGCAAACAATATTCAATTTTTGTACAAGGAGAGCAGTTCTTGATGCGGAAGAACATAGCACAGATTCAATTTTATTTTCTATGGTGTTGGAGTAACTGCTAAGTGGTGAACTTCGATTAGTATCCCTAGTTGTGCCTATTATGAACTGAATTGGATGAAGAGCTACAACATAACTTTTTGTCAACATCATCGATTAGTTGCATAAATGTTAAAACAGCAAGGCTCTAGATCAAAATTTATCCAACTATATATTTTTTAGTTACTGGACCTTGCAGAAATATAAGTGCCATATACATACTGTTTGTCAAGAACATCATATACTATACACATGCTTGTTCGTTTAGTCTTGATAGTCATACTTGGTTCCTTTTGTGGATATGTGATGCATTGTTCGCGGGTAAACGGGCATACCCACGGGCGATGAGTATGAGCGAGGTTCTTCGCCCATCATCCTTCGCGGGCATACCCGTGGAGGGAAATCGGGGTCACGAGCATAGGTATGGACGAGCATTACTCGTGCCCACCGCGCCCGATTGCCATCCCTAACGGTCCCAACCACGAGAGTTTTCCATGGAGTCGACGGGCCCACCAATTGGTGCAAATATTTTATGTGAGGGGGAGCCGAGGGATGGCGATGAACCACCATCATCAACTACTACTTTTAAGTAGCAAAGACTACAAAGAAGACCACGTGCGCACACACTATCACGCACGCACACCACATACATATACATGCGAGTACACTCTCTTAGTACATGTGTAGAAATGTGTAGAAAGACAGAGACCAAAAATAAATCCGCGAACTCACACAATTCCTATTGAAGCACACTCACGTACGTATGAAGGTGGATGAAGTTGTACACTCACGACTCCACCCCACTAAGAGGTGATTCCCAGTGATTCATCTACTCATTGAGCTAAAACCACTTATTTTAAGGAAATTGAATTCCTACGTAATTTTCTTTTTCCTATCTTCACTTAACATGTCTATGATTTCATTGGCGACGGCAGGCAGGGTGAGGCATTGCCTTCGTTTTCTAAAGATTTGCTTAGATTGTAGTGTAACCTTTGAATTATTTTTATCTTCCTTTGGAGCTTTTGTACAGAGAAGACTTGTAGATTGGCATCATCCGGAGGACACGAGGGGCTGGTCTCAGTCAGTTGCATACAAAAATACAAGTGGTAATACGCAGCAAAACAAAAAGTGTCGAGGTAATCAATTATTCAACGTCAAGGCGCGTCATCTGATGCTGTAGCCGACTATTTTAACAAGAAACAAAACCAACTCTTATCGATCTTGCTACTTGTACCCATCAAACGCCTTGGTGAAACTGAATTCGCAAAGCAGCCCTCTTTGGAATACATGAGTTTTTCCAGAATTATAAATTGAAGTGCTTCCTCCGTTCCAAACAGGCCTTCATACATGTGTTTGCCACTTGTATGTGTTCTTGGTCTATGTGTCTATACTCTATGGCAAAGCGGCAGGGAAAGGATTTGAGAACTACATATTATAAAGTGCTTGGAGAAAATTAGACAGTGATCAATGACATAATGTGCTATTTCAATCCTCCCTGTATTCTGATGAGCTATTGTATTTGAAAGAATACAACAGTTCCAGATAATGACCTCTATGGCTCACTGTGATTTACAATTCAAAACTTGGATTTTTGGCCATTCTGGCTATCTTACCCAGAGACGTATAACTGATATAACCCCCAGAATTCTGTACCGATGTCTCAAAAACTACAAGGGGAGCCGAGCTGTTACCTTTAAACCCTACAGTCAAAACCAGTGGAGTGTATCCAATGAAAGAATGGAGATTCTTCCTTCCCAAGTTTAGGAACAAAGGTGGCGGGTATAAGCCTTAAAGCATCATGATTTGAGCACAGTTGCAAGCATCAGCAGGTTATCATGTTGTGCGAAATGATTCTGTGGCCCTCGGTGACCTGAGTGGAATACCATCAACACCAGACCTGAGAGGAATTCCTTCAGTCGCATATTGATCCTCATCCGCATGTTTAGGAAGTCGGATAGGTAAATTCTGTGGGAGACCTGTGATGCCAAGGAATAATAATTTACCAATAGGTGTCATTCCAAGTCAAAAGGGGAGGAAATGCACTCATACCATCCACCATATCCTTCGTCTTGTGAAGAAGAAATGTCCCAGAAAGGATTGTAATAAAACCACACATCTCTGTGACAATTTGCGTCGGATTTTGACGATCCCAATCCTGCATGCAATTATATTTGACATTAATAAATGGTTCGGAAGCATTGTCAATGGAACAAAATAGGGGATTGACAGGTACAACATTTCACAATCCAGCTTAGCCAATAGAGAATGTGTGGCATTATTATGATATACAAATTTATTGTTGTCTGACAGGTATTCCAATATTGTGTTCATAGCCATTCAGAGACCTACACATGCTCTATTTAGTCCTGTTCTTTTTAGTATCTATTTAGTCCTGTTGACGGAGCTGATTGGTCTGCACACTGGAGAAGAAGGATTCTACGAGCATTATAACTACAGTCCTGACTCCTGACAACAGATGCTTACTAATTTCAGAAATTTGATCCAAAGGAATAGGTCCCTCAACCCTTACTACCATAGAATTTGGATATCAATCAGCGAGACAAAACCACAATTAACAGCGCTGCCTGATGCAGCAAGGCAAAGGGAATGCAAATTTGAGTGGTCATTGGAAAGATGGATGCAAACTTTAATGAAGCAAGACCAAAATTTGAATGTTCTCTGTAATGCAAAGATTTCAAAGTAAAGTAGAACATTTTAACAGATACAATGATAAGTCAGATTAATTTAATACAACTATACCATCAATGCACTATGTAAGACTGCTATGAATTAAAGTAGCTGACTCATTCAAAGTAAAGATTGATATCTAGTATACTACTTGTATATTCTCAGAATAAACAAGACCGTGAATTAATTTATTATGTCAATGTCGCTGTTTAAGATAGCAGAAAAAGAAATGTTTGCTGTACAATTATGTAAACAAATAAATTGCTCAAAAGCTGTTACCTTGAACATTATTACACTAGCCAAAATGGTCAAGGATGTAAACGTTGTATAATATATGGTGAAACAACTGCAGTATTGAGCGTGTCAAGGGCCTGCAAAAGTAAACTTTGTCAAGTTGAAAGTAACGTAGAAGGTAGAACAGAGCTACAGGAGACAGATGTATATGATAATATCCACATAGCAAACATTTTTATTCAGTCTATGCTATGTATGAAAATGATTCTCTAATAGTGCCCATAACTATCCATGAACATAAGCATTGATCATACCTTGTTCAGATAGTTCATCTGTGTTACTATGCATGCAATTACAACAAGTGTGAACACCCATGTTTGTGGATAGACTAGCTGGTTCATCCCTGAAAATGTCAGTTTCAGGGCAATTCCAAGAGCTTTGACACTCATGACCTGCCAAACCAAGCAGATTACAGAAGGCAAACATTTATATACCATAACTAATTACAAATGGATTTGTCTTAAGAAAGGTTGTGAGCACACATCAAAAGAACTATTCATGAGTGAAAAGCATACCGATAAAGACCCCACAAGAGAACAGACACCAATATACACCATGATATGTGTCTGACCATACTGTGGGACAAAACGAAATATGAGGACGAAAGCTGCTGCAAGCACAACGGCTGCATAAAGTAGAAATGCTGCAACACAAAAGTTTAAACCTTAGTACTTGATAAAAGTAATAATATGTAAAAATGAAGTCCCTAATGATTTAAATCATTATGCCCAGCGTAGGGAATGGATAAAGAAAGCCGAATACCTGGTTCAGTAGCAAGATCCCAAACTTCTGCTACAGACTCGATTTCACGCTCCGGAGGGGCATGAAGCACAATAGTTGTCGAACCCACAACGCAAAGAATACACCCAAGTATACCAAATACGTGTAACTTCTCCCGCAAAATAATACGTGCAAGAACAGCACTGTAAGAGAGACATGCTAAAACTATCAGATTTACTGAAATATAAGCAGTACAAGATTTCAGTGTACCAGTTGGATATCATATTAATTCTAGTCCCTACCTAATAATTATGCTAAGTGCACCCAGTGGAGTGACCAAGATAGCAGGAGCAAAAGCGTAAGCAGCAAAGTTGGCGATTTCCCCAACAATCACTGAAATACAGCACAGTACATCATTAGTACCACGTTATACAGTAACGAAAGAAAATAACTATGTCAAAATGTCTATCCATTTTATCAAGGAAAACACCTACTTGTTATCATTCCTGCCCACCACAGAGGCTCAAGCAAGTAAGAGTAGCCACCAACACCTATAGCAAATCAACAAAGTAAGCATAATAATTACTGGAAAAAAGTTGAAACACATCTGGCAAGAGAGAAGAAAAAAAAACTCTATGTGGCAGTTGCACGATTAACCAACAGATGATGCGAGGCCAATTCCACATAGCAGACAATCATCAACATAAATAGGTTAAAAAATTTAAGGGCAACAAGCCAAATAAAGGAATTCATTGCATATCATTTCCGGTTGCAATAAATTCTATAAGTGAGCATTCTTCTCCTTCTACAGTCAATGATTGTCATATTTCACAGGCTAACAGCCTTCTATATTGGCGTAAGCTTGTTCAAATTGCTCAATGCAACATAGAAAACGCAGGAGAAACAACTAAAGAATTGCAATGCAGAAGCATTATAACCAACAAGAGGAGAGGGGCAAAAAGGTGCACTGCGCCATCAGTTATGCCAATAGTGATATTCCTGGAACAACATCAAGTGAACAAGTGATCCTACAAGAACGAATTTCATCAGACCAGCTCCAGGAAGGCAGGAACGTCCCAATCCATGCTTAACAAGTAGCCCGATCTCCAATGTGCTTACTGATCCAGAGTCTCAACCCCGCTATCTATCCAGGCCCACCGACACCGCAGCCGAGATCCAAAACTCGCGCGGCTCAGATCTAAGTTGCAGACCCAGCACGCCGGCGAGGCGGCAACAGCACAAGAAGGCATCTTGCTGTTCGCTGGGCAGCGAGATGAGACGGGGGTGAGCAGAGCAGAAGCAGAGCTGCTGCCTGAGACCCACCTGCGCGGACGCCGGAGGCGCCGGCCTTCTTGAGCCCCTTCTTCTTGACGATGAAGCTGGCGCCGATGAAGAGGCTGGAGAAGAGCGCCAGCAGCAGACCCTTGATGTTGTCCGCCGACATCCCCGTGTACGACACAACCCAGCTCCCCAGCCGCGCCCCACCCCCTCCGCCCATCCCGGGAATCCGCCACCACCGCCGGCGCCCCAACCCCCTAGTTCCTCTTCCTCCGCCTCCCCCTGCGGCGACCGCGCATGCGGCGAGATCTGGAGGCCGTTTGGTTGGGCGATCTCCCTGTTAGTTTGCTCTGTTGGTGGCTTGGCTTTTCGCCCTGTGCTGCTGCTACTCTTTCTGGGCTGTGGACTGTGGTGTAGAAGCTATCCAATGGAGCGGCAGAGGCAAGGCTAAAAGACGACGGTGACGACGCCGTCGAGAAGGAAGCGGGGGAGGCCGGGTCAGTCCAGGAGGACCAGGAGGCGTGCGTGCCGTGGGCGTGGTGGGTGTTTTCGGGACGCGCCGCAGACTGGCTCGTGCGATCGAGCTATGCGAGCCGAGCGAGCTATTACTCGTTTTTGTCCGCTGCGGTGGCGTGGTTGGTCGCGTCGCGTGCGCCGCTGCTGGTTGCCACTTGAGAACACTGCTGCGCACGGTGATTTTTGGTGTTTTGGAGGCCGGAACGCGGTGGATTTCGCAACTTTTGCTGCCCGGCCACGCGGTCCGTCCGGCCAAATGGGTTGGTGGAGCCGTGGAGGCCTCGAGGGCAAGGCAGTGTTTTTTTTTCACAGGTGGTGTACTGGTGTGTGTGATTTGTATGGAGGTGCGTGGTGAGTGTAAATGTGAGGTTGATTTTGACAAGCTGTCTGTTGCAAGCGTGACGTGCTTTGCTTTTGTGAATAAACTTGCTTTATTTGTAAGACCATGGGTTAGCATACAAGCGCACCACGATGGTACAGATAGTTTGGTATAGCTACTACTTTTTGGGGTGCCTTGATCCGATGAGTGTTCTCCTGTGCGAAGAAACATCCAACAGTGCAAACTATTTCTAAGGCTTGTGTAGCCCTTGCTATTTCTAAGGTTTCTTATGTACCAAGGTTTCTTAACAAGAATAGTATTTGGATTCCCACTCACTACATCTCTCACTAAAAAAGTATATTACATACTGTTTGGTGAAGACTTCAATTATACTCTATCGATTTTGAGAAGTATAACTTTTTGTGTTTATTTCAACAGTGCAACTCTAATTCTACATCATCGTTTTACGCCATGTGTTAAGACCATACATGCATATCTCATGCATGTAACCAAGAGCACGCCACAGGGAGATGAGATCACGACACCACCAGTCTCCAAATTGTTCTCCAAGAGATTACAACTAATTTCAAATAGATTTGTCTTATCTTTGGCATGTAATCTTACCTTCCCGTGATGCATATCTCTTGTATTGTACTATATATTCTCAAGTGATGAATGCAAAACGTATCGTGTGATTCTCCCAAACAATACACGCTTTCACGGTATAAGAACGGTGCCGATCCTAGCGCGTGCGCCCTCTCCTGCTTCCACCCACCCTCCCTCTCCTCTTACCGTCCACCATAGGTGACAAGGCCGCTGCTCTCGACACTGCCACCATTGGTGCTCTTCATGCGCAAGCGTGTGCCGTCGCGAGTATCAAAACACATGTTTCGATCACTCTCGATTAGCATGTGTCCAACTTCTCCAAGTGGCACGGCCTCTTCATGGTGACGCTCGGCAAATATGCCATCACTGACTATGTCAAAAGTGCCGACGCCCCCCTCACCGACCACATCGTGGATGCCAACACTTTCACTGATCCCGCATGGAAATAGATGGACTACGTCGTCCTGTCATGTCTCTATGGATCGATCTCCTCCGAACTCCTTGAGATCGTGATGGAGAACAACACACCTGCCCGCGCGGTCTAGAACACCCTCGATGACCTGTTTCCCAACAACAAAGAAAGTCATGACATCTACCTCAATGCGGAATTCAGCACATTCGTGCAAGACGATCTTTCCATCTCCGACTACTGACACAAGATCAAAATGGTCGCCGATGTCCTGGGCGACATCGATAAGACCGTGGGCGATAAAACCCTAGTTCTTACCGCACTCCATGGTTTGAATGGGAAATTCTCGCACATGGCCACGCTCTTGTCAATGCAGAAGTCGTTCCCCTCCTTCATTGAAGTCCGATCCCATCTGTTGTTAACAAAGCTCAAGGAGGCGCAACAGGAAAAGGTGGCTCAATCCACTGGTCCTCCTTGCCGCCACCTCTGGTAGCAAGACCGGTGGCAACCCTTCGAGGGGCTACGACAGAGGATTCGACAATCCTGGCGGAAATCACGTCGGCTCCGGCAACTACAACAACGGCAATGGCGATATCCACAAGCATCGCGGTAATCGCAGCAGCAACAACGGTGGTGGCTTCAACAACGGTGGTTCCAGAGGCCGGGACACTTTCGCCAACAATATGCCCTGGTTGTCCTTCTTCAATCCGATGACAGGCACTTTTCAGGTGTGGCCCCGCTAGAAGACGCCTCGGCCTTCAGTTGGCCTTTTGGGTCCGCAGTCGCAGGCGCCACCCCAACAGTTGTTCACTGCCACGACCCCAACTGCCCCGTCATGGTCTCCCTGGCAGCCCCCACATGGACGACGCCCATAACATCGCCTTCATTAACTGCTGCCACCTGGGATCAACAACCTCTCCTCACCGCCCCCGTAAATAGACTGGTACATGGACTTCGGTGCAACTGCCCATATGACATCCAAGGCCAGTAATCTCTCTTCCCTCCGATCACCCTCCTCATTTTCTCCCTCCTCTATCATTGTCGGTAATGGATCTCGTTTGCCCATTACGTCCACTGGTTGTCTTTTGTCTCCTACTCAGCAACGTCCTTTTCATCTTAACAATGTCCTCGTTAATCTCATTTAAAATCTTATTTATGCTCGGCAATTCACTACTAACAATCGATGTTTTGTTGAGTTTGATCCCCATGGCCTTTCTGTGAAGGATCTTCGAACCAAGAACGTGATCACCAGGTGCAATAACAAGGGCCAACTCTATCCTCTCTGTGCACTGCTGGCATCCCCTTGCGTCCTCCTCACTAACGTTGAAGAATCTAGACATGTCATTATGATTTAATAGAGTATTTTAGTAATTAATAACAATTGTTATGTGGACTAATATTTTTTATGAGTTGGTGAAACAGGTTGGGTTCCATGATGATGAAGACTTATGATGTCATCATATGTTGATGAGCATCAACACAAGATCATGAAGTGAAGAAGATAATCATGTGTTGATGATATTCAAGTCAAGATCATGTATTTGGAGTGGAGATATTCGTCATCAAGTGGTCACTCCAAGATGGATGCTCAAAGCAAAGGTATGAATAGCATAGGATAAGGATGTGTTCCTAGTTTTTTACCGGTCTCGGTGTTTTATGTGGAGACCGGATTGTTAGTATAGGTTGCTGTATTATTAAGAGAGGTCTTGACTAGTAGCTTGAGTGTGTCATGTGTTGATAACTCTTAGTGCTTGCTCTAGCGCTCTTTAGCACGTTACCGATATTTGTGAATATGTTTTTGTAAATAGTTGTGGCTCATGCATAATCCTTGTATTGTGTGACTTTAGTTTGCGAATGTATTTTTTGCAAACGGTTTAAGTCCATGTACCAAATTCCTTGAGGCGTAATTATCAAAGTCGACAAATGTGTTTTGCAACTTGGTGAAAATCTCACTTTCATCTCTTTTTGCATCGCGCATCAATTAGGATATGTGTTTTGCAAAATTGAGTTGGAGCGATATTCAAAATATGTTTTCCAAATCTCTAGCGGTCTAACCGCACCCTTTGGGCGGTCTAACCAGCCCACCTTGGGTTTGACCAGGCTAAGTGCTGGTCTAATTGACATGGTGGTTCGACTGCCAGTGGCGACCGGTCTGACCAGTGGGACCCCGGTTTGAGCGCCATGTGTTGGCCTCTTTGACTAGCCCCACAATCAAAGTCCCCCAGTTTTGTTTTTCCAGAGAGGGGTGTTTTCCCCTCTGCTTGACTCCTTTTGTGGAGCGGTCTGACCGGCCTTGGCCTTGGCGGTCGATCACCCGTGAAGGAGGTCGATCTGTTGAGTGTCCAACGACTAGTTTTTATAGCCGTTGGAGCTAGGGCGGTTAGACCGACCATTGGTTGGCGGTCAGACCGGGAATCCCTTTTTCTGCAGATTCTCCTCCAACGGCTAGTTTCCTTGTGTGAGTATATAAATACCCCTTGTGGCCGGTTGTGGGGGAATGCTGGTGCCACTTTCGTTTTCCTTGAGCAAAGAGCAAGCTCTCCCCTCTCTTTTGTACATATGTTGCACTTAGTGAGCTTAGGGAGTAAAATCCTAGTGCATGTGTTGCATTAGGTATTAGATTTAGTATCCATTGAGCTTAGACACTTAATTCGTTTAAGTTGAGCCTCTCTGACTTGTTGCTCTTGGTGTTTGCCGACGCCTAGACAGTTTAGAGGAGTTGCGCCGGTGATAATATCAAAGAATGTTGTGAGAAGACCCAGGCGGTTGTGAGTGGCTTAGTGCCCCCTATCTCCGGAGTGGAGGAAGAGAAACTCTGAGTGGATTCGAGGTGTATGCTTAATTTGTGGAGGCGATTCAATTCATTTGGGCTTACCTCAACATGGACTAGGAAAAACTGGTAAGTTTTCGATCACCACAGGAAAAGGTTCAAGTGTTTTTGTGGTTTACTTTTTGAGGTTTATTTTATTGCAATTTACATTTATAGAATTAAATTGCTTGCTTGTCTTCTTAGGATTGCAACCATTGTCTTAGTATTAGATTGTTGGTGCACTTAGTTAAGAGTAATTATTTTAGGTTTTAATTGAGCAAAAATGAATTGATTTACAATTCCTCATAAAACTCAGTTTTAGCCAAAAAAAAAGAATTTTTAAAACCGTCTATTTACCCTCCTCTAGTCGGTGTAATACTCCGGCCTGCTCATAGAGTGGCCCATGTGGAGTTGTGTGGTGGGATTAGTCCCATATTGCTTGTCTCAAGTGGGTTGTAGTAGTATATAATACCTGTTTGATCCAAACGTAGCACCTCCGGGTTAACCCTTTTACACAAAGCGAGGACGAAAGTGTAAGTGAGGTGCTATGTGTGGGCGGGTCCGCCCCACGGTGGGCTGGGCATTGAGCCGATTTTGGGTCAGGGTGTTACAGATGGTATCAGAGCATCAACCTTCGCTGCATGGGCGTGTGCGGGACAGGGGTGCGGGCATATGGCGCATGGCACATGTGGGCCTGGAGTGGACACACGGCATGGCATATGTGCCGGCACTGGACGCACGAACGTGTACGGAAGGGTGGTTCTGGGCATTTACCGTGTATGCGGTATGCCGCCGAGGGCATCAGCCCTTAAGGGGGGGCGAGTGTAATACCCCGTCCTGCTCATAGAGTGGCCCATGTGGAGTTGTGTGGTGGAATTAGTCACACATTGCTTGTCTCAAGTGGGTTGTAGTAGTATATAATGCCTGTTTGATCCAAACGTAGTACCTCCGGGTTAACCCTTTTACACAAAGCGAGGACGAAAGTGTAAGTGAGGTGCTATGTGTGGGCGGGTCCGCCCCACGGTGGGCTGGGCATTGAGCCGATTTTGGGTCAGAGTGTTACAGTCGGCCTCTTCGATCTTACAGACGTATCATCACCCGACCTCTGGTATCACCATCTCGGCAGTCATGGTCTCCACCGCCTAGCGAAGTAGTCTTTTATTCCTTGTAACAAATCATTGTCAGACAATACCCTATGTCATGCTTGTTAGCTTGGACGACACGTCCGACTTCCCTTCAGTGCTTCCACCTCAAAAACCAATAAAGTATTTGATTTAATCCAATTGAAGCCCTTTTTGTACATTCTCCCTCCTACGACCACTTGCGTGTTTTTGGGTGTTGCTACCCTCATCTTTCAGCCACCACCATCCACAAATTAGCATCTCGCTCCACCACATGCGTGTTTCTTGGCTATCCCTCTAATCACAAAGGATACTGTTGTCTTGACCTCTCCACTAATCGTGTTATCCTCTCCCATCATGTCACTTTCGATGAGTCCTCCTTTCCTTTTGTCAACCTCCAATATCCTCCTCAAACTTCTTATTTTGAGTTCCTATCCGACCTCACAACTCTCTCACCAGGCCATATCTCCCCACCAGCAGCACCATCTGTCGCTCCATCCCCTACCGCAAACTTTCCTACCGCAGCAGCCCCAGCCACTGCCGTGCCTACCGCGTCTGTTGCACTGCTAGCTGCGGCCGATCTCCCTGCCGTGGTAACCTTCTTTCCTACCACAGAAGATTTCCCTGATGCACCTCCCGCCGCGGCACTCTTTCCTCCTGCCGCATGTACAATGGTCACTGCCGCATCTACCGCGGCACCTGTTTTGCCGGCCGTGACAGCGTCTACTCCTTCCTCATCACACATGACCATCACACTGGTTGACAACGATCACTCACAGGAAGTAAAATGTAGATGATGACATGGTCATACTAAGGCCCTATGTAAAATGTAGGAATTTCAATTCTCGTAGAAATCTAGAAAAATTGTCGCATTCCAAAGTAGCCTAAATTGATTATGAAAACTGGCAAACCAATGTGACACACGAATATCAAATCATTGATCCGTGGCTCGTATGGTAGACCAGACCATGACATACGAATATTGTAAGAAATTTTAAAGAACGGGCATAATTGGAACTAAAATAAAACTTTGAAGATAAAATTGATATCTGGAACGAAGGCCCGAATGGAATTTCGAGTGTAAAAGTACAAGTTGGACTCATGGATTTTTTTTTCCTAATTGGCACTATTTTGAACCAAATTAGCAGAAACGGCGTGCTCACGAGCGCAAATGCAAAAATAGCACTCGATACCGTCCCTGGGTGGCACGGCCGGCTACAGTGTCTGATGCAGCAATGAGTGTCTCGATCTTTCGGTGAGATAGATAATTCAATTTTGATGGAGACGACTCTCATGATTCGGCTACCAATCGCACACAACCAATACGTCCGCAATCTCTAAACCAACTCCATGATTGCTATCGACCTTGCTAGAAGCATGATCGACCTGGTTACGAAGGTCTATTCTTGAATGTAATCAAAGAACACGCAAGAACAAGATAATAAGCAATTTGAAATTACAATAAAATTGGGATTCTAAAGCATTATTATAGTTGATCTAATTGACACAAGTCAATACACAAAGTTGCAACGAAGCTAACTTTTAACTAAATAAAATCCATGAAAAACTAGAGGGGTGTGGCCTCCTTAAATAGGGAGGGGCAGCCTCACATAGCTTAAGATAGGGAAGGTGGTACTACTGTTTATGTGAACAGTACAGCTCCCTAGGTGGCCGGCTGGCATATGGGCAAGTCGGGTACGATTACAAGGTCCAAATTGGTCTAAATAGGTGATACAGTATTTTTTTTGGTGATTGCAATGCACACAAAAGGAATTTAGAGGTAAGGCCAGATCCGTTGGAAAGAGGACAATATAAAATTTCCATTAAGTACTCGTGGACCTCAAACGGACTCTGTATGTGAAAGTTATGCACGTTTGAAGTCGGTGCTGCCTCCGGAGGTCGAATTGGATTCCAAAATGTGTCCAGCTCAACCTCTTACTTGGTTTGGACAAAAAGGGTTGTGGCGCCACATAAATATACATTTTCATCATTAGAAAGCATCATATAGTTCATATAATATAAAGACACTCCTAAAAATGTGCTCACTTCATAATTTAAATGAAGTGTACGAGCTCTTGTAATTGGAACAACGAACATATCAAATATGGTTGTATCCATATGGGTCATGTCCTCATCACCCTCCTTCTTGAAAACAAAGCCGTCCTCAGCTTTTGATAAGCTGAAAATAGGGTAACAAACAAGCCAATGTTTACGAATGGTATATGTATATGTCATCTGTTTTTAACGGTTCTTCGTTATTGCATAATTAATGTTATAAAACAACAATGATCATAAAAGCTCATTGTATTATTACCCCAAGAATAATCATATATGTTAATAATCAAAACAAAATTTCTCACACAATAATTATTGCAACTAGTTTTGCAAATGTAAGTGAAGCATTTATGAAATTCAAATATATGAAGTTCTAAACTTGTACTGGTAGCACATATTGACATATCTACAACCTTTGGAATCAAACAAAGTTCATCCATATAATCAGTTTCTAATTGAGCATTAGCAAATTCATCTAGCAAGGGTGAAAAGATTTGAAAATTTTCCATACTTTATGTAACATCCCAATTTCCAGGGCTTTTAAAAAAAATCAAAATAAAAATAACCATTTGACTTTATTGCTAAGCTTAAATGGAAATTTTAGAAAATAAAAACAATTTAATATGAATTAATCAAACTTTAATTAATTCAAATTTGGTTTTTATTGGGTTTTCTGGTATTTAAATTCAAAAAGATTATTTTAAGTCTTCTCTTTGATTTTTCTGGATTTTAAATGGGTTTTTTTCCTTTTTCCTGAAAATTTAAAAAGACTTATTTGCAAAAATTAAAAGACAACTTAAAGTTGTAAATAATTTTATTAAGTTTAAATTAATTCAATGAATTTCTGAGTATTTTTCTAGAAGTTTTGGACTTTATTTATTATTTTCTAAAAACCTATTTCCTATTTTCTAAAAACCTATTTCCTTTTTCTCTATTTCTGTAAATAAAAAATCATTCAAAATTGCCTTTTACTGTTTGGACCGAATTCTCTCTGGCCTGTTCCTATTCCCCATGCCTCGACCCATTCCGACGGCCCGTTCCCCCGCATGCCAGTCGATCCTCTCTGTTCCCCCCCCCCCCTCTCTCTCTATACCCGACGGAGCCCACATGTCGGTGTCTCCCTCGCCTGGTCACCGTCTCCTTCCTCTCTCCCATGCCGTCAGTACTCGTGTCGCCCCCGGCACGATCCCCTTCCTCGTTTTCCTCGGTAGCGTGCGCATTTAATTGCTCGTCTTTCGTCGCACCCACCCCCTCTATTCTTTCTCCTCCCCACCTACTCCCATCTTGTCCCCTTCGTGTCGCCCATGACCCGGCCGAACCTCCCCCATGACCTTGTCGCCGAGCTTCGCCCTTTCACCTCCCCCTCTCCTATAAATGGAGCACCAAGGAACCCTTGCCCTCGTCTTGCTTTCCCCCATCTCTCTCCCTCTGTCTCGCCCCCTCCTCGCCGCTATTTGAGCTTCGCCGCCGTCGACCGGAACTCGCGCCTCCGACTTTAGCGCTGCCGTTAAATCCCCTCCACCGTTGTGGTCGCCTTCGTTGGCTTCGCAAGCCCACGTTCGACCCCGTGCGCATCTTCTCGTCGTCGAAGCGTCGTTGGAGCTCTAGCGCCGCCGCAAGCCAGATCTCGCCACCACTCTTCCTCTCGTCACCAGTCACTCCTTCGAGCCTCGCCACTGAAACTGTGTGCCTTGGGTTTGCCTCGCTCCCCTTTCCTCGTTGCTACCTTCTCCGCCGCTTACCGTGGCGCGTAGCGCCAGCGAGCCATTGGGCTTGAAGAGCCCTGCTGCTTTCGGCTGTGGTCGAAGCCTCCTTTCGACCAGGTGTTTGAAGCCTCCATCAGACCACGTGTAGTTTAACCTCCTTCCGACCACGTGTAGTCGAACCGGTGAACAATAGCCGAAACCCTATTGTTGGATTTTCTCTTTCAACAAAAATGGTTTAGGCTATATCTTTCGCATTCAACTCCAAATCTAATAATTTTGTTTCTAAATTCATATAAGTTCAGTGTATTTCATTTGGTTCTAGTTTGGTAATTTTTTGATTTTATTTGGAATTTTTTTTATTTATTTGGCTCTTTTCGCGAGTATAGGTTCCAGCATTTCCGAAGAATTCTTGAACCCGACGACCGAAGCATCTCAACTCTTAAACGAAGGAAAATTGTATGCTTTTGATCCTATTGTACACATTTTATAAAAATATATTATTTTATATCAACATGCTTTGCTAATTTTTATATTAAATATTTTCGGTAATAGTTAAATACGTACTTGAGAGTATGACTCCTTGAATAATTGTGAATGACATGTTGATATGTACCCTTGGACACCATAGGTTGGGTAAATTTAGTTGGATATTACTGTAATGCCAACTTGGATATCGTATATGCTTAGCCATGCTTTAGCTATTCGATGGGATTCATGATCACATGAAAACTTGATTTAATGAAAGATGGAATTGTGGTGCGGCCACTGTTATTAAAAAGATGTTGTGCCATGGCAAGAGTTACCGTTTGGCCAGGATGAACAAAAAATAATTTATACTCGGACGAGTGATCGTGCAGTAAAGGGGTTGATTTGGGATGTGGTTGCCTCTCCTAAGTAGTCAGTAAGAACTTAACTTTGTGTGCCATTGATCTAGGTCATACCGTCCAACCACAAGTCTATTTATGGAATGGACCTGGCCAACTAATTAGCAATATTTTGTTTTGGTTCTTTTTGGGTTGATAAGTGGCGCAAGATAGGGCCAGTGTGGCAAATCCTTAGCGAGCATAACAGGGCAAAACAGAGCTTTGTAAAGGCCTTGTGATAATCACTTAGTCACACCCCTTCGAAAGCGTGAAATACCTGACAATATAAGATAATTATCTCCTATGGGTCAAGCTGTACAACCTCTGCAGAGTGTTAAAAACTATTTGAATAGCCGTGTTCCGGTTATGGACAATACCTGGTGATTTCACACGAGGAGTAGATTTTCATAAAAATATTGGAATGGTTAGGGTTGGTTGGAATGGTTGGGAAGTGAACGGGGTGTTCACTAGTTGCTTCGAAAGAACTTGTTTACTTATGTATTAATCTTTTAAACTGTTCTTTGCAATCCACTTATTGTATTTAATGTAAATACTGCTTTCTGCAAATTAAACATAAAACTATCCTTGTTCAAGCCTTGTATGAATACTATTTGCATACATTTTCCTACGACTTGTTGAATACTTTATGTACTCACAGCTATACACCATTTGTTGATGTGTCGCCGAAGAAGAACCAGGGAGCATCGAGTTCTATGAGGAAGATTATTTCAAAGACTACACGAACTAGGTCGCGTCCTCTACTCGATTGCATGTGGGCATGTCGAATGGCTACCACGAGGCGTTTTGGTTTTTGCTGCAAGTTTATATTTTGTTGCTAAACCCTGCGTGGTAACTTCTGTAAGACTTGACCATAAGGTCCTTTTACTACTAAGTAATATTACTTTGTCTTCTTCATTAGCTACTTTGTTGTATGGATAGGATAACATCGATGTTGCAAACTGTGTGGACTAGCTACTGATCATAGGACTGGTTTAGAGTACATAGATGGCTCGGGTCCAGCGACTCGGGGTCCCGACACTTCAACATCATTATACAGATTGTCAATACTAAATGATGTAATAAGAGATGAATATATAGGAATGAGATGATCACTAAATTTTATTTTTCTCTCATAATGAATAAGAGTCGATACACAAGAATTGTTGTTCAAAACAGTAAGCATTAATTCATCCATGTGATCACAAGTTTTGCATATTTGATATACAAAAAATTGATTGTCTACACCATAATCTCCAATCAAATTAAACTTATATACAACGGTGTAGGCACTAGACAAGGATTTCAAACATGTAAGTACAGAAACTTTCTCCATAGCATGTGATAATTGCATGGTTGATCCAACATAATGTAACATAAAGAATCAGTAAGAGAAATTCTAGTAAAAACTTCTTTATGTCTAACCAATTGCACATGATCATTATATGCGATTAACTCATCACATGAATCACTCAAAATAACAGACAATTCAATTATTTTATCACATGGTGCACTCAAGTCAGCAGGTAAATCAATAAGTTTATCACATGGTGCACTCAAGTCAGCAGGCAAATTAATCAAATTATCACAGGATTCATGCAAATTCTTAATAATACTAGACTCGGTAGCTAGGAAATTAATATATGTCTTCTCAGCACTAGGTTCCTTCACCTCATGTGATGCAATAGTTTCTACTACAATATGATTTTTTTTCCTTGTTCAATGATACTAGGCATAAAATCAAGGGTATTGATCGCAAGTTGATTATTCAAATCAGTACCTTTGTTATTACTTTGTAGGCTCGACTCAGATGATGTCGGTACTAGAGGCGGTGAGTAGTCCAAAGCTTTCCTTTCTTCTTCTTGCTCCAGCTCAATTAACAATGAGCGAGCAAAGGATGCAAGACGGCGAGACGGAGTGACGCTCACAGTAGCAGGGGCGGTAATCATGGTTGATACAGCAGCAGAAGAAACAACCGAAGATGATCTTGATGTAGAGGTGTGTATTGTGCATTTGTTTGTTTCATGTACATGTGAAGGTGTTGTGGAAGTAGACGAAAGTGCACGACCAATATTTGATTATCGTCCCTGTACTTGTTTTTCGACTTTGCAAGCAAGACGAAACAAACGAGTGATAGTGGGAGGTTTATAAACAAGTTTATTCCGAATTTGATGGTTTAATCCTCCTAGAAATCTAGTTATCTTAGCATCTTCAATTTCTTCTAAACCACAATGAGATAAAGCTGTTTGCAAATCTTGATAATAATCCTCTGTCTTAAGCGTTGTAATTTATTAAGTAATTCACGAGAATAATAGGAAAGTACAAATCTGTCTCATTGCTCTCTTCAAAGCATTCCATGTTCTAGGTATGTTCTGATTAGTACGACAGTATTCACTCCACCAAATATATGCAAAATTAGTAAACTCACGGGTAGCAGCCCTAACTTTCAAATGATCAGAAAATTCATGGCATGCAAATAATTGTTGTACTATGACAATCATATACCTCCCATAGTGGATGATCTCATCTCAAGCTTGCATATTTCTCACGGACTTTCTTGTACTCCCGTTCAATGGCTCTGTGGATATCGTGAGGATATGTGCACGATCTCAGGATGATGAGTCAATTGGCAATGGCTTTGTTGGTTTGCAAAATCTCGTATTTTCGGGGTTTGCTTCAAGCTGTCAGACCACAGGCGGTCTGACCGGTGATATGGGGCGGTCAGACCACCCGTGGAGCGGTCGGACCAGCCGTGAGTTCCGGTCGGACCGGCCTGACCTAAAAGTGGACTTTGGAGCTAATCCAAAAATAGGTTGTGTAGGCAGGTGAGGGGAGTCTCCTGGATGTGGTTGCATCATTTTTGGAGCTCCCAGTCAAAAGTTCTATTGAGTTGAAAATTCCGAAGGTTTGGATTTTCGTTGGAATTTGGCTAAGTCTTTTTGACCGGTCTGGCCGCCGTTGTGGGAGCGGTCCGACCAGCCTGAAATCGGTCGGACCGGCCTTGTGGGGCGGTCAGACCGGCATTGACTTGGAGGTTAGCCAAGTCTGCATTGATGTGTTTTGATTGTGTTTTATGTTTAGTTATCAATGCTTTATTGATGTATATTGCATTGCGGAACTAACGTGGGTCAAGTTGTGAAGAACTTGTTCCCGGAAACGGTTTGTTTGTCTATTGCTGTGCAGGTGGCTTGCAGGTCTGCGACGTCAACGGTGAGGTGGATCGGGACTACGCTTGGAGAGCTGAGGTCGAGCGATCATGGATCCGGGAGGTCGTGTGACTCAAGCATGGTGCAGGATGGGCAAGATGGATCGAACGGGTGGTTCGGTGCAGCTGGTTGGATCAGGCGGTGCGGATATCGGTGCGAGTCTCTGGGAGGTTCCGATGGGTTTCGGACAAGAGAGGCTTGGCGACGCGATTAGAACCACTGATCAACCTACACGTGGTGAAGAAGGCGATTGCTTCAACAGATGTTGTGTGTGGGTCCCATGTGTGAGTGGGTCCCAAAAGTGAAACCCTAGTCCTCTCCTATAAATAGAAGGGGGGAGATGTAAAACCCCCTTGAGGCATTCATTTGGTTTCCCCTTCCTTTTTCTAGGGTTAGGGTTTGGAGAGGAAGAGAGGGAGAGATTGTGATTGCTCCTTGGTGAGCTCTTGTCCTCCTTGAGGGAGTGGCTTTGTAAGCATCTTGTGAGATCAATCAATCTTGTGATGCTTGCTTGAGAGATCATTTGTCTCCCTTTGTGCTCTTCTCTCATTTGGATGAATTTGGTGCTTCCTTGATTCAAGTGTTTAAACTTGGTCTTTTGACCCACTTTGTCTTGCTTTGATGTGTGGGAGTACTCCTAGAATCATCTAGACCATCAACCCCCAAAAGCAAGTCTTGAATCAAAGATTTTCATATTTCTAGGGTTTGTGCACTTCTTTGTTAAATCCTTGAGAGATCGATTCTGAAGTGGATCGAAGGATCGTCGCTAGAAATAGGTCTCTAATATCATTAGGGAGGTGTGCTCGAATTTTAGTCAAGTTTCATTGGTTGAATCAAAAGTTGGATCAAATTTCGTTTTGGATTTGGGATTGGTTTTTCAGTTCTGGACTGAACCGGTCAGACCGGTGTTGCAACGGCGGTCCGACCGCCCGTGTTCAGACATTTTGCTCACGGGTCGAACCGGCATCCACCGGTCCGACCGCCGTTAGTTGCCGGCCGGCCATTGGTTGACCGTCGGTCCGACCGCCGTGGTAGCCGGTCGGACCGCTGTGCTCAGATTCGCCTTTGAGATTAAGTCTCCACTTTTGTGTCGTGTTGTCATCGGGGTTATCGAATTGACACAAGGCTTCCACTGTGCGCTTACTGATCTTCTTAGCTTTCATAGCTAAAGGAGTAAAGTTCGTGTTGAATTTGATTTAGGCGAGAAAGTTGAGAAAGCGCCTATTCACCCCCTAGTCGCCTTTCCGGTCCTTCAAGTGGTATCGAGCGGTTAGCTCTTCTCATAGATCTTAACCGGTCTTTGGAGCCATGGCGATCGATGATATTCAATCGGGCCACATGTTTTTGATGGAGTTGATTTTGCTTATTGGAAGGCCGAATGCGAGGCCTACATCGAGGCTCAAGGGCACGCAATTTGGCTTAAGGTGAAAAACCGTTATGTCGTGCCACCGATGACAATTTGATCACTCGGATGTGGAGAACAACGCAGGGCTCGAATTTTTGATTCAAGGCCTTAGTCGATCGGAGTTTGAGCGTGTCGCTCATTTCTTTGTCTGCTCATGAGATCTGGCGGACTCTTTGTGATTATCACGAGGGTCCACCGCGATCAAGGAAGTGAGACAGAACCACTAAAGAAAGCATACTCCAAGATCGAGCAAAGACACGTGAATCTTTAGATGAGTGTGGGGAGATTTTCTAAAATTCTTCATGATCTCCATATTTGTTGATCTTGTATTTTACGAGTCGAAAATGCACGCCGACTTTTGGGTGCTTTGGATGTGAAGGTGCGGGGATGAAGATCACGCCATCAATGACAACACTTGTCATGAGTGAGCTTACCATGGATAAGCTTTACTCTAGGTTGAAGACGCATGAGATTGATTTTATCTCGCGTCTCCCCATGACCGATTCGATGGCTTTAGTGGTCGACCAATCTAAGGGTAGATATTACGATTCTTTTGATGTTAGCTCATCGGCTTTTCTTTGATTGCTTTGCATTCTTTGAGCGATGAGCAACTTGAGAGACTACGAAGATGATTTAGCCTCCTATCCACCAAATTCACGAGCTTACAACAATGTGAGGAGTAGGAGGAGAGGTGGACCTATCACATGCTTTGAATGTGGTGAGCCAAACCACATTCGCTCTAGATGCCCCAAGCTGAAGGGCAAGGAGGAGAAGGAGTCACAAAGGCATCCTCAAGCGAGGGATGCTAAGTCCAAGAAGACAAACTATCGCAAGTTTGTCGGTAGAGTCCTTGAAGCTCTAGAGGATGTGAGCATGGAAGATGTGGACTCGGAGTCGGAGGACGATAAGAGTGACTCCCGTGGCAAGAAGAAGGCACGTGATTTTACAGGCATGTGCTTCATGGCTAAGAACAGCCACGACAGCGACTCCTCCAACAGCGAGGATCTTTTTAGTGATCCCGATGAGGTATGCCCTTCACTTCCTGACATGAAAAGGGCTTTGGTGCTTGCTGAACAAAAAATGCATAAGCAAGTTAAATTGATTAAGAAACAGGATACCATGATTGATAATTTGAATCTAGAAGTTGTTAAGCTCAAATCCATTAATCCTGATGATTTCTGTAAATCATGCTCTAGCTTGCTTAATGAATTGTCAAGCTTAAATTATGCTCATTCCTCTGTTGAAAAGCAATTGAAAAATGCTCTTGTCGAACTAGAATCTCTCAAGTATAGTTCTGTTTGCATGGATGCCATTCCGCTCGGTGTGACTACCTTGGATGCTATTCCTTTAACTTGCTCAAATTGTGCTTTGCTAGAATAAAAACTGGATAGCTCTTTAAAAGAATTGCAAAAATTTGATGCTAGTCATACTTGCTCTCATTGTAAGAACAATAGGATTAAAATGCAAGAGTTGACCGAAATGGTCGCTTACTCTAGAGCTGCATCATGTGAAAATTGTCCTAAGCTTACAATTGAGATTGAAGCTTTAAACAAGACTCTTGAAGAGAAAGCTAAAATTGAAAGATCCATGTCTCTTACTGCTTCCAAGAAAGTCATTGATTCTTCCTCTTGTGTGTTGCATGCTGAAGTTGAAACTGTTATTGGTAAGATACAAGAGGCTTTTAGAGTCAAATTTAAGGAGCAGTTGAATAGGATTGGAGAGTCCTATTGTGTGTCTTGTGAGGCTCTGAAAGTGGAAGTGGACCTTCTTAAGAGCAAACATGTTGAGGCAATCGACTCTAAAAAGTGCTCCAATTGTGGAGTTTTGGCAAAAGAGAACGATTACCTCAAAATGACTCTTGAGAAGTTTTCTAGTGGGAAAAAGAAACTCAACTTGATTCTAGATCAATCCAAGGTGAGTGTGAAAAACAGTGACCTAGGTTTTAACTCCCTAGAGCTTTCCAAGAATCACCCACCAAAGACTGCTAGAGTTGTGAAAAGTGGTTTGTGTGAGCAAGAACCTTCTAAGACTTCAAAGGTTGCTTTTAAATCATGAGGTTCGCTCAAACTCTTCGAGCAAGAAAGGTGCTTCATTTCTCTGACGGACCCCTCAAAAGGTCAAGTACCATTGCACCTTCGCAAGAAAGAGGGCCACTGTATTGAGTTTTGCTTTGGAGAGCAAAGATTGAGAGGAAAGAGAGAGTGAGCACTCTGAGATCCATTAGAGGAGTCTCTTCTTCAGTTGTAGTCTCTAGAGCCAGGCAGCCTATTCAGCGTACCACATATAGGCCTAGATTTGTAGAGAACTTTGTTGACTCTTCTGGTGGGTCTAGGCAACAGTTTGGTTTAGGATATCGTGAGGATAGATCACGGGTAGCACCTAGACAGGGGGAGTATCGGTCTTTTGGTAGATCGTTTTGGAGAGGTCCAGGTGGTGCTCGTGGGCATTCCTATGATTTTGTGCCTAATCATTTTTTTTTGCTGCTTCTTTTGCTATTCCCAGGCATCGTCCATCTCAGTACTAGACACCTAGATCTTTTATCTCAAATCCCAGTACTGAGGCATGGATGTTTTGAGGGAATTTGCTTTTTTTTGCACTCATTGTATCATAATGCATTTTCATTTCAAATGTCTTGCATTGCATAATAGAACTTGTGGAGCTTTGATTATTATCCTTGTATGACTTGATTTCATACTCTGTACCTTGTCATATCAAGTGATAGTCTGCTATACTTCTTTTATGGCTCTTCGTGTTTTAGCTTAGCTTTTGCCTTGCTAGCTTTATATCTGTGAGCAAATTGAATCAAATCATGTCTTGTTGGATCTTGTGACTAGTTTTGCTCTAGTGATCCTCTTATGATTCTTGTCATGTCAAATAGGTTGAATTGAGTCTTGAACTTATTTTGAGATGAAAATGAGCTTTTTATCTTCTTAAGTCAAGCAAATGAAAAATGAGATTTTCTGTGCGAAAAAACTAATCTCACCAATCCTTTCTCATGAGACGGCTTGCCATTGCACTAGGCATGAACTCAGGGGGAGTTTTGGATGACCTAGACCACTCTTTTAAGCTTATCGCTTGAGATGGTCACGGCAAGGCTTGAGATCTAGCACAGTGGAAAAATTCTTTTTAGAAAATGCTCAAAATGCTAAATGCTTGAGTTTTTGCTTCAAAAGAATAATTTTAATGCTCAAAATGCCCCAGTTCTTGTTTTGAGTCTCCTTTTTCCTTATAGACATGGCTTGACTCATTCTTGGTTGCTTTTAGTGAAACTATGATATTGAGTAACTTTTCATGGTATTCATTCTTTTAATCTCAGATTTCTGCTAACTTGGTTTTAGCTTTGCAGTACATATTTTGCCATGATTGAATATAGCTTCTTCACCTTACATGGCTTGGTATAATTCTTGTACTGTCTACTTCGATAATGGTCATGGCTCCTTTTGTTAAATTTCAAATAAAGTCATTTCATCTTCTTTTTCTTTTCCCTTGCATCTTGATGAATTCATTGTCAAAGGGGGAGAAGGATGGAAGAAAATACTGGTTTTACATAAAAGAACACACAAACAAAAAAATGAGCCTTTTGAAAATTTATGATCATAGTGAGTTGAGTCTCTGGGTTTTATTGTCTTTTTCTGACTTTAATTGCAATTGAAGAAGACTCACAATGATCAAAGGTCAAATAGAAAATTGTCTTTCATTTGGACCTAAGTGAGATTTTTGGCTACTTTCTGGAAATTGAATCCGTTTGTGCGTTCATTGCTTTATCTCACTTGCCTATACTATTCTGAAGCCAGCTTGGTCAGTTCCTAGGCTTTTTCTTGCTTATGGACCAAGTTGTGCCTTTATGCGACAACGGCGATTTGTTTTACTTTTCAATTTGAAAAACCACATTTTCTGGGAAATTGCCAATGTGTTCATCAAGGGGGAGATTGTGGATATCGTGAGGATATGTGCACGATCTCAGGATGATGAGTCAATTGGCAATGGCTTTGTTGGTTTGCAAAATCTCGCGTTTTGGGTTTGCTTCAAGTTGTCGGACCACAAAGTGATCGGCCGGTGATATGGGGTGATCGGACCGCCGTGGAGCTGATCGGACGGCCGTGAGTTCCGGTCGGACCGGCCTAACCTAAAAGTGGATTTTGGAGCTAATCCGAAAATAGGTTGTGTAGGCGGTGAGGAGTCTCACGGATGTGGTTGCATCATTTTGGAGCTCCGGTCAAAAGTTCTATTGAGTTGGAAATTCCGAAGGTTTGGATTTTCAAGTGGAATTTTAGCTAAGTCTTTTTGACCGGTCGGCCGCCGTTGTGGGAGCGGTCCGGCCGGCTGAATCGGTCGGACCGCCTTGTGGGGTGATCGGGCCGGCATTGACTTGGAGGTTAGCCAAATGCATTGATGTGTTTTGATTGTGTTTTATGTTTAGTTATCAATGCTTTATTGATGTATATTGCATTGCGGAACTAACGTGGGTCAAGTTGTGAAGAACTTGTTCTCGGAAACGGTTTGTTTGTCTATTGCTGTGCAGGTGGCTTGCAGGTCTGCGACGTCAACGGTGAGGTGGATCGGGACTACGCTTGGAGAGCCGAGGTCGAAGCGATCATGGATCTGGGTGAGGTCGTGTGACTCAAGCATGGTGCGAGATGGGCAAGATGGATCGAGCGGGTGGTTCGGTGCGGTGGTTGGATCGGTGGTGCGGATATCGGTGCGAGTCTCTAGGAGGTTCCGATGGGTTTCGGACAAGAGAGGCTTGGCGACGAGATTAGAACCGCTGATCAACCTACACGTGGTGAAGCAGGCGATTGCTTCAACAGATGTTGTGTGTGGGTCCCATGTGTGAGTGGGTCCCAAAAGTGAAACCCTTGTCCTCTCCTATAAATAGAAGGGGGAGATGTAAAACACCCTTGAGGCATTCATTTGGTTTCCCCTTCCTTTTTCTAGGGTTAGGGTTTGGAGAGAAAGAGAGGGAGAGATTGTGATTGCTCCTTGGTGAGCTCTTGTCCTCCTTGAGGGAGTGGCTTTGTAAGTATCTTGTGAGATCAATCAATCTTGTGATGCTTGCTTGAGAGATCATTTGTCTCCCTTTTGTGCTCTTCTCTCATTTGGATGAATTTGGTGCTTCCTTGATTCAAGTGTTTAAACTTTGTCTTTTGACCCACTTTGTCTTGCTTTGATGTGTGGGAGTACTCCTAGAATCATCTAGACCATCAACCCCCAAAAGCAAGTCTTGAATCAAAGATTTTCATATTTCTAGGGTTTGTGCACTTCTTTGTTAAATCCTTGAGAGATCGATTCTGCGAAGTGGATCTGAAGGATCGTCGCTAGAAATAGGTCTCTAATATCATTAGGGAGGTGTGCTCGAATTTTAGTCAAGTTTCATTGGTTGAATCAAAAGTTGGATCAAATTTCGTTTTGGATTTGGGATTGGTTTTCGATTCGGTGAACCGGTCGACCGGTGTTACAGCGGCGGTCCGACCGCCGTGTTCGGCCATTGTTCACGGGTCGAACCGCTGTCCACCGGTCCGACCGCCCGTTAGTTGCCGGTCAGATCGCTGGTTGACCGTCGGTCAGACCGCCTGTGGTAGCCGGTCAGACCGCCTGTGCCCAGATCTGCCCTTTGAGATTAAGTCTCCACTTTTGTGTCGTGTTGTCATCGGGGTTATCGAATTGACAAGGCTTCCACGTGGCGCTATCGATCTTCTTAGCTTTCATAGCTAAAGGAGTAAAGTTCGTGTTGAATTTGATTTAGGCGAGAAAGTTGAGAAAGCGCCTATTCACCCCCTAGTCGCCTTTCCGGTCCTTCAGGCTCGAAGAAGACATGGATCTATCTCATAATCATCTCGTGATCCTGCCATAGTTAGCAGAAAACAAGGAAACAAATCATAAGCATATGTTCCAATCAACTACTACGATCTGAAGACTCAAAATCGCTCACACTCAAACTAATACCAAGTTTTTACCAAGCAAACAGGTAGTGAGCAGCAAGTAAAATGAGGTCTGACGGTACTATTGATAAGTACAAGGCAAAACTTGTGGCCAAGGGTTATATCCAAAAAAAGGTGATGATTATTTTGATACTTACTCTCATGTTGCCAGATTGACCACCATTCGAGTGCTCATTATATTAGCTTCTTCCTATAGTCTACACATTCATCAAATAGATGTGAAGACAGATTTCCTTGATAGAGAGCTAGAGAAAGAAATCTATATGGAGCAACTGGATGGTTGTGTGATTTCTGGATAGGAAAGTAAGGTATGCAAGTTAATCAAATCCTTGTATGGTCTAAAGCAAACACCTAAACAGTGGCACGAGAAATTTGATAAAACTTTAACTTCTGCTGGTTTTGCTATGAATGAGGCAGATAAGTGTGTGTATTATTGTTGTGGTGGGGGTTAAGGAGTGATTTCATGTTTATCTTTGGGACAAACAATGTTGTCATTGATGAGGTCAAATCTTTCTTATCTAGATACTTTGATATGAAAGACCGTTAGACCATTTGGATTGGTCGTAGACTTTATGATAATTAATAATTAACGTTTGGGTTGTATTGACATTTACAGTAGTGAAAGTTTCGGTTGTTGGATTTTCAGTGTGAGTGGTCGGATCATGCCTTGTATCGGGCGGTCTAATCGGTGATACTTGATGGTCCTTTTCATATGTAGCTCTGAGTATTATATCTACAAGTATTGTAGCTCCGAGTACCGAGTGATAGATTTTCGAGCACTGTAGATCCAAGTACCGAGTGGTAGAGCTCCGAGTAATGCACTCAGTAGTAAGTCGAGGTGTGTAACAAGTACGAAGGACAGTCAGAGTTGCATGGTCAAAGGTTGCAAAGCTACAGTGACTGATCGATGGTCAAAGCTACAGTGACTGGTCGATGGTCGAAGCTATAGTGATTGGTCCATGGTCGAAGCTACATTGAATGGTCAATAGTCGAAGCTATAGTTACTGGTCGATGGTCGAAGCTACAGTGCCTGTTCGATAGTCGTAGCTACACTGCATGGTCGATAGTCGAAACTACAGTGCTTGATCAATGGTCGATGGTCTGTAGTCGTGGGCTTCGTGATCATTAGTCATGGGCTTTGTGGTCGGTAGTCGCAGGCTTCGTGATCAGTAGTTGTGGACATCGTGCTCAGTGGTCATAGGCTTCTAGTAAGTGGTCGCAGGCTTTGCGATCAGTGGTCGTATGTTTCTGGTCGGTGGTCGTACGTTTATAGTAAGTAGTAGTAGGTTACGAGTGCTTCAATTCTTGTATTCTTGAGTACCTTGAGTACTCGTGTTGATCGACGATGGTATGACCGGCGTATACACAGCGGTAAGACTAGTTTTACAGAGTGATCTCGAGTTGTTTATCTGAAAGCTGGAATTTAAGGTTGAGGATGATCTGATTCGTGTTTATTGATAAATGAGAGTGTGATATGCGTGTGTGAACTGATATTGGTCAAATTGGAGAACTTGTGCCAGGAAAATATTCTTTGATCTTTTCATGTGCAGGTTGAGTGTGGAGATGGTCATGGTCGATGACGAGGAAAACCGGAACTAGGAGGGGGGAAATCCAAGGTTCAGGTGGTCGTGGATGTCACGGGATGGTCGTGCTCACGCTAGGACACATGGAGATCAAAGGTGAATGCATGATGAGTGGACGAAGCTACCGGAGGTTCCGTCCTAGAGGCTTCGATGCGTGAAGAGTTATGGAAGGCATTCATAACTGGAAGGTTTAGACATAATGGAAAACTCGAGATTTGAGGGGTTTCAGGTCCCCTGATTTTTGGAAGAGATAGAATTATGATGCTAGTGTTAAGCTTCGAAAGAATCAGGGATTAGACAAAGATCAATTGAGATATTCATAAATTATTGGGTCCCTTATGTATCTATCTGGTGCCACAAGACCTGACATATCATTTGCTATGAGCAAATTAAGTCGGTTTATTTCAAACCCAGGAGATGATCACTCGGAGGCACTTGAGAGAGTGTTGCGCTACTTGAGAGGCACAACCTCGTATGGAATTTACTATACTGGGTATCCATCTGTATTAGAAGGATATAATGATTCAAATTGGATCTCAGATGCAGATGTGATCAAAACTACAAGTGGTTATGTCTTTACTCTACCAGGTGTTGTAGTTTCATGGAGGTCGTGTTAACATATCATATTGACAAGGTCGACCATGGAAGTAGAACTTATAGCACTAGACACAACCACTGTTGAGGCTGAATAGCTTAAAGAGTTTCTGTTGGGCTTGTCATTGGTTGAGAAACCAACACCAGCAATCCTAATGTACGGTAATAATCAAACAGTATTGATTAAGGTTACAAGTACTAAGGATAACATGAAGCCCCCCAGACATGTGAAACGTATGCTTAAATCTGTCAAAAAACTGAGGAACTCTAGAGTGATTACTATGAATTATATATGAACTAAAAAATCTGGCAGGCCCTTTCACAAAGGGACTAGCACGGAAGGCGATTTCCGTTGCGTCTATGGACATGGGAATGAGGTCTATTGGAGTTACAACTCAACAGTAACTCATACCTTTTTATCAAAGATCGCATGACTTAGGCAATGGGAAAAATAAGTTGATGTTTGAACAAGAAAGTACACTTTAATAATTTATGAACCCGTGTCCTAATAGACAAAATACTCTCAACTATATGGAAGGATGGCTTAAAGCCTTAATGTACTCTAGTGTCCAATAAGGAAAAAATGTATTAGCCTACAGGATACCTAAAATGAATACACCTACTTGAGCTTAACTGTGAGATCGTAGTTCATGAGAATAGAGCATTCTCTAGAAAGCTCATGAACAGATAAGGGAGCATGACCAAATAAAACTCTGTTTAGGTTTGGTTCTTTGACAGCCTAGTATCAGTTGAGATCTCAAGTGAAATCTAATCACAAAAATCTATGAATTCAAGGTATAGTCCATTCATCATATGTGAAAAGATGAATCTTGTTATTCTAGGTGCAAGTTCAACCCGTGTAAGACTTACACTGAAAGATTGGTATATTAACAACTCTTCAGCTCAATAGTCCTTATCATTCTTTTTGCTGCTTGTTTTGGAATTGGTGGGGGATTGTTAGAATTGGGCCCATTTGTGTAAAGGCTCATTCATACCTAGAATTCCAAAGGATGTATGGTTTAGTCGCATACTGCTTAGCCAAGTGGTGGGAGAGCAATATATAAGGTGGAGTTCTTGGCACCTCTTGATACATGTGATACATATCATGGAGTAACATGAGAAGGACTATAGCTAACGTCACACACATGCACGTACGCACGCGTATGTGTTTATTCGCGTGGCAATTGCGTGACTTGTGACTTACGACGCACGACCGTGAACGTGTCGTGAACCTAGTCCACTTTTCTTTCACTAAACGTGCATTTATCTCTCACACAAAACATAGTGGTCCAAATATTATGGTCGAAGTGGTACATAGGACCAGTGTGGTCGGAACAATGTGGTCCCCTTGGACCTCTCCGGGAGATCCTCTTGGACCTCCCTTAGAGATTGCTTCGGATCACTCCAAGAGAGTGCGGAGATCCTCTTGTACCTCCCCTAGAGATTGCTTTGGATCACTCTAATAGAGTGTGGTCGGAACACTGTGGTCCACTTGAACCTCTTTGAGAGATCCTCTTGGACCTCTCTTGGAGAGTTCTTTGGATCACTCTAAGATCTCGAAGACACAGACCAGTGTGGCTTGAACATAGTGACCAAAATAAAGTGATCAAAACACAGTAGTCAAAATAAAATGGTCAAAACACAGTGGTCCAAATAATGTTGATGAAGCTGTAGACCAGTGGCCGAAGCTGTAGACCAGTGTGTAATCAGGATCAGTGAACACTGCTTAAATGACTATTAATTGGTTTTGAATTAGCAGTTACCAGTGTTTTAATGTGTGCTTTATTGAATAGTTACTAGAGAGTAATTGACTCAATCCTTCAAAACATCTGGAGACGTCCAGACATGCGATTTGATCAATCACTTCAATTTCTTCCTTCTTCTTCCTCTCTGCTCTACTGGCTGGAGAGTTGTGCTGTTTGAACCAAGTTGTCTCTTCTCCTCGGCGTGCACCGAGAAGGAGGGTGAGCGGGTATCTCCGAACCATTGTCGCAGAGTTCACCTACACGGGGTGTCAATAAAGTTTTTGGGTAGCACACCTACGTGATCGCTCATTGCATTGCATCATCTACGATCTCACCGCCGACCATCGCTTGAGTCTGCTACTGCTACATTCTTCATCAAGCACGCATCGTAAGTTGGTTGTCGTCCATTATATTCTATTTTAAATCTGTTATTGAGTATGTTTAGAAGTGCAATGAGTTATATGCTGTTAGTATCGTTTTATGTGTATGTAGTTTTAAGTGATCTTTGCTTTATAATAAAATCTGTAATTAAAATACTCTCTACATTTCCAACACAAATCAGTGCTAATTAGGAGAAAAAAATCGTACCCATGCTGCCCCGAACAAATTGTTATTTTGGAAGCCCTATTTCTTTTGTCTCAGTTGCACAGTTGCACGGGGTGGCCAGCCACATGATCCGTGTGATCGGAAGCACGTGAATAAATTAGCTAGCATTGCTTCGAGATTCGCGTTTCTGTCTGGTGCCTGATGCCTGATGCAGCTTTTGACGTTCTACTGGAATCCAAACTCCAACGACCAATGGCATCGCTAGCCTTTGATACCGTGTCATTTTCTATTCTCGATATATTTCACGTGCTATTTACAAACACGCTGTGTTGGATGCCATCTTCTTCTGAGACCAAAATCTGGCGCCAACTGATAGTGTATACAGAAGTGATCACGAGAGAAGGAACCGATAAAAGCTAAGTAAGATATGGATCGACTGGAATCAAATTTTATTGCTTTTGCAAAGATGATTTGCATGTTTGATTGGATACAATTACATTTACATTTACAGATGTGCGGTTGTTTCCGTATGTCTGCAGGTTTTTGAAACTCAGGAGAGGCCGTGATTTGATTATTGATGACAAGCAGGAGACTTAATTGGAACAAATTTGAAGGGGAAAAAGAGTCAATTAATGGAGTATGGAAGAAGATTTATATGAGAAAATGACAGAACAAGGAGCTACGATGAAATACTACTACTCCTGTGCTCTTCAGCAGACAATATCATTGAAGGCCAGAACATCTGCATTCAGTACAATTTTTTTTAATGGACAACAGGGCATAAATACAACTTTTACAATGTACAGATCAAATTCTACATAAATAAGAAGCTAATCTGCAAAATCACTAACTTAACTAATATGTACACAAGCTGAAAATGGCTACAAAATTGCCTGCCCTCCTTTGAGCAGCTGTAGCTAGTAAGGAAGCTCTACCTGAGCACTCGCTCAGAATCATCTCAAAGCATTGGTAAATTTTGCTTTGCGCCACAATCGTGAAATAATATGTGCACCTTCCATTCTTGCAGATTAAGTTAAGTGAGTATTACCTGGAAGTACAATGGTATTATGATTGGCATCTTGAAGGTGATATTTCTGATTATTACCATCGACTCCAGAGATCATCTGTTCTTCTCAACGTACAAGACATCAGAAGCGAAAGGAGAAGGCTTTGTAGATCAAGCTCCACCATTGTCAATTGGAATCCTTACATTTTCATACCCCTTCAGTGCCTCTTGAGTAAAAGATTCCAGTGCTTCAAATATTGGAGCCAGACCTGCTTTCAGATCTGTTACACTTGACTCTTGGATTTGTTTCACAGTTTCCTCATGCCTAGATCTTTGTTCATCCAATCTCTTATGCAATGCATCCAAAGCTACCATGCGATTATCAACTGCCCTGTTATTGTCGGTGATGGGCAATGCTGTTTTATCAGCTTTAGAATGTCCAGGCAAGCCATGTTCCTTTTGGAGAGATTTGAGCCTCTTTGCGAAATCTCTAGATAAATAGTCTGCTTTCAGTTTCTGCTGCAGCTCTTCGTCTTGCCGCTCCCATAACATGTGCACATTAACAGCGAAAGCCTCCATTGCATCTATGACAGTACCTTCTGGTATCCTTTTCATGGTTTGACACCAATCGTTAGCTGTGATGAACACAGCAGGAGCTCCAAGTCTACCAGGAGAGAACGGTACCAAGCCATCTGGCGTTTCCTCCTTTTCCTGAGGCAGCCATTTGACTAACCAGCCATTGAGGGTTTCAATATAAGCCTTTTGGGACAGGATCCAATTTCTGAAACAGGAACACCAGTTCAAAAGTTCCATTTCTAGTTCCAATGTAACGTTGGAGGAGTTTCTTTCAGGTCCATTCTTAGGGATGAGAATATGAGACTTAGTTTGAGCATGGCATGGAATTGTTTCTGATGGCACTCAAGAATGAATTTCCACATTCTAACAAGCCTGCACCAGAATGACAACAGTTTACAGTCTGTCCGTTGAGAAATCAGTTTTGCAATAAAGTACTAGAAAAACAGGGATTCTTCACAAGAAATAAATGAAAAACATAACTGCCTAGGCAATAGCTATCAGCCATGCAAACAAACACTTTATTTAAGCAAGCAACAACAAAGAAGAGCACACGAGAGACCAAATTTGTTTGCAGGCCAAATGCCCTTTCCGAAAGAACGATGAACCTCCTAAACTTAGGATGTCCTAACATTAGCTAATTTTATTAGTGTGATAGCAACTTTATTCAAAATAAGAAATGAGACTGTAAATACTATCACAATTCCGGCCGGTGGCGGTTTACGATTTTCCGTGAAAAACCGGTCGAATTTCGTTTAAATTTGCTTAAAATCAACGAAATTTGAATTTTGAATTTTGAATTTACAAACTCCAGAAAAACTGGCCGGGATTTCAAATCCCGCCACCCACCGGTAAGGCCGGTTACCGCCGGCCGGGATTTCTATCCCTGGTTGTGACTATACTAAACCAGCTAATCTTAGGAAATGTTGCAATGGCTCAAACGGCACTATTTTTCTAAACTATTGCAACATGCAGTAGTGATATTGCAATATAAAACATGCATACTAATGCAAACTTTTAGTGATTATTTGTAAAAGCATTCCATCTTTTGCTGTTCATTTTTTTTTACAATAAATGCAATATTTCAATTGATTAGCAGCATTTTTATGAAACAACCTTAAATTAGCAAATTCTAGCATTAGTAATTCGAAAGAAATATATGAAATGTGTTCTACATAAGAACACGTTGCTTTGGCCAACAAGAAACCCGTAAGAAGAACCAATCAAAACTCTCCGGAATTTTTTTAAAAAGGTTAAAAAAGGAAAACAGGTGCAATGAACTTGAGAGGCATAGTGATCGTTTTAAGGTCTAACTCTTCAAGATCCACTCAGGTTGATAGAAGTGTAGGACAGTAGGACTACACATCTCATACCCTTGAATAAGCTTAATGAGGTGTGGATGCAGCTCGTCATCTCGTAGTATGTGGATCCTCCTAGAAATAACTCTAGCTGATCTAATGGCAATGTTAATTCTGGTGAGCAGTGTCCTAATTGAGGCCCGTGTGGAATCAATTTTGTATGGCTCTGCACCACTATCATCCAATTCTTTCAGGCGCTTCCATTCTTTGTCATATGTAATCCTCAATCTTTCTTCCTCCTAGCATAATTTAAGGAAAATGTTAATGAAATGTTCATGAAAAAAGGGGCACGCAAAGGTAAAATGTCACTCTGTAATTCAGCAGAAATTAATATCAACACAGCAATGAGACCCTTTTTAACCATATCGAGTCGACCAATGCATTTTGGAGCATACAATTGACAGATGGAAAACAATACGTCAAGTTTGACAGCATTATCATGGTTGTGTTTCTGGATGTTTGAGAGAGTATCAATATAAAAATTCAGATTGCAATAGGAGTTAAGGCAGACATCTATATATCTACAAACAACCGGTGATATTCAAGGTACATCCTTCGTTTTAGAGGTCTAGAAATCCCACAATAATACTTAAATCAGGAAAAAAAAATGGCAAAATTCCTAGAAATTCTCTCATTAATCGGGAGAAAAAGAGAAAATCTATAACATTTATTTTGATGGGGTCAGATTATGATGGTACAAATTATATATATATAACGGTTACAATTGTATAACAAGTACAGCTACAGTTTCAAAGGTATTAGAGATATATAACGAATACAATGTGTTGAAATATCTAGTCACGCCACTGCGCGGAAATTCCGCTAGTTTATTATAAAGTAGCGTACCATAATTTCTTTATGAAGTCTTTTCTCCCACACGTACAACCTGTCCATTACTGAAGAAAGGGTATTGAGCTCAACATCGTTGGCACTATTGATTCTTTTACTAGAATTCTGATTTCTTCTGGAAGCATTTATTGCTGATTGTTCCAAGTTCTTCGCTGGTGGCTCAGATATGGAAGAAAACAACAAGGCGAAGGTCCCCATCATCCGTGAAAGTATCACTGCATCAAGGGTAAGGACCAAATTATTTAACCGAGTAAGAAATATCTCTGTGGAAAAATAGCAAGGTGGGAAGAATTTCTGTCCACAAATCAACATGATCAGAAGAAACAACATACATACTATCTCTACAGTATCAATCTTAGAAATGATTTGTTAGTGCTAGCTTATTAACTAAGTTGACTTGAACTTGCATTGGAGTCTGATGCTGTTAGGAATTCACATTTTCTTGCAGTGGAATAGCAATTGAACATGCACATAGCAATCAAGTGAAAAGAGAAGCATACTCACTTCTTAAGATTCTATTCTGTGGCCTATACCGCATACTCCCAACCTCAAGGATCCTAGCAACATCCTCTCCGCAGGCGGCCACCGAGTTGAACTGCTCCTTTATCTCCTCCACAACCTGTGCAACATCTCTTGTTCCAAAGCTCTTCAGCGGCACATTCTCAGCGACTACAATGGATGAGTGCTCCTCTGAGCTCACCCTCTTCACCTTCCCTGGATCATCACCACCCGACACCGCCCCTCCTATTCCCGCATTGGCATTGCCACATTCACAGCTACACACACTCTCTTCCCCTGACCCGAGAACCGAAGCACTATCCACACTTTCAATCTCGCACTCCTTGTGCTCCATCGACGCCTTCACCTTGGCACTGACATCCACATTGTCAATCCGATTCGACGCAGTGCTCTCCACCGCATTCCTCGCCTTTACTGACTCCCTCATAGACTCCTGTTCCGTCTCCTCCTCGAGCTCCGGGATCCCCTCCCTTTCCCTCACCTCGCTCGAGTTGGGGCTACTCGTGAACGACCCATTGGAATCATACCCTTTCCCCTTGTACTGCGGACGCTCCTGATCATAGGAGTCGAACGGATTAAAGAAATCCCACGGCGACACTTCTGGCATCGGCATCGGCGGCGGTGGCGCCGGAGCCGCCGCCTCCCGGCCACGATCCTCCACTGGCCGATCCCCCTCCGGAGGCACCGGAACGCCGTACATTGGGTTGCTGTACCCGTCGTCGTACCCCGTGTAGGACACATTGGTGGCGAAGTTTCCGTAACCGTACGGTTCTTGGTACACCGTGTTCGCCGGGGTCGAACTGGCCTTCATGTAGTAGTAATTGGGGAATGTGACATTTGGGAACGAAGGGTAGGGGTTGTAGGAAGCGTACTCCCACGGCATTTCCGGCCTGGCCGCTCCAGGTTCTTGGATTTGGCGTTCTTGGGGCTCTCCGGTGGGCAGCGAGATCTCGCCGGCGACGCTGACGCCGTGTCCGGCAGCGTCGCAGGCAAAGGCGTCGGCGGAGTCGGCATCGGAGTCGGAGGCGTCGGAGTGGAAGTGGAGGTGGGAGTGGCCGGAATCGGTGTGCAGGGTGGAGGTGGAGGCGCTCCGCTTCTTGGGCTCGTCCGGGTCGGACGGGGGCAGCGTGAGCATGGGCGACACCGGGGGCGAGGCGGTGTGGTGCTGTTGCGCGAACCGCGCGAACGCGTCGGCCACGCGAGGGAGCGCGCGGAAGTAGGCGGCGTGCGCGGCGGCCAGCGCGGCGCGGCGGTCGACCGCCGCGCGCAGCAGGTCGCGGCGCTCCCGGCAGAGCGCGGCCGCCGGGGACACGTCCTCCGCGTCCAGCCGCGAGCTCTTGCACCCCATCCCCGCCCTCCCTCCCTCCCCGGCAGCACCCTACGCCCTCGCCGGCGATGGCATTGCCCACCCCGACGCCGTCAAGTAAGTGTTCTGTGTTCGCCGCAAAGAAGAGCAACAACAGCCAAAAAAAAGGGCGGGAGCACGGGACGGGAGCAATGGTGGTAAAATCGTGTGCGATCGAGGCGAGGAGAAGGGAGTAGCGTTGCGGTGCGCGCGCGACGCGAGCGTGACACGGCACGGGCACGGGCACGTGGAAGGGCTGCGAGAGAGGAGCGTTTATTATTGAGCAGGCACTGGCGCACTGGCACTGGCACTGGCACTGGCTGGCTGGTTTCTCTAAAGCAAATGCAATGTACTGCTCACTTCACTCATTCAGTATAGGCTGCGCAGCACCATGAGCAAAAGTTCTTCGCTCACATCACCCGGAAAGATGTCTCAAGAGACGCAGCAGGAAGAGAGGCCATGGATTGTGACCAGTCGTGTGTTGGGAGGCGAGGGAGAGAGAGACAATGGATTGGTAATTTGTTACTACTGCTCTGGTAAATCGGCGGAGTAATTGGTAGAGCATCTGTTATGGTGGTGAGAGGACAGGTAAGAGGAGACCACAAAAGATCAGTTCAGTACGAGTAAATCATTGCATTTTATCATCCTCTGTGTGCGGCGACAGTAGAGTAACACTCGATCACCTTGCAGAATGAAGCGGAGTGTACGCGTTAAATCTGGGTCCTGTGGCAAATCTCGAGCAATTACTGGCTCTGAATGGTAATAAATTCATTCATTTATCTACTCTGAAATCTGAATGCGCTTTTTAGTCATCCTGCTGCGGTCATATTTGAGCAACAACTGTCAAAAAGATCTACTACAATTGGGGGTGACCACTGTGCTTTCATGCTGTTCCAGATAAAGCGCTCCTAGCTACTATACTACTCCTATACTGTCTGGTGACTGCAATTTTCAAAGCATTAATGCGCGGATCAAAGAACCAGCTGTAATAAGCCAGCAATGGTTGTGATCCATCTTACCGCTCATATAACCTGCAGAGTAAGCATTTAAAAAGTATTTCATCCTGCAAGGCCGTAACGCTGATGGTCAAAGATCATGTACTGAGCTCGCGCATCCTCACGGACCTCACCCACACACGCTCCTCAAATTCCAATTTGATTAATCGGATCACACGGCCGCTTAGAGCGTAGCGAGGACGCCATCCATGACAGGCTTGAGAGCAGCGAGCGAGCGAGCGACAGAGCCTGCAGTAAATCCAAGGCCACTGTTCTAGATTCTGACGAGACGGACACAAATGGACGTAGCTTGCTCGTAGGCAAATGCTCCCTCCGGGCTCTGTACACCCTCCCTTGCAGAATGGGGTGCATGGAGGGTGTAGAGGCCCGCAGAAACTGCGGTTGTTTGGGGTAGAGAAGGTGGTCCATAGAGAGAGGGGAGAGGCCGTGCACCTTGTCGTCTTGTCCAGATTGCTTGTAGTGGCCGCACGAGGGCAACCGAGAGACGGCGGCCAGACGCCCTCGGACCGGGAAGACGACGACCAGAACCGGACGCCGATGAGTGAATCCCGGTAGCGGCGGCGCTGGTGTCACGCCAGGGCGGTGGTAGCGACCGGATCCAGACTTCGGTAAGTGGATCTGGTCGGATCCTAGCAGTGGCAGCGCTGTCGTCAGCCCCGATCTGGAGCAATTGCGCTGAGACCGAGTAGTAGCGACCGGATCCTAGGCAAGGCAGGGGCGAGGGTCGATCTGGGAGGAGAGAGAGCGTGGGAGGGAAATGAGAGAGAGCGAACGGATACATGGTGTGAATAAGATGGGTATAGATGTAGTAGATTTTTTTTGTTACTGGGGTTCCTATCGTAATTTTTTGGACTAAAATAATAAATAGAAATTAACAAGGGCTTAAATAGAAAAAAAAACTAACAGGCTTAAATGCAAAATTATTTGTGGGTACATTTGAAGCTACATGCATTGGGTGGGTGGGAGTTTGATGGTGTCTGAGAGGTTTGTGCCTACGTGGAGAATGAGACCACCATTTGGGGCTATCATGCATTGTACATGCCTTAACATATGGCAGCCAGGCGGAGATAATATTTCCAAATCGATAGAATTCACGTCTCTTCATGCCGGGCCATTGCGATGGAAGCAAGGAGCTGCATCTGCATGCAGAAAGTGGCTTGCACTGACTCAGATCCTAACAATAGCATGACAAGAAGCCTTGTCTCGCAAAGAGACCAGCAAGGAGTTAAAAAGGGGGCATGGTGTTGTTTTGGCGTAAACTTTAAATATCGATATTTTTTTCTATATTTAGATTGAACATATGAAAATAGCATGAATAGATTTATCACAAAAAAAACTTTATAAAAGTATAATTTTATTAGATTTTATAAATATATTAAAATAAAAATTAAATATCGAAATTACATTTTAGGATCCGTATCAATATCGAAAACAAATTCTTTGGTGTAATCAACGGTGCTATTCCGCGCAAAGAGGTACGGGCTTTTCGATAGGTTAAGGGTCCCGAGAGGCCGAGAGCCATGCAGAATGGAGTACCCCCAAGACGCTACGCTAGTGCTTAGGAAGCAACGAGGGCATGTGAGCTGAGTCGGAAGCGAGGACTTTTTGGTTCTTGTCACCACCGTCCCCCCCTCGGATCACGTTGTCTAATCCTTACAAAGGCGAGAAAGCCCGTACTAATCTCCGTGCAGCTAAACTGTGCATTATTCATCAGGTACCAATTTCAAAAGCTCGAGCCCGTTGCGAGGCGAGATCCCAAGGACAGGGACAGGTCAAAGCGGGCATTGACGGATGGGGCCCCTGCCCGGCGAGGCCCCACATTGACCTGTACCCCCACTGTCACTCGCGATCCCCATCACGTACGCCATCGCGCATCATAATCATAAGGCAGGTTCATCGATCACCAGCGCAAGTGTTTGCTGCTGCCCAGTGCCCAGTGAGAGAGCGAGCTCGTTGTCAGCTCGTGCGTGCATGGCCGCCGAACTGCAGATACGTACAGTGCTTTATGCGTTCTCTGGTACTAACGTACGTACGGAGGCACGGCCGAGTGGCTGCCACGTACTGACGTGCTAGTACGACGCACAAGGCGTACGTACACTACGCACCCGTCAATCCAATCCATCGATCCATATGGCTCGTCTGCAGCATAGACTAGATGCACCGACGTGCGGCTAGGCTTGCGCAGACAGCAAGAGCACTGAGGACGCGACGCCGGGTAGGGCTGCCGTGTGTATGCGGTATGAGCACATGGCCTCTTCCTCATGATGGTAAAGACTGAAAAGTCCCAAACATTTCGAGTTTAAAAAACTTGTTTGAGTTTGGTTGAATTTTGGATTTCTTGTCAAATTTGGAAAGTCTCCTAAAAACCCGCATTCCACTTTTGGCTTTCCGATTTTTCTAGCCCAAATTTGGAAAGTCTCCTAAAAACCCACATTCCACTCTTGGCTTTCCGATTTTTTCTAGCCCATGAGCAAACCACCTTCTCCCCTCGTTTCTTCTCCTCGCGTCATGCCGTCGTTCGCCCGTGTTACACCGCCTCGGTCCTTCATCCCAGTCGATTTCGCCCGCACCAGCACCCGCCACCTCACCTCACCTAACCATCCCCACCTTCCAGCTTCCCTCCTCGCAGCGCCGAACCCGTGTAACCGCACAAGCCGTCATCCATGCGCCTTTGCACTCGCTCGCTCACATCGCCGCCCCAATCGCCGCCGCACCCGAGTAGACCCCCGTAAGCCCCTTCTTCAATACCCCGCCACTGCCCACGCCCTCACCCCTCCAAACCCACCGCGAGCTTCACCTTGCCACCGTGAAGTCGCCCCCGAGCTCCAAGCCTAGCGCCGCCGCCCTTAGCTTGCCACCGTTGTGCTCTTTTGCTCCGCCGCCCACGGCTACCATCGCCAAGCCGCCTCCGACCTCCCCAAGTTTCACCTACCCCACATCTGTGACCCCCTCGCCATGCTGGTGCTCAAGCCTCGGCCAATTTGGCCAGAGCGAGCCCATAGCGCCGCCGCGCCACTGCCCTGCATCGGTCGTGCGCCACCACTGTCGTTAGCCCACACTGAGCCACCTCTAGCCGTGCCCGAGCCAAAAAAAATGGAATCCCCATGTTGTGCAGGTGCTCCCCGCACCTTCCCTCGCTGCCGCCGACCTCCACCGTCGGCGAAATCGCCGTCACCACCATTTTTTCTTGCTCGGATACCATGGGAAGCAAGCTCCAACTCGCTTGGCACGAGCTAGGGTGTGTGTCTTACTGGGGCGCCAAAGTGGGCTAGCAAAGCCAACCTGAATGGTTTGTGGGCCTGGCAAAGCCAAATTGGCTAGCCTTACACTATTTGCCACTGTGCGAACCGACACTGTTCAAAGCTCAACCCAACCGACCCAGCACTGTTCAACCCATTAACCCGCAGCCAAACTAACTACTATTCACCCATCCCTATCTGTTATGAATAGTATCGACCTGATACTATTTTCATATGAACCCGATAATGTTCGCCCGAACCCATCACTATTCATCCTAGACCTAATAAGACATAATATACCAATAAACCCCAACCACCCACACCACCTATTTTTTTCAATTCTTTCTTAAACTATTTATTTCATTTTATTCCTAACTCACTTCTTGTTGAGCACGAACTTATTTATTTGATTTTCTTCCACGTTGTAACCCGAATTTGTTGATTAAGCTACAGAAGGAGTTGATCAAGACACAGAAGAAGTAAATCCAGTTAAGGACCACGAATGTGAAGGCAAGTTACATTTTTTGATCATGTTGAGCCCACATTTCAATTATTATTATTATTACTTTCATTTACGATATTTACGCCAATTATTTCTTTAACAAAGTAATAATTTAGAATGACATGATGAATAGTTAGTCCATACCACCCCACATACAAGCCCACTTTGTTCTCTTGTAGGTCATATTCACCTTGACAAGTAAAATACAATATAATGCTATTTAATGGTACATCATTGTCACACAATGTTTCATGAATCTTGATAAAAATGATTGGCTACTCAACAATGGATTTGGTGGAGAGTTAATTATTGAGACCAAGAGGTTGGATAACCCAATAAACTTGATAAAAGTGAGTCTAAGGTGGGACCAAGAAGCTAGATAGCCACGAGTTGGTTGAGAGTTCATCTCCCCACTGGAGACAAGTAAAGACAAGAACCTTGTACTAAGTAACAAATACAGAATTCACTCAACCACTGGTTTGGTATATCTAATATGGTTTAGTACACTGCTCTTTCGATTGGATATCTACAGGATGTCATTTGCTATTGTGGATAGAGCAGACACTAATGGGGGTGGGACAGGAGTAGGCCCAGTCTACAGAATGGTAGGTACAGTCAGCATCAAACAACCAACTCCACTATTGGCCGGTGGTTTCCTAATGACTGTATTGTCCAAGGACCTACTAGGTAGACGCTAGAAAGGATGAGTAGTGAAAATGCTTTGTTATCTCAACTCAGTCGCACACTGTCATGTTGTATGTATATTGCATGACATTAGGAGTTTGAGGTACCTTGTGGGTAAAGATGGTCAACTCTGCAAAGTATAATCAATGGTATTCGAATACGTCGTGCTTTCGGTTAGTGAAACTGTGTTCAGGGGTGATTCCAGTAAATAAGGCATAAGTAGAGATTTGAGATATTAAGATGGTAATTACAATTACTGAGTAAACCTCTAATGTTATATTAGTATGGTTTTACTATTTTAAAGGCAAACTGTTTAAACTCAAATGTTGCATCCACGTATACTTGATATGGTAAAACTTCAACAATCAATTGAATTCCTGGCATGTAGTTAAATAGCTTTTCGATATGACTTGCTGAGTACGTTGTGTACTAAATCTTGCTTAATTTTCATCAAAAGGTATATCAGAGGATTGAAGGACACTTTGGAGAACGCGTTGGGGTTGCAACCACACTCAAGCTTTCCTGTGAAAGCTCTTTGGTTGTGCTGAATATAAGTTAAAGTTTTGGGCTTGAGACACCCATTCTGTTGCTGCAAAATAGCCATTATGCTATAATATAATCAAATTAATGTTTTTAAAATGTTCATGAGCATATTTCATGTCATTTTGATCTGCAACTGAAATTCTATGTGGTTGTGCAAACTGAGGTACCCCGATTGAAAAATGGGGTCGTTTCAAAAGACACGAGGATTAATGTAACCCAGCTAGAGGTGGCCAAATGGGTCGTGTCGTCCGATCTGGCCCGAGGCATGTCACTGTTGGCACAGCCCAAGCACAGCATGACCACCAATGTTCATGGGCCGGGCCAGCACGTCACAAAGGTTCGTGGCTTACTTGGGTTGCCCCCTGGCACGATGGGCCAGCCCATCACGGCATGAACAGTGTCGGACCATGCCAGGCATGGGACAATCCTAACAAGACCCATGTGCCCCGCGTACGAAGAGGTCGAGGGAGGGAGCCAGGAGGATAGAAAGAGGGCGGGGTGGCATCGGTACGGAGGAAGAAGGGGCCATCGCGTAGGAAGAAGGAGGAGAAGAGGAGGAGGGCGGGGCGGCGCCGGTGGTAGGCGCGAAGGGGGGAAACGGAGGCGGGGCACATGGGTGGAGGGAGGAGATCTTGAGAAGGCGGTGTGAGGCCATGGGCGCACGGGCACGGCGACGAGGAGAGGAGGAGGAAGAGAGCAGGAGCAGGAGAGGAAGAGGAGGGTGGGGCGGTGCCGGTGGCTTGCGCGGAGGGAGGAGGAGGGCAGGCGCCTGAGCAGAGGAAGAAAGGAGGAGAAGGTTAAGGGCGCCCGTGCGTGACGACGAGGAGGAAAGGAGGAGGAGGAGAGGAGGAGGAGGGCAGAGCGGCGCCGGCGGCCGGCGCATAGGAAGGAGAAGGCAGGGGTGGGGGATAGGGGAGAGGTAGGGTGTTGGTGGGCCGTGCGACACAATGGGGCCGATTGAAATTCTGCCCGTTGGGGGGCTTTTTTGCGCGATGGGTCGTGCCCGGCACGACACACCCCGTTTAGCCCTAGTGTTCTTTTTTTTTTGAAAATTCGACTGTTTTTTGACCATTTAGGGCTTTAAAAAATAGCAAAAAAATAAAATAAAACATAAATTTTTTTTCTATAAATAGCCACCATACCCCCCCTCATTCATCACCCATCCATTTCTCAATCTCTCTTTTAAATTATGTTGTGCAAATTCAAATTCATTGTGAGATAATTTGGCAAAATTCAAAAAAATGTGCTAAATTTTTGAAAATTCAATTTCCTGCAGCAAGTCAACAAAAGAGGTACAATACCATTTTTGCATAATTTTATTGTTATTATTTGTTATGCTAAGATGAAAGTAATAATAGTATTAGTTTCGATTTTGCAGTTTTCGTTATGGAAAGTTACGATAGTTTTACTCTAGGTGATTACGGACTTTCACCGGAGGAAGTTGCCTCAAACCAACCGCAGCTATTTGCGAAATGGCAAGGCGGAGCTCCGTCACAAGGCTCCATGGTAGCATCTTCGTTGTCGACCACCGGAGCAAAAAGGTTGAGGCCGTCTACATCGGGAATGTGGAAAAATTTCACTCGACAACCAAGCCGGCCTTACAGGAAGCGAGGTATCATATGCTATTTGCAAAATTATCGCAATGAATTGTCTGCAAGGTCTATAGGTGGAATGGGGACTTGCTTAGACATGCTACAAGATGTAAGGCCAAGCAAGGATTGGTGATGAGGCAAACACAGTTGCAGTACAACCCCGACGGTACAGTACGTAGCTAGGACTACGATCCTGAGGTAGCCTGTCAATCTCTCTATCATTTAATTGCTTTTGAGGATTATCGTTAGGCTTTGGGGGGTCTGCTACTTTTCAAACTTACATTAGGACTACACATAATCCTAGATTTTCTACCATTTCTAGACAGACAACAAAAAGCAATCTAGTGAAATGCTACAATGAACACTGTAATAAAACAAAAGAACTATTTTATATCGTGTACTTTTTCGGCGGCCCTGACCTCGTACATATGGAGTGGTCGAGTTAGGGAAGATTATCTTAGTATAATTGCTCATTATGTTAATGACGACTGGATAATGGAGAAAAGAATTATAGGTTTCAAATTAATTGATGCAGCACACACGAGTGAGAATTTTGTGGGTTGTATTATCAAAGTCGTGGAAGACCTTGGTCTTACAGACAAAATATTCTCAATTACTTTAGACAATGTTGCTTCGAACTCTAGGGTCATGGATATTTTTGCTCTAGTGTTGAGTACATACGCCTATTCCTTCTTGCTACATCAGTGTTGCGCTTGTCATATTATTAACCTTATAGTCAAATGTGGTTTGAAGATGTTGAATCTATATATTAAAGCTTTTCGTGATGAGATATCTTACTTGAATAATTTTAACGTAAGAATAGAAACATATAAGAACTTCTGCAGGGCGATGAGTGCACGTCCAGGAAAGTTCAGGTTGGATATGACGGTAAGATAGAACTCTACTTACCTGATGCTTAAGTGTCTTTTACCATATAAGAGCATTTTTTCTGTTTTTATTCAAACACACTATCAGAGCACTGGCGGTAGTATACTATTTACTGAAAAATATTGGTTTGTTGCTAAGAAGATACTTCAATTTTTAGAATTTTTTTATGATGCCACTGTTGCTTTATTTTTAGAAATCTCAAAAAAAATTCAACAGGTGCGGTACTACTGCCATTGATCGGCAGGTACTACCGCACCTACTGTTCAATGGTCATCTGGGATTCTTTAAATGCTTATGAACTAGCCATTACAATATGAAAATAACATATCGCCAACTAGGAATTGGTCCGACCGCACTGCGGTACTATCGCTCACAGGTGCGGTCACACCATTTTTAATGATCTTTTTCCAAGTGTTGTTCTAAATACAATGCATGACTCTTAGTTGATCAATGTGGTACATCATAAGTTTTCAAGCTATAAGCCATGATCCCTCTTTATAGTATGGCATTTAACCTATAAATCTGGTCTTTCCACCAATTACCGAGACCGGTAAAAACTATAAAAGGGCCCTTAGGCCACATAATACCTTTGTCTTGAGACATGTCAATCCTTTATCGTCCTTGCATTGCCATTTTCTTGTTGTTATCCATAATTCGGGACTAAACCTTTAAAACATCGTAGCACACATGTTAGTCCCTAAACACATTGTTGTTATTAATTACCAAAATTATTTTTAGAGGCCTAGATGCTTTCAATCTCCACTTTTTTGGTAATTGATGATAACCTAAGCAATATGAATGAATTGAATGGTTTGAATATACATCAAGTTTGAAACAAGTTTCATATTCTTGCCTTGACTTTTGATTTTCAAGTAATTCTTGAAATGAGCTCAAGGGAGATAAAGAATTAGTTGTTTTCAAAGTCAATCAACAAATAAACAAAACTCCCCCTAAATATGTGCATATGAGTTCATGAAGTGATTTTTATGCACTTGTGTGGATTTTTGAAATTTCGGTGGAGTTTCCTTTATTTATTGAATTTCAGGAAACATGTAAAGATTAACCATACGAAGCATAAAGAGAAAACATAACATGACAAATATACGTAACATAAACTTTGATAATGTAAGCAAAGATAACAATGTAGCATTATAAGGAGCTTCATAAGTGCAATGGCTTAACTATTACAATCTTAACACATCCAAAAGAAGTCCAAATAGATATAAGTCCAAATAGATAATAATATATATAAGATAACATAAGAGTCTTGACGAGCTTCATTTTCTATTTCTCCCCTTGCTCCCCGTTGATATCACCCCCTTTGGCTTCAAATACCAAAAAAGTAATGAAGTGGAGAAGGAGGTGCTACCGAAGAAGGAGCATGCTCGAGCACACCCACAGGTTGAACTAAGGAAGCCAACTGATAGTTTGTCTCATGTTGTGTGCCACGGATATCCATGACAACTGAATAAATCTGAGACAAAGAGATAGGATCCGCAGCCAGAGCATCCTCTTGAACCTGAGCGTGTTCTTCCTCTTCTTGAACACGGGAGGGGGATGCAGAGCACCTTCCCTTGGCTTATAAGGCTTGTGGACGGCTGGTCGTGCCCCTTAATAGTGAGTCTTTCTCATGATGACGAGCAAAGTATATGTGCTTGACTCTATCTTCTTGGACGATGCTATTTCTCTTATGATCAAGTTGACCACGTCAAACTTGCATCCTTGCATGATGTAATCAATGATATTCCAAGCATGCTTGCGAATAGCATCGAAGTTCCCGCTCTTTGGGAAGAAGGTGTGGTTTAAGATACGATTGATCAAGCTTGGCAAAGGAAGAAGACCTGCAATATTCCCGGGTGCAAATCTTACATTCTCATCATAGAAGGTGCACCACGTCGAGGTCTGAAGTGCTCCATGAGAATAAATTTTTCTTGTGATCTTGAGTAGGTCCTTAAATCTTGCTCAAAATCGGCCTTAGAATCTTCCACTCTTTAATTTCCTATCATCCACATAGATCGTGGCATAGAAATATTGGATCATGTCCTCTTGGTAATCGCATTTCAGTGCCACGATCTCTTGTAATCCTGCTGCATGGAATAGATGGTATGCGCCAGCAAAGCGATCAAGAGCATTTAAGTGCGTCCAATCCACATACTTGTGGTCTGTAAACTATCGGTGATGGTTGTAGAGTTGAGCGTACACTTCTTGTTGAAACTGGGTGTGGAATCTCAGATCTGTAGAATTTGTTGGTTTCTCAAATTGATTTTGGTGATGAAGAAGCGTATAGTTGTCACTTGTGATTTGTATAAGATTTATCCTTGGATCTTTGGCCTCCGTCATGTCATCATATCTTCATCGTCATCCTCATTTTTCCCTTGAGAATAGTCCTCATCCTCTTCTCCATTGTCATTTTCTTCTTGATCTTCATGTTCTTGTGCTTGCTTTGAAGATTGACCTTGAACTCTTGTTCTCATATCTTGCAAGAACGAGTCCATTTCAAAGTCGTTGTCTTCCCTTGGAGTTCTAGGTGATCATACTGATGCCGACTTTCGGGAGGTTATCTTGCGGCGAGAATATCTTGCACGAGTTGCTGGAGGATCATAGCAGTGTAACATCCCAAACTTCTGTTACCAAATTTTTTTTAATAAAGTTATTATTTTGTTGGATTTTCTGAGTATTAAAAGAGTTTTATTAATTTTCTTGAATTTCCTAGATTTTAAAAGTAAAAAATAAAATTTATTGAGTTTCCTAGGATTTTCTTTGATTTAAAGTGAAAAAGGGGAAATTTCAATTCATTTCTAGAATTTTCTAGATTTTAAAAAGGGTTTTCCTATTTTACAGAAATTAAAAATAACTTATGTGCAAAAATAAAAGCCAACTTTAAGTTGGAATTAATTTTATTAAGTTCAAAATAATTCAAGGAATTTTTGTGAATTTTTCTAGAATTTTTGAACTCTATTTTGTATTTTCTAAAAGTTAATTTTATTTCTTCCAATTTCTAAAAATCAAAAAGTATTAAAAATCCAGACAAACCTTTTGGGTCGAAACCTTTTTCTACCAGCCCATTTACTCTGCCCGTGGCCCATCTCCTGCGCGGGTGTAACCCACCTCTTCTCTGCTCTCACCGCCAAGCGGGACCAACCCAATAGCCATCACTCCCTTTCCTCTCTTCCTCTCTTTGCTATGTGGGCCCACCTGTCATTTCTTTCTTCCTCCCTCGTCTTCTCCTTCCCGCACCCAGCCACCATTGATACTCCCGTGAAGCTCTTAGTGCCATCTGTTTTCTTCCCTGTCTTCAACCAAATTCAAGTGCAAAATGAAACACCCTCTTCATCCCGCACTCAATCTACCAGGTCCCCCCCTTAACTCCCATCAAAACTCACTTTTATGTCACCACCATGCTGGCTTGAAATGGCCGCACCACGATATCCCATCTCCAGCCTCCTCACGTCCAATAAAAGGAATCACGAGGTGCCCCTCTTCCTCCTCATTCGCTCCCCAACGATCTCCCCTCCTCTCCCCCTTTATCTTCACCGGAATCCCCATTTCTCCATCGCTGGCCAAGCTCCTCTCCACCGACGATTGTGCCACCAATAGTGGTCCTCTGCCGACGTTTTCTATGCTAACGGATTCGCCACGTGATGTTTTACCTCGGGCTCTCCTCGCCTTCATCGGAAACTCACCGAAGCTTCACCGTCGTTTTCACCTGAACATCGTCGCCGCTCTTCCTCTCGCCACCAGCCACCTCGTCGTGCCTCGACACCGCAACCAAGCGATGTAGATTCGCCTCACTCTCCTCTACCCGCATATGTCCTCACCGGACATCACCGTGGTGCGTAGTGCCGACGACAATTTTTCCCGTAGCGCCGTCGCTCACTGGGTGACGTGGCACTACCATTGAACCTCAGCCCCCCATCGCCCACGTGGTAGCCATGTGTTGCCCTGTCAGCACGCACGTTGCATTTCCATTTTCCTTTACAAAATTAATTCAGACAAAAAACCATTTATCTCCAGCTGACTCAATAAAGGATTTTTTTTCTTTAGAAGAATAATTCTGTAAATTCCAAAAAAAATACATTTTCACCATTTCATATGATATTCAATTTTTCGAGAGCCCGTTCTCCTACATACGAGCTCCGATTCCATTGATTCAAATATCTAAATTCAATATCTATCTTTTAGAACCAAAATTATTTAATTTGGAGTTCATTTGAATTTTATTTTAGTTTTGTATGAACTTGGCTTATTTTTGTGGATAGATTTCGACGACTTCAGAAAGTCATATTTCGACGCCGATTCGGAACAATAATTAATTGAACAAGGCAAGTTACACCTGTTGATCATATTTGAATCCCAATATTTTAAATTATTTAATTTTTATTTTAAATTATTACTGCATGCTTATTTATATTCAGTTATTTAAATTCCTGTTTTAAATTTATAGTTATGCCTAAATCCTTTGTATGACCAATATTCATATTGAACCAAACATATTGTCACCCTAGATAAAACCTAGTTGATACGATAGTATGAACTATGATCATTTGGGAAATATTATGCAAAGACAAACTTAGACAAAAAAATATTTAGTTTTGGGAATTTTAGCCAAATATCTATCTATTGTTTAAAAATGTATCTATGGCATTTGTATGCCATGGATGTTATGCAAAAATTTTGAAAAGCAAAATAAAATGAAAATTTGGTTTAGACCGAGCGAAATGGATAGTTGGTGGGTGCAAGTTTATGCACGGGATCGATTTGGGAATGTTCGATGCCTAGGGGTTCTTTTGGAAGTCGTCGAGTCATTTAAGGACTGGTCTGCGAGCTGTAGATTGCAAAGTCCTTCCGTACTACTACAAGTCTGGAGTGGGACATACTTGGCTAACTAATTTACAACATTTCAATGTGGTTGTGCCATCCGGTTGTGTGGGTGTCTGAGTGATCTACTTTTGTTATCCCCACATGGCGCAAGAGGAGGCTTCCGACGGTGAGTCCAAATGAAGCGAAACCTTAACGGGCATGACTACTTTGGAATGACGCATTGTAAAGGCCTTGTGATAATAACTTAGTCGCACACCTACAGAAGTGTGTCAGACGGACATTAAAAGTTTATTATCTCTTATGGATAAAGTTGTACAACCTCTGCAGAGTGTAAAACCATTCGAATAGATGTGTCCACGGTCATGGACATGCTGAGCAAAGCCTTTCGTAGATTAGACTATTGTTTTGTTTTAAAAATGGTTTGACAAAAATAATTTCATGGATGTTTATTCCATGTGGGAAATTTGGGCAGAAAGTCTAGTATAAGGGGGTTAGTCTTTCACCATTTGTGTATGGAGGTTTATCCTATACTTGAGAATTGATGAATCAAAATAAAAGTTTGACTTTTAGTATAAGTTAAAAATGCTTTGGAACTTAGTAAATGTATTAAAACTTAAAAATGTAGCATTGTGCAAAATAGCCATATAAGCCTTCCTTTGATAATATCCTGCATGCATTATTTCTGTAATTGGGTGTAACTTGCGAAGCACGGTTGTTTGTGCTCACCCTTGCTTAATAAAATGTTGTTCAGAGGAGAAAACTTTGCAACTTCTGGAGATCTCAACGACTAGGCCGCTTCCCGAGTCGATTGTTTGTGGCAGATTAGCTGGGCTCTACTAGCTCTTCTTCGATTTCTGTTGTGTTCTTTATTGTTGGCTCCTAAGCCTTTCTTGTAATAAACTCTCATATTTATTAATAAAGTTGTGTGAATTATGAATGTTACCATATTTGTTTACTATGTGAACTAGCTACTTATCATGGGACTAGTTCATAAATACACAGAGGATTTGGGGTGTTACTTTCAGGTCCAACAAGATGGTATCAGAGCTATATCGACTGTAGGTCGTGACCTATTTAGAATGGCCGTTAGTTGAAAAACTTCAAAACTTATTTTACATAACAAGAAAAATAAATGGTTCTCTTCTCATCTTTGATCATCTTTCTATTCTTATCTTCTTCATGGTATTCTTTCTTACCATTTCCTTCCTTCATCATTTTATAATGTTAAATGGATCTTTTTTCCCTTGAAAATTTCTTTTACAATAAATAGGGAAGATCTTTTTTAAAAAAATATCCAGAAAACTCAAGGAAAATGATTAAATTTTATTTTTAAGCAGAATTAAAATTTGGTATAGTACAATCTCCTCCTCGCACTCGCTCGAGTCCCGCGCTACGCGGGCCCGCCGCTCCCCCTTTACATCTCCTATTCCCCTCCCTCTCCTTTCTCCGCCTCCCTCCTTCTCTATCTGCCGCCTCCCGGCTCTCCCGTCACCACCACTTCACCCTTCTCCTCCTCCTCGCTCCTTCCCCTCTGCCTCCCATCTCCTCCCTCTCCGTCCGCCTCCCCTCTCAATTCCCTTGAGCGGCCCAACGGCCGCGTCATCCGGTAGCAGCAGCGTCAGGTGATCGAAGCATGCCGCGGGGTGTTGGAGGACGTCCACAGCCGCGTCGCTCAGTAGCAGCGTCACTAGGTGATCGAAACTCTCCACAGTCGCGTCGCCTAATAGCAGTATCGTCAGACGGTCCGATTCGAAATGTTATGTTGTTGTTCTTCCAAAGTTCAGTAATCTGTGAACTCCTTGTTAGAATTGCGTTTACCATATAGCTTTTGGAATTACATCTGAATGTTGATGGTCATGCTTGCATGTTTTGATCGAAGTTTTTGCAATCTCCTGGACTAAATCAATTATCATGGCCTTGTTGTATCCTGTCGTGTGTAGTTGTTAGGCGTAAGGGCATAGCTGTGTTGGATATTGATAATGCTTATTGACGGTTCAATTTGAAGGGTTCCGATGTTGTTCTTCCGAAGTTGGGTAATCTGTGAACTACATATTAGATTTACGTTTACCATATAGCTTTTGGAATTTAGTTTCACCTACTAAATTGGTTTACATGCTACCTTATTCTATAAAATTGCTGGACAGTTGTTACAGAGATAGATTGCCACAAATTTTCTTCATGTTTGCGGTACTTCGATTCAGTCAGTTACTGCAGCACTTAAGTGTTCCATCTTTCTCCGTGTTAAGTTATTTGAGTAACCTATTGACTCCCTGTTAGAATTACATTTACCATATAGGTTTTTAAGTTTAGTTTCATCTGCTAAATTGGTTTAGATGTTTCCTTATTCTACAAGATAGTTGGGCAGTTGCTCTAGAGGTAGACTGCTATAATTTGCCTTCCTGTTTGCATTGCTTTAGCTCAGCCAATCATTGCAGCATTTAGTATTCCATCTTTCTACGCGTTCAACTATATAAAAGGTTACTTTCGTGGTTTATTTTAGTTGTATAGTTAAGCATTGCTGATGAACAGGGTTGTAGTTAGCGTATATAGGTTTTGTAGATATTCTCTGCTATGGTTGTTGGTGAGTTACCGAATTTCTAGCGTGCCATGATTTTTAGTTCACCCATGTGCTTTCTATTGTGACATACTTTGATGTGCGGTGGTCAAAAGGCTCCAATGGATTGTCGTCTCTATTTATAGTGTTATGCCTCCATAATTCCATATTTAAATCCCTACAGAACATCGGAACCCATGGAACATTGATTTTTACTAAAAATGCCTGATTCGCAGATTTAGCTTTTGAGTATAGTGTTTAGAGTGAAATTGCGCGTTTGTTTTAGTTTACAAGGAGATATGCACAGAGATGTTAGCGTTTTTACCCATAGCATGCCTGCTAGGATTTTAGTGATGTCATTGCAAACTCATTTGCTATTTCTCCTTACTTCGCTGTCTGTGGGTGACAAATGGTGAATGTTGCAGAGATCCTTCAATGCAGGTCAAATGGCGAATGCTGTAGAGGTCCTTCAATGCAGGTATGTCATTTACTGATTGAATCTTATTTACTCTTTGCCTTTGCCACCTTGTAAGACGTTCGGTTCCTGTACATAAATGTCTACATGTTTAGCTGCTCACTGTAGTAGACATTTTCTTAGTCGTGTCTCTAGGTGGCCTCATGACGTGCTACCTTCGAAGTGGGTCCAGATGTCTATTAAGTTGTTTCATGATTTAATGTGCCTTATGAAATACATGAAGCAGGGCGTTACATTATGTAATTGTAATATAATTATATGGGTAGTCAGGTACATGTACTTTCGAACAAACAAAAACCTAATTTATAGTTTAGGGTAACAATTAACTCGGGCTATATGTATTTGTCATGACCACTTATTTTGTGCGTTTTTGGTGCTTTTGCTTTGTCCTTTGCAACAAAGAAGATTTAAGATGATAAATGATGGTGAATTGCGTACGCAGACTTCGATCTCACTGTAGGTAAAGAAACCTTAAATTTTGGCTGAGTAAATACCGTTGAATCTTTTATAGTCTTTTAAGTTTGCATAGTTTACGCAGAACCACAGAACTAGCTTATTATTTGTTTTATGGATTAGAGCAGTATCGTTCACTGTCTTTTGCCTAATATATGAAATAGTAGAGGAGCAACTCAGCATCGTTAACTTATTTCTAGCCTGCCCACCACGCCAATTGGGATGGCGCGGTTCCCTTCTAAGTATATTTTAAACCAAATTACCTCTCCCGTGGAGTGTATAGCTTGGGTGGCCGTGACTTTTCTTTGACACGTTGCATCAGTGGTCACAAAAGCCCCAAGAAGAACTTTACTGCTTGCTATGCTGGGCCTCACCTCTCCACAGTCCTGATGATGCATGCAGCGGCCCTAGCAATTATCTCCCTGTTTGCTCCAGTTCCCTTCGGCCCTCTGCATCCTGTTTGTACTGGGTATAATCTCTTTCCGAACAATATAACATATACAGATTTTAAAAAAAAAACATACATGTTTTGTTTCTGATTGACTGTACTTTGAGATGAATACATGTATGCTTCCATTAATATGACTGTCCTACACTTTTTATTATAGTTATTTTTCCAATAGTACGAACGTCCAAGACCTTTCTATACATATATGTTGTATTTTCTTGACAGAGCTCTACCCTGAGACAGCTTGGTTTTCGTACATACATGGTAGGAACCGAAAATTTGCATCTTGCATTTTTATCCAATTAATATAGTAATTTCTAGTATTTTTATCTCTAGACTCAACGTAACACTCTTTAAAAAGCCTTCAATTAGGATAGATATAAATCGATAGATTTCGGCCTTAAATTTGTATATTTGGGTGCAGTGAAGCCCATCTATTCAGACGAGCTTGTGGGCCGCCACGCAACGATCTCAGACCACTGAAGTGCTCATGTCTGAAACTCTGAAAGAAGCAAACATCTCCATCTTGTTAAAGATTTTCCCTCAAAAAAAAAAAAATCAAATCCTGAACAAATCACGCATCCATCCGTGCCGTGTCTGCTGCGCTGTGCTGAAATCTGCAACCATTTTCCGCCGGCGCCGACACGTTGGCCATGAGCCGTCGATCCATTTCAGGGGCTATCGTCACGAGGCATGCTCTTGTTTAACGCTTTTACGGGTTTCTGGAGGGAATACAATCTACTCCATCTTTTCGTTTACTTGTTCTTTTCGTTTGCACATCACTTTTGACTAGTACACACATGCTAAAGAGATTATATTTATGATAAGATATGAAAAAAAATGCCTCCAATAATAAACGAGATAGCAAATGATAAACTTCACTTCTTTCTTTCTTTTTTGAAAGTTGCAAGGAATGGTGCGGAGTAGTTTGCTTCTGGAGTGGCGATGGAATAGGTTAATTAGCTTTTCTAGACTCTAGTGTGATCAAAGGATCTCATCCAAGGTTGTGAGTAACTTGATGCCAATCTTAAAGTCTTAAGACTTTATGATCCTAGATCGAGGGGAACGATTCAATCCTAGATAGAATCATAATATCATTAAGATTTTAGATTTTTTTTTGTAGAAACCCAAACATATTTTTATGTACGATTTTACCTGATTCTGCGGATTCTAGTAATTAATTATTTTAAAAAATACTTAGCATATGCCCTTTTATTGTAAAGTTTCACTTTATATTCATTCATATATAATAATTATTTGTATAAACAACTTCACCTTATTTTCATTCATATATAAGAATTATTTGTATAAACAACAAATAATCTTTCATTTTCACTATATTTTTGTAAATAAAAGCTTTTAAATTATAATTTAAGGCGTGAAATTATAATATGTACACCAAAATATGCATTATATAGCCAACTTATGTTAATTATTATATAACGACGATAACATAGGCAACTATAAATCTAATTAGTTACCAAATGACTAAATAAATGCTAAAATCTGAATCAAAAGATGTTAGTCGAAGAAAATATACTATATGATAGAATCAAATAGGATATTAGATTCTACTATTTGATCTTAGAATACGATCGTAGCAGAGCACCTTCTATCCGATTCAAGGTCTCGATTCTAATGTACTTCACCACAGTTAGTATAACAGATTGCGTGCAAAATAAAGAAAATATGCTTCCGTGATGAAGTAATGAACTAATCATGCTACAGCACTGAACCATTGTGCGCTCGTTGTGTTTTTCAGTCCATTCGTGATGCTTCGCTGTCAGAGATGATAGCCATGCCAAATCTATGTAGACATATATCCGTCTATTATTCGTCCGAAAATAAAAGAAACTCTAGCGAGTTGATAATGGATCGTGTGTGAGCTTAGCTACGCTGTCATCCCGATGGAGCATCTAGTCAAAAGTCTCCTTTATGCAACCGGTTGCTTTCAATTTTCTGATTCATAAGTAAGCGTACACTTCACTCGCCATACGACCAGATCAACACTGTGGGCAATAACTATGCACTAATGAACTCAGCAAGCAAGCAATTCAGCCTGAATGACCCATTGTTTCGTAAACAAAATGTCTAATGAATGTTTCTTCTGAGACGCATACGAAAGCCTTTTTCTTGGCAATTCATCGGCAAGCTCGCCTGTGAGAAATAACCGTCGCTGACGTTCGTCTTTGAGTGGATCGTCAGAGAGATTTGGTACAAGTTTCGGCGAAGGAACGTCGTGTACTTCGCAAGCGTTCTTTTACAAACGGCAAAATTTTGTATATATCCCTCAAAATATGTACTATTGAGTTGGATGTAACAACCAATTCATCTAAAAACTTAAGCCGGTGAGGAAAGACAGATAATTCACTTATCTTGATATTTCCTCACGTGTAGTCTCTTCGGGCTTAAAATATGGAATAGAGGTGGGCTATAATTATTTTTTCTTTAATTGCGCCAGCCGGGTCTTGAAACTCAAGACCTCTTGGTCACCATATTGAGTTGTATGTACCAACCAATTCACCCAAAAGTTTAAGTTGATGAGAAAAGACAGACAATTCACTTATACTTCAACATGTACAAATCCAGTTTAGTCATTGGAAATTTTATCATTTCATTTCTATCATGTGCACATTTCATTTTTACCACTCTGTTCAATTTTTCGTCAAGTCAACAAGGGTTTGACCGTCAAGAAATATGCAAAAGTTATCAGAAAAATTGAAAATAAAAATACCCACAAATGCAGAAAAATTTCCAAAAAAAAGCACAAAAAAATTCTTAGTGTAAATTTCTCAAATAAATAAATAAATTCAAACAAATTACAGTAGGAAACTTTTTATCAGTGCTCCATACAAGTCGAGGAAGATTAAATCATTTTCCTTAGTGAATTTTTTTGACAAATTTTATTAGTTTATTTAAAAATACAGAATTATTCAAAAGTTGTCCTTGATTATTTTTTTCTCTATTTTCTTGTGTTTTTTTTTTCTTGTTTTCTACAATTTTTTGGTATTTTCTATTTTTTTTCTCCATATTTCTTGACGGCCAAACCTTGTAGATTTGGACGGAGTAGCAAAAACGAAATGTGCACTAATAGAATAATAACAAAAACAAAATGGTCAAATTTTCAAAGTCAGAATCGAATCTACATATATTTTGAATGGCAGAAACAAAATTTTCCCTTTACAAACGGGCTAATTTGAGTTTGCCAAAGCATTAGGAAGAAAAAGAAGGCAACTGCACGAGAATAATAATAGCACTGCCACTGCATGACTAGTTTCTCTGGCATTATTCAAGCATGGCACGTAAAGTATTTATTCGTGCACGGAAATTTTGATCATGGAGGATTACGAGAGAAGGCGTTTGACAACATTTGCTTGCATCTACTCACAAAGACTTCTCTTATGAAGATCTTGACTTTTCTCTTCTTTCTCCCTTTTTCTCTGTTCTATTTTCAAGCGATGAAATTACGCAAGTGTAGGAAGATAAAACTTATTTTTTGTGTACAACGTATTTAAAAATAAAGAATTACAACATATTTAAAAATAAAGAATTTGAACTCAAATAGGCTAGCCTACTATCCGTGGTACTGATCACTGACCCGAGAGACTCCCCCAAACGGTGAAATTACTGTGCGTCGATCAGTTCCTTCAGGCAAGCAGACATTGGGAACTGCACTTTCATGTAGGTAATCAGGCTTTCCCTTAAAGAAAGATTGATAACAATGAGCTGCGAACAATCAACAATGTGCCCGTCAAATGTGAGCATGCGTTGGTCGCATACTCGCAAGAACCCGCCGGCAAGCAGCGTGAGCCGCATGAAAGCGTTGTTTGCCTTATTTCTTTCGTCGATGTTATTCCCTTATTTTAGGATTATTTTTACGCCGTGATGGAGTGAGTACTCGTCTACCCTGTCGATCAGTCCATGACGTGGCCTGGCTCAACGATCAGCATAACAGCAGCTACCGAGAAGAAGCGAGCCCAATCCCCAGCGCGTTTGTCGTCATCGATCGTCTTTGATCTCATCTCGATCTCCTAGAGCCTTACCAGTTGTTAAATATATATTTTTTCTGGTTTTATTTGGCGGATCATAGGCATAGCACCGAAGTGACACTTTCGACGACGGATCTACAACGCTTATCTGCCCTGGTCCACTGGCCAAACTACAATCGCTAGCGAACAGCATTTTTTACCTCTTGCGGGCGCTTTGGTTATATGTCCCTTTCGGCTTTGAGTGCGCTTTTCGTGTCCATGGAACCCTTCTTTTTGGGTTTTTTTTTAAATTATAACAGAGTCGAATTTGATATTGAAATTTTGCCCTTTTTTTGTAACTTTATGTGTACTGCATTTATGATATTTTTTTTTGGTATTTTATAAGCATTTCATCGTGCTAAAATCGTTAATGGGGACGTGGGTTCCGTGGAGAGGAGGGAATTTTCCTTCGGACTTTCCACGAAGGAACGTCCGGTTGCAGGTGGAGCCGTGATCTGCAGCCGCCTCCGCTGTTTCGCCTTAATTCCTGGGCATCGCCGCGTGCAGGACGGCCAGTAACGGCGAAGATGGCACTGGCGCGCCCCAAGCTCGTACTAGTTAAGAAGGGTGTTGGGCCCGTCTGAAAATGAGATTTTTTGTAGCTATACTAGAGAAATCGTACTGTTCCTATAAAAGTTTGTGTGAAAGTTATATGAATTTATATGTTCCAAATAGGCCAACGGATGGATTAGAAAAACTATAAACAGATACGAAGATATGAAATATAATATCATAGCCAGTTTGGATTGGATCAGAAATTAAGACTCGGGTCCTGGAAAGCGAGTAGGGACAAGCAGGCTGACATGGACGGACAAGCTTCAGCCTTCATGGCCGAAGGTGCTGACATAGGCCGACAGTAGCACTGCGAGAAAGATGGGAACGGGATAATAAGAGGTGATGGTTATCCAATCAATTAGCACTCCATACAGCATGATTGTTTTTTCATTCAGGTATAGAGTATTATGGACTTGTTTGGCTGTGGTCCCGAGCTCTATGCCGGTAGAGTATTACGAGTTTGTTTGGTTGGTGTTATCGGCTCTATACTTGATTAAAAAAAAAGGTACTAGGAGGTAATCTAAAAATCAAATGATTTTTGTTAGGCTAAACAAGCCTGAAGGTACGATGTTTAGTTGAAAACCTAGGCATGAGAAAACATAAAAAATTAAAAATACGCTTTCAAAAACACCCCCTTAAACCAATCTCATCCCTAAATCTTCCTTCCTCGTCCCCAATCCTATTCCGAATTCACAAATCGAGTGCATACAAGGCTCCGGCGGTGGCATGGAGTGATGCCAACACGGGTGTGGTCGAGGCCGTGGTCACGACAGGATGCGGGTGTGGTCGTTGCAGCGAGATCCGGAGGTCGCTGGTTTGGTGGCGGCGGCGAAACGTTAGCGTTTTGAGGGGGTCGCAGCGGAGCTTGGCGTCGGTGAGGTGACCGCCCCAGCGGAGCTCGACGTCTGTGTGGTGGCCGTCGCGGAAGAGCTCGATGGGGTTGCGATGGTTGGTGTCCCACGAAGCGAAGTGAGGATGAAAACGACACACGCACCGCCTAGAGACGACACTCGCCGCCATATAACCCACAGGCTACAACTAACATAGCAATGTCCGGTTCTTATCTGGATGATGCCAGACTCACTGGGAAGCCATCAGCGTGAGCGTGAAATGAGAGGTGTCCAAACAGGTGGCTTAACACGACGAAGGATTAATTTTTTTCTTACGGTCTCCTGATTCGTTCTTGTAGGAATTGAAAACTAATAATATGCATATCTTTTAACTCTTCATTCACCTTTATCTATCTCATTGTACAGAGAAACAGAGCATCGGTGCCGAGGAGCGTGGCGATGCTATGAAGATCATATGATATTAACATAATATTAGTGTTTTGAATAATTATCGATGGTGTTGAGGTGTTTGGAAGAAACCCTCATTTAGTGAAATATCTATTTGTCGGTCATAGGCGATTAGACCGACCACGTGGCGATTTGACCAACTTAAGGCCGAAGGTCACACCGGCCCAGGGGTGGCGATCAGATCGACCCAGGGGTGGCGAACAGACCAACGTGAGGCCAACGGTCAGACCGGTCCTGCTGGTGATCAGACTGGCCAAGGCATGTTCAAGCACAGAGAAGGTGGTGAACGTTATGGAATTGGTCAAAGTCAGGGTGTCAGTGCACATATGTTGCTTGATGCATGTTTTGGCAAACATGGGTCAAGTTGCAAGGAACTTGTTTCCAGAATCGATTTCTTGTTGCTTGGAGTCAACTATAGTCAACGACGAGGATAGTCGGGACTAGACTAGAAGAGCTGAGGTCCATAATGATCGAGGATGTCGGGTTAAGTGGTTGACTCAAGCATGATGCAAGATAGACAAGAACGACCGAATGTGAAATTCAGTGCAACGGGTTGTATCAAGTGGGTTGTGGTCGGTGCAAGTGTCATGGTGGTTTCGGTGAGAGTCAGATGGGAAAGACTTACCAACATGAAGAGAGACATTGATGAACCTATACATGGTAAAGTATGAGATTGCTTCACATTGATGGAACTCGGCCTTTGGAGAAGGATCGAGAATGGGTATTTTGGTATCTTCGCCAAAATAGACCTTAGAGAAACATAGCAGCGAGACGATTACATGAGAGGTGGTTTAGGTCAAGAGAAGACAATGTTCATGAAGAGACGAATCCGGGAGACCCGGTTTGTCATCCGTTTTGATAAGCGTGCGTGGGTATAGACTCGTTTGTGTGTGGGCTTAACAGGTGCCCGATAAGATTTCCTCTCTAGACGTAGCCTTCACTATAAAAAGGGAAGATGCATGATTTGCACCTCCATCCAACCAAGCCTAGAAGACCATAATTTGTGATTTAAGGAAAGTGGAGATAGAAGAGACTAAGGTTTGATAGAGATGGATTGATTCCTGGAGTGGGCATTGTCCCTAAAGTAGGCAATCAAACCGGACCAGTGATCTTTTGCTATGATCTAGCATGCTAGGGCCAAGCAACCATGGTTAGGTCGTGCGAGGAACTTTTCGCTATGGGGTTTTTGGGATTCAACGTAAGTCTCCCGCTGTGTTCTTGTGTCTTTGATCTTTGTAGCATTCATAACTATTTGAGTTATAACGAAGTTGAATACCGAGGTGGTGAAAAAGATAGCCTACAACTCACGATCGCAAAGCCTCGACTTAGATCATGAAGCCTACGACTAGTGACTGCAAAGCCTACAACTACCGATCGTGAGGCCTACAACTATCGACCAGACACTGCAGCTTAGAACCATCGACCATGCACTGTAACTTTTCAGCATTGACCATGCACTGTAGCTTACGACCATCGACTATGCATTATAACTTTCGACCACCGACCATACACTATAGCTTCGACCATCGACCACCCACTGTAGTTTACGACCACCGACCATGCAATGTAGCTTCCGTTCGGACAACTCCGACTGTCATTCGTACTTGGAGTTACAACACTCGTAATCCGATCGAAGCCTAGCGGCGAAAGGGTCATTGAGTATCACCATTTGGACCAACCGATACAAGACAGTTCCGACCACTCAAACTGAATATTCCAACAACCGAAACTTTCACAAACGTAAATTTTAATACAACCCAAAAATCAATTATTCATCATCATAAAATTTACGACCTGTCCACATAGTCTAACAGTTTGCCACTTAGGTAAATTATATCTTGTCATAATTTTATTATTACTAACCAACCATAGGAAGAAGTGAACTCTAGGAAGCACCAAAAGCTTTCAAAGTGCATGAATGTAAATAGGAATAATCCCTCTAAAATTAACCATTGTATACAAAGTTCGCACATTATATAAACATGAAGAATGAAGTTCCCAATTCATATAATCCTCTTCACCTGTTAAGGAAATATTATCAGCAATATTCAACAATTCAAACAAGAGATGCATTAATCTTTCATCAACAGATCTTCTAAAAGTGAGTTTCAAATTTGTGCCCCACACTTCCCTAGTAGTACTGTCTTTCTCATTAACTATTTCATACAGATCCCAAAAATGGACAGCATGGTACAGCTACCAAACCAATGATCCTCTCAAAATCTGACTTCACATTCATTCCCATCCTGCCATTTATAACCCATCTTAGCTACTTGACTAGCTCAGACGACTCTCTTCCATAAAGGAGAGTGTTTTTAGGAGGGCAATTAAAATTGTTAGGACAAGTTTTCTATTTAAAATCAATAATTTGTTTCCAGATTTTATCTATATTCAGTCTGGCATCTCTTGATCCAAGAAGCAAGCAAACACGTTTTTTTTTGTGAGGGAAACAAACACATCTTAGACTTTGTTTGGAAAGTTTAAATTCCCGGTCAATCCACGGGGATAGTCTGAAAAATTTAGGTTTCTCAAACAAAGCTTTAAAGTCTCTAATATTTGGTACCCAGCAATTTGTTTTTTTAAAAAATATATGTTGGATTGTTTCTATCAACGAAAACGTGCTAGATCAAACCTCTCATAGATATTTCGTATCCCATCTAAATTCGACCGATTATTTTCGTCACGGAGAGAAGCTGGCTGGCGAACTTGAGTGCAAGTTGTTATTGCTCACCGAGTTGCAATGTAGCCCCATTCTCCAGTAATCCAGTTTGGCGTATCTACCTGCCCTACCCGACTTTACAACGAGACTATATTGTACAGGCTGGACGTGGCGAGTTCCTTCGTTCCCGAGTCCTGAGGCGTCCGCACGCGAGCACAGTTGCCACACGCCTCACCTTTCCCCACTGTACAGGACTCAGCGAAATTCTCAAACCCATGGCGCAAACGAGCTCGATCGAGATCAGCGAAAAACTCGCCCGTTTCTCGACCGATTCCACGGGGAGGATCAGCAAAAACGGGCGCGTTGCGGATAACGCTAGTCTATTCCAGACTGTTCCGCACTCCCGCGAGGCCAAGAGAGAGAACGATGAGATGACGAGACGAACCTTCACAAAAAAAAGGAGATTAAGTATTTGCACTGTATAGAATGATCTTTCAGGATTTGGCACTATGTGGTTATTCAGGATTTGCGACTATGTAGAACGATTTTTTTAATCTTTTGCCACTTTGGATACTTTATCATTGCGTTTGACGATTTTACCTCATTTCTCTTCCCATCTATACCCCCCTCCTATTGCTCCAACCATTGCATCACCGGCAATGATCCTCCTCCACCTCAACGCAGAGAGAGAAATGGGGCGGCGGTGCCGATCCCAGAGAACGACAAGGCGACTGGCTCCAATCCAAACCACCTCCAACTAGATTGCGGAACAGGAGGGCCGGTGGTTTCGACAATGCGACCACAACGACCTCGACCTCCATCTACATTGCTTGCATCGCCGGTGAGCTCGGATCCAATGGGATGGCTGCAATGGCAAGGTCAACGTAGAATGGGAGGGCTAGTGGCTTTGACACCTTGGCCACGACTGTCGGAGGCACAAGGATGGCCGAGTGGGGGAAGGGGAGGAGCGGGGTGGGCGCGGGCTCTTGGTGTGGTGGAGATGGCGAAGGTCGGTAAGAGGGAGGAGATTGTGCAATAGTGGCCATGTCTAGGGCAAGAAGAAGAAGAAAAGGGACAAAATTATCTAAGGTAAGAGCAAATAAAGGTAAAACTGGTAAAAAGTTGTAAACAATAGTGTGTCACTCTACATATTGCCAAATGATAAATCCTAAAATATCATTGTATAGAGTGACAAATAATCTATTTGTCCCGGTAAAAAACGCATGTCCCGTGACGTCCAACCACACCCTCGTGTCCATCCGCCGTGACAACGCACATACATTTCTTGCTCTATGTGACCCAAAATTTCAATTTCATTTAAAATTAAGACTTTATTAATTTTGTGGATTTTCGGAATTTTTAAAAGCTTTTCAATAAAGTATATTAAGGCTAAAAGAATTTATGTGCAAAATCTATTACCAACTAAAAATTGGAATTATTTTATTTAAGTCCAGAATGACTCATAGAATTTTTGTGAATTTTCTCAAAATTTTTGGACTTCATTTACTATTTTCTAAAGCCTATTTGAATTTCTGGAATTAAATCAATTGAAAAAGAATTTTAAAATCTCTTTGCTCTGATCTTGGGCGAAGCCCGGCCTTGTGCGTCGACCCAATCCTCCGCGCCTATTTAATGCGGGCGTCCGTCAATCGGACGGCCGAGCAATCAATCCGTCGCGCCCTCTCTCCCGCTCTGTCTCATTGCCGGGTGGGCCCATTATCTTGTGCTTCTTCCCGCCCCTTTCTTCTCCATGGCGCCGCGCCTCTCGCCGCCATTGCCGCTCGCCTCGGGCTCGTCCTCCGCGATTCCTCCTCTCTTCACTCGCCATCACGCGCATTAACTCCCCTCGCTCCGCGCGTTCATTCCGCCATTACCCCCTCTTAACCCCGTGCGCCCGCGCCGGCTCGCGCGCCATTAACGCCGCACACGATCTCCGCTCCGGCCTCCCTCACCTATAAAAGCACCCCGTGCGCCTCTCCTCCCTCATTCTATTCCCCACCTCTGTCCCCTCGATCGCCCTCAATCGCGCATTTCGCAATTCCCGCCGCGGCGAGCTCGTTCTTCTCGATTCCGGCGCCACGGGCTTCCCGGCTACCACGGCTGCACCTTGGCGCCGGCATCCTCGGCGATCTGAGTGCGCGCCCGTCTTCGCCTAGAGATCACCGGAGCATCCTCCCGCCAACGGCCGAACCTCGCGCGCCTCTCGCCGTCGCCGACCATCTTAAACCCACGCTCTCGCGTCGCCGAGTAGCGCCTCGACTCGGTGTATCCCCACGAGCGTTTTGCGCACCTCACCGGAGCTCGCCCGCGCCGCCGTTCGCTGTACCTTGGTTCCGGCGCCTCCTCTCCGGTGCAGCGTGGCTCTGCCACCTCGGCGCCAGATCACCGCTTTCGCATGCGTGGCGGCCAAATCGCGCCAGCGTGGCTGCCCGGTATGCCTTGTAGCGCCACCGACTCTGCTGCCGTCTTGTCTTGTGGCCGAGTCCACCGTGGACTTGGAAAGCGCCGTGGACTCGATCCATATTGTTTGAGCCCACATGTCGATCTCTGTGAGCGATCTGCGGCGTCGGTGGCGCAATAAATAGAATTTCCTTTAGAAAATTAATTGGAAATTCGAAATTCGATTTTGAATTAAATTTAGATTTAAACTTCGAGAGCTCGTATTTCTTCATACAAACTCCGATTTAGGTCATTCAAATTTATAAATTTGTATAAAATCAAGATCTAGCTAACTAAACCAAAATTATTTAATTTGGAGTTAATTTGAATTTTCATTTGAATTTATTTGTGTTCATTTGAATTCTGTTTGAATTTGGAATATTTTCGCGTATAGATTTTGACGACTCCGGAGAGCTTGACCCTATTGAAGATGTAGAATACCAGGAATTTGAGCAAGGCAAGTTATACCATTGACCATTTTGCCCCCAATATTTAAAATTACTTAATTCCTGTTTTAAATTATTTTTGCATGCATAATTGTATTTAATTATTTTAAATTCCTGTTTTAAATATTTAATTGTTCCAATTCCTTTGTATAGCCAAATTTGATTGTTGTATTACCAATTCCTTGTAACCTTAGTCAAATGAATTTAAAAATAAATATATGCATAGCAAATGCTTAGACCATGAAATATTTGACTTTGGGAGAATTTAGCCAAAATTTCATAAATTGATAAAAGACTATGACATTGCCTTGTCATGGTGGACTTTACAAATGTCTTTGAAAATTTAAAATAAAAGAAAATGGTTTGTACTTGGGCAAACATGGACCGTTAGTGGGTGCAAGTTTGTGCAGGCTGTCACAGTTGGGGTGAGACCCGGGGTTATTATTGAAAGTTGCCCAAGTAGATTAAGGACCGGCCTTTGAGCGCATCTTGCAAAAGCTCCACCGTACTACCACATGTTACGTATGGGTGAACTAGGCTTAATAATTTGTATTACCTCGATTATTGTTTATGCCATTTTGTTGTGTGAGTGTCGGTTAGACTTTATTCCCACTTGGCGCAAGAGGGGTTTCCAGTGGTTAGCCTAATGGAAGTGAAACCTTAGCGGGCATATTGGTATTGAGGTAGTACATTGGAAACGCCTTGTGATAATTGCTTAGTCACACACCTAAGGATGTGTGTATTGGCGACATAACGGGCAAATTATCTCGTGTGGGTAAAGTTGTACAACCTCTGCGAGTGTAAATCTATTGAATAGCCGTGTCACGGTCATGGACATCTTGAGCAAAGCCACTCTAAGTTAGATTTGTTTTTGGTTTTAAAATAACTTTGGACATGATTTGAGGATGGTTAATCCTTGTGGTAAATTTGGCGGGTAGCCTTGTGATAGGAGGTATCCTTCACTATGTTTCATATGGAGGTTATCCACTATAAAATGATCAATTTTAAATCGATTTTAGTTATGTAATGAAAATGTGCCTTGAAACTTAGTATAACTATTTAAACCAAAAGGTGATTTATGCAAATAAACCCTACAACCTTCCTTTGAATAACTTATGCATGCATTCTAAATTACGTATTGGGTGTAATTTGCGAGCACAGATTGTAGTGCTCACTCTTCTGAATATTATTATTCGGGAGAAAGCGCTATCGAAGGTGAGGAGCGGGGCGATTAGGCGCGATCTCGAGACGATTACTGTGGCGTATCGTGTGGCTTACCATTATTATTTTGCTTCCGCAATGTTTTATTTGGCCTCGGCCCGGTTGTAATAAACTCTATGCTTATTAATACACTTTGGATATGTTTGTGATAACATTTTTGTATTTGTGTACTGGAAATCTGGACTAGTGTATGAACAGAGAGAATTCGGGATCCTTCGTTCCGGGTTAGACAAAAGTAGTATCGAGCCATATCATTGTAGGTCGTGACCTAGAAGGAAATCAAACCCTTAAGGACTTATTTTGAAAATTAAAAATACCTTGGTCTACAGAGTCATTCCTCAACTTTTCTCTTGAAAAATTATTTACTAACTCATCTCTGTTCAAAAATTGTAGATGGTGAAGTTAAATTGCCATTTCCATGGAGTCTTCTTTGGTCATTGGGCGCCATTCTCGGAAGATGATGCAACACTTAGACTTTGAAGAAAGACCGGCGTATCAAGGATACAAGTATAAAGTGGGAAATCGAGAGCGATGGAAGTAGAGGTGATCCTTTACTCCAATCTATCGCGAACACGGACTTCCCGTCTTGATGCCCCAATGCGGCGAGACTCCTTCGCAGAAGGCATCGAGGATCTGACCGGGAAGCAACCCGAGACTTCGCTACATCTCGATCATCGCCTCAGCGGCCTTTGGGTTCCACTATTACAATGCACATTCCAACCGGCATGGCGGTGCTTTTCGCTCAACTAGAGATGAAAGCATCCGATCTCACTCATCAGTGGATCTGGCGAGCCATGGATTATGCCTACGGGAATACACTAGATGAGTGTCTCTTACGCAAGTGAAATTACAAGATCGAGAAGAAAAGTTGAAGAGTCTGAGAAAAAAGCGGCCTCCTACAAGGAAGGCGAGGCTAGTTCTAGTGAGCCAGATTATACCCCAATAACACCATAGATTTGACCTTAATTTTTTTTCCTTTAGTTGCGAATTATGAGCTACCAAACCTTTGTAGTAGCCATAATGAATTAATAAAATAAAAATAAATTATTTTTTGAAATGTTCTTGTCTTGTGTTTGTTGAATTTGGGCTATTTTAGATCTATACTCTTATAATTCCTATCTCTCTTATCTAATCTGTGAAAAGTTCATGAGATGGTGACCACCCTTAGGAAGTGTTAGTGCTAGAGGGCAAGGAAATGAGAATGCGAATATCAAGAAAATCAGTTCATGACCACCACCTCCTCCAAGCTGAAGCTCTGGTGGCGCCAAATGATGGCCAATCAGACTCATCTGATTGAGTTGCTAGCCCAGTCCCTTCACAGCAATCAGAATACCCAAGCGTCAGCAACTTATCATGCTCCTCCACCTCCCGCAAGAGTAACTTTGTGCGAGTTCATGAGGATCGTCGCCAACATTTTCTAGTAGCACAGAACCCATGGGCGGATGATTGGCTCGGGGCCATTGGAAAAAGCTGGATATTGCTCGATTATACGGATCGTGAGAGAGTTTTGTTTGCCTCTCATCAATTGATGGGTCCGCATCGAATGGTGGGATAATTTCAGCATGTCCCATGCTAATGCCCAGAAATCACTTGGGATGAGTTCATACAAGCTTTCGCCGATCTCACATTCCATCGGCATGATTACCTTGAAAAGAAGGAGTTTCGCTCGCCGCCAAGAAACCGTTCGGTTGGCGATATACGCATAAGTTTAATCAACTAGCTCGCTATGCCCACGAGGATGTAGCGAGAGATGAAGGCAGGTAAGAAGCGATTTACGGAAGGATTAAGCAGCGAACTCTCTGTTCGTTTGATTTCTCGAGATTTTACCGACTTTGTGGTTGGTAAATAAGGCCATCGCCGGAAGGCAAACATCGAAATGGAGAATCATAGCGGAGGATGGCGGCTCGAAATTTAACTCGGGAGGCGCCCAAGCCTCGTTTCTCTCGATCTCAGCCACCTCGGCGTGGGAGATTCGAACTACTACACCAAGAGTTCGGCTCGATTCGCGCCCAAATACTTGGATTAGTAGTAGTTCATCGGAGGGCGATTTCGTGAAGCGATTATTTCCACGGCGAGAATCACTTGCTTTCAACGCAACGAGTTGGGTCATTATGCCAATAAGTGTCCCAAGCGACAAGCGCCACCCGTCAAGCCAACTCCGGAGTTTGGTCTCGGCGGTCCCTCAAGACCGGTGGTCAATTCATGAAGGGCGTGTGAATCACGTCACCATGAGAGGAAGCCTATCGACACGGATGTTGTTCTTGATACGTTCCTTGTCAACTCGATACCGGCATCAGTTTTATTTGATTTGAACTTCGCATTCTTTTGTGTCAAATAAGTTTGTGGAAAAATATGGGTTATCTACCTCCCCTTAGTTAAGCCCATGTTGATCCATTCCCGGGCTCGAAATGAGGGCTAGTTTATTACTGTCCAAATCTTACCTTTAAAATCTCGGAGTAACTTTCTCGACCAACTTAATAGTCTTGCGTTCGCAAAGATTGGGCGTAATTCTTGGAATGGGTGGCTTGCCAAAAATCGAGGCGGGATAGATTGTGCTAGTAGATCTATCAACCTCACCAATGAGCAAGGGATTTGGTAGAGTTCCAACCCAAGACTTCTACGGAAAGAAGTCCTATCTTGACCGATTTAAAGGAAGTGGCGGAAGATATACCGTGGTACAAGAATATCGGATATTTTTCGGAGGACTTACAGTATGCCACGGGCCAGGGACATAATGTTCTTAATTGACTTAGTCGAGGGGTGCTCCAATTTGAAGCGACCCTACAGAATGCGGCAAATGATCTAGCGAATTAAAGAAGCGGATCGAAGAACTACTGAGTAAAGGTTACATTCAGCAGAGTTCATCGCCTTGCAGGGAGCTCGGTACTATTTGTCAAAAGAAAGACAATAGTATGAGAATGTGTGTGGACTATAGATCACTCAGCGAGGTAACAATCAAAAACAAGAACCCGTTACCTAGAATAGATGATCTGTTTGATCAACTTAAAGGCGAGTGTTTTCTCAAGATTGATTTGAGATCGAGCTACCATCGGTTAAAAATCAGACGGAAGATATTAGAAGACGACCTTCACCACGGATATGGGTATGCGAGTTCACGGTGATGTCATTTGGACTAACAAATGCCTGCTTATTTCATGAATATGATGAACAAAGTGTTCATGGAATTCTTGGATAAGTTTGTGGTGGTATTCATAGATGATATTCTCATTTATTCAAGAGATATGGAAGAGCATGAAAAACATCTCGAAATTATTTTGGGCAAACTTGAGAACACCAACTTTATGCCAAACTCGGCAAAAGTGAATTTTGGCTCGATCAAGTGGCATTTCTTGGACACATTGTGTCGCGAGGAGGAGTTGCGATAGACCCTCAAAGGTTGAAGCTGTAATGGATTGGAAGCAACCCAAGTACATCACGAAGTGAGAAGTTTTCTCGGATTAGTGGGTACTACTGTGATTCATTGAAAGTTTCTCCAAGATCGCCAAACCCATGACTCAACACGAAGAAGGAAAAGAAATTTGAATGGACAAATGCTTGTGAGCAAAGTTTTCAAGAGTGAAGAAAAGACTAGTCTCTGCACGATGCTAGTTTTACGGATATCGTAAGGATTTTGAAGTTTTACGTGGCGCATCCACTTGAGAACTAGGATGTGTCTTGATGCGGGAAGGAAAAGTTGTGGCTTATGCATCTCGTCGATTAAGACCACATGAAGGAAATTATCCAACTCATGATTTGGAGTTAGCGACAATTGTGCATGCTTTGAAAATCTGGCGGCATTACCTCATTGGTAACATTGTGAAATTTTCACGAGATCATAAGAGTTTGAAATATATCTTCACCGATCGGATCTTAATCTCGGGCAAAGAAGATGGTTGGGTGATAAAGATTATGACCTTGGAATTCATTATCACGGGTAAAGCCAGCGTGGTAGCGGATGCTCACGAGTAGGAAAGCATCTTGCAACACGGTGTTAGTTCAAGAAAATCAACGAGTTGTATGAAGAACTAAAGCATCGAATCAGAAATTGTCGGTCAAAGTGTATAAGCGCCGTGGAAGTCCAACCAACCATACAAAGTCGGATCGAGAGAAAAGCGGCTAGAAGGCGAAGACATCAAAGAAATCATGAAGAACATGAGAAGAGGCAAAGCCCTAGGATTTTACGAAGGCGAAGCGAGGGCCGCAGTATGGTTTGGCAACGCATCGTGTACCTAAACATCATGAAACCAGACAAGCGATTACGAAAGAAGCTCATGAATCACCTTACTCTATTCATCCGGGAGTACCAAGATGTACCAAGATCGAAGGAAAAATATTGGTGGGTTAGTATGAGCGAGAGATCATTGAGTTTGTTGCGTTGTGATGTATGTCGTGTTAAGGCGAGCATCGAGAGACTGCGGATTATTACAACCATTACCAATTCACGAGTGGAAATGGGAGGAGATTGGTATGGATTTTATCACGGACTACCTAGGACCCAATCGAGTTGTGATTCCATTTGGGTGATAATTGACCGATTAACCAAAGTGGCTCATTTTATTCGATCAAGACCACTTACGAAGCAATAAGTTAGCGAGAATTGTACATGGCGAGGATCGTGCATCTACATGGTATACCCAAGAAAATTGTGTCAGCGGAGGTTCATGATTCACTTCAAAATTTTGGCGAGTCTACATGAAGCTTTGGGAACGGACTCAACTTGACCTGACATATCATCCCCAAGCAGATGGCGGTGAGCGTGTAAATCAGGTCCTAGAAGACATGCTTGAGCTTGTGCTATAGATTATGGAAGAAGCGGGATAAGAATTTGCCCTATCAGAATTTTCCTACAACAACGACTTTCAAGCGACCTACGGATGTCGCCATTTGAAGCATTGTATGGTAGAAAGTGTAGAACCCCTCTCCTTTGGGATCAAGTAGGAGAACACCAATTCTTGGACGAATTGATAAAAGAAAGTGAAAGTAAGGTAAAAGCAATAAGAGAGCGTCGAAAGTAGCTCAAACCCGACAAAGAGTTATCTAGATAATCGTCGGAGAGAACTATCCTTGAGATGGGAGATTTTGTCTATCTCGGGTAACTCCACTCAGGAGTGAAGAGATTTGAGACTAAAGGAAAACTTCGCACCAGTTTGTCGGACCCTATAAGATTTTGGCAAAAAGAGGTGAAGTTGCTTATCAGTTGGAACTACCAGCATCTCTGTCAGCTGTTCACAATGTCTTCCATGTATCGATTAAAGAAATGTCTCAGTACCAACGGAAGAAACAGCTCGAGAGCATCGATCTTGAGGAAGATCTCACCTATGTGGAACAACCAATCAAGATTCTCGATGTGGCGAGCAGCGTCACGAAGCAAAGTCATTCGTTCTTGTAAGGTTCAATGGAGCAATCATTGAAGAAGAAGCTACGGGGCGAGAAGAAGTTTTGAGGCCGAGTATCCCTACCTTTTCTTGACCAAATCTGAATCTAAATTCGAGATTCCCTTTAAGAGGGTAGGTTTGTAACAGCCCAAAATTTCAATTTCATTTAAAATTAAGACTTTATTAATTTTTGTGGATTTTCTGGAATTTTTAAAAGCTTTTCAATAAAGTATATTAAGGCTAAAAGAATTTATGTGCAAAATCTATTACCAACTAAAAATTGGAATTATTTTATTTAAGTCGAGAATGACTCATAGAATTTTTGTGAATTTTCTCAAAATTTTGGACTTCATTTACTATTTTCTAAAGCCTATTTGAATTTACGGAATTAAATCAATTGAAAAGAATTTTAAAATCTCTGCTCTGATCTTGGGCGAAGCCCGACCTTTGTGCGATCGACAATCCTCCAGCGCCTATTTAATGCGGGCCGTCCGTCAAATCGGACGGCCGACAATCAATCCGTCGCGCCCTCTCCCGCTCTGTCTCGTGGCGGGTGGGCCCGGCTATCTTGTGCTTCTTCCGCCCCTTTCTTCTCCGCGGCGCGCGCCTCGCCGCCATTGCGCTCGCCTCGGGCTCGTCACTCCGCGATTCCCTCCTCTCTTCACTCGCCATCACGCATTAACTCCCCTCGCTCGCGCGTTCATTCCCGCCATTACCCCCTCTTAACCCGTGCGCCGCGCGCGCCGCTCGCCGCCATTGCGCCGCACCACGATCTCCGCTCCGGCCTCCCCGCCCTATAAAGCACCCAGTGCGCCTCTCCTCCTCATTCTATTCCCCACCTCCTGTCCCCTCGATCGCCCTCAATCGCGCATTTCGCAATTCCCGCCGTGGCGAGCTCGTTCTTCTCGGTTCGGCGCCACGAGCTTCCGGCTACCACGCGCACCTTGGCGCCGGCATCCTCGGCGATCACAGTGCGCGCCTCGTCTTCGCCTAGAGATCACCGGAGCATCCTCCCTTAGCGACCGAACCTCGCCGCCGCCTCTCGCCGTCGCCGACCATCTTAGACCACGCTCTCGCGTCGCCCGGTAGCGCGCTCGACTCGGTGTATCCCCTGAGCGTTTTGCGCACCTCGCGAGCTTCGCCGCGCGCCGTTCGCTGTACCTTGGTTCCGGCGCCTCCCTCTCCGGTGCCGGCGTGGCTCTGCCACCTCGGCGCCGGATCACCGCTTTGCATGCGTGGCGACCAAATCGGCCGCGTGGGCTGCCCGGCCTTGTGGCCCAGCCAACTAACCGGCTACTCGGCACCGTCTTGTCTTTGTGGCCAGAGTCCACCGTGGACTTGGAAAGCGCAGTGGACTCGATCCATATTTGTTTGAGCCCACATGTCGGTCTCTGTGAGCGATCTTGCGGCGTCGGTGGCGCAATAAATAAATTTCCTTTAGAAAATTAATTGGAAATTGAAATTCGATTTTGAATTAAATTTAGATTTAAACTTCCAGGAGCTCGTATTTCTTCATACAAACTCCGATTTAGGTCATTCAAATTTCTAAATTTGTATAAAATCAAGATCTAGCTAACTAAACCAAAATTATTTAATTTGGAGTTAATTTGAATTTTCATTTGAATTTATTTGTGTTCATTTGAATTACATTTGAATTTGGAATATTTTCGTATAGATTTTGCGACTCAGGAGAGCTTGACCCTATTGAAGAAGTAGAATACAGGAATTTGAGCAAGGCAAGTTATACCATTGACCATTTTGCCCCCAATATTTAAAATTACTTAATTCCTGTTTTAAATTATTTTTGCATGCATAATTGTATTTAATTATTTTAAATTCCTGTTTTAAATATTTAATTGTTCCAATTCCTTTGTATAGCCAAATTTGATTGTTGTATTACCAATTCCTTGTAACCTTAGTCAAATGAATTTAAAAATAAATATATGCATAGCAAATGCTTAGACCATGAAATATTTGACTTTGGGAGAATTTAGCCAAAATTTCATAAATTGATAAAAGACTATGACATTGCCTTGTCATGGTGGACTTTTGCAAATGTCTTTGAAAATTTAAAATAAAAGAAAATGGTTTGTACTTGGGCAAACATGGACCGTTAGTGGGTGCAAGTTTGTGCAGGACTGTCACAGTTGGGGTGAGACCAGGGTTATTATTGAAAGTTGCCCAAGTAGATTAAGGACCGGCCTTTGAGCGCATCTTGCAAAAGCTCCACCGTACTACCACATGTTACGTATGGCGGAACTAGGCTTAATAATTTGTATTACCTCGATTATTGTTTATGCCATTTTGTTGTGTGGGTGTCGGTTAGACTTTATTCCACTTGGCGCAGAGGGGTTTCAGTGGTGGTTAGCCTAATGGAAGTGAAACCTTAGCGGGCATATTGGTATTGAGGTAGTACATTGGAAGCGCCTTGTGATAATTGCTTAGTCACACACCTAAGGAAGTGTGTATTGGCCAGACATAACGGGCAAATTATCTCGTGTGGGTAAAGTTGTACAACCTCTGCAGTGTAAATCTATTGAATAGCCGTGTCCACGGTCATGGACATCTTGAGCAAAGCCACTCTAAGTTAGATTTGTTTTGGTTTTAAAATAACTTTGGACATGATTTGAGGATGGTTAATCCTTGTGGTAAATTTGGCGGGTAGCCTTGTGATAGGAGGGTATCCTTCACTATGTTTCATATGGAGGTTATCCACTATAAAATGATCAATTTTAAATCGATTTTAGTTATGTAATGAAAATGTGCCTTGAAACTTAGTATAACTATTTAAACCAAAAGGTGATTTATGCAAATAAACCCTACAACCTTCCTTTGAATAACTTATGCATGCATTCTAAATTTTGTATTGGGTGTAATTTGCGAGCACGGTTGTAGTGCTCACTCTTCTTGAATATTATTATTCGGGAGAAGGCGCTATCGAAGGTGAGGAAGCGGGGCGGCAGGCGCGATCTCCAGACGATTACTGTGGCGTATCGTGTAGCTTACCATTATTATTTGCTTAAGCAATGTTTTATTTGGCCTCGGCCCGGTTGTAATAAACTCTATGCTTATTAATACCTGCTGGATATGTTTGTGATAACATTTTTGTGACTGTGTACACTGGAAATCCTGGACTAGTGTATGAACGCAGAGAATTCGGGATCCTTCGTTCCCGGGTTCGACACGCTCCCAACCTCGCGGCCCCTGGCGTGGAATAGTCGCCTCGCATGGCCAAATACAGGTTTAGTCGTGTTTACTATTACGTAGCGTAGCCCCCTCCGCCGAAAGAAAATTATACGTGGGAGGCCCCCAACTTCCACCACTTAAGGGCCCATCTTAGATCTATGCCGCATGGAAGCACCAATCTTAAAGTATGGAAAAACTCCTGTTCCTTCTCCTTCCCTACCTCCTTCTGCGCTACCTCATCCCGCCGCCGAGGAAGTCACCTAGTGCCGCCTAGTCTCGTATCCCAAATCCCGTCGCTAGTGGGTACCGGTGGCTGGGACGTCGTCCTCCGTCGGGCCGGTGCACGCAACTGGGCTCCACGCCGCGCTGACGACTGCCATACCGCGCGTGGAGCAGCAACTTAGCGCGCTGCTCTCGAAGCGACGAAGGAGGAAGTGGGGAAGGAGAAGGAACATGGATTTACTGGCGGTGGACCAGGACGGTGGGATTAGGCAGTTCTGGGTGACTTCCTCGCCGGTGGGATTAGGTAGTGCAGACCCCGAGCTGTGAAGGAGGTGGGGAGTACTTTTATTATTATTTAATATTTTTCTAAATAACATTATAAAGTTAACCCCCCGCTAATTTTATTTTTATTTCTGACTCCTTTGGTCACGCCATAACGCGCGGCGCGGCCAAACCATGCTGTCACGCCACTCTCTTAGGCGTGGCCAAACCTACCATGCAAGCCCTCGTGCGCATGTCGTGCCAGTGTGGCGAGCATACATGGTTGTTGTCCAGCCAGCACTCTTGGCGTTACGAGCCTAGCTTGTCACACCAACTCGCATGGTATGACAGAAGTGACTTAGGTGAAGATCGTTGGTTGTGGTTTCAATGTTAACAGTTAGTTTATTTGCGTGGCAAGATTAACCAAAAGAGGAGGTACCGTCGGACCGATTGGGCCCGTTATCACACGTGAGTGCGTGTTGGGTGGTGCGACTGTCCAATCGGTCTAGGGACGTGCCGCAGATCCATCGGATGCCTCAGTTCGTCAACTACCTCCAGTGGCTCCACGACGTCGCGCGCCTGCAACTTCAACCAGCCATGACCCAAGCGGGCATAGAGGAGGGTCACTCGTCTAACGAGGATATCATAGACGAGTACAATGAGTTCATATAGACGGGCACGCAGCCGAAGAGGCCCCCCATCAATGCCTACTACGTGAGGAAATTTTAGCCCTCTACTAATTTCCCATTTCACAGTTGGCGAACTAATTTACATTGTTTACCCGTTTACAGGGAAGGCAGCTGGTACGCATAAGCAACGAGACTATTGAGGTGCTCATGCCACCGAAGGGTTCGAAGGAGAACTACAACTTCATGAGGAACTTTGTTGAGGTATCCCATGCCTTCAGTACCTTACAAAAATTGCATATGCTGCTAGAGATGAAAATACAACTAGTGTACAGTGTACCTGATGTCTCAGTTGGTAATGAGTAATGTTGGACCGAAACGACAACTAGGGGGTGAATAGGAGCACGATCTCTTTTTTCAACCAAGATCGGATTCAACACGATTTTCACTCCAATAGCTATAAAAGCTATAAACATCAATATACAAGCACAACGGGAGACTTGTATTGAATCAATCAAAACCGAGCAAAACAACCAAAATCAGCAAAACTCAATTTCTAGGTGTTGGGCGGTCGACCTCTATGTCAATGGCGGTCGGCCAGGTCCATGGCGATCGGACCTCTATGTTAATGGCGGTCTGATCTCCAGCCGGATAAACAGTGAAATCAACCCAAAAAATGAAGTTACAAATAGGTCTAACTTTTGATCTACAACTCCAAACTCGATGAAACTTGGAACACACCTTCTCTAGGATGTCAGGAACCTATTCCAATCGAAGATTGTGAAGATCCTTGGAAAAGTTACGACCTTTTTCTTTTTGAGAGGAGGATGGTTCAAAACCGAGTCAAAAGAAAACTAGATCCAAAATCTTGCTCATGGGTGATTGATGATCAAGATGATCCTAAATATGTTCTCACATGTCACAGCAAGCTAGATCACGTGAAGGAATCAAACAAAAACTCACAGATCAAAGAAAGACTCAAAATCACCAAATAGAGAGAAGGAAAGCAAAGAGACAAATCTTTAAGCAAACTTTCCTTGGATTGATTTGATATGGTTTGGATTTACAGCCACTCCATCAATGGAGGACAAAGCTCAATCCATGAGCACGAAATGGAATCAAAACTCTCTAGAACTCTAACCTCCACTAATCCTCTCCCTAAGCAAACTAGGGTTTCAAACACAATGAAAGGGTTGAGGGGGTGCAGCCACCTCCCTCCCCTATTTATAGTGGAGGCTTAAACCTTCTAGAAGATTGACCCAAATGGGCTCCCGTTAAGGTCCAACACAAATAGGTCACACACGCACGCAATTTAAAGCGTCGTCTTCATCGCCTCTTGACCTAATCAGCTTCACCTTGCGCCGTGGGTTGGCAAAAGGTCACCAAGGATGTATTTGGTTAGATTACCAAAATACCCCTTCTCGGTCCTTCTCCGAAGACCGAGTCCATCTGCGCGAAGCACTCGTCTGCTTCGCCACGTGTAGGTTGACCAACATCTCTCTCCATGTCGGCAAGTCTCTCCCCTGGCTCCCCGAAACCTCCTTGGCACTTGCAGGCCCCACGCGCTTGATCAAACCAGTCGCACCTAACCGTCCGTTCGGTCACCCTTGTCCATTCTGCACCACACTTGAGTTCATTGACCTCACCCGGCATCGTCGATCGTTCTGGACCTCAGCTCTCCAAGCCTAGTCCCGATCATCATCGCCGTTGACCGTCGTTTACCACCAAGCAACCTGCACAACAATAGATAAGCAAATCGAATCCGGGAACAAGTTCTTCAAAACTTGAACACGTTAGTCAAAACATGCATCATGCAACACATATGCACTGAAACTCATGACTTTGATCTAACAACCAAACATCGCTGCCACGAAGGACGACGAAACAAGCCAACACCGGTCAGACGGCCACCATGGCCGTCGGCCGCCCACTGGCGATCATTGCCACCTATTGGCGGTCGGCCGCCCGATGAGGACTTAGCCAAATTTTCTCCCTGGAAATCCGAAACCTACTGGAATTTTCAAACCAATAGAACTTTTGCCTGGAGACTCCAAAAAACATGAGACAAGTGTAGTAGAATCTACTCTCTTGTCTACACCCTCTATTTTTGGCCTAGCTCCAACCTCACGAAAAAATCATGGCGGCTGACCCAGACCAGCGGCGATCTGACCGCCTTGGTGGTCTGACCGCCACCATGGCGGTCGGACCGCTGATTTAACGACATGGCAACATTGCCGAAAACAAGCGTTTCGACAAACCTTCAACGCCATTGCCAATTGTCACATCATCCTAAGATCATGAGTATATCCTCATGATATCCAAAATCTCCCCCTTGATGAACAAATTGACAATAATCCAGAAAATATAATTTGAAGGTTTGAAAATGAGTTTACTTATAGTTTTCACACAAAGGCATAACTTGGTCCATAAGCAAGAGATAGCAATGGAAATAACCAAGCTGGCATCAGAATAGCATAGGTAAGTGAGATAAGGCAAAAGAAAGCATAAAAGCTTTAAATTCCAGAAAAGAGTCAAAAATCTCACTTAAGGTCCATATGAAAGAACAATTGTTCAATTGATCTTTGATCATCGTGAGGATTAAGAAATGCAATACAAGTTCAGAAAAGACAATAAAACGATAAGAATGCAATTCAAATGCTCCCCCTCACTATGATCCTCAGATTTCAGAAAATTTTAAATTCTCCTATTTTCTCCCCCTTTATAACATTTTTATATCTTCTCCCCTTTATACAACCTTGAAATATCTTCTCCCCCTTTGACAATGGAGTCATCAAGGAATCACGTCTTCCTCTCGTCCAGAGATAACAAATGCAGAATGGAGAAAGAAGCATAAGGAGTATGCATGAAATGCAATGGAGTGGCTTCATTTTTGTATTTTTCAATTTTTTATTACAAGAAGCTTTGGAGATTACCCAAAAGAACAAACTAGCATTTCTAATTTGCACAAACAACATATCAAGTCTAACAGCGCTAGCAAGATCATGATAAGACATATATATCAAAACTAAGCTTGAAGGTTCAATAAAAAGCAATAGATTTGATCAATTTAAGCAAAACTTCAAATTTAGCAAGTTCATCAACAGGGATCCTAAAATGATACTGGTCATGTCAAAATGTCAATGTGAGATCAAAAAGCTAACAATGACTACATTAAGAGACAAACAGGTCCTAAATTGAATCATTTTGCTCAAATTTCTCAAACGCCCATTTTTCAACAGTTTTTCATTTGCAATGAATATGGAAGTTGACTAATGGTCTAACTTAGTGACAAGATCCTGGACTAGGAGCCATCCAAAAACTCATCCTAAGCTTCGATCACAAGTTGATTAAAGGTATATCTTAGTGAAGAAGATCGTGGACTCGGAGCCATCCACAAACTCTTTCTAAACTTCTACCAGGGCGACAAATCTTGATATTCATGTCAGTTGTGACACACAGTCCCCATGAGATCGTCTGGATCATCAAACTATCTCCAAGTTCATGTCTTTGACATGCAGTCTCGTAAGAGTAGTTTGGCACAATTTAAGCATAAGACAATATTAAAATTTGATTTTTCATGTTTCACAAGAGCAGTTTTAGATTCTCAAGAACACAAGAAGCTCAAGTAATTGTCAATTTTAGATTCAAGAGCTAACAAAGTAATTTTGACAGGGTCCATGTCACAAAAGGAGAACTAATTGTGCAACTAGCTAAAACATCCACAAATTACAGATTTAGTTCGAGTTATTTTAGAGTTCTAGCTCATACAGCAAAGACTTAGCTACATATGTGAAAGCATGATAATTTTAGCAAGTCAAATAACTAGACATGGCATTGAGCAAGAATTGAAATACTAAAACTCCAAAGGGTAATAAGCAAAGCTTCATCAATTTTAAAAGATAAGCAGAAAAGCTTATATAACAATGCATCTTTTTGGATTTTTCAAATGAATGCAATATGATACAATGAGATGCAAGAAAAGACTCAAAAAACCTAAGAAGCCTAAAAAGATCAACAAGTTCAAAAGAAGATCAAGAAAATATCAAATGAACAAGGAAATATCAGAAAAGATCGAACTCCCCCTCAAACCAACCCATAGGGATAAATTACCCCTAACTCGCTCCTCAAGGTGGTAAACCTTGTTGGGTCTAAAGGCTTGGTGAGGATATCATCCAATTGAGCCTTGGACTCCACGAAGTACAGCACAATATCACCCTTTTCGACATGGTCTCTAAGGAAGTGATAGCGAATGTCTATGTGCATGATCATAGAGTGTTGCACTGTGTTTTTAGCAATGTTAATAGTAGAAGTGTTATCACAGAAAAGAGGAACACTAGCAAAATTTAACCCATAGTCCTTAAGAGTGGATACCATTCACAAAATCTGACTACAGTAACTAGCAGCAGCTACATATTCAGCTTCAGCAGTGGATTGTGCAACAGAGAATTGCTTCCTAGAAGACCAAGAGACAAGAGAAGTACCTAGGAAGTGATAAGTGCCTGAGGTACTCTTCCTATCTAGCCGACAGCCCGCAAAATTAAAATCAGAAAACCCCCGAATGGACAAAAAAGAAGAACAGGAATACCAAATGCCATACTAGAGAGTAGAGTGTAAATACACGAATATAAACAACGGCTTGGCGATGGAAAGCTCTCGGAGCGCTGAAACCTCGTGCGAGGCGGCCCGTGAAGTGGATGTCGGTCTTGGCCGTCGGTATAGGAGGAGCCGATCATGCTGCGGTACACGCGTTGATCCACGGCTTCTCCTTCCTCATCTGGATTCAAAGCAACCGAAGTCGCCATGGGAGTGGCGATCGGCTTGCAGTCATCCATGCCGAAGCGTTTGAGCAAGTCCTTAGTGTACTTCGTCTTATGGATAAAGATCTCTTCCTTGCATTGCTTGATTTGAAGCCCCAAAAAGTAATTGAGCTCTCCCATCATACTCATCTCAAATTCCCTGGACATAGTATTAGAAAAAGCTGGAAATAAGAGCATGAGAAGAACCACCAAAGATAATATCATCAACATAAATCTGAGCAAGCAGAAAGTCATTGCCATGCCTAAGAATGAACAAGGTCTTGTCTACCTTACCCATCTCAAAATCATTCTTAAGCAAGAAGGTCTTAAGTCTATCATACCAGGCTCTAGGGGCTTGTTTAAGACCATACAAAGCTTTGGATAGCCTGAACACATGATGTGGGTTCTTGGGATTCTCAAAGCCCGGGGGTTGCCTAACACACACTTCCTCCTCTATGTAACTATTCAAAAATACACTCTTAACATCCATCTGATACAATCTAAAGACCCTAAATACAGTAAATGCAAGCAGAATGCGAATGACTTCTAGTCTAGCAATAGGAGAAAAAGTCGCATCAAAATCTAACCCCTCAACTTGGCTAAAACCCTGAGCTACTAACCTAGCCTTATTTTTAATCACAAAACCATCCTCATTTTGTTTGTTTTTAAAAACCCAGTGGGTTCCTATAACATTATGGCCACTAGGAGGTTCTACTAGGCTCCAGACCTTGTTCCTCTCAAAATTCTCTAACTCCTCATGCGTGGCATTGACCCAGCTAGAATCAGATAAAGCATATGATATATCGCGGGCTCAAAAGAAGCAACAAAAGCAGAATGAGAGTAGAGATTTGGATCATGATACCTGGAGCGAGTGACTCGCTCATGGAGATTACCTATCATCTGATCCGGAGGTCTTTGCCTTTGAATGTGAAGTGGTGCACCGGAGAGAAAGCATCTCTTGGACCTCGCGAGTACTCACGATGATGAAGATGCGGCGGGAGCCTCAACTGAAGGCGGAGTAGTCACAGCAGGTTCTTGTGCTGGAATAGGAGCATCAACAGCAGCAGGTCGAAGAACATCATCGAGTCCATCATCTTCTTCCTCTATAAATATGCTCTCTGTCACCTGTGTATCACCTGAAATATCTGATCTAGCTCCAGGGCCAGTCTCATCAAAAGTGACATTGCATGTCTCCTGAACAAGGTTAGTTTCAACATTAAAAACCCGAAAACCCCTCGAATGCGCAGGATAACCCAGAAATAAACCATTAAAAGTCATTGACTCAAATTTATCTAGATTTCCTGTCTTGAGAATAAAACACTTGGATCCAAAGACTCGAAAGTACGAGACAGAGATTTTTATACAAAACTGAAGCTCATAAGGAGTCTTGCCCAAAGACGGTCTAAAAAAAGACACGATTTGCAATATGGCAAGCAGTAGAAATAGCTTCGGCCCAAAACCTCCTCGGTGTGCTATATTCATCTAGCATTGTCCTAGCCATCTCGACTAGGGTCATATTTTTCCTTTCCACAACGACATTTTGTTGAGGGACGTGTGGAGAAGAGAACTGATGCTCAATTCCACACTCAGCACAAAAGGAAGCAAAAGAGGTATTCTTGAATTTCGTGCCAATGTCATTGCGGATCACTCTCAAGGCACTCGGAAGTTCAGAAGCCAAACGAAGAACAAGATCATGATAATGATCAATAGCTTCATCCTTCGAAGCAAGAAAGAACACCCAAGTGTATCTAGAAAAATCATCGACTATGACAAGAATGTACTATTTTCCACCAACTGACCGAACCCTAGCAGGGCCAACAGTATACATATGAAGCAACTGTCCCGGTCCACCAGTCATGACCATAGTCCTTTGAAGGGTGTGGCGGCAACTTGCTTGCCATACTTACAGGGCGCACATACAGCATTCTTGACGGCTTTGAGTTTGGGTAAACCTCTCATGAGCTCAAGGTTGCTAACCCGCGTCAGATGATCAAAACCAATATACCCCAAACGACGGTGCCAAAGCTAGAACTCAGAAGAAGAAGATGAAATCAAGCACTTGAGAGAACCAGCAAGAGATTCAGAAAAATCTACTCTAAAGATCCTAGCAACTCTAGTAATCTAAAAAAACAAGCTCACCCGTTGAATCAAGCACCCTACAAGTATTTTTCTTAAATCTAGTCTCATAGCCATCATCAAGAAGTTAAGAGACAGAAAGTAAATTAAATATTAGCTTGTCCACAAGGGCGACGTCTTTGAGGATGAACTTGTCGTTCACCCTGATCGATCCCTTTCCTTCAATCCACCCTTGTCTATCATCTCCAAAGGTGATGAAGTCATCACCCGTCGACCGCGTGAAGGAGGTGAACCATCTTGAGTCCCCGGTCATGTGGCGTGAATAGTCGGAGTCGACGAGTCACATGTCCTTCCTCTTTCAGCGGTAATCCTGAAAATCAAGGCACAGAAGAACGATGTGTCTCAATACTGGAGTTAGTTAAACAAGACTGGGGAACTCAGTACTGAGACACACATCTACGAGTAGTATGCAAAGCAGAAGTGTTATCCTTAATTCTGTTTGAAGTTCTGTTACGAGGAATGGTTAAACTAACATGAGAGTTATCCTGTCTAAGAGCATGATGATGAGCATGTGACACAAATCCTAAATCAGGTTTCTTCTTTTCGATGTTACCATGTCTCATAAAAGGTCTAGGTTGATTGGATGAAATTCTAGCAAAAATTTTCTTATCATTTTTCAACCTACACCAACAGAACTTAACCAAATGCCCATCCTTCTTGCAATAGGTGCAATGGTACTTGGTACCACTGGGAGAACCACCTTTTGACTGAACAGATGGTTGGGCAAAATCTGCAGATTTGAAGGTGATATTTGCAGGCATTCTAAGCAGAAAGTGCAAAAATGAGATTCAACCACAACAGAAGCAACCAACTTGCTAGAGTCTAAGCATTTTTCACATGGAGCAAATTTAACCTCAACTTACTCAGTCCTAACATTTTTAAGTTGTTGCAAAGCAATATCATAAGCAGATTGCAGTTTAGTAAATTATGAGTGCAGAGCATGACAGGATGAACATTCATCATATTCAAGAGTCTTAGCATTTGTAAGTTCTAAAGTCAAATTATCTACTTGTGACTCTAAATCCTTGTTCCTAGCCATGATAAACTCTAAAGCCTTATCCTGACTCATGAGTTGCTCAAAGATAGTTTCGCATCTATCAGAAAGGACATCATAGGAGGGAGGTACCTCATCGTCATTGACGTTAGCGAGTCGGTCATGAAGCATATCTTGGCGAAGTCCTTGGGCTTCCCTTCTTCTTGTCTTGAGGATCTCCTCCTCCTTGTCCTCCTCGGTCCGAGTCCACATCGCCAAGTTGATCCCCAAAAGCGGCAAGAACCGGTGGCGGCCTTCGTCGAGTTAGCGACATCATACCTTGATTTGTTCCATTGAGGCTTTTTCCAAGTTGGCTTTCCCTCCTTATGGTTGCTTTTTCCTTTCAGCTTGGAGCAATTTGCCCGAATATGATTAAGCTCACCACACTCATAGCAAGTCACATGACTTCCTCTCTTTTTGTTTCTCATATTGTTATAGACCCGTGTGGCCTTTTTGACTATGAGGGCCAACCCAGCCTCAGGGAGACTCTCAAACTGCTCTTCATGGATTGCAGATAAACCAGCAAGTGAAAATCCAGAAGAAAACTCAAAAGACCCATCAAAATCTCTCTTGAGTGGGTGCGCTACCAAAGCCATGTTTTACTTCTTGGGATGATCAATCCTCTTGATCTCATGAGTCTTGAGCTTGCTATAGAGCAGCTCCAAAGTCAGATCAGAGAGGTTGACATTCTCCTCAATGGCGGTAGTCTTTATCTCCCACTCCTTGGTGTTGATTGTAGCCAAGAGGTGGGTATCATTTCAGGTGAGAATATTCAATACCAATAGCTTTCATCGATTAATCACTTTATTAAAGCATTGAAAATGTCATCGATGCTCTCTCCAGGACGCATCTCAAATTTGTTATATTCACATTTATAGACTGTTTGGCATACTTTCTTGATTTGGGACGAACCCTCCTGGTAGGTTTCAAGGGTGTTCCAAATCTCGTGCGCAGTCTCAAGATTGCAAATACGATCATACTCCTGTCTACCAAACCCACCATATAAGAGGTTCTTTACCTTATTGTTGTTAGCCAAGAAATTCTTTGAAGTCGACATAGCAACCGGAAAAAGCAGTAGGGCTCGAACAACCTCCCATATAGCTTGTCCTTCGCTCTCAAGTAAGACTCGCATGCGATTCTTGCAATAGGCATAGTCGTGCCCATCGAAGATATGCGGCTTGGTGGAGTACTTATCCATCACCATGTTCAGTGAGCGGTTAAGATCAAGATTGAATTAAGGGCTCGATACCACTGTTGGACGAAAGCGGCGACTAGAGGGGGTGAATAGGAGCATGATCTATTTTCCAACCAAGATCGGATTCAATCCGATTTTAACTCCAACGACTATAAAAGCTATGAAGATCAATATACAAGCATAGCGAAGACTTGTATTGAATCCAATCAAAACCGGAGCAAAACAACCAAAATCAACAAAACTCAATTTCCAAGTGTTGGTGGTCGACCTCTATATCAATGGTAGTCTGACCGATCCATGGGCGATCGGACCTCTATGTTAATGGCGGTTTCACCTCCAGCCTGATGAACAGTGAAATCAGTCCAAAAAACGAAGTTACAAATAGGTCTAACTTTTGATCTACAACTCCAAACTGGATGAAACTTGAAACACACCTTCTCTAGGATGTCAGGAACCTATTCTAATCGAAGATCGTGAAGATCCTTCGAAAAGTTACGACCTTTTTCCGTTTGAGAGGAGGATGGTTCAAAAACCGAGTCAAAACGAAAACTAGATCCAAAATCCTGCTCGTGGGTGATTGATGATCAAGATGATCCTAGATGTATTCCCACATGTCACAGCAAGCTAGATCACGTGAAGGAATCAAGCAAAAACTCGCGGATCAAAGAAAGATTCAAAATCACCAAATAGAGAGAATGAAAGCAAATAGACAAATCTTTGAGCAAACTTTTCTTGGATTGATTTGATATGTTTTGGGTTTACAACCACTCCATCAATGGAGGACAGAGCTCAATCCATGAGCATGAAATCAAATCAAAACTCTCTAGAACCCTAACCTCCACTAATCCTCTCCCTAAGCAAACTGGGGTTTCAAACACAATGAAAGGGTTGAGGGGGTGCAGCCACCTCCCTCCTCTATTTATAGTGGAAGCTTAGACCTACTAGAAGATTGACCCAAATGGGCTCCCGTTAAAGCCCAACACAAACGCGTGACACACGCACGCATTTTAAAACGTCGTCTTCATCGTCTTTTGACCTAATCAGCTTCACCTTGCGCCGCGGGTTGGCAAAAGGTCACCAAGGCGGTATTTGGTAAGATTACCAAAATACCCCTTCTCGGTCCTTCTTTGAAGACCGAGTCCATCTGCGCGAAGCACTCGCCTGCTTCGCCACGTGTAGGTTGATCAACGGCTCTCTCCATGTCGGCAAGTCTCTCCCATCCGACTCTCACGAAACTACCATGGTACTTGCAAGACCCCACGCCGCAGATCAAACCCGATCGCTGCCGGCTGTCGTTCGGTCACCCTTATCCATTCTGCACCAGCAGGTTCATTGACCTCGCGGCATCGTCGATCGTTACGGACCTCGGCTCTCGAAACCTAGTCCGATCATCCTCGCCATTGGTATGCGTTGACCACCAAGCAACCTGCACAACAATAGACAAGGAAATCGAATCCGGGAATAAGTTCTTCACAACTAGACCCACGTTATTCAAAATATGCATCATGCAACATATATGCACTAAAACTCATGACTTTGACCTAACAACCAAATATCGCCGCCACGAAGGACTACGAAACAAGCCAACACCAGTCAGACCGCCCCCTGGCCGGTCTGACCGCCACCTATTGGCCGGTTTTGTTGCCCAGTTGGGACTTAGCCAAATTTTCTCCCTGGAAATCTGAAACCTACTGGAATTTTCAAACCAATATAACTTTTTCCCGGAGACTCCAAAAAAATGAGATCAAGTGTAGTAGAATCTCCTCTTTTGCCTACACCCTCTATTTTTGGCCCATCTCCAACCTCAAGAAAAATCATGGTTGGTCTGACCGCTGACCAACGGCCGGTCAGATCGCCACCATGGCCGGTCAGACCGCCTGAGACTTGACAGCATGACAACATTGCCGAAAACGAGCGTTTCGACAAACCTTCAACGCCATTGCCAATTGTCACATCATCATAAGATCATGAGAATATCTCCATGATATCCACGAGTAATAACTAGGAAAACACAGAGTAAGATTGATGATGATTATCCCTAAATAGAATGAAATGGAATGAGGGGAAAATTAATCGAACAAAGAATCATTACCTCCGATCACTTTGATGATCAAAATTGCTTACATAGTTGTCACGTGATTCCATTGTTGCAATCGGCTTAGAAATCTTACTGGCCATATTTTGATAAGGATGTGGTATTGTAGTTGTTAGCATTATCCCACCAGGTCAATAGACTATTTCGTTTTTATGTGTGCATGACTAGAACAACATGACTTATATTTGCTTGTCTATTTCTTCTTAAATGGGAAGAGTGATACATAATTAAGGAACATTTGAAAGCAAAGGTAATAAACTGACAACATCGAGATTATCCTATGGACCTCATAGAACTTTGTAAGCTTTGATAAAAATTGTATCTCGGTGTGGTGGACTCTTACTCTATTTTTTCTCTTGTGGATGGTTCGTCGCCAATGTCGGCGAATGGCGACTAAAATGAAGCGCACATGGCGGAGATGTTGTTCAACACCTTACGGCTCAAAGTGGCTCATCGTGTGCTACACATCACGAACGCGACATCCACTTGGCGCGCGGGGCGACAACGAAGAGGAGGAGGGCGGCGACCACGACATGGATGCTAGGTTGCCCGATGAGATGGTCCTCTCAGAACTTGTTGGTGCACCTACCCCGATGCAGCCGACTCAGGCCATACCTCTGTGCCGTAAACGCCGTGATGGCGCAGACATTAGTTCAATCAACGTCGTCGAGGGCATGCGCGGCGAATATTCAGCTTCTAGGTTCACACCGAGAACATGTCTAGTTTGAAAGAACAAGTGATGTAATGAATGGATATATGCATAAATGAATGACTAAGTAGAATGAAATGATAAAATAGATGATTGAATGAATGAATATATGCATATATGCATATATGCTTCTAGGTTCTCTTTCTTGTTGAATGAAATGATTGAATGGATGAATGAATGAATGAATATATGCATATATGCTTTTAGGTTATCTTTCTTGTTGAATGAAATGATTGAATGGATGACTGAATGAATGAATGAATGAAAATATGCTACTATATTGTCTTTCTTGTTGAATGAAATTATTGAATGGATGACTTATTGAATGAATGAATATATGCATATACGAATGATTGAGTAGATGATTTGTTGTTGCTATTGTCTGTTGATAGCGGTACTGTCATGCTAGTGACCATGCGGACAGGACTTAGCGCTAGAAGTGGGAACCAGGCTTGCAACTCCTTTAGAATTGCCCATGCACTAGCATGGCAGCACGGTTAGGCTACACAAGTGCTCACGGCGTGACAGACTGGTACCGTCACGACAGGAGCCATGGCGCGACAGGACTTAGCATCAGAAGCGGGGGACCAGGCTTGCAATGCCTCTGGAATTGTCCAAGCATTGGTGTGGCAGCATGGCTAGGCCACGCCAGTGCCCATGGCGTGACATGACCCACCCCCAGAAAAGACCGAAACACTCCCTCACCAGTATTTTAGACCGACAAGACCACACTCTGTCGCGCTAACTACTCACATGGAAATAACCACACTTATATCAGCATGACAACACTTTACCTCGCTAGTTTTTCAGATCGAAAAGACCACACTCTACCGCGTCAAATTTTGGAGGACATGACAACCTTTGTCTCTTGACTTTTCATACCGAAAAACAACACACTTGGATGCAAATTGGTCAGACATAAATGACCACACTATCCCACACAATATTTTCAGACTGAAGTAACAACACACTGCGATGCTACCTTTTCAAAATTGAACACACTCCACCACACCACTTTTTCACACCGATTTCTTGTGTGTTCTCCCTCTATCATGAACATTACACCCTATCCGCTTATAAAAAGAGGTGGAAGAGATGTGGGAGAGAACACTACACAACCACACCAAACACTTCACCAACGCTTGGTTCACACAACTGAGAGGAAGGATATGTCAGACTCGTCAGTGAACTTCTATACAAAGATGCTGCGAAAGTGCAAATGGCTTGCTAAGAGGGCTAAACCCTACCCAGATAATTCTACCAAGGATGCGCCGGTACTACCGGAGTTCTCACGCCCACAATGTGTGTGTGAACTACCGAATAAAATCATCCAGTCTACACACCCGGCGACGATCACTCGGGCATACTACATGTGTGGCCACCACCTCGTAAGCGTATTTTGCACACATAAAGATTTTTCACATCTTACGTTCCATTCCACAAATACCTGACTACACCCGCGTATAATAGCAGTAGGAGACACAATGCAACTTCTTCCAATGGATCGTGGACGGACATATGCGATAGGGTGTTCATCTAGCAGTACATATTGAGTATGCGATGCAAGCCATGACCTTCAAACGCCGGACACCTTACATACCTGACCCAACTGAAAAAACATCGGACGAGTCCAAGAAAGCAGAGTAGTGGTGAAGGACACTCAAATAGGAAGATGAGTACAACTGGGCCAAGCGCGCGGCGGACAAGTGGAATGCTCTTGCAAGTGAGACTGTCGGCCGTACTAGCGCTCCCCGTCGTCTGGACGCACTCTAGATCGAAGAGGTATGTTATGTTCAATATACATCATAATTATTAATTTGGCCTGATGTTGTGTTATCCTAACATCATTCAAACGTCCAGCCCGTCTCGCATGGCATGGCTGCCTTTGAGACTGATCGTTGCCGTCGCAGGCAGCAAGGAGACAAGGGAAAGGGAGCGATGGGGCTGCCAAAACTAATGTTCTTTATTCCGATCACTGTATTTCGGTTTGTTAACTCGTGCATGATGTCGTTCCTTGTACATGGAATTAAACCCTGCGTGTTATATAATTTATAATTGTATTATAAAGTTTATTTTAATCCGTAAAAACATGGTAAAGGCGATTTCAAACGAAGTTCTCTTTTTTACATTCAATTTCTAGTGGCATAGGTCTTAAGATGAGGCCTTACGTGGTGGAAGTTTCTCGGAGGCCTCCCGGATAATTTTCTTCCTTATCCCTCCCCGGTCGCCCTAATAAACACAGGCACGCGCGCCCGCCAGCGGCTGGTCACTCCCCCCCCCCCCCCCCCCAACACAAACACACACAAACAACTCCGAAGGCTCCGAAGAGAAGAGGTCCTCGCCTCGCGTGCTTGAGCTGGGTGAGTTGCGAGTTTCGTTCTTTTTTGGGGGATTTTTTTCCTTGTCGAATTTATTGATTGTTTCCTTTGGAGGTGCTGAGATCGAGTCTTTTGGAGTATCATTCGTCTCTTGGATATGAAGCGAGCAGCTTGTGTTACCCTAGAAAGTTCGGATTTTTTTTTTCGTCTGCTACCACTGGGTCTTTTTCTTCAACTGTTTTTAGGGAACCTCTTTGCCCGATTATTCCCAAAGTTTCGGCTTTCTTCCTGACTGTTCCCTTTTTTTTTTTTGGCTTTTCGCGGATTAGCCTCTCGGGGCGTCGATTTATGCAACCTGATTGGGCTTTGGAGTTGGAACTCACCTGCTTTGTTGTTTCGGCGTTTAAAAGATAAGAATAACACCCATGTTTCACTCGCCTTGTGCTTGCGACTTCCTATCCAGTTTGCATGAGCTTGGCATGTTTCGGCATCTTTCTAAGAGATCGAAGCTTGAAAGGTGCCATCTTTACGCAGTTCTACCCCAAGTTCGGAGCAAATTGCCGCGATACTTGTATTTAAGGCATTCTTTTCAGGTTCTCCCTGTGATATCCGCAGTTCTTCCCTGCGATGAAAACAATCTTGATTGATCCACAGTATTTCGCGAATTCTTCGTGTGGTTGTTCATTGTAACTTTGTTTTGGAGGCTCATTCCGGTTCTTTCGTGGTGTTCTGTTAGTTTCTCTTCTGAGGCATAGGTGCGTTACTTAAATCTCTTAGTCCCGTGCCTATTCTTGGTCATCTGATTGTTCATTACAGAGCTCTTACCATTTTCTCAGTTTAAGTGAATTTGGTGTGCTTAGAAAACTTTTGAGAGATCAGTGCTGTTTCAGGTTCCAGCTTGGTTCCATCCTGAGCAACTGTTTTGATCGTATAAGTTATAACTATAACCTGATTTTACCTTTTCAGGAGTTGTGTCTATGAGATTTCAGTTTAATTATGTACGTTTCCAAGAAATTGGTCGCACAAAAATATCTTATGTTTGCGGTAATTCTTATATGAGCTGCTTGATTGCTATATCGTCTCTAGTTGCAGCTATCATTACCCCTCATAGTTTGCAAGAAGCTGCTGGTTGAAAAGCTGCCATATGATGCAATTATGTATAGGTTTGCCACTGTATTGATTACATGCTTGGTAATTGCAGGAGTAGCTTGGTGCTCGAAGTAGTATTGAAAATGGTTAGTGGAAGGCCAGTAAATGGGGAATTGGATGCATGGTTCAGGAGCCTCATGGTGTCTACTGGCAGCGGGAGGGGACAGGCTGAAAATGGTGGCGCAATGCCTACATTGTCAGGGTGGAAGGACCTTCCGATGGAGCTGCTGCTGCGCATTATATCAATAGTTGGAGATGATCGGATGGTCATTGTGGCATCTGGTGTTTGTACTGGCTGGCGTGACGCATTGGGATGTGGGTTCACTAATCTTTCCCTCTCATGGTAAGCAAGTTTGTATCCTTCAGTCTAGTTCTTAAGATCGACAGGTATTGTCTCTTGTTGGTGTGAGGTGGGCTCAATTTTGCACAACATTACATATACACCCATTAGGTAAATTGGTGGAAAGATCTCAATTGACTTTGATTATTAAAAGGTGGTGGAGTAGCTCTTGGACTAGAGAAATTCGGATATGATAATATGGCATTCTTACTAGATTGTATTCTCTAATCCTCTGACGTGTCTCGAACTCATTATCCTGTGGACCATTTTCCTATTATTCAATCACATATTCTGTAATAGAAAAGTAACTAATCCCATGTTCTTAGACTCCATCTGCACCCATCCTACATGATGCTGCAACCAAGGTAGTGTACTGGTTCGACATGGTAGTGCATTTCAGACATAGGTTATTTTGTTTGCTTCCTCTTTGATTATTGTGAGGTAGCTCTATGTTTCAGGGGAAAGTGCTATGACATTTCATTTGTTTTCTTTTCCGTGTAACCTTGTATGTTTGTCTGTCCAAAGCTCTCAGCTTATCCTTTATTATTTTCGGTTCTGAAAGCAACTTGTCCATTTATTCAGTTATTTTGTATTAGTCAACAATAGGGATGCAGGTGGTCCGGCACACAACTTGACCTCCATGTCCCGTGAGGAAAATTTAGGGTCATGGTCGGCCCGAACCAATCTTGGGTGGGAACAGATCCGAACCATGGGTCGACCGGCAGAACACTGCAGCATGGGAGGACGATGAGTCGATGACCATGGCGGTGATGTACTTGACGGCACGGAGGACAATGACCACAGCGAAGCGGCGCAGGACGCCGACACAGGAGAGGATGGCGGCATGGTACACAACGATGGCGGCGAGGAGTATACGGCGAAGAAGATGCCGATGAAGATGACGACGCTGGCGTGTCCCCGGGTGGTGACGAAGGAGAAGAAGAAGGTTGTATCCGCCCCGATCTGGACGTCAGCGGTTCGGATGCGACCGGATCTGGATGTCATTGGCTGGGAGCCGGTCAGCATCGGCGGCGAAGTACGCTGGGGAGACGTTCGAAGGCGAGGGAGACTACATTGGGTGACACGGCGACCGGAGAATAGGGTGAGGAGCACACCCGACGGCTAGGATGACAACGTTGGAGCTGATGAAGAGGACCACTGGGCGGCAAGGATGGCGACGCCGGCTTCCAGATCTGGAGACGACCTCCACGCCGGTGCCCCTTGCTGGTGACTACGACCTCCTTGCCCTATTCGTGGCGTGGACAAGCTCGAGGTAGACGTCTGGGATGAGCTCATAGCTAGCGGAGGCGACGGTGGCACAGAGCTGGGTTCTAGGGTAGGTGGAGGCGGAGCGGGAGGCAACGCTTGCGATCGGGGTAGGTGGAGGGGGAGGAGGTGGCGTAGCCGCGTGGCGCTCGGCCGCTCGCAAGTCAAGGCCAGGGCAGCCCATGGGGACCGGTTCGACCCTAGCATCGATGGGTTACTGTCCCTATTGGACCTTTTTATTTTGGGGCCGGCCCAATAACCTTTGGTGCCAAAATTTTTGGGGCCAGCCCAATAACCTTTGGTGCCAAAATTTTTGGGGCGGGCCATGAGGGCTAATGGGTCTAACCGCCCGCTTGCACGTCTAGTCAGCAATGGGCCCTTTTGAAGTTTTTATGTTTATGGAACTTATCATTTTGTATAATGGATATGTGTGTGCATGTTACAGCATAAGAAACTTCCAAACACTTCTGAAACTCTTCATTAACTTAACTTTTAGTTTTTGATGGTGAATTGACTAGTGTCCAACTGAACGAGCCACAAAGTCAAACTCCCTGAGTTATTAAATATTTGATGAAATGGATAAATTTAGTAATTGTTATTCCAAAAATTTAGGAATGCTTTCTGAGTATGACAATCTAGTTTTTTTAGGGGCATAAAAGATACAATTACATTCATTAAACAAGAAGTAAGAACACTAATCAGTATTAACCTAGAGGATTATAGGCACATGTTTGATGCAACAAATTGGGGTGGAATCAAGCATACAAATAGCATTGGAATTGAGGCATATATTGTGATATATGTAGGCATCTTTTCCCAGGCCTATTATCTTAAGGCCTGAAAAGCTAAGAATAGACTCTCTTTTTTTCATTTGAAGTAATGCCAAAAGCATATTTGACAGATCAGTTATAATATATACAACACTAACTATACAAAAGATTAATATGAAAAGCAACAGAATATCTGACATCTACCTGAACGAAGATTGGTCGCTAAATTTCACAAATATTACATATTTTGCTGAGGAGCACCAATAAGTGCACCTGTTTCCCATATTATTCCTAGATTAAGTAATGCAATGTTTTGATCTTTTCCATAAAGAAATACATTAGTTGGCTTTCACCCTTCTATGCTTACTGGTTTCATTGGTGCATCTTTTCATTTTTTTCAGCATATCTTCAAATGATTCTCCACATTCTCACAAGCCTTACCAATGAGTTATAGTTGGTGATATGTGCTTTTTAAAGATTTGTTGGTTGACCTGAAAATTGTACCATTTGTAGGTGCCAGCAGAACATGAGTAACTTAATGATATCACTTGCTCACAAGTTTACAAAACTTCAAGTTCTCGCTCTTCGCCAATACAAACCTCAGCTTGAAGACAGTGCAGTAGAGTCTGTTGCTAATTACTGTCATGATCTACGTGAGTTAGACCTCAGCAGAAGCTTTAGGCTTAGTGACCGCTCCTTGTATGCACTGGCTCATGGATGCCCTCAGCTTACAAGACTGAACATCAGTGGATGTTCCAGTTTCAGTGATACTGCCTTAACCTACCTTAGTTGCCACTGTAAAAACCTGAAGTGTTTGAATCTGTGTGGATGTGGGAAGGCAGCAACTGACAAAGCTTTGCAGGTATTTTGGTTAACCCATGATTTGCTATTTTGCTTAGCATGTTTTCATGAACTTCCATTTAGTTTCTGAAATCTTGATACAGGCCATAGCCCGTAACTGCGGGCAGCTGCAATCTCTAAGCCTAGGTTGGTGTGAGGATGTCTCAGATAAGGGAGTGACTAGGTTGGCATCAGGTTGCCCTGATCTCAGGGCTCTGGACTTATGTGGTTGTGTTCTTATAACAGGTAATTTACAGCATTTGTTCATGATCTGATTCTATGGATAACCTATTGCTCTTCATTGGTTGATGAAGATAAGCAAAGGTGTTGGTATGTTTGTTTGTATTATAAAGTGCTAATCTTCAAGGTAACCTAACGTTGTATTTCAGCACACGGCAATAGCATTGTTTCTGAGGCACTTGGTTGCTGTATACTAGAATACAATTTACTCTTTACTAGATAGTAGATAGTGATGTTTGTTGTCAAGTCCTGGTTTCAAGCGAAGCCCTGTAGGGGCTTTCCTTGCAGCTTCTAGTGGGCCCTGAGCATCTTAAACGCTAACTTTGTTCCAATCCTTCGTTGCAGATGAGAGTGTTATTGCTCTTGCCAATGGGTGTCCGCACCTGCGTTCTTTAGGCCTGTATTACTGCCAGAACATCACCGACCGTGCCATGTACTCCCTTGCAAACAGCCACGTGAAGAGCAAACGTGGGAGGTGGGATACAGTGAGGAACAGCCGCTCCAAAGAAGAAGACGGGCTTGCAAACCTCAACATCAGCCAATGCACGGCCTTGACACCTCCAGCCGTTCAGGCAGTCTGCGACTCCTTCCCGGCACTCCACACCTGTCCAGAAAGGCACTCTCTGATCATCAGTGGCTGCCTCAGCCTGACATCTGTCCACTGCGCCTGCGCCCTCCACCCGCACCGTGCTGGAAGAACCATGCTGCCCAACCATGCGTACTGAGCATGTTTGCACGCTTGGTTCTGGTGAATGCCGTCTGCCTGGTGGGGGGAGGTTTGGTCCCGACCTAGAGGAAGATGTGTACATACACTCGGAACCTGATAATGTAATGCAGTACTGTTGTATCAATAAGGATTCTGCCTGTCTGGTAATCATGGAGTGGCGAATGTCTGGAGGGTTGCATGCTCTCCCATGCCACTCAGGACATCGACTAGAAATGGTATGTTATGGAGTGGATTTCTCTGAAGGAGCCTGTGTATATATTCAGGAACTTTGAAGTCAATCAGTCAATGCTCGAGATCAAGAGCGTGCAGCTTAGGGGTCTAGGGGATGATATCGGATCGGTTGCAAACCAGTGTACATTTGAACAGAACAAGTGTTTTCCTTAATATTGCTCGTAGCATTTCTGGGCCGTGAGAGATTTTCCTGGTTACTTCTTGCAGATGAACTCCAACTCTGGGAGCTAGTCAAAAGATTTGAGTCTTACATATGGAACAGGGCATGCCACGATTTGAACATATAACACATGCCAACTAACTCCCCCACTATCACCCGTCTCCGTAGCTGCTACTCATGCCAGGGATAGCCAGGTCTGGATGGTGGCCTACCTACTACCACGAAAAGTGACCTTGTTTCAATCAAATATCACCGTCCCGTGTGATCAATTGTCTCCGATCTCCACTGATTGGACCTTTCCGGATAAGACTAGCATAATATGTTTGCTACTCTAGCACAAGTGCACAACAGTGCGCACACTAGAAAGTGCTCAAATCTAGCCAGTACGTTTACAGATTCTCAAATTCAGATACTGCTTTACATCGAAATAGTACCAATACGTTTACCTGCATAAACCCGGCATACGAGTCCAATTCAACAATAAAAAAAAGGCAAATCTGGGATGAACTTGCTGGATGCGTTAGGGTTAAAGCAAAGTCGTACCTTATCCATCCAGTCCCAATTATCATTTCGCTAGTGGCAATGTCGTATTCAGCATTTGGAGACAATTAGCACCGTGGTGTCTCATCCGCTGCGCACGGGGATTCCTACTTTTCCTTGCGTGGGCGCCCATCATTTCCTTTCCTTCTTCGGTTCTCTCGTCTTCCCCCACGCGCCTGCTCGAGTCGTCTCGTCTCGTCTCCGCCAGCCGGGCCACTGCGCCTGATCGTCGCGCCCCAGAGCCGTTGCTCCCCATCCTCGTGGGTACGTCTTCCTTCGTTACTTCGCAAGAAATCTGGTACTTTCTTTCTAGGGGAATTTTCCTGTTCCTTGGGCGCTTTATGGGAACCACCCCCCACCCGCGGAGGCGGTGAGAGGTTCTTGGGTGGTACTGAGGGGATTTAGGAGAGTTATGTCAGTTGAAACGACGAAAAGAATTACCGGCTTTGCTAGTGAGGATTAGAAAAGGTGCGGTGTAGAATCGGAGTTAGGTTTCATGAGTTGATCTTAAGGGGAAAAAAAAGGAAAATCATCTGCTATCTCGCTTTCGCGTCCGGCCTTGGTGACCAATTTCGCCAAATTGAAGCAAGATTTGCTTTGTTCTTCGGATTTGTTTAGCTCTCTACTTGTTTATTAGCAGCGCACATAATTATTGTTGAGTTTGGAGCATAGTCTGTTGGTGCTCACTGCTTATGCTTTCTAATTCTTAATCTGTTGTTCATAATTTAATCGGTGGATTTTCTCTTGTTCGTTCTGCATTTTTTCCTTGGGTATGTAGTCTAGATATGGCCATATTCTCAATATCTGTAAGCTTAGTTTTATGTACGCTTTATTTTATCTTGGTTGTAAGGCCACGAAGTTAGTCAACGTTGCAGGTTTGGGGACATGGTTACCAAGTCCTAGAAGCAATTATTTGTCGGTGGGCTGGGCAACCCTTCTTTTTTGATGATAAAAATGCTATTCGAAACCTTTTTTAAAATGGACTAGCAGATTTGGTCAATTGGCTTCCTTTACCATAGAAATTGAGAGCTGTGAACGTAACCGTTAGACAGAGATAAGCAAATACTGCAAGATAACACTATATAAGTATGTGGCTTTTGATGTGCTTGTACGTGTCACATACAAGGCATGAACATATATCTCATGTCTAGTAGAGCCAATGATGGTATTGATGTGCTTGTACGTGTCACATAAAGGTTTGAACATATCTCTTCTCTAGTAAAGCCTACGATGGTAGCAACAGAATATGCAGTTTTAGGTGTGGACTATGACTTTGAAAATGTTGTGGGAAATTATTAGTAACTTTGTGTTCTAAAGATATGCTAGTGGAGTTTTACAAATTTTGCTCATTTGTTGTTTACTAACAGCAGGTTTTGGAAACTGTTCAGGCTTATTTGATCAGTGGAAGCTGTGGGATTGAGTGTCTTATCTCAGATTCTGAAAAGTGATAATTGACCCAGCAGGCTGAGATTTGTAAGAAAAGTGATGTCTTTTGTTAGGCAAGCAGATCCATCAACATCCTGTGCTGAGAGTCCTTACGTCCATAAATTTGGGTCACCAAGCTCAGGTTTCTCTACACAAATATTTGCCTCTGATACAGAATTGATTCGTCATGGACCTCAGCCATATAATGCCGAGGGCTTTGGACAGTCAGGCTTCACTGGAACACCATCTGCTGCATTTCAGAGCTCGTTTTACAACCAACAAGCTACACCTACTCCATATTGTGTAACTGTGAAGGGCCAAACTGCTCCGGCACTCCCATATAGTCAGTCTGAATCTCAGTTCAATGCAGCAACATATTCTCCAGTGGACTCCAATGTATCTCAACAGAACTCTCAATCCATATCAGAGAATCAGAGCTCTGATCTTGAAGTAGAGTTTGTGAAGATGAGATCAGACTAAAGCTTCAGGAACTTGAACATGCTTTATTCGATGATGGCGATGAGGTCTTGTTTGATTTGTCAGGAAGCATTAATGATGAGTGGACTGATCACATGAAGAACAACAATGAATGGACTAATCCATGAAGAATATCTTGCTTCCAAACTCACCAAAAGAGTCATCACCGGAATCAAGCCTCAGTTGTGCTGATAGCAGTAACGGAGAAGCACAGCCCCAAAACAGTTGCTCTTTGATTGTGCTGAAGCAATATCTGAATATAGCATAGATGAAGCACAATCAATCATAACGAACCGACAGAAGGTAGCAATCAGGGGACCCTTCTCAGAGAATTGCAGCCTATCTAGTGGAGGGCCTTGCTGCAACAATACAATCTTCAGGAAAAGGCATCTATAGGGCCCTTAGGTGCAAGAGACCCCAACTCTATACCAGCTTTCAGCTATGCAGATCCTCTTTGAAGTCTGCCCATGCTTCAGGTTAGGCTTCATGGCTGCGAACTTCGCTATTCTTGAAGCCTGCAAAGGTGAAGAAATAGTGCACATCATTGACTTTGACATCAACCAGGGTAGCCAGTACATAACACTGATACAGTTCCTCTGAAATAACATAAATAGGCCACACCATTTGAGGATAACTGGTGTCGATGACCCAGAGTCCGTGCACAGGGCTGTTGGAGGACTGAAGGTTATCGGACAGCGCTTAGAGAAGCTTGCAGAGGACTGTGGGGTATCATTTGAGTTCAGGGCAGTGGGTGCTAATATTGGGGATGTGACACCCGCAATGTTAGATTGCCATCCTGGAGAAACACTCATTGTTAATTTTGCATTCCAGCTGCACCACCTGCCCGATGAAAGTGTTTCCATTGTGAGCGAAAGGGACCAGCTCCTCCGTATGGTGAAGGGTCTCCAACCAAAACTCGTGACCTTGGTCGAGCAGGGCGCTAATACTAATACTACCCCATTCCTTACAAGGTTGGTTCATAAACAGTTTTACCATATCTGGCACACAAAATTGTCTAAACCAGGGCTATATATATTGCTTAATTTCCCATTTCAGAAACACATATGCATGGAAATGCTGGTTTTGTGAAAGAAATCCTGTCAACTTTAGTATCTGCACTATGCTCTAATATATATGGCATTCCTCATTTAACTTGCATTAATCATTCAACGCTAACAGGTTTCGTGAGGTATCGACTATTACTCAGCACTTTTGATTCACTTGACGCGACACTTCAAGGAAAGCCCAGACAGAATGAATGTGGAGCGACAGTGCCTTGCGAAGAAATTGTCAACATCTTGGCTTGTGAAGGCCCTGACCGCGTGGAGAGGTAATTCTTAACAGCCACTCCTTCGCTCCTGGTCTCCTGCACGTTGCAAACAACGTTGTTTACATACAAAACCAACTTTGTTATGCTGCAGGTATGAAGTGGCTGGGAAATGGAGAGCCAGGATGTCCATGGCCGGCTTTGTGCCGTCTCCTTTTAACAGCAGTGTGATAGATGGTATAAAATCTCTACTGAAGTCTTACTGCGACAAGTACAAGTTCGAGAAGGTCCATGAGGGGCTTCACTTTGGCTGGGGCGACAAGACTCTCATCGTCTCGTCGGCATGGCAGTAGTCAGTAGAGCTCGAATTGCACCTTAGCACTGCTGCATTTTAGGAGTTCCTGATGCTTGACCGTAAAACAGGGGTTTATGACTATTATTAACCTATCATATATTCATACCTAACTTTAGTGGGTTTGCTAGACAGACTTATTGAGCCACATATGAGGTCTGGCTTATTGTACAAATCTCTCTAGTATTGTTGTGCTGTATTTTTGCCCCCTTGTGGGGTTAGAATGATAATATGTCGACATTGTTTCCTGTATATAACATTTGCATCATCTATACATCTTTGGCGTATGGTTGTGACAATTGAATTGGCAATGTGTACCTGGAGACCACGAGCGTTTCAGTGCTTCGGTGATCATCACTTACATATGAGGTTGTGTGAATTCCACGGTTGGTGCTGGGTTAGTAGTACCTGGACCTGCTCACTTACGAAAGTCCACCTGACCTGTACAGTCTTCTGCAAAGCTCGCATTCAGACATGTGAGTCACCAGCAAGGCTGACTACTCCAAATTCCCCGTTCTTCCACTGTTGATTGGGGAAACGCTTGGACGAAAAGCTGCATTGCATGCAGCAGCCAACTAGTAAGATTGTAGGCCCCGTTTAGAACACTGAACATTATTCCGATCTATCTATTATCTTATTAAAGCAAAGTCAAAATAAGCAACCATATTCACTTTCAAGAGTCAGAAAGTCCCACGTTAATCGGTAGAAAACGAGAAAGATCTACACTGTCGATTATAGTGGGTTCAGATTGTAACGGTCTATATATTAAAAGAAATAGTTCATGTCAAATACAATAAAACTAAAATTTAGAATAAAAATAAAATAAAAATCAGCAATTTGATTTCCACACAAGTTCATAAGTAAAAGAGTACATGTCAAGTACAATAAAATTGATATACAGAATAAATATGAAATACAATTAGTAATTTGATTTCCACACAAATTTCTAAGTAAAATCTGTAGATATATTTTATTCGGGATAAATAACTAAATAAAATTTGGCAATTAGATTTGTATATGAAATCCAACAAAAAAACTGAAATTTGAAATAAAAATAAAATAAAATTAGCAACTTGATTTAGATATAAATTCCAAAAATTACAATTCAGGATTAAAAAAACAATAATTGGCAATTAGATTTGTATACAAAATCCAATAAAAAAATAACTTAAATTTGTAATAAAAATAAAATAAAATCTGCAATTTGAGTTCAATACGATTTCCAAAGTAAAATCCTAAATAACTATAATTCGAATAAACATTAAAGAAATAATAACAATTGGATTGGATCGAATTCCAAGGAAAAAGAATTGAAATTCGGAATAAAAAAATAAAAGAAAAATTACAGTTTGATTTCCATAGGAATTCAAAACTAAAATCCCTAAATAACTAAAATTCAAAATAAATTAAATAAATTTAGCAATTTGATTTGTATACAAACTCCAATAAAAATAACTAAAATGTTGAATAAAAATAAAAGTTATAACGAGTATGTCACGAATGGTGTCGGAGGATACACAAATAAAGTCACCATTTTTGTTTTCGAGGTCACATGTTTCTATTGTTGCTTCCTATGGAATAAAAATAAAAAATAACTGAAATTTTTAATAAAATAAAGGTTATAACGAGGATGACATGAATGGTATCGGAGAAGTTATAACGAGGATGACATGAATGGTATCGGAGAAGACTACGAAAGAGTGCAATAGCATCGATCATCATGCAAGAAGATATTGACCACGGGGAAGTGAAGAGCGAGGTAGCGGCAGCGAAGATGAGGATAATATCATCTTGCTCACCTTAGTCATTCAATGAGGACAATGTCGTCTTTGCTCATGAAGCCATTGAAGAAATTCGGTGTTGAAGGAGCTAAGGGCGCGATGATAAGTGGTGAGCGTCAGTGTTGTTGAAAAAGTTAGTGGTCAAATAACCTCAATGATGGGAAAGCCCTAGCAGACAGGAGATGGAGGTTTCCATTGAAGACAAGTTTTGGATGATATGGAGCCATCGTGTAGCTAGGAGAGTGCCATCATTGGTGAGAACGCGTCGTCATTGGCGATGGCGATGGCGAAAAGATTTTCATATCGTTAGGTAACGACTAAAGCGGACATGCCAACATCGGTAAAATTAAAGATTATCGTGATTAGTGAGGAAGCCACAACATTGAGTTGGTCAGCGTCGGAGAAGAGGGCAGCGTCTGAGAGAAGAGGGCGTCGAGCACGTATAACATCATACATGCGTATGTACATGCGTGCATCTGTGCGAATAAAAGTGTGGACATACAAAGGTAGAGGATAAAAAGCTTGGAGTAGAGATGGCGGTGGTAGAAAATAAGCTTGGGGTCACTAGAGAGCGTGATATGTGTCCCAGTGGGATCGGCAAATGTGTGTCGAAGATGCAGCAGTTAGCATTAAGCAATAATTGAGGAGAAATAGAAAATTACTATGTGTTAAAGTATTGCATTGGAAAGAGTAGTAGGTGAGAGGATCAATAAATATTTGAGCTTCTTGTTGGAGGTTCAAGCAAAGAAGATATGGCGACAAGAGATAGAAGACACAGTTCGATGGGGGCGATCGTCGTGTGAGGAAGACAAGTTCAAGGTAAGTCACCCATGGTGCATCGGTGTATTTGTGAGCAATGTACTCTAATACTATGTAAAGTAATAAGATAATTTGCCGCACACATAATCAACATATTACTTAAGATTAAATAAAGGTACATGTACATGCATATAATTTAGAAAAAATAACCAATAGAGTAAGAATAGGGGCATGCGACTACATGATTTATGCACGAATGAGAAGCGATTAGTTTATAAGAATCCCAAAATTTATTATGCTCAATGATTTTCTTCCATCAAAGCTCATATTTCAATTATGTTACTTAGGTTGTATTTTCCTTCAAACTTTTATTATCATTTCTAATGTTTATGATATCTTAAAAAACTAAATAACTTACAAGATACGTAAATATATTATCAATCATTTATACAAACTTCGAAAGAAATCTAGCCGCACAAATGAACGGGCCACCCTGCTAGTTATCTTATTAAAGCAAAACAAAAAGAAGCAATCACATTCCCTCTGAAGGGCTAGAAATTCTCACGTTAATCGGCGGAAAAAGAAAAATATTTACACCGTTGATCATGGTGGGTTCAGATTATAGCTATCTAGATTTTTAAAAATAGTCCATGATAAATAAAATAAAAATAGCAATTTGATTTCCATAAAAATTTCTAAGTAAAATCCCTAAATAATTATAATTGGAAATAAAAGTTATCAAAAGTTGGCTATTAGATATGTATATGAAATTCAAAAAATAAATAAATAAAATTATCAATAAGATTTCGACACAAAATTCAATTAAATATAATTCAGAATAGAAATTAAACAAGAATTCACAATTAGATTTGTATACGAAATAAAAAATAAAATATGAATAAAAATAAAATAAATTAGCAATTTGATTTACATAGGAATTCCTAAGTAAAACCCTAACTAAATATAATTTGAAATAAAAAATTAAACAAAATATAGAAATTGCATTATGTGAATTCCAACAAAAAATAACTAAAATTCGAAATAAAAATTAAATAAAATTGGCAGTTTGATTTTGATACGAATTCGAAAGTGAAATCCCTAAATTAATATAATTTGGAATAAATATTAAATAAATTAACAATTGGATTTGTATACAAAATTTAGAAATAATAATTGAAATGTGAAATAAAAGCAATAAAATTAGCAATTTTATTTCCGTATGTATTCCTATGTAAAATCAGTAAATAAATATAATTCAGAATAAAAATTAAACAAAAAATAGCAAGTGTATTTGTATATGAATTGTAACAAAAAAACCAAAAATTAAAATTAGCAATTTGATTTCAATACAGATTCTAAAGTAAAATCCCTAAATAGTTGTAGTTCGGAATAAAAGTTAGCAATTGGATTTATATACGAAGTCCAACAAAAAAAATTGAAATTAGGAATAAAAATAAATTAAAATTTACAATTTGATTTGCATACGATTTCCAAAGTAAAATCCATAAATAAATAAATTTCGAAATAAAATAAATAAAAATTTACAATTTGATTTGCAAATAAACTCCAATATATTATGACTAAAATTTTAAATAAAAATAAAAGTTTTAGCTAGGATGACATGAATGGTGCCGGAGAAGACCATGGAAGAGTGCAATTGCATGATAAATTGACCCACAGAAAAATGAAAAGCCGAGGTGGCATTAGCGGAGATGAGAATAATATCATGCTTCTCACCTTAGTCGTTCGACGAGGGCAATGTTGTGCTGCTCGCCAGAGTAGTTGAAGAGAAAGGTCATAGTAAAAGTTGCGGTCGTGATGATAAGTGGTGAGCATTGGCAATGTTGAAGTAGTCAGTGGTCAATGGAGCTCGATGATGAGGAAGCCCTGGTAGAGAGGAGATAAATCTTTGCATTGAAGATGAGTATGGACAATATGGAGCAATCGGTAGCTAGGAGTATGCCATCGGTGGGAGGCACAGCGTCATCGGCGATGGTGAGAATATTCTCTATATCATTAGACAGCGACTAAAGCGGACATGTCGACATCGGTGGCGATGGGAGGTCACCATGGTTAGTGAGGAAACCATAACGTTTAGTCGACCAGCGTCGAAGAAGAGGCGGCGGCATAGGAGAAGAGGACATCGAGAACACATAAACATCATGCATTTGTGCGAATAGAAGAATAGGCGTCTGAGCGGAGGAGCAAAAAGCTCGGTGTTAATATGGTGGCTAGAGGGAATTGGCTTGAGGCCACCGGAGAGAGTGTGATGGGTGTCCTCGGCGAGGATCGGCGACGGTTGCACATGTATGCATGTTGATATCGCAATGGTCGACATTAAGCAATAATTAGAGAAGTAGAAACTAACTACATGGAAGAGTGCTACATTGAAAGAGGTAGCGACTAAGAGGATCGATCAAAAGTTGGGTTTGTTGTTGGAGATTGAAGCGAGAAAAGTTTTAACGATGAAAAGAGATAGAATACACATGGTTGGTTGGGACTGACCGTAGCGTGAGGAAGATAAATTCAAGATAGGTCACCCAAGGTACATCAGTGTATGTGTGAGTAAGGTGCTCTAACACCATGCAAACTAATAAGATAATTTTCCACACACATAATCAACGAAGCGCTTGAAATTAAATATAGGTATATGTGCATGCATACATTTTGGAAAAAGAGTAACTAATGGAGTAAGAATATGAACATGTAGCTACATGATTCATCATGCATGATGGAGAATGATTATGTTTCTAACAACCACAACAACTTATTATGTTTAATGATTTTGTTCCACAAAAACTCATACTTTAATTCCGTTCCTCAAATTGTATTTTTCTTCAAACTTATATTGTCATTTTAAATATTTATGATGTCTTAAAAAAACTAAATAGCCTACAAGATAAGTAAATATATTTTGACGCATATAAGTTATATCATTTGATACTATAAACTTTGAAACAAATCGACCCGTGCAAATGTGTGGGCCACCCGTATAAACTAAGATAACTGTTCCCTGTACTCGTCGTCTCGTGGAGTACAAGAGAAACCAAGAGCTTGCAAACTGTGAAACAACCGAAGGCAAAAGGGAAGCGCGCGTCTGGTACCCAAAATAGTTAGAATCGCGATCCTACTCTTAGAGTCATATGATTCTCTGAACCCACGACGACTGTTGATCCAAATCGCAGTGAAGTGAATCGGTAGAATCATGCTAGAGTCGCGATCCAAAGAATAGAATTGCGTAGAATCGTATAGAATCGCATAGTAGAATCGTGGTAGAGTCGTTTGGGCAAAAAATTACAATTATTTTTTATTTTTTTAGAGGCCAGGGTTTGCTGATATTTTGTTTTAGAGCAAAATTTATTGATATCAATTTTTGAGAATGAAATTATAAACAAACAAGGAGCATGCAAAATATTATATCAGTGTGGTAATGCTAGTACAAATATCTACATTATGACATGAGAAATCTTGAGCTTGATAATGATAAGCTATTTTTATTTCTGAAGTATGTCTAACTGCTTTTAAGGAACATGCAAGTGTTGCAATTAGATATTGATTTACAAAAGTTGTGAACATTTCTCATGTAATTGTAGTAACTAGTCATGGTCATTGGCGGTTCTCGTGTAGTTCAGAACTATATCACTCATCATGTCAGTACCATTATGCTTTTCTGTTGTGCGATAAAAAGTGCTTTGTCCCCTTTTTCGATTATGAGTAAGTGGTAAACCATATAAGAATAATACAAACTTATAGTATAGATGTTAAATATGTGTATTTTACAATTAGTAGAATCGCGATTCTACGATTCGATATCTGATTCGATCCTCTAGGAGGCAAATATATCCAACTTAGGATCTCGACTCGACTACCTAGGCCGTGCACCTTGAGAACATGGGATGGGTCATTCCATGATCTCCACATGCATGTCGCGACCCAATTGTGCTGGTTGTACGTATGTCTCCGCCTCCTTCAAGGCCGAGCCCATTATGCTCGACTCTATTGCAACCATGGGGAAAGGCTACGTCGCGACCGGAGTGTCGGTAAGCGGCCCACCGTTCCATGCGTGCAATCACGATCGATTTAATGATCCAAACCGGGGTTTTGCTTACGGTTTAAATTTTTATTGGGTACCATAGGACTAGTTTGGCGATTTTAGAATGTTTTGGTTGATTTGGGCAAAATTTTGAAACTAAATTTTGATTTTTTGTTAAAAATTAGCTAAAAATTGGTGAAAATCGTAAAGTTAATAATGCTCATCGATGTAGGCTCGGTCCATGAATCGCACATGGCCAGTAACACCATATACACCCCATCTTCCTTGAATTTCTCCACATAACCTTGCATTTCCTCAAAGTTGCCTTGCAAATATGGTCCATCGATATCTAGACCTTTAGAAATTTGCACCCTTTGCCAAGTTCTTTGAGTTAGCTTCATCGCTTCTTGAAAGTATAAGCGATCAACTTTCCTACCAAGGATGTTGTTCGCATGAAACCACTTTGCCCAAAATTTCCCCAAGTCTGCTTTAGTCTTCGTGCTCAACCTTTGTGTCCACAGAGTTTGCACAAGATATTTGTTACGTGCTATATCTGAATCAAAGGCTTTACCAATAGACTTTGCATTGCGAAACAATGTATGAATCCTGCTACTGCTAGCACTAATACCAGCATTGCTACCACTCCCAGCGACACGTCGCCACTACCACTCCACATCCATGCTCATATATCCAACCACTACATTCCACACTATCCTGAAAGTGAAGGTCTCTCAATGACGCATTGATAACCATCTGTTCATGTAAATCTTCATCGCTGGGCACAACAATTGGTGATTTCATCTATCCAAAAATTGATATTTTGATTCTAAGCTTCTGCTCGTATGCTTGTCTCCTCCTTTGCTTTCATGTCCGGTTAGACTTGTTCATTGCATTGTGAACCTCCTCGACATTTGATGGCAAGATTTTACATTGCTGATATACCCACTAGATGTTGCCTAAGTCGGGTTGCACCTCCTCCTCCGACTGTTGTTAAGCAATATTTGCACTTGAAGCCAGGCCCTACTGTCTCCCCATGGCTCCAAACATAATCAATGCCTTCTACCATTCCAAAATTGCAAGAAAAAACAAGCATGCATATTCACAAAAGAATGTATGTAATTTAGCTCATGCAGGAGAAATGTAATAATTGAGAAAATTGAGTATTTGCCACTCTAAAGATTGGCCTTCTAGCACTTGCCACTCCAAATATTATAATATAGCATTATGAAGATACAAAGTGGTCGTGGTAGTCGAAAATAACCAACAACATGAGTGTCTAATAGAAGATCTTACATAAACATAGTGTTGAATCTTTACATATATTTTTGTTATAGATCATGGCACCTACTACTTCTTTTAGCCTACCTTTAGTTTGCGATCTATTCTTGAGAAAGAAAAGTTGAGTGGAACAAATTTCATTGGTGGTTTCAAAATTTAAGAATTGTTCTCACACAAGAAAAGGAGGAATATGTTCTAGAGGGTCTCTATCCCGAGGAACCGAATGTTGATGATACTCGTACTGAAAAGAATACTTACGAGAAGCATTGCAATGACGCAGTCGTCTGCATTGTCTTATGGTTGCTACCATGAACTCTGAGCTTTAGAAGTAATATGAGACCACAGATGCTTACAATACGATTGTAGGTCTGAAAGATATGTTTGAGATTAGTGTAACACCCTGACCCAAAATCGGCTCAATGCCCAGCCCACCATGGGGCGGACCCGCACACACATAGCACATCACTTACACTTTCGTCATCGCTTCGTGTAAAAGGGTTAACCCGGAGGTGCTACGTTTGGATCCAACAGGCATTATATACTACTACAACTCACTTGAGACAAGCAATGTGGGACTAATCTCACCACATAACTCCTCATGGGCTACATGGGCCACGGTATGAGCAGGCCGGGGTATTACACTCACCCCCTTAAGGGCTGACGCCCTCGGCAGCATACCGCCTACGCGGCAAATTCCCAGAACCACCCCTCGGTACACGTCCGTGCGTCCAGTGCCGGCACACATGCCATGCCATGTGTCCACTCTGGGCCCATATGTGCCATGTGCCATATGCTCGCTCCCCTGTCCCACATGCGCCCGTGCAGCGAAGGTTGATGCTCTGATACCATCTGTAACACCCTGACCCAAAATCGGCTCAATGCCCGACCATTGCAGTGGGCGGACCCACACACATAGCACCTCACTTACACTTTCGTCCTCGCTTCGTGTAAAAGGGTTAACCCGGAGGTGCTACGTTTGGATCCAACAGGCATTATATACTACTACAACTCACTTGAGACAAGCAATGTGGGACTAATCCCACCACACAACTCCTCATGGGCTACATGGGCCACGCTATGAGCAGGCCGGGGTATTACATAAGCAAGGGCAGAGAGGTACAATACCTCTAAGGCATTATTTTCTTGAAGGTAACTCGGTCATTCTTCATGTGATCAAGATGATTGGTCACATTAAGAGCTTGGAAAAGCTTGGTTTTCCCCTTAGCCAGAGTTGGCTCTTGATGTGATTCTCAATTGCTCCTATGAGTTTTGAGCAGTCATATTGAATTTTCATATGAATGGCATGGAGAAATCAATAAGCGAGTTGCATAGCATGCTAAAAGGTCTTGAGAGAGCATCAAGAAAAGTTCTAATCATGTGATATTGGTTCAAAGACTACTAGATTCAAGAAGAAGAGTAAGTCGGGAAAGGGAAAAGGCAAAGGAAATACTCAAGATGAGATCGAGAGTCTCAAAGCTAAGCTTAAGAAGCTCAAGATGGGTCCTAAACCTGAATCAGAATGTTACCATTGTCATGAGATTGGGCATTAGAAGAAAAATTACAAGAAGTACTTAGCAGAAATGAAAAAGAACAAAGGAAGTAAGACTTCCAGTTTATGTATAAATGTTATAGAAATTAATCTAGCCACTTCTCCGATCGGTTCTTGGGTATTTGATCTTTGGATCGGTTACTCATATTGCAACTCGATCACGAGGGTGATAAGGAGTAGAAGTTTGGCAAGAGGAGATGTTGATCTTCGTGTGGGCAATGGAGCAAGAGTTCTTTGCGTTAGCTATCGACACTTTATCATTAGCTTTACCCTTAGGATTAGTTATAGAATTAAATAATTGTTATTTTGTTCTAGCCTTAAGCAAAAATATTATTTCTACTTCTTGTTTAGGAGCGAGAAGGTTATGAGTTCATAATAAATAACAATTATTGTTCAATTTATTTTGAAGATATGCTTTATGGCTGTGCACAATTGGTGAATTGATTGTATATTTTAAATCTTAAGGATATGTCTATCCATAACATAAATGCTAAGAGACTTCAACCTAATGATTTGAATACTACTTTTATTTGGCATTATCGTTTAGGTCATATAAATGAGAAGCGCGTGATGATGCTCCATAAAGATGGTCTTTTAAACTCATTTGATTTTGAATCATTTGAAACATGTGAATCTTGTTTACATGGCAACATGACAAAAGCACCTTTCATGACCCGAGTAAGAGGCGAGTGACTTCTTGGTCGTAATACATTCGGATGTATGCGGACCAATGAGCACTTCGGCCAGAGGTGGTTTTCGGTACTTTATAACTTTTACTGATGATTTCAGAGATATGGTTATGTCTATTTGATGAGACACAAGTCGGAATCCTTTGAAAAATTCAAAGAATTTCAGTATGAAGTTCCAATGCTTGAATCTGTTAAAACTTCATTAAGAAATAGTTTCTCAATGAAAGATTTAGGAGATGCAGCATATATCTTGGGCATAAGGATCTATATAGATAGATCTAAAAGGCTAATTGGATTAAGCCAGGATATGTACATAGGCAAGGTATTGAAGCGGTTCAACATGCAAGATTTCAAGAAAGGTTTCTTGCCCATGGCACATGGCATTAATCTTAGCAAGAGTCAGTGTCCTACGACCACGGATGAGCGAGAAAAAATGAGTAGAATTCCATATGCTTGGCTATTGGATCTATCATGTATGCTATGCTATGTACACGACGGATGTGTTGTATGTGTTACAGTATATATCGATCGGATCAAGTAAAGGTCCTTTGGATAGCGATCAAGAATATACATAAGTACTTGAGAAGGACTAATGATGCATTTCTTGTGTATGGTGGTGAGAAAGAGCGATCGTAAATGGTTATACTGATGCTAGCTTCAAGCCGACAAAGATGATTTCAAATCGCGATGCAGGTTTGTGTTTTGTCTTAATGGGGAGCGGTGATGCGGAAAAGTTCCAAGCATGGAGCGGTTGTTGATTCTAGCAAGAGTGAGTACATTATAGCCATGGTGTAAAAGAGGTTGTATGGATTAGAAAGTTCATTAATGAACCGAGTGTGGTTGCTAGTGCTTCTAGTCCAATAGATCTCTATTGTGGTAATAGTGGAGCGATTGTACAAGCTAAGGTTCTAGATCGCATCAAAAGTCCAAGCATATACTTGACGATATCACATTATTCGTGAGATCGTTGAGAGAGGTGATGTGAATATATGCAAAGTGCACATGGATTTGAATATTCTTGATCCGTTGACAAAGTCTCTCCGTAACCTAAGCATGAGGTGCACACAAGAGTTATGGATATTTTATACCTATTTGATTGACTCTAGTGCAAGTGAGAGGCTATTGACGATATGCCTAGAGGCAATCATAGAGATGATTGTATCACGTCTATATTTATGAGTTATTGAATAAATGTTATTCTGTTCCTTGAATGAATCATCATTGATAAACATTAACATGTATGTGGCTTGTTGGTGAAGTTCTTTAACTTATATGATGTCATTCTAAATGTATCTCTAGTCGAATGTCATTGGTTGGAACACTAGTGACTCTATCGACCAGCACATGTATTGATTGATGACCATATTTCACGGTCATGGATATATGGATATTGTGGATATCATGGGGATATGCTCATGATCTTAGAATGATGTTACAATTGGCAATGGTGTTAAAGGTTTGTCGAATCACGCATTTTCGGCAAAGTTTGATTCTGTCGAGTCATAGGCGATCGGCCAGGCTAGCGGCGTGATCGACCGGCGATGGCGGTCGGCCGAGCCACTCTGGCGGCGGTCGGTCGGCGGTCCGACCGGCCATAGGCGGAGGTCAGACCGGCCAATACAAAATGTTAAGTTTTGGTGGACCAAAAATAGAGGTGTAGGCAAGAGAGGATTCTAATGCACATGGTCTCATAATTTTGGAGTCTCTAGTCACAAGTTCTATTCGTTTAAAATTTTCAGAGAGCTTTCGGATTTCAAGGTATGAATTTTGGCTAAGTCCTGTTTGGCGGTCGGTGGCGGAGGCGGTCATCTGCGGCGGAGGGTGGTCGAGCCGGCCATTGTATGGCCGTCGGCCGGTTTTCACTGTATCATCGACCCTTATGCGGCGATGTTTGTTTGTTGAGTCAAGTTCATGAGTTTGATGCATATGTGTTGCATGATGCATGTTTTCACTAACGTGGGTCAAGTTGCGAAGAACTTGTTCCCGGAATCGATTTCTTGTTCTATTGTTGTGCGGGTTGCTTGGAGATCAATGACGGTCAGCGGCGAGGAAGATCGGACTAGGCTTGAGAGCTGAGGTTGAGCGATCAATGGTGCTAGGTGAAGTCATTGGATTGGCGTTGCGCAAAATGGACAAGGATGACCGAAGCAGGAAGTTCGGTGCGACGGGTTGCATCAAGCGGCGCGGGGCTCGTTACAAGTGCCATGGTGGTTTCGGTGGGGCCGGATGGGAGAACTTACCGAGCATGATGAGGCCGTTGATCAACCTATCGTGGCGAAGTATGGGCGCTTCATGAAGATTGGACTCGATCTTTGGAGAAGGATCGAGAAGGGGTATTTAGTAATATCACTAAAATACCGCCTTGATTGTTTTAGCTAAAGCTGTTGGGATACGCGGCAATGCTACGATAGCATAAACAAAAATTTACCGTGCAACCAAGGAACCACCGCAAGTAATAGATCACGAGATTACCGCTAGACGCGTTGACTCGTAGCGGAAGTTGAGTCGTTGTAGCGAGTTGATGCAGTTGTAGTCGTACTCACGACGTGTCTCCTCCTTCGAGTAGTCGTACTCGGAGCGCGTCTGCTTCTTCAAGTGGTCGTACCCACCACGTGACTTCTTTCCCGACTCCGGTGATCAACACAAGTCGCGGATCGTCCTAGTGCTGATGCTTCGCAACAACACCTCCGAGATATCCACACGTACGGGGCAAGATCACCACGCACTAGAGTGCTAGCTCTGGCAGCGTAGTAAAGAAGGCGTGGCTATTAGGGTTTCAGGAGTTCTTCCAAAGATCATCCTCATCTCCTTTACCCCCATGCCATCGCCCCTCTTTATATAGGCATCCATGATGGGTCTCGTACCTGAGGCCTATTAGGAACTCGTGGCCTATACGAGTTTGGATCACCATCCAAAACAGATCCTTACCCTTTAAGTGTGCGACTCCACAGGTTCACGTGTAATCGGTTATGACTCGGAAACTCTTTTCCGATCACTAGTCGTTAGCGGTACCTAGCAGCACATAACGATTCTCAAAGACACATAGAATAAATCGGATGAACCTTGATGTAATATGGTCTATGATCAGGTCCTCATCACTTATGACCAGTTCGTATCTCTATCGACCGAGTTGTAATTAGTCACGACGATTCGTAACTCCTTACGACGAGTTCTTACCATTACGTGATTACGTTTGACGATCTCGACCGGCCACGTATCTCCATACGACTAGTCGTGGCCGATCAAACTAAGCGACCTACTCATGCATTCTCCCTTTGCCTCACGATGTGCGGTTGAACTCTAGGTGAGATGATGTGTCATCCATGGGTATTCAATACTTTCTCGATCGAGTGTCGGATAACATCATGTGGTCGACACCGACCACTAGTAACATGGCCATGCACTTTCTTTATCCGATCACCACAAGGGGCCCAGAGACATCTCTCCTGTTATGTTAGGAGGGGCAAATCCCATCTCGACCAGTCACATCCCTCCGCATATTTCATAGCATCCCCGAAAGCTACATTTATAACTACCCAGTTACAGAGTAGCGTTTGGCAACCCCTAAGAGTGCTATTACACATGTAGGAAACCATGCTGATCTTAGGTCTAAGGATTATACATCATCATTACTTGAGACCAACTAATGACACAAAGATTCATAACAATCTCAATAGTATCTCAATGATGGGTCTATCCAACACCATGTTCTCTAACATGTGCTCACATTATTGATTCGATATCTCCATATGCATGACCGGTGAAACAAGGTCATCAATCAATACATGTGCTAGTCATAGAGTCACTGGTGTTCCGACCAGTGACCTCCGACCAGGGATACATTTAGAATGACATCATATAAGTTAAAGAGTTCCACCAACAAGTCACGTACTTATTGATCTATAACAAATGATTCATTCAAGGAACATGATAACATATTATCAAAATCATGAACATAATAAAATATCATCATCTCTATGATTGCCTCTAGGGCATATTTCCAACATAAACCGCGGCGCAAGACGATGCAAGGAGAAGTGGTTTAGGTCAAAAGAAGATGAAGACGACGCTTTAAAATACATACGTGAGTTAAACCCGTTTGTGTGTGGGCTTAACGGGTGCCTAATAGGAAACTCTTCTAGAAGGTTAGCCTCCACTATAAATATGGGAGGGTGCTGTGCACCTCCTTAATCTTTTTACTTATTTTGAAACCCTAGTTTTGTTTTTGAGATTAGGGAGTGGAGAGGTTAGGATTCTTGAAGAGAGTATTGATTGTGTGCTCATGTATTGAGTTTTATCCTCCATGTTGTAGTGGCTGTAAAGCAGCAACAATCACAAATCAATCTATGCATGTTTTCTTTAGATGAGTCTCTTTTCGTTCTTACTCTCTATTTTGTGATTTTGGAGCTGTCTTTGATTCTCAAGTTTTCTTTTGGTTTCTATCCCCAATCTTGCTTGCTGTGACATGTGGGAACTCATCTAGGATCATCTTGATCATCTCTAACCCATGAGCAAGTTTTTTGATCTAGTTTTCGTTTTGACTCAGTTTTGAACCATCCTTCACTCAAACGGAAAAAGATCGGAACTTTGCCAAGGATCTTCATGATCTTTGATTGTAATAGGTTCTTGACATCCTAGAGAAGGTGTGTTCCAATTTTCATCGAGTTTGGACTTGTAAATCAAAAGTTAGACCTATTTGCAACTTCATTTTTCGGGTTGATTTTACTCTTCCTCAGGCTGGAGGTCAGACCGCCCATCTGAGAGGTCAGACCGCCCCATGTAAAAGTTGACCCACCAATCTGAGAGGTCCCATCTTATGGCAGATTGAGTTTTTATGGTTTTTAGTTGTTTTGCTTCAGGGCTTTGATTGGATTCAATACAAGTCTTCCGCTATGCTTGTATATTGATCTTCATAGCTCTCATAGCTATTGGAGTAAAAATCGTGTTGAATATGATCTTGGTGAAAAAGAGATCGTGCTCCTATTCACCCCCCCTCTAGTCATCGTTTCGGTCCAACAGATATCAAATCAATAATGTGAACACATGTTAGAGAATATGGTGTTAGATTGACTCACCTTGAGACACTGCTGAGATTGTTATGATTTCATGTATCATCAGTTGGTCTCAAGCAATGATGATGTATAATCCTTAGAGCTGAGATCAGCATGGTTTTCTACATGTGTAAGAGTACACTTTGGGGTTACCAAACACTACACCGTAACTGGGTACTTATAAAGGTAGCTTTCAGGTATGCTATGAAATATGCGGAGGAATATGACTGGTCAAACTTGGGATTTGCCCCTCCTAACATAACAAGAGAGATATCTCTGGGCCACTCGATGTGGTTGGATAAAGAAAGTGCATGGTCACGCCACTAGTGGTCGAAGAGTTCGACCACGTGAAGTTGTCCAACACTTGATTGAGAAAGTATTGAATAATCCATTGAGGATATAATATCCCACCTGGAGTTCAACCAGATATCGTGAGGCAAGGAGAGAATGCACAAGCAGGTTGTTTAGTTCGATCATATACGGACTAGTCGTTGGAGACAGGAGCTAGTCATAGACTGGTCAAATATAATCATTGAGTGGTTGAAACCTAGTTGTAAGGAATTATGAACCGTTCAAGACTATGTATGATCTAGTCGTATAGAGATATGAGCTAGTCGTTAGTGAAAAGGACCTAGTCATAGATCATATTGCATTAATGTTCATTTGGTATTATTTGTGTGTACAAGAATCATTATATCCTGCTAGGAACCGCTAACAACTCGTAATCGGAAAAGGTTTTCGAGTCACAACCGACTACGCATGAACCTAACGGGTCACACACTAAACGGGTTGGAACAAACGTGTTCGGATAGGATCCACCATAAACTCTTTATAAGGAGATGCATGAGGTTGTTGAGAGGGGACATGAGATAGACGTGACGTGAGTTGCTCCACCGAAACCCTAACAACCATGTTTCCAAGAGCTCTATCGTGCGAGTTGGTGCTAGTACACGGCGTGCGGTGTTCCTTTCTGGACATGTGGATATCGTGGAGGCACTCTTGTGGTTCTTTGTTGCGCTTGAGGGCGGTCCACGACCTTGTTGAGGAACTCGATTAGTTCTTTGGAGGAGGCGATAGCCACCAAAGACGATCAACTTCGACCACTTCACCGACGCGCTCTACGTTGGATCAGGTTGCTCTAACTCTTCTTCCTTTGCACTGCGCGTCTGGTGGTAACGATCTATGATCTCTTGCTTGCATGACATCCTGGTTTATGTGGTAGAATTTTTGAATTGCCAGCTAGCGTAGCCTACCTGTATCCCTTTAAAGCTGCCATCATCTCTTGCGATTATGGGTTGTTTTATTTTGCAACTTCCAATTTCTTGATTTGATTTGTAACATTTTGTTACTTTTGCATGTTGGTTTATAGGAGCAACCCCTAAGCTGGTGCTTCAAATGATGAATATTAGGGGGCTAAGCATTGCTCATGTAAAAAGCCACTTGCAGGTAAATGATACTATAAGTATAATTAATTGGCCTAGTTCCGAATGACCTATATTCTTTGTGGCCTCATAGTACTAGTAGTTTCTCAATTCCATTCACATCGATCGTCACAGGTGCTGAACTAACATATTCTTTCTGATCCATTTCCCTTCTCATATGTATAGAAGCAAGAAGTTAGACCACGATAGTCGCCAGATCAGGGGTGCCATGGTCCTTCAACGAAATTCACATAAGTGGAACAAAACAATTAACATGCACCAAATCATGATCACAACCATCCCAAATCATGCAAATTTTCTTACCCACGTTTGTTGTCACTGATGCCAACTAGTTGTCCGTGGTCATATCACCGTCGCGCCCGACACTATTCCCCACCACTCTGCCCTCCATGCGCTGTTGTGAGAATGTCAACCCTTCCTTAGTCGTACCATCACCGCGCCCACCGCCGCTCCTTGCCAATGCGCCTCCGCCGCCCTCCATGCGTCGTTGTGATGAGGCAGGTGCCAAGGAGGAACTCGGGAGCTTGGGTCTAGGGGAGGAGCAGAAGAAGAACCTTGGGATGGGTCGCCGACTTGCCGCTAGCCAGAGAAGTTGCCAGAAACCTCCATGCGCCGCCGAAGAAGAAGACTGGAGAGCATCAGAGGAGGAACATAGAGGTTTTTTCCACTAAACCGCCTGTGATAGTTCCTTCTATAGTTAAAAATTATTTTATTTTTCGGCTAACCCCAGGAGTAAATATGTATGACTTGTTTTTCACTGGACAATAATGTCGTCATGTCGTTATGCCGAGACCGTTTACATAAAATACGGTAAGATAAACACGTTATTCAGTAAACATGTTCAACATAGACAGTAACTTCAACACCAAACTGGATTTTTTTAATCATTTTATGTAAGCCCGTCGCTTCTTACAAAATATTTTAAAAAGGTAGAAATAAAAAAGATCAAGTTTTTCTAGTGACCCAAGTAGTCTTCTATCTCTGTTTTCAAAACTTCGTAGGCGACATCGTCGGCATCAAACAATTTGGGATCGATGAGCGAAGCACGAAATCGTCCACCATTGATCGCGGTTCGAGAGTTGCCCAAAGACACTCCGACTGAAGAATCAAGTCGAATTGTGTCCATAGGCTCTTTTCTCTTGCTCGAGGGGTCTCGGCTTGGTAGACTCGGCCGCCCGCCGCCTCGATGTAGTAGTCGAAGTGACAGTAATCCTCCTGGAGACGTGCAACGTCATTCTGGAGGACTAAGTCGATGGCGAGGTTAGCTCATCGAAAGCTGGAGATGACCTGGAAGACGCGGTAGAGTAGGACGTCCAGACGGTGGAACATTGCCGACACGTGCCTCGGCATAACGTCCGCTGGAGGAGGGAGGACAGCGCAGTGCCCCTCCACAGCATCCGCCAGCGTACGGCCGAAGAGATGCTCGTACAAAATAGCCAGGTAGGCCATCAACGCCGGTGTTAGGGGAGAAGGGTAGGGAGCTATTTTTTTTAACTCTATTGGTTTTTAATGGAGAGTGCGAAGAGAGTAAAGCGATGTGGGGATTCATCTTGATGGCGAATGATCATTTTATAAAACACAAAATAAATTCAGCACGTGAGGCGAAGAGACACATCGGAGGCGAAGTGGCATTGGCGTTAAAGATATACATATCATACACTTCCAACCACAAACCGTTTGTGATACTTATAACAATGGCGTTTGGATTAAAAATCACGAGCGGTGCTTGTTAAGAACCGTCTATGAATTATCACAGATGGTTCGGATTAAAAACCGTCTGTGGCGTCGCAGTGCTTACGAGCGATGCTTGTCTAGAACCGTCTGTAAATTATCACAGATGGTGCGGATTAAAAACCGTATGTGACGTCTGTAATTATCACAGACGGTGCTTGTTAAGAACCGTCTGTGAATTATCACAGACGGTTCTTATTAAAAACGGTAATTGATAATTACGTATCATAGATGGCTCTAGCCATCGCTAGTAGTATAGACGGTCACGCTTGTAAAACCGTATGTGATAATTACAACATCGAGGACTCTATGGAACAAATGCGTGATGAGGTGTCGATATAGCCTTCTCTCTATTAGTGTTTTGATCTGTCGCTAATGGGAAGAAGGGCATGGATGAGTTGTGTTGTGAATGTGACTAGGGCAAAGATTTGCTGGAGGCCAAATGGGCTTATTTGGGCCGGGCTCATTTCAAAATAGGCTAAAATTTCTTAATCCGGTTTGTACTTCTACAAGGGGTCCGGTTTGCCCGATAGAACCGATTTTCGGATAAAAATCGGCTAGTTACCCAACTCTGGCCCGAACAACAACCGCACGGAGCAGAAGCAGATCAAAAGAAAACCGGCCGAGCACACAACCAAAACTTCTTCGTCTCAAAAAAAAAAAGGGAAGCTATTGCCTCTTAATTTTTTTCTTTTTTTTTAAAAAAAAAAACTTGTCGCCTCTACATTGCACTGAAATGTCACTATGTCAGCATGCCATTGCTTATCTTGGGCATTGGATCGGAAACAGTGGCTGAGATCAACAGAGGGTACTTTGGCAAAATCATTATTTAATAAAAAAACTCAGTGCAGGACGGCAGTATTGCTGACACACTCGTATGCATTCAGGTACAAGGTTACATTACATCTGGAACAGTAGCAAAATAGAGAAAAACACAAATCTCACCCAAGAGAAAACGATGAAGAAGAGAACACACAGGCAGGCAGGCAGCTAATCTAACAGACTAACAAGCTTGCTATAGTAAGCGGATTCCATGCATGAGGTATACACACACTTCTCTACTTTCCTTGTCTTGCATATATATATATATGGCTAGCTCATCGATCTACACTTGGCTGCCCATCTTGTCGGCCGTCGACTCCCGGGCGCCGTCGGTGGCGACCCTGTTGCTGCTCTTCGCGTCGTCCATCTCCACGTCGCCACCCTGCTTGCCCCCGGCGACGCCCTTGTTGTTCCGGTAGATGGCGTACAGGATCAGCTGCACGGCGCCGAGGAAGCTCCCGCACCCATTGGGGATCTGCCGAAAGCCAAGATCAAACGTACGTATAGATTATAATCAGTTGAACACTAAGCACGCGCATCTTGTTATTATGCTATACGATTCCACCTGCGTTTACAGAGGGCACGCATAAAAGGCGACGGCTATACGCGAGCGCATGGGCGCTGCCTCGCCTCTTCGGCACCGTCCATTTACTCGAGCACGTTGCGTGCGCAGCCTGCAATGCATGTGGCATCGTGGCTGCAGGCCTGGCCGGCCGCCAAACTTTACGCACGCATCGCACATTTGCACCCGGCTCGAACGAGCATGTACCGGCAACAGCGCATCTAGCAATTAATATACGGCCGAGACAACCATACGGCAACTAACGCAGAAAAGCCTGAAATTAACTCCGGTAATTAATTACTGCAAAACATGATCGAAATATTAAGGAAAACGACAGTGACAGCTTTTTCTTTTGTACATTACATACATGTCGCGATCGAGGTATGAGAAGAGGAGGGAAAACATCGATCACGGCGCGCAGACTCTTGAAATTTCAGCTGTCAACTGTACATGTACTTACCGTGACGAAGAGGTCGCGGCCGAGCAAGCCGTAGACGAACCAGGAGGTGCCGCACAGGAACACCGCCAGCGACAGCAAGAACGGCATGTACTCCACGCTCTTCGTCTTAATCACCAGCCTCTGCAAGAATCAGTCAATCAATCACCAAATTAGTATCAGCTAGTAACATGTACAGATCTCACATCAAACCAAGCTACCACTGATGAAAAGCTAGCTATAGCCAACCCGCACGAAGATTAAAGCAAGCAATGGATCGTTAAACTTGTACATATATGCACGTACCATGATGGAGAGGGGCGAGGCGTACATGCAGATGGAGAAGACGGTCATGGCGAGGCCGCAGAAGAGCTTGCGGCCCTGGCCGTGCAGGGCGAGCATCGAGACGAGCGCCACGAGCGCGAACACCGCCGCGACGGCCGACGCGAGGCCGAGCGCCCGCAGCCTCGTCTTCTTGCTCGACGCGAAGAGCAGGAAGATCACCACGTACACCGTCTCGATCGCCGCGCCCGCGCCGTTGATCGTCGACACCAGGATGTTGTTCGGGGACACGAACGGCAGACCGTACCTTCAAAATTAACCAAGCACGATTAATCATACTAGCTGTCCCTTCCAGGGCAGGCAACAAACCACTATACTAGCTGTTTCATAAATTCTACTACCATTTGATGTAAAGATTCCTATGAGATCTCTACATTCTAAACAGCTCTATATATCAAATTAACTACTTCATTCGTTAATCAGTATGTTTAGCGTATGTTCGACGACCGCTTTCTTCCAGAAATGTATGGAAGGCTGCCATCTGTAGTGTAACTCATATAGTTTTTTTTCCCTGAAAAATCTGAGAAGTTTACCATGCGGAGAGGAGGCAGTTGAGTAGCGTCATGTTGTAGGGCACCCCGGAGAAGTCCTCTGTTGATTTCCTCCGGATGATCCTCCAGAAGGTAGGCCTGTGGAAAATATTTACTTTCACAAATTAATTAGATGCTGGAAGCAGAACGTACGCCTATTATATTTACTAAGACTGTTGCAAACAGCAGCAGCAAAAAATTGCAACGTGTTTTCCCCGAAAAGGAATAAAATATACAAAGAAAAGGGCTTGTGTGGAATTGAAGGTGGCAATATGTGCAGGTGGATGCCGGAAGTTTCTAGTTTAAATTACTAGAATAAATGAAGTAAAATAAGAGATGCACGGACCCCAAATTCTAGCACTTCTTAGAACTACGTCCATGGTTGTGCATGTCATTCGTGTGGGTTTATGTATTTGGAATATGAAATTTTGCTTCAGAAATGATATGTTTCCTGAATTCACTGAATTAAGTCAACATACAGAGGAAAAGAGTAATAAAAACACTTTGCTTTCTTTTCACCTCCATTTTTAACCCTCTCTTGTAACTAACATCAATTGATCCCCCTCGCCAAAAAAAAAAGATCCAAAAGAGATGGCCGGTGATACATCAGAGATACTTACACTGGGGATAGGAAGAGAAAGAGAGCAATTATATTGCCTGAAATAACAAAACCAAACAGTAAGTTGAAGGAACCTAACAAGAACAACCACTAATTATAACGAACAAAAAAGTACAAGATAAAGAAACATGTTACTGCCATACAAATGAAGAGCAATTACACTCACCAGAAATTCCAAACAAGAACTTCGCCACATCCTCCATATCTTACTCTCCTAATTTCTTGCACCTACGAACTTAGCTTCACCTTCAACGAACCCAAACAAGGTGAAAGGGCAGGCTCCAAAGCTCTCTTCTTCTGAACAGGAGATGCTAGTGTGCACGTGTTCGACGGATCAACAAGAAGCACAACTAAATGACAATGTGATGTGTGTGGATGGAGGATACATGGACCGTTGCATGTATATATATATATAGGAAGAATTGGAGGGAGAGAGGAGGTAGCTTTGGGGTCAGGGGAGACGTGGTGCCTATTGATTACGTTCTTATCTTGACCTCCCTGAAAATGAGTGCCCCTGTAACGTGGAGGGCCGGGACAGTAAACGGTAATATTGTTTCCAGCACTATCATACGTGAAGGTTCTTATTTTGTCACCAGTCACCACACAAGTCTAAATTTGAGAATTTCACATCGCCATCATCTGCCACTGTGAGACCTTAAATTTGAAATTTAGAACTTTTGTGTTCACAGCACTAGTTCATAGATCAATAGTTAGTAATCACAGTTACATCATTAGATATCAATCACATATCAAGAAATGCAAAGCTATTGCATAATAATAAAAAAGCATAAATATACCTTATGGCGTTTATCTTTCAGAATGGCCAACCAGGCCAAATACCTTTAAAGAATCAACAGCAGAAGCAGAATAAAAATACACCATGTGGAACTCTCACGATGTACCCACAAGCAATCGACTAGAACCCCCAACTTAGTTTTTGGCCTTCTTGATCTTCAGTCTTGCACAATACTCTTAAGTGCCCACATAACCTTCTTCTTGGATGCTTACTGACTAAAATAATATATTAAGCGAGCATGAGTATACAACCGTACTCGCGAGTCAACACACAGAATGTAATTATATTATAGATGCAAGACCAATCAAAGAAAGGTTCATAGTTCTTTTGGTTTGCATAAAGCTAAGTTTAAATTATTATATTTAGTAAGCAAGACCTAAGACCTAGCATTTTCAACTAACACAAGTTTTATCAAATTGAGTTTTGTTGTAAAATACTAGTAGATGCTCCAACCTCCTATACCATTAAGTGGCTCCAACCACCCAATACTCGAGTTACATCTCGTACTTATCACTGGTTCTCAACCAGACCATTTCAACTCACTAGGCTCCAATCCAACATTTTCAATCCTTTGGTTCTCATTCCACTCACAAATTATTTTATAAAAATGAAAGCTACTTCAAGCAAGTTCTCGACACGCTCATAACCGTGAGCACGGCTATCAGAGAATTTCTTACTCTGCGAGTTTGTACACTTTACCTATAAGAGATCATCATCTTATAATGTCCTTGACACACTTTCATAGGTGTGCGATTGTGGATATCGTGAGGATATGTGCGATCTCGGGATGATGAGTCAATTGGCAATGGCATTGTTGGTTTGCAAAATCTCGCGTTTTGGGGTTTGCTTCTTCTTTGTCGGACCACGGCGGTCGGCCGGTGGAATGAAATGATCGGACCGCCGTGGGATGATCGGACCGGCAATGGAGCCGGTCGGACGGCTTGACCTAACTTTGGATTTTGGAGCTAATCCAAAAATAGGTTGTGTAGGCAAGTGAAGTCTCTGGATGTGGTCCCATCATTTTGGAGATCGGTCAAAAGTTCTATTGAGTTGAAAATTCGAAGGTTTGGATTTTCAAGTGGAATTTTGGCTAAGTCCTTTGGACCGGTCCGAGCCGCCGTTGTGGGAGCGGTCCGGCCGGCTGATATCGGTCGGACCGGTACTGTGAAATGATCGGACCGCTGACTGGAGGTGAGCCAAGTTTGCATTGTTGTGGTTTCAATGTGGTTGATGTTTAGTTATCAATGCTTTATTGATGTATATTGCATTGCGGAACTAACGTGGGTCAAGTTGTGAAGAACTTGTTCGGAAGCGGTTTGTTTGTCTATTCTTTGTGCGGTGGCTTGCAGTCAGCGGCGTCAGCGGTGAGTGGATCGGGACTACGCTTGGAGGCGAGGTCGAGCGATCATGGATACGGGTGGTCGTGTGACTCAAGCATGGTGCGAATGGACAAGATGGATCGAGCAGGTGGTTGGTGCGGTGGTTGGATCGATCGGTGCGGATATCGGTGCGAGTCTGCGGGAGGTTCAGGGGATTCGGACAAGAGAGGCTTGGCGTCGATGAGAACCGTGATCAACCTACACGTGGTGAAGCGACGATTGCTTCAGCAGTTAGTATGTGGGTCCCATGGGTGAGTGGGCCCCAATTGTGTAACTCTAGTCCTCTCTAGTATAAATAGGAAAGGGAGAAGGAAAACCAAGGAGGCATTCATTTGGTTTCCCCTTGCTTTTCTAGGGTTAGGGTTTGGAGAGGAAGAGAGGAGAGATTGTATGCTCATTGAGTGAGCTCTTGTCCTCCTAGTTGGAGTGGCTTTGTAAGCATCTTGTGAGATCAATCAATCTTGTGATGCTTGCTTGAGAGGTCATTTGTCTCCTCTTTGTGTTCTTCTCTCATTTGAATGAATTTGGTGCTTCCTTGATTCAAGGGTTTATGTTTGGTCTCTTGACCCATTTTGTCTTGCTTTGAGGTGTGGGAATACTCATAGAATCATCTAGACCATCAATCCCCACAAGCAAGTCTTGAATCAAAGTTTTCATATTTCTAGGGTTTGTGCACTTCTTGATTAAACCCTTGAGAGATCGGTCTGAAGTGGATCTGAAGGATCGTCGCTAGAAATAGGTCTCTAATATCACTAGGGAGGTGTGCTCGAAATTTGGTCAAGTTTCATTGGTTAAATCAAAAGTTGGATCAAATTTCGTTTTGGATTTGGGGGTGGATTTTGATCTGGGTGAACCGGTCGGCCGGTCTTATGCAATGATCCGGCCGCCGTATATCGAACCATTGTCTGCCGGGTCGAACCATTGTCCACGGTCCGCCCTTGATTAGTTCCGGTCGGCCCGCGGGTAACGTCGGTCGGACCGCCCTTAGTAACCGGTCCGACCGCCGGTGCGAGATCAACCCTTTGAGCTTAAGTCTCCACATTTGTGTCGTGTGGTTGTCGGGGTTTGTCGAGTTCGGCTAAGGCTTCATTGTGTGCTTCGATCTTCTTAGCTCTCATAGCTAAAGGAGTAAAGTTCGTGTTGAATTCGACTTAGGCGAAAGTTTTGAAAGCGCCTATTCACCCCCTCGATCGCCTTTCGGTCCTACAAGTGGTATCGAGCCGGTTAGCTCTTTTCTATAGATCTTAACCGGTCTTTGGAGCCATGGCGATTGGCGATATTCAATCGAGCCACATGTTTTTGATGGAGTTGATTTTGCATATTGGAAGGCGAATGGAGGCCTACATCGAGGCTCAAGGGCACGCGATTTGGCTTAAGGTGAAAAACCCTTATGTCGTGCGGTAGATGACAATTTGATCACTCGGATGTGGAGAACAACGAGCGGGGCTCGGAATTTTTGATTCAAGGCCTTAGTCGATCGGAGTTTGAGCGTGTCGCTCATTTCTTTGTCTGCTCATGAGATCTGGCGGACTCTTTGTGATTATCATGAAGGGTCCTTCTGCGATCAAGGAAGTGAGGCAGAACCGACAGAAAGCATACTCAAGATCGAGCAAAGACACGGTGAATCTTTAGATGAAATGTGGGGAGATTTTCTAAAATTCTTCATGATCTCCGTATTTGTTGATCTTGTATTTTACGAGTGCGAAAATGCCGCCAAGCTGTTGGGTGCTTTGGATGTGAAGGTGCAGGGGATGAAGATCACGCCATCAATGACAACAACTTGTCATGAGTGAGCTTACCATGGATAAGCTTTACTCGAGGTTGAAGCGCATGAGATTGATTTCATCTCGCGTCTCCCCACAACAGAGCCGATGGCTTTAGTGGTTGACAATTCTAAGGGTAGATATCTTGATTCTTTTAATGTTAGCTCATCTGGATTTTCTTTATGCCTTTGCATTCCTTGAGCGATGAGCAACTTGAGAGACTACAGGGATGACTTAGCCCTCCTATCCACAAAATTCACGAGCCTACAATAATGTGAGGAGTAGGAGGAGAGGTGGACCTATCACATGCTTTGAATGTGGTGAGCTAAACCACATTCGCTCTAGATGCCCCAAGCTGAAGGGCAAGGAGGAGAAGGAGTCACAAAGGCATTCTCAAGCGAGGGATGCTAAGTCCAAGAAGACAAACTATCGCAAGTTTGTCAGCCGAGTCCTTGAAGCTCTAGAGGATGTGAGCATGGAAGATGTGGACTCGGAGTCGGAGGACGACAAGAGTGACTCCCGTGGCAAGAAGAAGGCACGTGATCTCACAGGCATGTGCTTTATGGCCAAGAACAGCCACGACAGCTACTCCTCCAACAGCGAGGATCTTTTCAGTGATCCCGATGAGGTATGCCCTTCACTTCTGACATGAAAAGGGCTTTAGTGCTTCTGAACAAAAATTGCATAAGCAAGCTAAAGTGATCAAGCGAGGATACAATGATTGATAATTTGAACCTAGAAGTGGTTAGGCTCAAATCCATTAATCCTGATGATCTCTGTGATTCATGCTCTAGCTTGCTTAATGAATTGTCAAGCTTGAATAATGCTCATTCCTCTGTTAAAGAACAATTGAAAAATGCTCTTTCTGAACTAGAATCTCTCAAGTCTAGTTCTGTTTGCATGAATGCCATTCCGCTTGATGTATTGCTTTAGAAGCTATTCCTTTAAATTGCTCAAGCGTGCTTTGCTAGAATTGAAGCTGGATAGCTCTTTAAAGAATTGCAAAAATTTGATGCTAGTCACACTTGTTCTCATTGTAAGAATAATCGAATTAAAATGCAAGAGATAGTGAAATGGTTGCTTATTCTAGAATTGCCTCTTGTGAAAATTGCCCTAAGCACAATTGAGATTGAAGCTTTAAACAAGACTCTTGAAGAAAGCTAAAATTGAAAGATCTATATCTCTTCTTGCTTCCAAGAAAGTTATTGATTCTTCCTCTTGTATGTTGCATCTTTGAAATTGAAGCGCTATTGGTAAGATACAAGAGGCTTTTAGAGTCAAATTTAAGGAAGCGATTGAATAGGATTGGAGAGTCCTATTGTGTATCTTGTGAGGCCTTCAAAGTGGAAGTGGCCCTTCTTAAGAGTAAGCGCAATGAGGTAATCAAGTCTAGCAAGTGTGCTAGATGTGAGGAGTTAGTGAAAGAGAATGATTACCTCAAGGTGACTCTTGAGAAATTTTCAAGTGGGAAAAGAAACTCAACATGATTCTTGATCAATCCAAGGTGAGCGTGAAAAATAGTGGTCTAGGTTTCAACCCCTAGAGCATTCAAGAAAAACCCACCTAAGATTGCTAGAGTTGTGAAGAATGGTTTGTTTGAGCTAGAACCTCCTAAGCCATCAGGGTTGTTTTCAAATCGGTGGTTTTGCTCAAACTCTTTACGGCAAGAAAGGTGCTTTCACTCATCTGTCTGGACCCTCAAAGGTCGGTGCCATTGCACCTTACGCAAGAAAGAAGGCCATCTTGTTGAGTTTTGCTTAGGAGAGCAAAGATTGAGAGGAAAGAGAGGATGAGCACTTTGAGATCCATTAGAGAGTCTCTTCTTGGCGATAGTCTCTAGGCAGGCGACCTATTCGGTGTACCACATACAGGCCTAGGCGTGTAGAGAATCTTGTTGACTCTTTTGGTGGGTCGAGCGGCGGTGTGGTTTAGGATATCATGAGGATAGACCACGGGTAGCACCTAGGCAGGGAGTGTCGGTCTTTTGGTAGATCGTTTTGGAGAGGTCGGTGGTGCTCATGGGCATTCTTATGATTTTGTGCCTAATCATTTTCTGCTGCTTCTTTTCTTTGTTCAGGCCTCATCCATCTCGATCTTGGACTCCTAGAGCGTTTATCTCAAATCGATCTTGAGGCTTGGATGTTTTGAGGAATCTGCTTTTACATTTTCATTGTATCATAATGCATTTTTATTTCAAATGTCGTGCATTGCATAATAAAAATTGTGGAGCTTTAGTATTATCCTTGTATGGCTTGATTTCATACTCTATACCTTGTCATATCAAGTGATAGTCATTGGACTTCTTTTATGGCTCTTCGTGTTTTGGCTTAGTTTTTCCCTTGCTATTTGTATATCTGTGAGCAAATTGAATCGAATCATGTCTTGTTGGATCTTGTGACTAGTTTTCGCTCTAGTGATCCTCTTATGATTCTTGCCATGTCTTACAAGTGAATTGAGTCTTGAACTTATTTTGAGATGAAAAATGAGCTTTTATCTTCTTAAGTCAAGCAAATGAAAAAAGGATTTTACGTGTGAAAAAGCTGATCTCACCAATCCTTTCTCATGAGACGGCTTGCCATTGTACTAGGCATGAACTCGGGGAGTTTTGGATGACCTAGATCATTCTTTTAAACTTATCGCTTGAGATGGTCGCGGCAAGGCTTGAGATCTAGCACGACAAAAAAAGGGAGAAAGAAAAGAAATTGCCCAAAGAGGGCTAAGTGCTTGAGCTTTGCTTCAAAAGAATTTTCTTAAAAGCTCAAAATGCCTCAATTCTTGTTTTGAGTCTCTTTTTGCTTCTGGACATGGCTTGACTCATTTTTGGTTGCTTTTAGTGAATCTCGACATTGAGCAACCTTTCATGGTTTTATTTACATTAATCTCAGTTTACGCTATCTTGGTTTTAGCTGCGGTACATGTTTTGCCATGATTGAATATAGCCTCTACTCTTTATATGGCTTGGTATATGTCTTGTCTTGTCTACATAGATAATGGTCATGGCTCCTTTTGCTAAATTTCAAATAAAGTCATTTCTTCATGCTCGTTCTTCTCTCATGCATCTTGATGAATTCATTGTCAAAGGGGAGAAGGATTGAAGAAAATCTTTGCTTTAGACTTTTAGTTCACATTAGGTTTCATGCATAAAAGAACACACACACACACACAAAAAAAAATTTTGTGAACCTTTTGAAAATTTGTGATCATAGTGAGTTGAGTCTCTGGGTTTTATTGCCTTTTACGATTTGAATTGAAATTCAAGAAGACTCACAATGATCAAAGGTCAAATAGAACTTATTGTCTTTCATATGGACCTTAGTGAGATTTTGGCCATCTTACGGATTTTGAATCCTTTTGTGCGTTCAATGCCTTATCTCACTTGCCTTCACTATTACGAAGCCGACTTGGTGGCTTCTAAGCTTTTTCTTGCTTATGGACCAAGTTGTGCCTTTATGCAACAGCGATTTTACTTTTCAATTTGAAAAACCACATTTCTTGAAATTGCCAATGTGTTCATCAAGGGGAGATTGTGGATATCGTGAGGATATGTGCACGATCTCGGGATGATGAGTCAATTGGCAATGGCATTGTTGGTTTGCAAAATCTCGCGTTTTGGGGTTTGCTTCTTCTTTGTCGGACCACGGCGGTCGGCCAGGTGGAAATGGTGGTCGGACCGCCCGTGGGATGATCGGACCGGCAATGGAGGCGGTCGGACCGGCTTGACCTAACTTTGGATTTTGGAGCTAATCCAAAATAGGTTGTGTAGGCAAGTGAGGAGTCTCTGGATGTGGTCCCATCATTTTGGAGATCAGTCAAAAGTTCTATTGAGTTGAAAATTCGGAAGGTTTGGATTTTCAAATTTGGAATTTTGGCTAAGTCCTTTGGACGGTCCGAAGCCGCCGTTGTGGGGCGGTCCGCCCGTGATATCGGTCGGGCCGGCCTGTGAAGCGATCGGACCGGCTGACTGGAGGTGAGCCAAGTTTGCATTGTTGTGGTTTCAATGTGGTTGATGTTTAGTTATCAATGCTTTATTGATGTATATTGCATTGCGGAACTAACGTGGGTCAAGTTGTGAAGAACTTGTTCCGGAAGCGGTTTGTTTGTCTATTCTTTGTGCGGTGGCTTGCGAGTCAGCGGCGTCAGCGGTGAGTGGATCGGGACTACGCTTGGAAGCGAGGTCGAGCGATCATGGATCTGCGGGTGGTCGTGTGACTCAAGCATGGTGCGAATGGACAAGATGGATCGAGCAGGTGGTTGGTGCGGTTGGTTGGATCGATCGGTGCGGATATCGGTGCGAGTCTGGGAGGTTAGGGGATTCGGACAAGAGAGGCTTGGCGTCGATGAGAACGATCAACCTACGTGGTGAAGCGGCGATTGCTTCAGCAGTTAGTATGTGGGTCCCATGGGTGAGTGGGCCCAATTGTGTAACTCTAGTCCTCTCTAGTATAAATAGGAAGGGGAGAAGGAAAACCAAGGAGGCATTCATTTGGTTTCCCCCCTTGCTTTTCTAGGGTTAGGGTTTGGAGAGGAAGAGAGGGAGAGATTGTATGCTCATTGAGTGAGCTCTTGTCCTCCTAGTTGGAGTGGCTTTGTAAGCATCTTGTGAGATCAATCAATCTTGTGATGCTTGCTTGAGAGGTCATTTGTCTCCTCTTTGTGTTCTTCTCTCATTTGAATGAATTTGGTGCTTCCTTGATTCAAGGGTTTATGTTTGGTCTCTTGACCCATTTTGTCTTGCTTTGAGGTGTGGGAATACTCATAGAATCATCTAGACCATCAATCCCCACAAGCAAGTCTTGAATCAAAGTTTTTCATATTTCTAGGGTTTGTGCACTTCTTGATTAAACCCTTGAGAGATCGATTCTGCGAAGTGGATCTGAAGGATCGTCGCTAGAAATAGGTCTCTAATATCACTAGGGAGGTGTGCTCGAAATTTGGTCAAGTTTCATTGGTTAAATCAAAAGTTGGATCAAATTTCGTTTTGGATTTGGGGGTGGATTTTGATCTTTGGTGAACGGTCGCCGGTCTTATGTACGGCGGTCCGGCGCAGTATATTCAGACATTTGTCTGCGGGTCGAACGCTATCCACCGGTCAAGCCTTGATTAGTTCTTGGTCGGGCCATGGGTAGAACGTCGGTCGAGACCGCCCTTAGTACCGGTCCGACCGCGGTGCGAGATCAACCCTTTGAGCTTAAGTCTCCACATTTGTGTCGTGTGGTTGTCGGGGTTTGTCGAGTTCGGCACAAGGCTTCATTGTGTGCTTGCGATCTTCTTAGCTCTCATAGCTAAAGGAGTAAAGTTAGTGTTGAATTCGACTTAGGCGAGAAAGTTTTGAAGCGCCTATTCACCCCCTCGATCGCCTTTCAGGTCCCTCTGATTAAGTTAATTATCACAAGGCTTACAATGCCCCATCTCAGCATAACCCCACGCCTCTAGGTATCACCTCCTTAGGCCACGCCCGGAGGTCTCCCTTATAACGTGTAGATCGGTGACTCCTTACCCTTAATTCACTCCACATACACCCACAAAGGTGAAGTTGCGAGGTGGCGGACAAATTAGTTAGCCAGGTCATACCCATTATAGACTTGTGGTTCCACTGCTTTTACACGAGAGGTCATCACAAGATCCGGGTCCTTAACTGACTCTGGCGGTACATCCACATACTTACTTTGTCATGCCCCAGCACTGACCACGAGTCTAAATTTGTTTTTGCGTTTTCACTTTTGTTTAGAAATACTTTTCTAGTTCAACATATCAACGAGGCTCCAACCTCGACTGTCGAAACCATTTTCAAATGTTTTTTTAATGATGTCAGGCAAATCATTGCCACATGTTAATATATCTAAGCAGGGCTAAGCATGACACTTAGATACATACTAATTAACTAGTATGTAAACCATTAATTCTAAAGTGATAAAGGATAGTATCCAAGTTCAAGGATTTGAAGTTTATACACAATTATCATTAAGGTATTAACTATGAGCTAGACCAACATAGTTGTATAAATTATAGCAATGCAATTTCATAATTTAAAATAATATAATTGCAAAAAGTAGGTGCAACATGATCAAAGTGTCGACTCGCATTGCTCAATATTCTGATAATCATCTTGCTCAATGTTTTGATAATCTTGGTCTTGTTCTGGTACTATCTCGGACTACAACTCTATCATGGCTTCAAGTTCTAACTACATGAGAATACGATTGAATACAAGAACATCTGAAAGCATTCAAATAAAATACAATAAATCTAAAGACATTCAAACAAACAAAAATACTTCAAATGAAAGCAAACATATCTAAGAACATCTTGAAAGAATGAAGTACTCCAAATGAAACTAATCGTACTTAGTGCGGTTGATGAAAGAAATACTTGAGACGGAATGAATATATCGAGGATATTTAGAATGAAGGAAGTACTTGGACCAAAGTATATAGACCCAAACTCTACTCATTTGGTGAGTGTTACGGTCTTTGGTTGTGACTAGACTTAGGATTAGGTAATCATTTGATCCGGAGTAAGTGCGAGAGGGATTGGGCTCTCTGGAAGTCCGTTGGTACAAGGAGTTAGGAATCCAATGAAGAGGGAGAGAATGTTCGTAGGAACATAATATTGCCTAATGGTTACCTAGATGGGAGTGATCACTTTGCTAGCGGGATTCTCTAATCCACTTTCGGATCATGGATCATGCTTCTACGAGGAGCGAATGGTGATGGGTGATAGATCGAGCCTATAGGAGGCTGTTTGGTGGTTGAGTTACTATTACCTACTTGGGACCACCTCACTGCTACCCATACACAGCGCCTAGTTTCTCTAATGGTTTCTTTAGTTAATATTTCCTATTTACCGAGGAAGTCTCATGAGCCTTAGCTAGAACTTCCAAGCATTAGCTAGACATCAGTCTTACACCCTTAGTGGTGTCTATGGGTTTGGGTTCATCATTGCAGCAATCTTTAGCTAGCTTCCATTACTTGCATGGCTTGACATACACTAAATTAACATATCACACTAGGTTGATCCTTAGCGTTGCCATCTACCAACGACTACCTCTTGTTAGGTAGATAACTATCATACAAGGCCTATGGGCTAGCGGTGTCACGAACACCTCGTAGCTATACACCCAATTATGACTATACCATCTTAGGCTCCAATCACTTGAGTGAATCGCAATCGTTAGTTTACTTACTGCGCGATCCCTCGTTTAGGGTTTAACGTATTGGTTGTTGGGTTCGACTAACTGCGTTATTTTGACTAAACACTAACTGGTCTTGATCCTTTGGTGGCTTGATGCTATGTTTTACTTGCTAATGAAGCTTGTATATACGAATCATCCACCCAATTGATTCACTATTTGGTTTAGTTAAAGGAAATATTTGTGGCTGAAACCTACCTCGACATTCCACTGTAAACCTTGCTTAACATTAATCAATCTACTATCCACTAGTAGCTGACCATCTACTACTCACTTGAGTTTAGTCCTCATAAACTAATCACCGTTTACATAGTTAACAAAGAACTCGTGGTGGAATGCCATTACTAATCACTATTTAGCTAACCTGTAACTTGCTAACTCCTTTGCTAACCTAACTTGATGAGGCCTACTATCATACACTCATACATAAATAGAGTCACTAGAGCCTACTATCATACACTCATACATAAATAGAGTCACTAGAGGGAGCGGACCACAGAAGACTGCGAGAGGACCCCACATCAACGTCTGAGAGAGAGCCGAGAGACAATGAGGAGGGAAAAAGCAGGGGAGGCAAGGTAGTTGGCGATGACAAGGGTGGTGCGGCGGGTGGTGGCGGCGTGGAGTCGTGTGTAGGCAAAATTGAATTGTGGAGGCATGGCGGTCCTATGGGTGGTGATGGTGCGAGACGGAGATGGGCGGTGGTGGCGAGAGATGGCGCCGCGACCTTGGAGAGGTAGGCGAGGCGGCGGCTTCCAGCGAAGAGGCGAGAATAGGGAGCATGAGCAGCGAGGAGGTGGTAGGAGCTCACGGGCGATCCGGTGGAAGGGAGTAGTCGAGGTGGACCGACAACGAGAGTCCATGGCGGCGTGGCGAGTGCGTCGTGGCGGCGACACTAGGAAGAGGAGATCCCAGCGAGAGGTGGCGATAGCTTGGGGAGGTGAGTGCTCGCTCGGAGGAATTGGCGAGGACTTGCCAAGTCAACCATGGCTATAAGCGGCGGCTAATTTCGATCGGAATCGAGGAAGAAGCATGTGCGCGGTGTTCACGTGGATGGATCTCAAAATTGATTGAGGGAAGCGAGGAGGAGTGGGAACACGGGTGCGAGGGATAATTGGGAGTGGCTCAGCAGGCGTGGAGCGTTGAGCGGTGCAGGTGAACCGTCTGCATTGTTGAGGCACCGGATGGGAAGAGGAAGCGATCACAATCTCGGTGCTAGCTCCTACTCGAGGAGAAGAGATGGAGGTCACCACGCCGAAGTGGGAGCTAAGGCATCTTTGATGCTCATGGAGGCGGCGAAGCTTGTCCAGGCGGTTGGCGGCAGCGGTGGATGAATGTAGAGCTCTCATGAGCTCTCTCTCTCATTCTTTGCCCGGATGGAGGAGGGAGTAATGGAGGAACACAAGAGGAGATGATGCGGCGCATCTTTAAGTAGGATGGGGTGAGGCGAGTTCGCATGAAGCAGCGAGATGAGCAAGTAGCGCGTGCGGGGCAGCTGCTGTGCTGCAGCGACACGGGCATAGGGCGGTGGCGGGACGGAGGCGGCATGGGCGGCGTGGTGCCAATGGCATTGTTGAGAGCATCGTGACGCATGACACAAGAGGAGGTAGCGGCTAGGCTAGCGGTCGGGCCAAAGAGAGAGAATGCAAGCGAAGTCGGTGGGCGAGTGGCTTCGGCTCAGACCACACTTTTGGAGTGGAGGTTTCAATTACTAGCTAAAAAGTCGAACATCGATGAAGTGTAAGAAAACGTTTAAAAATCCCATATTTTTAGACAATTGAACTGAAAAGGAAAATTTGGGGTGTTACAACCATTCAATACACTAGCTAATTGAACACCATCGACAGGGTATTTGTATTTTTCGTGCTAGTATTTCATTTAGTGTTTGCGGTGTATAGATCGTCTGCTTTATATGCATGCATTTTGAAGGAACTAAGCCTTTTGTTTCTAGAAAAAGAAATGAAGAATCTAGCTAGAAATTTCCAAGTTGTTTTCCAGTTGGATCGATGCCAAACCTCTGAAACTTCTAAAGATATACAAACCACCACTAGCTCCTGACGGAAGACATAGTATTCTGGGTGCAATTAATTGGCAGTCATGATTTATATGATCGAAATGATTTCTCAAAATGAAACACTCAAATAATTTGATAAATAAATTATAGAAAGCGACCATTTCTTTCAATTATAATACTTCTATGCATCATTCCACTTGACGGGCTTAATTAGTTTGAACATCCAAGTAATTAATCACTACATGTCAGTTAGACGTTTGAGCTCTTTTTCTGAAAGATTCAGAGGCCTCCGTGAATATAATATAGGTCAAGACCGTCGTCGACAGTTTACGGTTAAACCAAATATATGCGCCTGCTGTCATGAGGTGGCCTTGCTCGTAGCAGTCTCCTAAGACAGCGACAAGACTTCTCTGCTTACTATGCTCCACGATTCTATGTGCGTGGCGTGGGTGCCCAATACGCAGCCATGAAAGCAACTAATGTGTTTTCCATTGCCCTTACGGACTCAAAAGTTTATCCAGTACAAGTGTACAAAACATATTGGTTTATATTCTACTTTATTTATTAATTTTATTTTAAAATTAACTCTGTAAATTTTATTTTCAATTCTAATTTCTTTAATCACGTATCTACTAGACTAGGACGAAACAGTTAGAACACAATCGAAGTTGTGCCAGCAGAGATAACGATTAACCTGTTGAGATGTAAATGGGTACTGCAAGCCCATGCATGTCTGATGCTGGCATGCTGCCATGTTGTCAGACAATGCAGAAGGCCCCAAGCTATGGTCAAAACATAGATCTCAGGCTACAAATCCGTAGCATATTCAGTAGCCACTGTTCTTGGCGTTTGGCAGCGCCAAATCTATGAGGATATGCATGCATGCAACTCGGAGCAATGCATGCACGCACGGCTACATACGCAGCACACCCAAGGCATAAACGGCTACTCTGTAGGTACACCTCTGGTCCATGTGGCAATGCTATCCGGTCATGTTGATAATTGACTCGATCGATGGACAGGTCCAAGCAATTTCTGCCATTTTGTCAGCTTCTCAGCAGCTCGATATATTTTCACAGAAGCAGAATCCATCACTTTTCCATTTCTGTTAAAGATGAACCGCATCTTGGTGTGTAACACAACTTTGCATCGAAGCATGTAGAAGACAATGAAGCAGCACTAGCAAGCAGCCTCCATGCACGCGAGCTGTGAGCCTGTGACAACTGACAAGAGACAGGATTGGGTTTGAGCCGAGGAGAGCAAGGCACGCATGCAGGTATCCACCTCCTGCATGCAGTCGTGATGTCAATGGCAGAATATTTCCCCCGGTCAGCCACACTGTTAGTTTCTCCTTCGCCGTGGGCACCATCGAGCTGGAACTTGGGCTTATCAAAGTACACAGCCCGTCCTAAAAATCGAATCCAAATCGAACACGATTTTGCCCGACGGAAAGGAGAGAACAAAAACAAAACCTTCAAGGAAAATTCTTGCGTGAGGACTCGCGCGCACTCCATTACTATCGGTTCGGTGCAGATCACACCGATCCGATGTGTATGAACGGAGAAGCGATTTTCCCCAGCGGATGATACGCGAAGGAGAGAATGATCCATCGGCGAGGTAAGTGAATACCAATGATACATTCTCTCTCTCTCTCTCAATTACACTGATCGATCATTGCTTCCCGATGGGGACACGGCCAGCTGCGTCAAGAGATTCCGAACGCACTCGGACGCGAAGTAAGACAAGATCGAGGCTGTGGGGAGGTGGAAAAGGCGTCCACGAAATTGACAGGCGATCCTCGCACGCAAAAAAAAGGTTTAATATGTGGGCAACAATTCTGGCATCTAGCTCGGTGTCTCTGCTTGCCTCGCAAACGTGGCGTGCCAAAAAATTAAAGAAGAAGAAGAAGAATAGGCTTTCAGCTTTCTCACCCCCAATATATGTGCATGCTTTAATTTGTGCCAAATGTTGGTGTATTTTCAGCATCTGTTGGATGCACTTTGATGCAGGTTCTATCTAGTAGCTAACAACATGCAAAAGCTTCGTCATTGCACTGGGAAGATGGTACTAGGATGAGTTCACGGTGGTGGAAAATTAGGAGTGGAAAATGTTGGAAGTATGGATAATATTTTAATTTCAGATTTGATTATGAGGTAAATATCATAAATAACTAGAGACGTATAAAATGATATCAACAACAAACAACTCATTGTACTTCTAAACATAGTCAACAAAATGATTATAATATAATAGAGTGGTCTTACGACCAACTTACAGTTGGGTTCGATAAACAATATGAAACAGCGATCTCGAGCGGTGCAGTCGTACATAATTTAAGCGCGTGGCGGTCGTGTGAATCTGTTGCCTGAAATCTTATTGTCGCCCGTACAGGTGTACTCTGCGACAATGGTTCGGAGATATCCACTCACTCTCCTTCTCAATGCGCCGAGGAGAAGATGCGGCGATTCGACGACTCAATTCTCCAACATAGTTGATCGAGAGAGGAAGATGTGAAAATGGAATGAATCGACTCTCTTGTCTCGGCGTCTCGGATCATATTTATGGTAAAGACAATTGCTCTCTAGTAGCTTGTCATGATAAACCATTTAGTAGCGCTAATTCAAAACTAATTAACGATCATTAAGTAGTATTTATTGATTACGATTGTACACTAGTCTAAAATTTCGTCAACGGTCTCTGATTTAGACTAGCGTATTCGACCATACCGGTCTAAAGATCCGGCGGATTATTTAAACCATCTTGGTCTATATCTTATTGCAATGGTGTATGGTTTCGATCAGTTATTTCGACCTTCTTGGTCTAGGCCTTGACCACCTTTGGTCTATGGTTTCGACCATATTATTTCAACCATCTAGTCTATATCTTGACTATCTTGGTCTAAGGGTTCGACCAACACTGGTCTAAGACCTCTGATGCGAGATTTCGACCACCTTGGTTTAATAGTTTACATTGTTTGAAATTTTAAAAATGAATGGATCTTTACACGTATGCACCTAATTCCAACAGAAATTACTGTTGTTAAAAAGTCAACATCGTCGACTCCTCCAGTGTTTATGGTGGATTAATTTCTAGTTTACTGTGGTTTCTCGTACATTGTTCTTGGGACCTTCTGCAGTTCTTTCCTGCTAGAACCATCTCGGGCTTTCGGCGCCCATTGTGGCAAAATTCCTGGGTGCGTCTTTGATCGGGTGACCATCGGTCGATATGCATGAATATTGGACAGTGATATGGCATCTCTCGCGTGCACAGGTTCTTTGTTCACCAAGATCGCATGCAGGCTCCGTCGATCAACTGACGTGACGTGACGTGACTTGACTACTGACTACTGACCTTTTGTATTAATTCTTTGACTGGAAAATGAAGTACCGTGTACTGTATGCTCGATTTGAGTCGTTCTGAATTGTGGCTCTCCTTCCTAGCCGACAAGTGGGAGATTTCAAGTTGCGGCTAAGTTAAGTTGCATATATCTGTTGTAAGTAACCCAAGGATTATCGATCTCCGGTGCTAGCTGAAGTTTGCCGAATTAGGTTAAGGATCTGTTTATCACTACGGGATCTTGTTTATTTACGAGTGTGAGTAACACTTTCGGTAAATAGTCTTCACACTCGGCAAGCTGTTTGCAGAGTGCCACACTCGATAAAGTGGACTCGTGCAAACAACGACTCGGTGAAGTTATTTTACGAGTGTCTAATATCGGCGCTTTCGGGCATAGAGTTACCGAGTGCTACAATGACACTCGGTAAACAATTATGACTTGCGGTCGTCGACCTCCAAACTAACTTAGATGCGGCGAGGTTTCTGGAGTGTCACTAGCGACACTCGGTAAATAAATTAGCATTCGTGATTAAAACAATTCGGAAATAAATTTTTGAATAATATTTACAGTGTCGCTCCTAACACTCGGTAAAGAATAACCATTTAAGTGATTAAAACAATTCCATAAATAAACTTGGGGAATAATGTTTGAGTGTTCCGCTCGGTAAAAAGTAATCAAATATTTCAGTGGGGACTCCGCTCGGTAAAAAATCTTACACTCGGCAAAATGCACGAATTTGGTTTCTGAGAGTGCTACACTCGATAAAATATGTCCACGAATTTTTTGTTTGTTTGATTGCATATCCGGTCACAATGAGCAACAAAATCATAGGAAATTATAATAACATGACGGATAGGCAATATATATCACATATATGTCCACAAATATCACATCCACTCACAATAACCAACATATGTCGACAAGCACCATGCAAAGTCCACAAACACCATCAACATATGTCCAAAGTCCACAAAGTTCAACCAAGTCCACAGTTCAACATACAAACCCATCAAACAAGGTCGGATGGCTGTCACATGGTCGGAGGCACTGCGGAGAAAGCGAGTCAAGTCAGTCTTGATCACCTGCATATCGTTGTTCGATCCGGTGTAGAAGGTCCCTAGAATGAGATTGCACATGTGAGTTATACGGATCAAAGCAAATTCTAAGGTCTAAGCTATGGTAGGTCAAACTAAGGTATAAGTCGAAGGTAGCTCTATATGACACAAAAGTGAAGAGTGCATCTAAGTGACTCACGAGTCTTGTCGGCAGTGAGTGGAGGCACCAGCGGTATCATCGGCGGCGGAGGCGGTGGAGGCGGCCATGCTCGAGAAAAAGCGGGCCATGTACTCGTGCCGGTCGTTGTGCGCTCTTTGGAAGGCCTCAAGGCAGGCTGCACTCGCGCCTCTCACTGTGCCAACTCGGCTGGTGCGGCGGCTCGAGGGCTGAAGGCGCTCTGTGAGGCTTCTTTGTGACTCTGCGGGGCTTCAATGCGGGCCTACAATTATTTATCACATAGTTAGAATGCAAATAAAGAGCAGTAGAAAATGAATGGACACAGATACCATGAGAACTAACACAGAGTGCTACCACTGGGTGTGGCGTGGGCGTATGGTGGGACTCGAACTCGTGCTCGGGCTCTAATCTGGCGAGTGTCGAGTGTTGGCCGTGTCTATGGTCTTTGTTGCCCATATAGTACCGCCAGTGTGGCTTACAGTCCCAACCTCATGGCGATGTCACCCTCGAGTCGTGATTGCTCGGATCAAATCGACCCATGGATCTCTCGCCATCGCCGTGTACTCGTTGAGGCGCTGTGTGCGCCTTCGGGTTCTTTGTATGCCTCGGGCGGGTCCTCGCGTTGTGAGCAGTCGGGGTCCTTTGCCTTGCCCTTGTGTGCCAAGGCATATGCCTTGAACAGCGCACTCTGGCGGGGTGGAACGCGTCTGCGGAAGAAGCACAACAATAAGATATTATGCATTGAAGTTAGCATAGCAACAACGAAATGAAATCTGCGTACATATCTGGTGCATATTCCTTAAGGGTAGTGGGGCCTTGTTTGTGCGAGAACCTGCATCATCGCCGCGGCAGCGTGGCGTCGGTGTGATATTGCTCGTACTCCTCACTCAACCACTTGTCCACAATGGCCTCCGGCGATTGTCCATCCCGCACACAGCGGGAGGCACTGCGTACGAGCACATGACAAATCATAAATCAATTTCGATTGCAATTAATCGCGACGATGTAATCTCATGTTTACCGTCAAGTATTGCTCCTTAGTCGAGGCGGGTGCCTTTGCTGCGCTCTGGTGACTCTGTGTCCTCTGCGGGCATGGTAAATTCTTACGCACGGGAGCTTTGTCTCGTAGAAGAGGTCTGCGCTCGGTGAACACGGACTCATTCACCACGTCATCGCGTCCTCCTACGTACTCCCTCGCCAAGGTGTAGTAATCCTACAAGCAAATAAAGTCGATAATATACAATTAATGTGATGTTATTATCGGCATAGTCACGATGAACACGTACCACGGCTCTTTCATCACCCGGTCGGCCTTCTTTGTTATAACACTGCCCGGCTCGATCGGTCGATCGCTAGCGGCGTGCGGTGGGACCACTTCATGGCGGGCTGCACAACACCATCGATCCTCACCATCCGGGGTAGTTGCCTGCCACGAAGACCGGGATCCCGTTTACTCGCGAGTGACTCCACAGGATCACCATTTCCCAATCCTGCACAAAGTTATTGAGATTGAATATTAGTTTACGTTATAACTTAAAACACATGAGTAGTGTTAACATGCAAAATTACTTACTTAGTTAGGGTCGAATCAGCCGTCTCTGTATGGGTAAGTGCAGGGGCGCGACGACCCTCGCGATAAACCGTAGGCACCCATTTTCCTCTGCCCGGCAAGTCGGCATCCTCCTCGCTCGGCCCGCTCGGCCTCATCCTCCTCCGTGCCTCCTCCTTTGCCTCGCTATCTCCTCCTGGTCTCCTCCTCCTCCTCATCCTCCTCCGTGGCCGCTCTGAACTCGTCGTCGTAGATCTGTGGAGGAGGTGTCGCTCTCGGCAGCCCTCGTCGTCGCCGTCCTCCTCCTCCACCCTTGGCTCCTCCTCCACCACAGGCTCCACCTCCACTGAGGCACGCCCTCGTCGTCGTCCTCCTCCTCCACCCTCGATCAGTGCCGCCCTCTCCTCCACCACTGGTGGACCCTCGCCACCGGCGATAAGGTCATAACGACCTAATCTTCACGATTCCACGCCACCATCAATCACACGCAACAAAAGGAATAAACTATCGATGCGCATATACAAAAGTAAATGTATCATTGTGGATATCATGGGGATATGCTCGGATCTTAGGATGATGTGACAATTGGCAATGGCGTTAATGGTTTGTCGTTTCACGGGTTTCGACAAAGTTTGATCTGTTCGATCATTACGGACGAGGCGATCCGGCCAAGCCATAACCGCAATGATCCGGCCGGTCCCAAATCGATCGGACCGGCCATGTCGCCCGATCGGACGGGCGTGACAAAGGTGGTCAAAGCAGTGTGCCAAAAATAGAGGTGTAGGCAAGTGAGGATCCCATTGTTCTTGCTCCCATAATTTTTGGAGTCTCGATAAAAAGTTCTATTGGTTTAAAGTTTCCGGTAGGTTTGGTTTTGGGGTTGAAAATTGGCTAAGTCCTTACAGGCGGTCGGAGCCGAAGCCTTTGGCGTGATCCGGCCAAGCAAAGCCAATGATCGAGCCGAGCCACGAGTGATCGACCGGTTATTCCTGAACGTCGCTTTGTCGTGGCGGCGTTGTTAGTTAGTTAGGTCAAAGTCATGAGTTTGATGCATATGTGTTGCATGATGCATGTTTTGACTAACGTGGGTCAAGTTGCGAAGAACTTGTTCCGGTTCGATTGCTTGTCTATTGTTGTGCGAGGTTGCTTGGTGGTCAGCGGCGGTCAGCGGCGAGGATGATCGGGGCGAGGCTTGGAGAGCTTAGGTCGAGCGATCGGCGATGCGGGTGAAGTCAATGAAATCAAGTATGGTGCGAGAATGGACAAGGATGACCGAGCAGACGATTCGGTGCGGCCAGTTTGATCAGCGGCGCGGAGTCGGTGCAAGTGCCATGGTGGTTTCGGTGGGGCCGGATGGGAGAGACTTGAGGCATGGAGAGGCGGTGATCAACCTACGTGGCGGAACATGCGAAGTGCTTAGCGAAGATGGACTCGGTCTTGGAGAAGGACCGAGAAGAATATTTGGTAATCTTACCAAATATCACCTTGGTGACCTTTTGCCTACCCCGGCGCAAGGCGAGCGCAAGAAAGCGGTTTAGGTTAAGAGGTGTTGTAGGCGGCGCTTTAAAATGCGTGCGTGTGTGACGTTTGTGTTGGGCCTTAGCGGGAGCCCATTTGAGTTAATCTTCTAGAAGGTCTAAGTCTCCACTATAAATAGAGGAGGGAGGTGTTTTGCCCCTTCAACTCTTTTATCATCATTGAAACCCTAGTTTTGGCTTAGGGAGAGGATTAGTGGAGGTTGGGGTTCTAGAGTTTTGATTTGATCTTGTGCTCTTGGATTGAGCTTTGTCCTCCATTGATGGAGTGGTGTAAACCCAAACCCTATCAAATCAATCCAAAAAAGCTTTGATCAAAGATGTGTCTCTTTGCCCTTCTTCTCTCTATTTGGTGATTTTGAGTCTTTCTTTGATTCTCATGTTTTGATTGATTTCGTTACATGATATAGCTTCTTTGTGACATGTGGGAACACATCTAAGATCATCTTGATCATCAATCACCCACGAGCAAGTTTTGGGTCACGTTTTGGTTTGACTCGGTTTGAACCATCCATCTCTCAAACTCCTCTTCATGGATTGCGGATAAACCGACAGCGAAAATCGGAAGAAGACTCGGAAGACCCATCGAAGCTCTCTTGGCGGTTGCTACCAAGGCTATATTTTCCTTCTTGGGATGATCAATCCTCTTGATCTCATGAGTCTTAAGCTTGCTATAGAGCAGCTCAAAGTCGGATCGAGAGGTTGGCGTTCTCCTCAATGGCGGTAGCCTTTATCTCCACTCCTTGGTGTTGATTGCGGCCAAGAGGTGGGTGGCATTCAGGCGAGAATATTCAATTCCAACGACCTTCATCGATTAATCACTTTGTTGAGGCGGTGAAAATGTCATCGATGCTCTCTCGGGGCGCATCTCGAATTTGTTATATTCACGCTTATAGGTATGCAGCGTACTTTCTTGATTTGGGGCGAACCCTCATGGTAGGTTTCGGTGTTCCAAATCTCGTCTGCGATCTCAAGATTGCAAATTCGATCATACTCCTGTCTACCAAGCCCACCATACAAGAGGTTCTTTGCCTTATTGTTGTTAGCCAGAGAGTTTGTTGGAAGCGCGTAACAACCG